>CAOLHI010000568.1:0-589566 GCA_948474755.1 Ctenosaura bakeri
AATGGAATCAGTAGTCCACCCATTATTGATGAGTGTGACATCTTACTTTTCTTGTGAGTAAAGAACTTGTCTTCAGGACCATCCTTAGATTTCTTGATAATGAGTTTTCCCATCTCAACATCAACTTTAAGATGTATTTTGGGAGAAATCCCAAGACCATCTGCTTTCACCTATGAAAAAGGGAAGTGTTGTAAGTATTTTTGTTTCCTCTTTGCATATTATATAACTCTCAGGGCCATAACACTGCATAGCTACAAGCAAAAATGTATATTTATGATATGCAAATTTTGCTATGATCCTGTACTATATTCAGGAACTTTAGATAGCGGAATATGGATTCTTATATTTACCAGAAGAGAAAACTGTTCCTATGAAATACAAATATGGTACCATTCTGAACTAATGGTGCTTAATAAACTTCTAGAAAGAATCAAAGTCACCTCAAAGGTTACAGGTGGGATAAGTGAACGCCGATGTGTTGAGTCAGGTCCTTCAACCAACATTTTTTTCACCTGTAAAATGCAAGCACATGCACTCCTCAATTGTCAATAGTAAGCTTTAACTGAAGGAAAGATTCAAGATTTAGATAATCTTATTGTAATTAGTAGACCAGTGGGGATAAACCAACATACTTATTTAGCCATAGAGATTCTGGCTGTCAAAACAAAATTATGGGGGAAAAACCCAGTCAGTCTTCTAATTCCACTTAGTTTGTCACTGTCCTTCATATGTAATGGAGTATCACAGGTATGTTCACCTAACAGGGAGTTCATTTGCTAGGTATATTCATGTGATAGGGAAGCTGTTTGCAATCTTCTGTCTCTGTAGTTTACTACTAGATAGAAAAATGCATTTGTCATATGGGCCTGCTGCGGTTTATGATGCACATAATGTGGCTCTGGAACAGAAAGTGCTCCTAAGTAGCTAGCTAGGAATCTGTGCATTGTGATGAAAGAAGCCTAGACATGGAGGCGCATTGTAAGAGAATTCACTTCTTGACTGGCAGAAGAAAGGAAAAATAGCCCTTTTCAGTGAAGGTTCATAGCAAATGTTTCAGGATTCCTCTCCCACCCATCTTGTTCCCATTCTTATCTCTATTCTTATCTCACTAACATTAGGATGAAGAAAATTCAGAAATCTAACCATGAAAGATGGACAAGCATTGCCAATCAAAGACAATGAGAGAACAAAGTAGATCTGTAAACATCACTGTACCTTGTCTTCAAGGGAAGTGAGCACGTTAGTCAACTGGATAAGCTTTGCACGGTTGGCTTCATAAGATGACTAGCAAGAACAGCATTTTTAAAAGTGTTAAGCTCCAGCAGAATAACTTTTTTCAACAATAGCAACTCACACTGCATGCATATATGCTAGAAAAGGTAGTCAGCACTCACTTCATATTATCATAGCCAGCTTCCTGCAGTCTGAAAAACTACAGCCCAGAACTTAACTGAACTTCCTGAAGAGTTAAATTGAAAACTACACATTTCAAACCTGGTTTATTGGTGAAAGGAGGTTGGAAAGTGATGGAAAGGCAGTTTTATAATTATGAGTCTAGGAGCTGAGCCATGCGGAGAAAATGGTGACATTTATAGAGTCAGGCAGGACTTTACTATGGCTTGAGGCAGAAGAACCTCAGGTACCTGATTTATGCAGACCAATAGAAGGAAAGATTTCTCAGTGGAATACAGAGCTGAACACATGAGCTTGTGCAGCTCCTATGTATCATATTCATGTCAGATCAATGGCCTGGCTAATTCAACATTATCTGTCCTGACTGGCAGTAGCTCTCCAGGGTTTCAAATAAGGGGCTTTACTACTTAAGTTGCCTGGAATTAAACTCAAGATCTTCTACAGGCAAAGAACATGCTCTGAATCTGGCCCACATCAGACAACAAACCAAAATGAAAACAGGACCACAGCAATACAACAGTGCTGAAAGCTTTAAGATAGAAACATAGGCGTCTCTAGAATACAGCATCTCTGCCATATATGGAAGCTTCATTTTTTTTCTTTAGAAAGCTCCCCCATGCTTTCTTAGGGTTTCCAAACTTGTTTTGGGCCAGGTTTGGTGGGGAGTTTTTTTGTTTTTGTTTTGTTTTTGGAGGGGTGAGGGTTAAAAAAACTAAGTGACTTACACGGCAAAATTGCTTCCTGCATGCACTATTTATTATTTATTAAAACATTTATATCCCATGCTATAGCCAAAGATCTCAGGGTGGCTTACAATAAAATAATTGTAAAACAATGAATATTAGCAATAACTTTAAAATATTATTAACTACTTGATCAATTAAAACCAGATGATTTAAAACTGGTTAAAATAATTTTAAATAATACAACCAGAAGACTTGTACATCCTGGATAAAATCAGTTAGGCCTGAGGGCTTTCATATATTCCAGATTTTAACTTGGCAGTGAAATTATCCCAGTGTTGGCACCAGTTGGGCCACCACAGGGAGGAAATTTCACAATTGCGGTGCCACTGCAGAGAAAGTCTTCTTCCATGTCTTCCCAGAACATATTTCCTCTATTGGAGGAAGGTGCTCCTCCAAGTCTCAAGGTCCCACACCTTTTAGGGGTTTCAATGTTATCACCAGTACCTTGAATTCAGAATGGAAACTTATTTGCAGCTGTGGAAACCGCGGAAACCCCCCCCACTGCTCATCAGTGCCAAGTGTGAAAGGCGCAGCCAAGCTTCGCACTCAACGCCTGTCCAGCCTGACACCTCTGTGTGATCAGAACTGAACAGCCAGGGAGATTTCTGAATCAAGCCATGGCCAGGACAAATGGGCCTGCCTCAGTTCTCCCTTTCTGAGAACGCAGTCCCTTCCTCACTCTTGTCCCCCTTTGGCTTCTTCCTTTCAGGACTCTTCCCCCTCCTTTATTGCCTTCCCTAAATCTGCCCTTCTCCCAGATGTAAGGATCAGCAGTGATTTATATTTTCCAAGACTGTGGTACTGTTGGCACTAAGGTCAAGATGGTATTATTGGTAGCGTGTACATTCCAGGATTTAAAATAGGATTCTGTGACACTGTTTTAAGGAACAAAGAACTTTAAACATTTATTGAAACATTGTTGCTTAAATTGGTTTTGTATCTCAATGTGTACAAACAGCACACTCTTCTTTTCACTCTTGCTTTCTCTCAATTCATTCACTATCTTTCGTACACCCAATTTCTCAGTTCTCTCTCCCATGGAGCTCTTCAAATCTCCAACCTCTCCCAAACACACCGCAAATCACACTCCTCTGCAAACACACACCAGACAGTTAAAATCTGTTATTTTCCTCCTTCCACCAGCCCTTTCCCTGGGCTATCCAAGGTTCCATTTCTCCATCCAATCATCTTACCACTCTCAGTTGCCAAGGAGGCTCCGTCAAGACCCATCACAGCAGATAGTGCAATTCCTTCAGCACAGGTGTTATGAGGTCTCAGAATGGAATCCCAGTGACAAGCCAGCTGTTGCATTTTGCACTAGCTGAAGTCTCTGAGTTGTCTTCAAGGGCAGCCCCATGAAAAATGCACTGCAGTAGTCTAATGAGAAAGTTACTAGTGCATGGAATACTGTGGCTAAGTTAACCCTAGAGAGGACAAAGGGCCTTTTAAAGTCGAAGTGTACACTAGGGTTGTAGGAAGGCTTGGAAGTTGTCCATCCTGAAACTATTCAGGATTTCAGAGAATGGGCTGTTGTGTATCCTATCTGAAGATGCCAGGACTGAACCTGGTACTTCCTCCAGGCAAAGCTATGCTGTGTCACCCAGCTACAGTCCATCCCTGTAATAGTGGGCATGCCAAGTGTCTCATGTGGGCTGCATATGGTATTCAATACCTTTCCCATTAAAAAGAATGAGTTAAAAGACCCCTCACATCCTCTAGGACCATGTGGAAGGGGGATGCTGCAATGTTTTTGGCTCTTGATCTGTTTCAGGCACAGGGAACTCCCCCCCCCGAAACCAGACATTGTGCCAATCACTTCCTGTTCTGAAACAAGTCACAGGCATGGTTTTCAGGCCTTCTACCAAAATGGTGGAAGGCCTGGAAACCATGCCCTGGGAGAAGCAGCTGAGGAAGCTGGGGAATGTTTAGGCTGGAGAAGAAAAGGTTAAGAGGCAATATGATTGTTATGTTTAAATATTTGAAGAGATGTCATGTGGGGGATGGACCAAGCCTGTTTTCTGTTGCTCCAGAGATTAGGACATGGAGCAATGGCTTCAAACTTCAGGAAAGGAGATTCTACCTAAACATTATGAAGAACTTCCTCATGTTAAGAGCAGTTCAACAGTGGAATATGCTGCCTGGAAGTGTGGTGGAGTCTCCTTTTTTGGAGGTTTTTAAACAGAAGTTGAATGGCCATCTGTCAGAAATGCTTTGATGGTGTATTCCTGCATGCAGGGGGTTAGACTCGATAGGCGTTGTGGTCTCTTCCAGCTCTATAATTATATGATTCTAAGGGTGGGAGGAAATGTTGTGATATTCTCTACACTGCCTCAGAAGGTGTGATGAGCTTTCTTCAGTTAAAAAGGTAGGGGTGTTAGCAGGTGTGCCTTACTCCTTGAGTCTGCAAGCAGCCATGCTCAACGCCTGGTTTTCTAGTAGCTGCCTGACCCAAGGGGTGATGAGAAAGTATATACTGAGAGATATAGCAACCCACTAAAAACAAAAACAAACACGAACCAACCTGTGGAGCCTTGCTGCCCTTTGTGAGGGAAAAGAGAAAGCAACTGGAGGTGGTAACACCATATGCTCCACACAGAGGAGATGATGAACAAGGTGACATGGATATTAATGGAATAAGTGAATTCCATTGGACATCTCTGAACAGTTTTGACTTGTCTCCACATTGCCAACACTAATAAATCATACCTGAGAGTGTCGATGTATACCAGAGGGCTGATGCTGGTCAAAAACCATTTGTATGGACTCCAGTGAAGGAAGAACCCGGGACACCTCACTGCAATGCAAACACGTGAATATACGAGATCTTATATTGTCATAAGAACCTGTCTGTGCAATGCTGGATTGACTCATTCTTGCTAACCAGTCCAAAGAAGTCAGTCCAGAATTGTATCATGTTGTTTTTCCACATGGCTGGCTACAGAGACCAGTCTTTCGAAATACGAATATAGATTTGGGCTAGACTTTAAGGAGGCAGAGTTATGAAAATGCTGGCCTCCCACACAGAATGTCCTGTGAGTATGAAGTTTCAGAACAGCTAACAGCAAAGACTTTATGCTGATTTTAGTTTCCATGAGGATGTATAAGTGAAAAGCTACATCTCTGTGATAGCTAGATAGCTTCTGAACTAAACAGAGCTTTTGTCCTCTTTGTAACAGAGCAGTCTTCCACCAAAAGGAACAGGGATAGCACGTCTATATACGTAAACAAAAGTCAAAGCGTTATATAAATCCATATATATTGAATTTCAAATTAACTCCATTTTGAAATGTGCCTTTGAACTAATTTGTGTTTACCTGAAAAGGCCCTTGCAGAGTGCTGCGAGCAGTTTCTTCAACTGAGGTAGATTCCAAGAGCCTTGCTGTGCTATTTCAAGATCACTGGTCATATGAACTCTCAGATAATCCTGAATGAGTTTGAGTTGCTCTTCTGGAATACTGGGAAAGAAATCAACAGCTTAGAAGACCAGGCAGCAAAGTTATAAACCTAAGCAGAGGCAAATCTGGTGAATGGGATCTGCTGCATCATTGAATATATCATGTTTGGCATGCTTTCTAGCAGAGAATGAGGGGGAGGGAATTTTAAAACTTGATCATTTTTCTAAGGAAGGGAGAAGCCTGGGTAACAGGACATGCGTATCTCCATCACTGTTGTAATAATACAAAGCATCTGTATCAGAGATGGGGTACCCTAGAGCCAAAACCCTCTTAGTGTCCCAATCCAATCCTCTGGTGTTCCCTAGATGGCCACATTCTTCCCTACCATAATGCCATTATTAAGCATCCCAATTTTGTCAGTATTCCAGAGTTTGTCATTTAATCCTTGCTTCAAACACCAGTTCCCTGTGTCTTTTCTTCAGCTGCTTAATCAGAAATCATACCCACCCTCTCTCTGGCTAGTCCTCACTGAAGACTCGAAACACACACACTCACTCACACACAACTTTGCCTCATACAGAATTCCTGTCATTCATAAGCCCCTTGCACACACACTACTCTGCTGGGTTTCATTCTTGAGGTGCTATTCCTGCTGTCTAGCAACCAGCCATCCTGGCATTCCTAGTAACTAACCCCCAAAACAATTTCGTCACAATAGTGCTCTTACAAAATGCCTCAAAAGTGTTTCATGTACATTCTTTTATAATACATTATTATTCCAGTATTGCAATCAGGTGCCCAGGAAGCTATGGAGGCTCACTTAGGGCCTCCTAGCAAGTTCATGGTGGAGACAAGTCAAAGCAGGAAGATCACAGTTTGTAATGCGGTCTTGTGCAGCCTCAGCCTATGCAAATTCTAACAAGTTCCATGGGACTTGCTCTCCAAGTACATATGATTGTGGTCTCTTAGCCATGAGGCTACAGCAATTCTCTTTCATCTTGATCTTGCGCATTAGTGTGTTGTGAATTAGTAACTTCTTAACGAGAGGGAAGGAAGGCCTCTTTCCTGTCTGCAACCCACACAAAACCAGCCCTCCTAAACCCTTTCTTGAGAGAACTTCCAGCTAGCACATTTATTTGCTATCTACAAGATAATCTTGTGCCACACCCCTGTTATCAGATGGGACAGATGTTCTGATTTCTGTGTTTGCAATACGAATGCTGGGATGACTGGGCGCCTGCATCCTTTAGATATGCATAGAAAATAAACTTTCACAAGGTGCAGTACTATGATAGGAATAGATACCCTTAGTAAAAGTTTATCTTCTAAGCCACTTTTTGCGATTTCTCCAGGGGAGCGGGCCTTATTCAAAATAATAAGTGATACAGTAAAATGGGTCTCTAGACTTTTATGTAACTTTTCCCACTTCCTAAGAGACATGAATTGCTAGGCCTCACCTGCTAGTATCCTGTTGTTGCAATCTCTGTAGCAATGTCTCAGAAAGGAATGGTTTGTTCACTTCTGCCACTTGGGTATAATCATCTGATGAAAGATTTTCTCCTGGTTCATTTAGCAGAGATGGTGCTGAAATACGTGGGGGTAATACAGGTGGTATAGGAATAGAATCTGTTAAAAAGGGGAGGAAAAAGATCATGATCCATACAGTACAGATCACTCTGTACTGCATTTGAACAAGTGGGTTTATATCTACAAAGCTCATGCTAAACTAAAAACCAGTTAGTCTTAAAGGTCTTGCTACATTCTTTCCCCCCTCCCTTTCTTTTTCCTCTTGTTTATTAATTGTGTTTCTGGTGAGATCCAGGGTTCAGATGCATCACATAAATGGCTTAAATTACTCAGGACACAAACATTCTGCCACTATCAAACTTGAAGGAGAATAACTGATGAAGATCATATTGTCCTTTTGTTTGCTATAATGGTTATTTATGTCCTCTGGTTAACGTACTTTGAACCCTAACAAACATATCAGTTGATGAGAATGTAACAACCAGTGGGGATAAGGGATCTGAAAGCAAATAAAAGGACAAGCTTATTTGAGGAGGGCCTGATCAAGCTCCCCTTGTTCACAGAAACCACAGACATGAGCAGCCAGATCTGATACCTGCTTCATAGTAGCACCTTTTTAAAGAACACATCCCCCAAGTAGTTGCGGCTAGCAGGCAATCTTGTATCCCTCTTCCAAAATATTGTAAGGTATAAAAATAGGTAAGAGTTGTGTACTAGGGCTTTACTTTCTTTGCTTAAAATTTTAACACTAGTTGTGATTGTACTGTCTTATCTTTGAAAAAACATTGAAAATGGAAAGCCATAATTGGAAAAGGAGTCTGTCAATCACTTTATTTATATTCCACCTTTCTCCCAAGAGTGGGTCTCTTTTATAGAATAAAAAGAGATACAAATAAAACCACGTGTAACTAAACACATGTAAGAAATTAAAGTTAAAATATCATTAAACCATCTATAGAAGTAAAAACATGTAAAACATAAATGTAAAAGCACAGATTAGCAATGGTACAGCACAAAAACAGAAGACTCTTTATATAAAGCAACCATTTCCTAAATGCATGTTGGAATATAAGTCTTTACTTGATCACAGAAGGACAGCAAGCCGGAATCCAGCTTAGCCACTTCAGAAAGTAGAGAATTCTGGGGTATAGGAGTGATCACAGAAAAGATCGTCTCCCATATTCCCAGCAGATATGCCTGTGAAGATGGTGGGATTCTTGGATAGGTGAAAGTCACAGTTGTGCTTTCTTTAAGTCTATGAGTTATGAAAATGCCAAAATAAATACGCAGGAAAAACACAACAGGTACAAAAAACCCAAAAAACCCAACTCTGTTTAGAAGCAATTCGTCCCACGACGCCCAAGCATCGCGGGTGGCGGGGGGGACGGTCTTTGCCACCCTCCCACGATACGAGACCACTCGCGATGGCCGGCAAGAGGAGGTGGGGCTGGGCTCGGTATTTAGGGCCTGACCCACCTCCCTCGCGGCCATTCGCTCTGGATCAAGGTGCCAGAATACCACACACGTTTTGAATGACTTAGGTCTAAATCCTATTGCTGCTGTCCTTTAGAGTCCTTTAGAGTCATGACATTGAACCAATTGCTAAATGGGTAACTCAGTGTTTATGTAAATCCTACTGATTTATTTGATCAACTCTAATTGGAACCAGCAATTGTAGAGATGTAAAATTTCTAGAAATTTGAAAGCCATGGGGGGCGGGATCCACTCTTTTTCTAGGGATTCTTTTTTGCAGGGAGGAGGAACAAATTGAAATTTTCAGAAATTTTGAAAAATGAGGTATTAGCCCCCTTTACAGACAGTAAGTAAGTAAGTTAATTTGTTATTTTTAGGAACACAAAATGTACCACGTATAATTTGGTTTGGCAAAGTATTATCATGTTTGGCATGTTACAAGTACAGTTTATGCACGTAGTTATTACAAGCTGAGTTTACTTTTTCACATTTTTATTTTTTGTTACAAATTGAGCTACAGGAGGGCAAAATGAGGGTATTGCCCTCTCCTATGGATTCTGACACTCCAATGAATTTTTTCTTCAGTTTCCAAATTCATGGCTTGTAGTATCTTAAAACTTCAGTTAAACATTTAGAAATACAGGTTAGGCATTGAAAAAAAGCGGGGGCTGGCAGAGTTATTGAAGGAATGAGAACATAGCATATGTAAGAGACAATTTTCAATATCTCCTTCAATGCAATGGTAGAAATTTGGGGACTCAAGGAAAATTTCATAGGGGTGGTGAAAGAATCCTTATGTGGGGCAATGCCCTTGTCCTGGCCATAGCTATGGTACATGGTCTTGAACTGTAAGGAACATCTGAACTGTAAGGAATTTCTTTGGTTTTGCCAGTTACTTAGGAGCAAGGGGAAAAAAGAAGAACCTATCAATATTAACAAAACAGAGAAAACTAATTGGTCTCCACTAGTTTGCCATAATGTTAAGCAGACATCTCATGCATTCCCATCAAAAGTACAGAGAATTGTAATGAAAAGTCTTCCTCCTGCATAAAAGTCTTCCTCTTACATATTCTTGGAAATTATTTAGGGGGAATATATACTTGAAAACCTTTTGCGAAACATTTTATCCATCATTCTAAAAGAAAATGGCCAGTGTTCTGTCTCAGCAAACAAAGCAAACTCGCCTCTCAAACCTGAAAGAAATGTCATTCACCTGTGCTATGATTGCTGGCAAGATGGACTTCCTTCTCCCCATGCAGCCGATGCCCAGTAAAGTAGGTTTGAGGGGAAGTTATAATTGTGGCACTGGTTTCACAGTTGTGACCAAGTAGCAATTGTGAATACAGAACAATTATGGAAAATTAAATCTAGGTAACTGTTCTGTATTCATGATCACTACTTAGTCATGATTGTGATACTATTGTCACGATTATAACTTCCTCCCAGCCTATTTTACTGGGCATCAGCTGCATGAGGAGAGGGAAACCCATTCTGTCAGTGATGAGAACATGGATAAATCATGTTTCTGTCAGGTTTGAAGAGTCACACCAGGAGAGGTTACTTAGTTAAGTATCAGCTAAGCAGCTGATGCAGAGTACTGGCCAATATTCCATAATCCATTGTTTTTCAATTGTTCCAGGACAAAAAATGGTTTTGGTAAAAATAGAAAAAAATGTTTTGTGTGATCAGGCAACAGAAACTTTTAACACAAGACACAAAGTGCGGGATATGGAAGGAAAAGGCCACGACTTTATTGGCTACAGATAAGTATTGGGTTGGTGTACACACAGGTAAGGATCCGGGCATAGATCAACCCACTTGTTGACCGATGAGCCCAGACACAGCCCAAAGTGGTAAATAACAGGAAGGAACAGCCCATACCTCCCCTCCTGCCACCAGGAGGTGCATGCCCGAGTCCTACTGAGTTGGACAGACTAGCCACCAGCATAATCCCCTGAGACCAATTGGTCCTTCCATACCACCCTGCTAGGTGGCCCATGGTACCTCCAGTCCCAGATACAAAACCCATGCAACCGCCTTACAAGTTGTGACATAATTACAGCTATAGGACAGATATCACAAATGATACATGAACAATAGAGGGTGGGTGGAGATCTCCAGCAAAGAGAATGGCCAGTGCTGCCAGGGAACTGGTTTAAATACTCTGGAACCCAACCTGCATGCTTTGCCTAGGCTGGTTCAGCAGCCAATGAATTCAAAGGGGGGGGCGGACTTTGAACTCAACGGCTGCCTGGCACGAAGCCTCCCAGAAGGTAGAATGGTATAGATGGTGCCAAAAGAGGCCTCCACGCACCAAGCTTGTGTGTACCCCAACCTGCAATGGCACTGCAGATAAGTCACACAACATGCTTTTACTGAATTTTTCCATTGTCCCTCACCTCTAAATAGTTGGATTTAGGCATAACTACTCATTGCTCTATATATGTGATATGACTTTCAGGCTGGTCACCATATATGGTGTGATGGATCTACATTGTGCAGGCTTGGCTTAGACATTTTGAACAACAGTCTTCCCAAAATCATGTGAAGGTCCAGAAATACTGTAGTTTCCAGGAACCAGGAACCTAAAGACTGATTAGGAACAATCAGTGTTTTGAATTTCTTACCCATATCATCTTCAAGTTCATCTGTTGCCTCCTCCTCTTCCCGTGGAACTGGGTATTTAAGGCTCCGGACTAGCCCCATATTCTCTTTCTTGTAAAACTCTATCAGTTTATCCAAGTTGTTGAAGTACTGCACTGGAACACCCTCGGATGCCTGAAAACATCATACAAAGCATTGATATAAAATATGGCTGTAGATAATTTCCAAGTATGGAACATTCATGTAGGCAACAATACAGGAAAACTCAATAGACAGTCCACAAAGTGGACTGACACTACCTTTGGGCAATCTGCTCTACTATAACATAAGCTTCTGTATGTATACTTACTCACTAAGTAGGTCTGTATAAGTAGCTGTTGTAATTACATATTCTCAGCCACTTTTTCCTCTGTCTTTCCTTCCCCTCCCCTCTCATTCCCCCATAAAACTGTTTCAAGCTTTTAAGTCTACAGGTCAGAGACCCTGTTCTTTAGGTAAGGCTGCATATCTGTGGCTGGAGTTATATAAACGGATTGATCATCATCATCCTTTCCTTCACCGTCTTCATTGGGGAGACTCAGGTATAGTATACGGGGTGATCCAGACAGTGTAAGCATTATGAATTGCTGTTCCTAAGCTGAACCAAAAAGTGAACTTCTGAAAACTTATTCCCTCCCAAGAACAGTTTTATATAATGGGCAAAGTGAATTTGTTTGCACACAGAAAGAACCTGCCTTCAGTTATGGAAAACAAGGTCATGAATGAAATTCTATAAACACTTTTCTGGGAGTAAATCCCATTGAATGCAAAGGTACTAGTACTCCTGTGTCACAAAGAATAAAACACTTGCAGAATGTTAAGTTCCTCAAAACAATGTATACATTTCTCCCATGCTTTAAAGGAGAAAAAGTAGACCTTTCTCAAATTTTTAAAAAAGTAATTCAATGAAAGTGGTTCCCCCCCCCGCCTTCTTTCTTTAATTTGACCACTTTGTCATACTTTCCCAGATTTCTGGAAAGAAAAGTATCCTGAGACCATACTCTTTAACCATCAGGGTCTATGCAGATAGTTCAGCTGATCACACTGTTTGTTTCTGGCTCTCCCTAGTGTTTCATCATGCCCTAAATATATGGCCTGCTGCCCTACAACGCCTCACATGGTATTTTAAAACATGAAAAGGACATCTAGTCCATTTGCCCATCTTCCCTGGAACTGTCTAGTCTATTTGAGTATGGCTCTCTATATATTTTTGGCCAATCCCATGTTATCTGATTTTTAAAAATCCCTTTCAATCAGTAGTCACACTCTATTGCTCACTCTTTCCAACCAGTCATGGCAATCCCCACTCCAGTAATTATTCAAACGTTCTTGGAAAAGCATGGAAGCATCAGTTGACCAGAGTTTGGGAAAGTAATTCTTCTTGAGCTCTTCTGGGTTTTTTTGCTCAACCTATTAGTTGCAATATCTGCTTCAAAGTATTCAATGCAATGTTCAAAACAGAATAAAAGCATAAAAACAACTTCACAGAATGCTTGTCATATCAAAAAAGAAAAAAGCAACTGGGTGAGAAATTGGGTAGACCAATATGTTGGGGTGGGCCAACTGGGGTCCTAGTGATCACATGCCACCCCTCATATAAGAACTAAGAGCTAAAGCAGCTGCTTCCTCTGACTTTAAAGGAATGAGCAAGGGAGCTGGGACCACACCATAATCTTACTGTTCTGGAAAAAGGGTGCTATAGTAGCAGCTCCCCATTCTGGGCTGACTTCCATTTGCTTCAGGCACAAACATTTACTGGTTCATGATCACCTCTGCTCCTTTACCTCACTTTTTAGCTTTCATTTATTCCTAATATGAACTGCTTCAGTTCTTGTAGTTATAATTAAATTACTAAGAGCCTCGTCCTCTTCCTTTCCTGCACTACTTCATTTAGTTAAACTAATAAAAAAAATGGCCAGAGCTGACACTTTCAGCTGTTTCACACAGATAGGCTTTGATGCTCCTGCATACACATCATAGGAGAAAAGCATAAATTTAGAATCATACATCTCCAGCTTCGCTTTGCTTTTATTCTAGTCAATTTATTTAATTATGTAGACACAAGTTCCCATCTGTATGAAACATAAGGATGATTTTATACCTGACTTGTAGAAACTGAAAATCTGTTCTCATGTCTGAAAAGTTCTCATATTTCATTATTATTCCTCTTCCAGTTTCCATCCCCTCTTTGCATTTAAATAATTCCTCAACAATAGCAGATAAATGTTTGACAACACTTTGTCAGAGGACTTTATCTTCAACAATATTTTCTTGTCAGAGTTCAGTTCCTGTCTTACATTGTCTCACAATCTGAACAAAAAAAAATGTTAAACTTGGAAATATTGGAAAAATAATGGCCTGTTCCCCAAATAGACTCACAGATATCATCGTGCTAAACTCAATCACATTCCCCGAAGACTCTGAAGAAAATTTTGTTATTGCTGAAGTTTTCCCAAAGTGGTGAATTATCAAAAAAATATATATCCAAAGAAGACTGGAGTTGGTAATGGCCATATGAGGGCTTTGTCTATATCTAACTTAATTTTTTATATAGTAGCCTCACACAGAATGCCTTCTTTCTACCTTAAGCTGAGTTTGATAACTAAGTGTAAAGAACTAATTACTTCTAATTCATTAGTTTTGCAATAATGAAGGTATAGCTAGGTAACCTTGCAACTGTAACTTAAGCAGTGGCAGAGCTTGGAGTGTGTGGAGGGGAGCGAGGCTATAGCATGAGGGATGTGGCCACTGTGCGTGGGGGTGTGGCCATGGGCCGGGACGCCTCAAAAACATTGCCGCCCAGGGTGAACTGCTCCCCCATCCATACGAAACTGAACTTAAGGGATAACTTCACCTCTTCTGAAGGGCAGCTCTATAACTTCTTCATCACACTGTTTTTTTAGGGGGGTACTAGTGACCCTACTAAATGGTGGAGGAGAAATGTCATATGGTTCAAATGTAAATTTGTGTTTGTCTCATATTGCCTTATGCTTTGTCATGGGTATGGAGATAATATCACAATGCACAGGAGGAGTATCTTTTATACCATAGACCATGGAACCTCATGGGCCATCGAGTCCAACTCCCTGTCCAATGCAAGATCTCCAGCTAAAGCATCTCCAGCAGGTAGCTGTTTGGTCTTTCTTTGAAGATATCCAGAGAAGGAGACCCCACCACTTCTCTAGGCAATTCGTTCCATTGCCAAACTATTTTTACTGTCAAAAAATTCCTTTTAGTGTCAATCAAAATCTATTCTCCTATAGCTTCAAACCATTAGATGTGGTCCTACCCTTTGGGGCAGCAGAGAACAGGCCTGCCTCCTCCTCTCTGTAGCAGCCCTTGTGGTATTTAAAGAGTGCAATCACATCACCCCTCAGTCTTCTCTTCACCAAGCAGAGCAAGCCCAGCCCCTTCAGTCTTTCCTCATATGCTTTGCACTCCACACCTTGTATCATCCTTGTTGTCCTTCTCTAAGCCTGCTCCAGCTTCTTTGTATCTTTCTTAAAACGAGGTACCCAGAACTGAATATGGTTCTCCAGATGAGGCCTGCCCACCACAGAATATAATGGGACTATTACAGTAGCTTGTGGCATTAATATTTTTTTCAAAATTAACCAAAAGTAACTATAGCAGTTATTCTTTAGAAACAGGAAAGTAAAAAAAAAAAAATCTTTCAAAATGTAACCATGTCAGAGAATAACTACTGTACTCTTTTTGGATCCCAGAACTATCATTGTAACTAATTACTCTAAAAGGAACTTGACAGCTTCTGTCCTGAAGCCTACTTTATTATCTTTCTCACACTAGGCAAATACATTTTATTTTCACAAGTTAATAAAACCTACACATTTTCGCAACCATACTATTGTTTAAAGTGGCATTAACACTGTAACATTCTGATTTTCTTGGTCCTATATATTTTTGTCACTGATAAGTTAAATTGTTTGTTTTACTAAATTAAATGTTTCCACTGTGCAGCTCTTTTATTCTGATTTCATGTATTTGTATTTTATTTTCCTTTTACTATATATTGCTCTAAGAATAATTTACGGAGGGTAACTAATAAACCAATAATTATACAATACCACCACCATGCAAAAACACACTTCTTATGAAGAACAGACTCTTGCACCAGTGATACTATTCTTCCTCTGGGAGAAAACTCCTTCTTTGGAGGAAGGGAATCTTTGGATTAAATCCATGGCTTAGTGGATCTTTTAAAACTGGCAGTGACGAATTCCTATATATCATCAAAACTTTTTCAAACACATGATCTTGTTCCTCTTCTGGAATTACTTTTCCCAACCAAGTGTCTTCCAGATATTTTGGACTGCAAATCCCATAATGTGGGAGCCTTGCAGTTAGCACCCAGGATGGTATAAGTTGTAACCCAATGCACCTGGAGGACAACAGGTTGGGGAACAGGGTCAGCTATTTCTTCTATATTAGCCACTCTGAAGAGCCACCCTTCTTCTATGCTTTGACTATGACTATGGCAGAAAGCAAGAAAATAACAACCTTTCAGACACACAGACCCAGTAAAAGGAATGTAAAGGGCTGCTAGTATCAAATCTTTAAACAGACCTACAATGAATCTTGGAGACAGGGGAAATGAAGAGTATAACAACATCCAGCCAGAGAAGGAAAAGTTAGTAATACATACTGGTTTGGGTTTTTTTTCTTTCTTTCTTTTTCTTTTAAATGAGGAACAGAAATGGAAACAAGCAATGCAAGCAGAAGTGAGAAATGCACAACCACAAAAAAGCAAATTAGATGAGGGCTAAGCTGCAGGACAGTTACTATCTTTATCAGTTGAAAAAAATGGTGCCATAGGACAGTGTCTTCTTATTCTGTTAATTGTGTGATCATGGCTGAAACACCCCAAATTATTTAATAACACTACCTAAATTTGTAGAATAGATTTAAAGTGATACAGAGTTTACAAACTAAACAATGCAATTACTTCAGTGTTATGTTTTAGCTTCATCCAACCAAAGCGGGTCTAATGGTCCAGGCTTTCAGACTCTGTGTATAACAACTGTTGGAAAACTATTAACATTATTATTGTTTCTCAGTCTAAAAGCTGTTTGCAGCCTTTCCCAGACTGGTACCTATGATCCAGCTGCATAGCTTGGAGTGCACGTGGGGGGCGGGGGGGCGGGGGCATGGCCATGTTGCATAGGGTGTGGCCACGTCACTGGGGTGTGGCCGCATCACATGGGCCATCCAGTCCAACCCCCTGCTATGCAGGAACACACATCAAAGCACTCCCAACAGATGACCATCCAGCCTCTGCTTAAAAACTTACAAAGAAGGAGACTCCACTACACTCCAAGGCAGCATATTCCACTGCCGGACCACATCGTGTGGGGTGACCAAAAAAATTGCCACTTAGGGCACACAACCCTCCTGACTTTCTTTCTTTCTTACCAGAATTTAACCAGAATTTCCACTGTTCTGCTGATCTTGACCAATGGGAGCCGTAGTCCAATGCATTTGGAAAGTGCTGTGCTGTGAATTTTGATCACTTGTTTTGATGTAAGGAAACCAGGAATGGAACCATTGATTAGCAACTTTTAAAACAAATCTCTGTTATCAGTATGTTACCCTAGCACAGTGGTGTCCAACCTTTGATCCCCCTAGTGTTTGGGACTCCAACTCCCAGAAATCCTGGCTACTTGGCTAGCAGTCAGGAGTTCTGGGAGCTGAAGTCCAGAACACCTGGAGGACCAAAGGTTGGATACCACTGCCCTAGCACATGTTTCCCTACTCTAGTGAAAGACAGAGATAGTGCCATCCCAATGGGTTTCTCAGTTGGTTCTGACATAAATGATCATGTATCTTACTAAGTTGGCTCTATGAGAGGAGAGTGCAATGCACTTTATCACAGTGGCGTACCGATCTGGTTCCAGAGTGGCATTTGGAATTCCCTTTCATCCTACTGGCTATTAAACTGGGTTTGACTTTTATTTTTCAATGTTGATTGCTATCTGAATCATAGAATCAGAAGAGACCACAGGGGCCATCCAGTCCAACCCCCTGCTATGCAGGAACACACATCAAAGCACTCCCAACAGATGGCCATCCAGCCTCTGCTTAAAAACTTACAAAGAAGGAGACTCCACTACACTCCAAGGCAGCATATTCCACTGCCAGACAACTCTGACCGTCAGGAAGTTCTTCCTGAGGTTCAGGTGGAAACTCCTGTCTTGCAGCTTGAACCCATTGCTCCTTATCCTAGTCTCTGGAGCAGCAGAAAACAAGCCCACTCCCTCCTTGACATGACATCCCTTCAAATATTTAAAACATGGCTACCATCTCCCCTCTTAACCTTCTCTTCTGCAGATTAAACATCCGCAGCTCCCTAAGCCGCTCCTCATAGGGCATGGCTTCCAGACCTTCACCATTTTGGTTGCCCTTCTCTAGACACACTCCAGCTTGTCAATATCCTTCTTGAACTGAGATGTCCAGAACTGGACACAGTATTCCAAATGAGGTCTAACCAAAACAGAATAGAGTGGCACCATTACCTTGCTTACTCTAGACACTATACCCTTGTTGATGCAACCAAGAACTGTGTTGGATTTCTTGGCTTTTGCATCATACTGGCAACTCATCTTCAACTTGTGATCTACCAAGATTCCTAGTTCCCTTTCACATGTACTGTTATCCAGCCACGTGTTCCCCATCCTATATTTGTGCATTCCATTTTTTCTGCCTAAGTGAAGGACCTTACATTTCTCTCTGTTGAAATTCATTTTGTTAGCTTTGGCCCAGCTCCCCAATCTGTTAAGGTAATTTTGAATTTTGATCTTCTCCTCTGGTGTATTAACAACCCCTCCTAATTTGGTGTTATCTGCAAATTTGATCAGCATGCCCTCTACTCCTTCATCCTAATCATTGATGAAAATGTTGAATAGCACTGGGCCCAGGACAGAACCCTGTGGCACCCCATTAGTCATTTCTCTCCAGGATGAAAAGCAGCCATTGTTGAGTACTTCTAGCCTTTTGGGAGAAAACTGAGGCAAAGAAGGTGTTGAGTGGTTCTGCCTTTCCTCTTCCCCCTGTTAGTAATTGGCCATCTTCTCCATGCAGCGACCTTATAATTTCCTTCTTTTTTCTTTTGCTGTGGACATACCTTAAAAAAACCTTTTTTTAAATTGTTTTTAATGTCTCTGGCATGCCTGAGTTCAGTCTGTGCTTTAGCTTTTCTGACCTTCTCCTTACATATCCTGGCTATTTGCTTGAATTCCTCTTTGGCAGTTTCACCATTCTTCCATTTCCTGTACATGTTTCCTTTAACACTGAGCTCAACTGAGAGTTCGTTAGTTAACCATTCTGATTTCTTTAGATACCTCCTTATTGGCACAGTTTTCAATTGTGCCTTCAGCATCTCACTTTTACGAAACTCCCATCCATCATGAACTCCTTTCTCTTTCAGTATTCTTGACCATGGAATTTCAGCAAGTAACTCCCTAAGTTTACAGAAATCAGCTTTTTTAAAGTCTAGAATGCATCTCTAGCAACACTTGGCTTCTCCTTCAGACTGAATGACAATTCCAATAGATCATGGTCACTCCCCTCTCAGGATCCCACCACCTCCACCTCATCAACAAGGTCATCCCTATTGGTCAGGATCAGATCTAAAATAGGTGATCCTCCTGTCACCTCTTCCACCTTCTGGAACATGAAATTGTCTGCAAGGCAAGCAAGGAACCTGTTGGACCTTGTGGTCTTGGCAGACTTTGACTGCCAACATATATCAGGATAGTTGAAATTTCCCATTACTACTGCATCTCTCATTTTTGAATATGTGGTCATCTGGTGAGGTCATTAGGAGTTTGGCAGCTGGGTGCCATGTTAATGGAACTCAAGGTGGCTAACAACATATTTAACACTATACAAATTAAAAGCAATACAAAAGTATTAATAAAAGTATAAATATAAGACTTAAAAATAAAGAATTTATAAAACATAAAACATTAAAAAGATTAAAATACACTAAAAGACTATATACAAAGCTTAAAAATCAAAACCAGCACTTTGAAATTGTGCCTGGACAGACCAGCAACCAGTGGACGTGTTGCAAGAAGGGAGTTCTGTGCTCTCTATAACCAGCCCCAGTTAACAACTTTGCTCTCTTTGGGCTAACTGAAGTTTCTGAGCACTTTTCAAAGGCAGCCCTATCTAGAGCACATTACATTAATTCAGATAAGTAATATAGTAATATTTTGAAAACAGAGGAGACAGAGAATCTGTGGACTAGTGTTTCTTGGGCCTGAGAAGTAGGTAAGCAGCTTGCCCTTGATGGTGATGGACTCCTCCTGAAGGAACAGGTATATAGTTAAGAAATACTTCTAGAGCCATCTCTGTCTCTGGACACCCAAGTGGAGTCCATGGCTCAAAGTGTTTAGGTCTAGCTTCAAACGGTTCACCAGCTATGACCTTTACTGGACCAGGATAATCTGGCCACAATAATTCATGCACTGAACTACTCAATTAGGCTACTGCAATGTACTGTATGTGAGGTTGCCCTTTAAGGTAACTTGAAAGTAGTAACTAATGTAAAATGCAGAAGCTAGATAAATCTCAAACTAGACCACGCTGATCCTTTTAAAGGTGTGCCTCTCTCTATATATGCCAGTCTGAGGACTGAGATCTGTTGCAAGGGCCCTCCTCTGTGTCTCACCATATACTGTCTGACTCCATAGGAGCAGGCTTTCTCAGCTGTGGCACCTGTGTTGTGGAATGCCCTCCCCTTGTAGGCCTGATTGGAGTTGGCATTGGTTTCATTCCAACATAAAGTTAAAGCCTGGCTTTTCATTAAAGCCCTTGGAACCTACTCATTTCATCCAGAGCTGTATACCTCTAAAATTATAACATCCCCCCCCAACTTTTTAAATTGAATTATTTAATATGTTCTGGAGTATTTAAATTCCCTTTTACTGTTCTCAATTTTAAATTATTTAAATTGATTTTACTTTAAGCTGCCCAGAGATCTTATGATATAGGGCAGGATATAAATATTTCTTTCATCATTATTATCATCACCCTCACAACTACCATGCTTATGAAAAGTTCTTTGATAACAGCCTCCACACCTTCCACCTTTTTGAAGTCTAAACCTTATTGCTATGCACCACTATTCCCACCCACCCCCTGCAACAGTTCTTCTTTTTTACCAAAGAAACAATTTCATTCAGGCTCTGGCCAGGATAAAGGATTGCTTAGGTCACCTTAGGACAATGTTGGGGACCAGATACAGGTTGCCCATAGTCTGGATGAGGGTGAACAAACAACATCAGCATTTAACAAGACAGATATGTTGGTGATCAGTAGAAAGTCTGGGTCAGGGACTGGGATACAATCTATTCCAGAAGAAGATACACTGAAAAATAAATTAATAGCTTTGGAAATCAGTTTCATAGTGCCTGGACTCCAAGGTGATGAGGAGTACTTATGAGGAATAGAAATCTTAAATTTTTTTTTAAAGAAAATTATCATTGCTGAGCAAGATTATGAGAGTTTTTGCTCATTTTCAATGACTTTTTTTTGTATCTCAGAATTTTTGTTGTCAAAAATTCATTTGTACTGAGAAGCAATTTTACAATTTAAATTGTAAAAAATATGTTTTAGATTTATAAATCCAAGTTGTTATTTTTGTTTTGTTTTGTTTTTTGTTTTTTTTGAGGATGGCTTGGATTTTCTTTACTTATGACTGAACTGTTTTTAGCAAATTGTGGGAAAGTGGAGCATTATCTCTTTGAAGCAGATAACACTGTTTCTCACTGGGTAGCAGCAAGAGAATGGTTTGAATGCTGGATAGAAGAAAGATGGACCCCCAACTTTTGTTTGAGATTCATTCTTTGAGAAATTAGGAATTTCCAAATATGATGAAGAGACTGAGATTTGACAGGAGACCTGCCATGGGAGATTTCTAGGTTCAAGACAGAACTGTTATGGAACATTAAAGCAAGGAAGGGAGAAAAGTAGGGCTAATATGGAAATGATGGATAGTGAAAACTGTATAGATAAACAAATTCAAGTTTATTTGATAGAGGGATTAACCTGTAAAACTGAAAAGAGGGGCCAAGTAGTACTGGACTGTAAAATGGGAACTACAGTGCAAGAAGAGGTGAAGCAGGAGGCGAAACTGGAATTGATGTCTAAGGAGTTTATACTGGTGAAGAACAAATTCATGAATGCTTAATGAAAAGAAAATATTGAGAGTAAGATGAAAAAGGAAGATACTTTGTTTCAAGATAATTTTTTTAAAGAAGAAAATTGGAAGGAAATGGAAATAATAACAAGGTGTGAAGAAGAGAATTGAGGAGACTGGAGTGAAGAATGTTAGGGTTAAAACAAAGGAAGAAGACAGCAAGAGTTAAATTGAAATTGAAATAGGAGAAATAATATCTGGTTAAAATAAAGTTATGAGATTTGGTTACAGATATAAGCCAATGAAAACTGGATGTGAACATGATCTTGAAAAAACTTTATATGGTGCAATTTGATGAAAATATTGTAGTTTAAATGCAATGAAAATGTTAGACTCATAAGACAGTTTAAAGATAGAATGGATTTAGTGATGCTATATAACATGTCAGAGATTTACAGTTATATTCAGCAAAGACTGATATTATTTTATGCAGCCAGTACATTGATGTTATTATCAAAAGTGAGAAAATGGAGTACTACTTACCATGATGTAGTATGATGTAATGGTTTAGATGTTTGACAGAACTATAGAAAAATATTGATTGATATTTTAATGCTGGGTATGTCAACCCTGGGAAGAAGGAAAGTATTTTTGGCTGTGAAAAAAACAATGCAGTAGGGGATGGGAAGAAGAGAATTGTTGAGTCCTTGTCCGAAAAGGCTTGGAATAATCTGAATGTTGTATACTGTTGAAAGGAAGAATAGAAGTAATCTTTTTCTTTATTCTCTAATCTTTTCATTTTTGTTTTCTTTTTTTCTTTTTCCTTCCTTCCTTCCTTCCTTTCTTTCTTCTTTCTTTTTTATCTTTTTATGGATTTATAGAATTCTAATGTATTTGGAAACTTTCAATAAAAATATTTTTTAAAATTAAAGAACATCAATTTTTATTCTAGACGATCTGCTCCCACACATTATGGAAAACAATACACACACACCCCTATATAATATAAACAATTACTTAGTTATACATGAAATGCAAGACAAAACTGCATGGCCTGCTTCACACAAGCAACAAATTTGTGCTTGAACTGTACCATCTTGGGATTTTTAGCAGCATGTGTAGTTTTCAGTTTGTTTCATGATAATTACAGTTTGTATAGGCATTCTCTTTTATTTACATAGAAATAATGAAATTGATGAAATTCATGTGAAATGGCAGAGATTCTGTGGGTCTTACTCTCTGTTTGTTTCTCATAAGTAAAGTGCAAGGGCCCTCTCTGCATTTACCTCACCATTGAAATGTCTCCATTCTTGGATATAAATTGAACTACAATTTCCTTGTGACATATTTATTGCTCCAAGTGAAAGCTTTCCACAGTTTGATGAAGACTGGACTATCAACAATACTTGAAGATTGCTCCAGTCCATCTTCTGAAAGTTACATCTAAATAGTTTTCTCCAGAAAATAAGCACAGGAGCACTTAGCAACTAACAGGAGTTTGTTTCTGAACAAGTTTGGAGAATATATTTTATCAGGATTTTACTACACACTTATTACCAGTGCTCTCACAGGTTGTGCAGAATCTTTGTATATACTTTTGTCATTTTCTGTGTATTACCTATTATATTGTACATATTATATTAATAGTGCAAATGTATTTGTATTCATTAATTATTTTTGTTAACATTAGTTCATTAGTCTCATCATATATGTGTATTTGTTTAAACTTTTTTCTCTTAATATTCACTGTTCATTTTTAGCTACAGGTTTTTCTGGTTTGCAAACAAATATTGTCTTTAGCTGCTAATGAGGAGTCATGAAACAAAGTACACTAAATGCAGCATATTTTAGTGAAGAAAATCACATGCTGTGACAAACAGATGTATTTCACCTCTTTGTGAGAAAACTCTGCAAAAAAATGTATCATCTAACTTGACTCTGAAAAATGGAAGTTGGTGTTGGGGCAATAACGTATTTGTTAATAGTGCAAAACCTTCTCTCTTATTCTTATAGAGGATTTCATTATACACCTATATAACTAACAATTCAGACGGATCTCTGTTCAAGAAGAACCGTGAATGGAGATTTGAAGATTTAGAACTAGATAAGATTAGCTTATAGTGCAGTATCAGTCTGGGCCCTTTCTGAAGACACAGAATTTTTTAAAAAATTAACTAGAAATACTCTACAGACGTAACTAACCTAAACATGCTTATCCAAATAATTATAGTGAATGCCAATACATTCTTCTGTGTTTGGGTCACAGCTTAAGAAATAAATCCTAGGATGGTGGTTGGAGATTTTGTGGCACAGCAATCATCACATCCAAAGCATTATCAGCCGTCTGAATCCAGGATGTTTTGGAAGGGGCATGGTCTGCTTTTTCATTTTATTGTTATCCTTGTTCCATCTTTTTGTTTCCTCCTTCCACTGATCACAATGGGAGAAAAACAATTGTGCCAACTCCAAGGGCCTGTTTCTGGAAGTTTTGAGGAAACATGGAAATTTTGAGGAAACATGGAAATTTTGGAACCACCTGACCAACAGGCTCGTCTAACATGCTTCATTTTGGCTTCTACCACTCAGGGAACTCAGCTGGCGGAGTCTGTCACAATGGTGAATTTTTCAACTGGTTTGGGGTGAATTTGTGATGGAGGAGAGGACCTCTGATGTCTCACAAATCCTATCCCTTTTGCCAGCAAAGTAGCAATTGTGAAGTACCCAGTAGGTAATCTCTTCTTTAGTGTACCTTAAACACTCTCCAAAAATCACTACACTGTATATTTTCATTCTGCTGAAGCATTTAGAAATAAATGAGAAATAAACTATGGCATCTTAAATGAACTTCAAAACTTTCTTCTAACCAAAACTTGTATACTTAATATTATGCAAAACAGTTCTAGAAGCATATCACAGGAATGTGACCTTAGATGGGACTTGCTGCTAAGAAAAAGAGCTGTTTCCCAAAATATAAGCCAACCATAATTTTAGACTATTTTTAATTTAACTGTGCAGTCGAAAGAAAAGTAGAACAGGGATGACAGAGGGGAGTGTGATCTGCCTTGGAGAGGCTGACAGCAAATTGTGTACATGCATTCAGGTTTCACTGTTCCTGAAATGCAATGTATAGAAGCCTGATGTTCTAAATATACAAAGATAGCTAATTTTTTGAAAAATAACCCATGAAGAAAACCTCTTTCTGGAGTCTGGACAGTACCACTGTAGGTGGATATTCACATGACATTATACAAGATATTCATAAAAACAGAAAAGAATCTTTCCAGAGGGGAAAAAACAGGTGATAGAAATTTTCCTGACATCTAGCTTTTTATGTGCAGTTGATTCTTTCAAAGATACAATTGTGCAGGGTGAAAGAAACCTTTATCTCTTGCTCTGATAACCCTCAGCTCTTATTTTTGAACTTATCACCATTTTGTTTAATTGTTCCTGTATAATATCATAGAAATATAGATGGGTAAGTGTAAACAATGCAGAATCATTTCCATAGTCATTATTGTTGCCAAAATTAAACAGGAGCTGGCAGAGGCAGATCCAGCATGGGGCAACCAGGGCTTGTGCCCTGGGCTGCAATGTCAGGGGGGTGCAAAAATGAAGAACTCCCCTGCCTGCTCCCTGCTTCCACTCACCCCACTTCCACTACTGCTTGCCTTGCCCCCATTCAACCCGCAACCGCTCGCCCCCACTTGCCTCACTCCCATCTGCCACTTGCCCCCTCCTACCCACCTGTTGCTCGCCCCACCCTCACCTGCTGCTCACCCCTCCCCTGCCTGCCACTCAGCCCCTGCCCACCGCCACTCAGCCCCCCACCTGCCGTTTGCCCCCCTATCTGCCACTCGTCCTTCCCCCACCCACTGCTGCTTGCCCTGGACACTGTTGAGCCTTGATATGCCACTGGGATCTGGTCATCTTTCTACAGGTTATTCTGACACGTTTTACACTTAGGCCAAATTTATGCTGTAATATCCCATATTGTACCAATCCTTCCAAGCACATAGAAGAGTGTATTCAACAGCGGGGAAACATGTTGGACAGCTCCACATTGAACCTGTATTGTTTATTTCAACATTTAACTTTGTTGACTCAATGTATGAATGAGTGGAGGAGGGAGCTAATTTGAATGCAACTTTCAAGTGTTCATTATAAGATCTAAAAGATGCCAAGCTATACCTACAGCTGTATGAACAGAACGCTCCTTCCATGCAATCAGAAACTCCTCAAAAAATGAGCCTTCAGATCAGAGAGAGAAGGTAAGAGAGAGAAACACATACAGTTGCATCTGTGGTGGAACTCTTTCAAATTCCATAATGAGTGCATGGAAGACAGGTACCTGTAATCTTATTTGTACTTCTTTAGGTTCAAACAATGTCTGACAAAGGCTTCTGAAGTGGGCCCATACATGCACGAGTGAAGAAAGTTTCCCATGTTCATGCATGTATACTCATTTCTAATGTTGAAAGGAAGACATACAGGTCTCTGGCAGATTCTGTCACTATGGTGCTGTTCCCTGCCTATGTATGTTTGTCCTGAACCTAGAATGAATGGCAATGGTTACTTACTGGAAGCTACAACTGCTGGAATCCTCCAGACAGCATGGCCAGAGGCTAGAGGCATGGCCAGAATTCTCCAAATCGAAATTTAAAAAAAAGTTTTCAAGCTCTGAAACTGATACTTCAGTTATTCGTGGTAGTCATTTTCATAACTGTCTACTAAAACAAACTGCACATCAAAATTTTCTTTCATTTTCAAATTCCTTATGAAAACAGCACCATGCAAATTATTCTGTCAAGTGAATCAATAATCTTTCCTAATGTCTCTTCAAAAAGTTCTCTATTATTGACAGTTTTCCCTATGTGCCTCTATCATTGTTTCCATTTTCAGAATCTTACTTGGTGTGAAAAATTGTTTGAAATTTGGGACTTCAAAGGAGGTGCTCCTTGATAGTTAGATGAAACCACTGTTTATTTTTTGTATGGCATTCATATGGGGACAGGGAGTCATCCACAAAGGTCAGACATTTGCTTTTTAAGTACAAGACTAGCATACTAGGTTTCTAAATAACATCTACTTGTATATGAAAACCTGCTAGTTGCCCTGGGCTACCAGCCTGAATGCCTGTGGCAGGAGCCTAAAATTCAACAATAAACTCTTTAGAGAACTTATATGTGCCCTAGCAGTGTCTATACATGTGTCTACACTCAGAAGTAAGCCCAACTCAGCTCAAAAAGATATAGGCCCTTATCACATGACAGTATCATCCTGGGATGGGGATGTGTTGCTGTCAGTCTGCGACATGTGCCATCTCACAACATTGTTGTGGTTCCACTGCTGTTGTGTCTCTAGCTGTTGCAATCATGCCATATACTATTACTGGGGGGAAAGCAATGATCCTGTTGGCTGTGGGCATGAGGGAAGGATGGAAGTGCTATCAAGTGCTTCTTTCTTCAGTACAGTGCAGGAAGATGCTGGCTGTACTGCGAAAGAAAGGAGCATGTCCCAAATGCTACCCATGTGCTGGCAGCCAACCGGAGCTTTTGGGTCCTGATCCCATCCCAACAATGGCATTGCTGAGATCATGACAGGATGACATGGGACTGCAGCATAGTGCAGTAAGGGCCATACTCTCTGAGAACTGTATATCAGATTGTAACCTAAAATAGCAAATATACTGGGTAACAGAGGAGTCAATGTGTAATGTTTTTTTAAAAATCATGTACCAACATATGCATTACAATATCCCATATTGTACCAATCCTTCCAAGCACAGTGCATTTACTGTACTTTGGAAGGAACTAATTAATTTTAAAGCATATGAATATTAAATAACAGGTGGTACTTCTTGCAAACAACTACTTGCATAAAAGAAAGAACCACCACCCTTTGGGTTCCTAGGCATGATTTTGCTATTTGAAAAGCAGGGTTTTCATTCGCACTGTTAATCTTAGCAACTTAATGCTGAAAGAGTAACAGGCATGCAAAGATTTCCATGCAGTAAAATAACTGTAATTCAGTGTGGCAAAAGTATCTTTCACTTATTTATACAATCAAACTCCAGGGGTTATTATGCCAAGATGGTTCTACTGAACAACAATCTCAGTCTACATGAACAAGAAATGCCAGCCTGGGGTCAGGGTTGACTTGTTTTGGATCGTTGAGTAGTTCTATGCTTTCTTTTGCTGGATGGCTTACAATGTAAAACACTGGACTACAACTACAAACGAGAACTACAAGGGAATAAAAACAACAGATAAAACAACAGAGACAGCAGTGAAAAACCAAGCTGAAGACACATAAGGACAATCAAAAGGATTTCCGGTATGTGTAAAATGAGAGAAGAGAGTGCTACCTAAAAGATATTAAAGAAAACACAACCTGCCTGAGGAAGGACTTCTACCATACATGGGTGTGGTCACCAAGAAGACCTTTTCTCCAAGAAACACCTGTAACACCACTAAGGCTGGAGATACTAGGAAAAGCGTGTCTGAAAACCTTAATGGTGGGCAGGCTGAGGTGAAAGAAGGTGATTCCAAGCTATCTATGATTCCAAAGCCAAAACCATGGGTGATCTTAGGTCATTATCAGATCATTATATTTTCTCAGTATTCTCTACCTACCAGAGGGATGTTCTCTACTTATTTTTCAGTCTTCTTCCAACAGCTGGGGGGAAAGCAGGGAATGAAAGCACTCCTATTCCACTGGTGCTTCAAACACTGTCTGAATCCCAGCCTTGAGGTTCAACCAGCTTTCCAAGCACAGACTGAGGGTATTTCCCTCCCGGCCTCCCATCATCCCCATGGAGAGATTGATGGGGTGGGGCAATGTACCTAAGACCTGACTGCATAGTTCCCATGATCTCAGCATTTTCTGGAAGTGGGTCTGATTCAGGATTCTTCTGGCAAGGTAAGGCCTAAAAGAAGCGAGGGGCTCCCCTCTCCTCCCCTTGATGGAAGCTAATGTGAGACTGAGATTCCAGAATAACTGGATATCTAAAAAGTTTTGAGATTTCTGAAGCTTGACAAGATGCCAGTATGCACAAAACTCCTGGTTTTGAATTCTCAAGACTAGAAGGTAGTAAACATAATGTATATTTTTTGCCCATGTGACTAGTCCAGAAATGTCCACAGATAGGTTCTCATGAGGATAACTGTGGTGAAATGAAAATAAAACAGGCACTGGATTGGTTCCAGACTCATGGCCTTTCTGCACAACACTGCTATAGTGCTATTATTCCACTTTCAACTTCCTGTGGAATTCTGGGGTTTGTAGTTTACTGAGGCTAAAGAGCTCTCTGGCTGAGAATGCTAAGTGCCCCTCCCTAAATTGGAAACCCCAGGATTCCACAGGATGTTGAGAATGGAAAAATAGCACTATGACAGTGCAGTGTGGAAAGGCCCTCAGTCATTTCAAAGAAGAACCACTGAAATTGATGGAGTTTAAGCTGGTTATACTCACAAGCTGCACTGATTTCAAAGTTAAGTGTATTTGTATCTAAGGCCATTTCCACACAGTGTTGCAGTCCCACTATGGGGACGGGACGGCAGCTGTCTGCGGGTTGTGCTTTCACATGACGTTGTTGCAGTCCCACTGTCATCCTGCCCCCAACCATCGCAATTGTGGGATATTCACTTAACGGAATAAATCCATTAAATGCTAGTGATCACACGATGCTCCTATTCTTTCTGGCCGCGCAGGAAGGGCAGGAAGCGTGATGGAGGCACTTCCTTCCCCAGCGCAGCATAGGAAAGAGGCCAGCTGCGCTGTGGAAGGCAGATGCATGTCGCTCACTGTCTCTTCTGCAGGGAGTCAGTCAGGTGCGGAGAGGAGTGTTCCTGCTGCGTTCCCTTCCTGGCAAACGCACTGCCAGGATCACAACAGGAGGACAACAGGATCTGGTAAGGTGCGGAAATGACCTTACTCTGGATTCAACTCAATAACCCAATTGGTTGCTT
Organism: Ctenosaura bakeri; assembly: GCA_948474755.1. NCBI lineage: Eukaryota > Metazoa > Chordata > Lepidosauria > Squamata > Iguanidae > Ctenosaura > Ctenosaura bakeri. The sequence goes on from CAOLHI010000568.1 coordinate 29,324, forward strand.
CACATATTACATTTGTCAATATGGTTATGCTATACCACGGCACTGTTGTTGTTGTCAACTCTCATCAATTTGACTTCAACTTATGGTGATGCAATGAATAAGGCCATTTCTGTACTAGACTGTTATTGGGCTACTATTCCACTTTCAACATCCTATGGAATCTTACAAACACCAGGATTCCATAGGATGTTGAAAGTGGAATAATAGCACTGTAACAGTCTTGTGCGGAAATGGCCTAAGAGATCTCTAAGTCACCCAGTCATTAACAGCCCTGCTGAGGTCATGGAGACTCAGGGCTGTGACTTCTTTGATTGCATCTGTCTATCTGTATTATGGTATTTTTCTTTTTCTACTTCCTTCTACCTTGTCAAGCATCATTATCTTTTCTAGCAAGTGATGTAATCTTCTCATGATATTTCCAAAGTACGACCATCTCAGTTTAGTCATCTTAGCTTCTAGGGAGAGATTTAGTTTTGATATGGTTTAGAATCTCTTTATTGGTCTTTTTGGCAGTCCAGGATATTTACAGAACTCTCCTCCAGCACATTTCAAATGAGTTGATTCTCTACCTATCAGCCTTCTTCAAGCTCCAGTTTTTACAACCATACATAGAACTTGGAAATACAATGGCCTGGACAATTGAGACTTTGGTATTCAATTAAATATCTTTAGGATCTTGCATGGTTCCTTCATAGCTGCCCTTCCTAGGCCTAATCTTCTTCTGATTTCTTGACTGTAGTCTCCATTCTGATTAATAACTGAGCCATTGTCTCTGAGAGATCCTCTGCCAGTGTAACCCCCACTATTGCTGCTGCCCAGTAGCTGTTTGGCACATTTAGTCTGGCTCCTCAGCAAAAGTCTGTCTGATATGGAAGACCCTACCAGCAGCACTGCTACTGTCAGCATAGCCTCGTGCCTCACAGGAGCATGGAAAGGTAGTGCCATGGTGAGATACCACTGCATTATTGGGTATCAAACACTGCAAGCAATATGCAGGATAAATCACATCCTTTCTAAATCATAGGAAAATAACTTTCTAAAGCCTTCCATTGTAGTAGTTTTCAAAGAAGAGGATGTAGGTCTTTTAAGTCTTTACAGGGGTCAGTTAGTGTTGGTGTATGAAAGCAATAAATCTGCTTATTAGAAGTCAGTTTCCTTGGGTTCAAAACCTTCTCGGGGAAGATTCCTTTTATTATATCTAGTGTGTCAGGAGCAAGAAAAACAGTTTTGGGGGCAACACCTCACCCACTGTTGTTATAGTGGGGTTAGTTACTTTTGTATTTTCTGGAGTTTGTGGCCTCACTACTTAGATTTTTTTTAATCATAAGCCAATGACATTTTTATTTTTTTTGAAAACTAAAAAAGACCATTTGTTTCCATGAAATAACAAGGACTTTTTTAAAAAAAAAGTTGGGGCAGCAGTAACTAATTTTGAGGGCCCTCGAACTGTAACTAGCTAATCTTTAAAAGGAACTTTCAAAGCTCTGATAGAAATTTTCATGCAGGGACCAACGTATTTCAGGTAAAGCTCACAGCTGGCCTGCCTCTGTACATCGTCTGCACAGCTTATTTCTGTCCCTGATGTCGATGACAAGGCCTGTTGTGAAAATTTCAACACACTGCTACCACTCTGATCATTCTAGAAGGAAACTGCTTAACAGAGCCACTGTTTTTTTTACAAGCCAGGAAGGAACCTCATGCAATTATTGCAGGGCCATTTTTCCTTGGGCAGAAGAGAAATTTTATTTGGGTTTGATAGATTATGTTCTGCGCTTTTTTTAATGTTGTCAATGTTTACATCATTGAAATGTTTTTACTTTGCCTAAGTATTATAATAAAATCAGTATTTCCATAATTAAATGAGCATGTGTAAGGTAGTCTTTTTTATTGCAGTGGAATTTGCTTCTGACTTAAAAACATAGTGTATGATTTCTTTAGAGAATCTGAGAGGGAAACAATAAGGCAAAAGGTTTATTATGCCACATCTGTGTTAAGTCAGCTCATCTCTACAAAGATATCTATGTTACTACCCAACAACAATTGTTAACAGTCACTTATACGGTACTTATTATTCTCTTTTCTGTTTTCTGAATTTCAATTCCAGCTCACCCCATGAATTGCAGTCCTCTATCCATTCACCCACCCAAGCAAATATATACCAATAATCTGACAACTGAAGTAACACTTCACATATCTGATGAAGTGTGCTGTTGCCCACGAACATCTGTGCCACAATAACTTTTAAGAGCCCCAAGACCCTTTGTTACTTTGGCTGCAACAGACAAACTTGGTGAGCCCCCTGGGAAATCATGTTTAGCAACTCTTATCACCACTTCAGAATGCTGATAGATTCTACGACGATAAGAATACATAAGTAAGCACTCCACACAGTTTGAGCTTCATCTGGTAAGCAATGAGTCATGCTTTGCTGGGGTTGCTTTTGAACTACACAGTCAGAGTGTGTCATCAATTTCCTGTTACACAGAGTCCTGGCCTCAGAGGTGGAGCAGGAAAAAAAAGTGACCAGATGCTCAAAGCTGTCATAATTTGTGAACAGTTAGAATTCACCCCAGAATGCTGAGGTCAGTTAAGCACTGAAGGATTACAAAGTCAGAGCCCCTCTTTGCCAGGAATTCTGTGGACACAACTTGGGAAACTACAATAGATCAGCCAAATGCTTACTCATAACGCTTGGCTAAAACAGCAACTACTGTATTTAAATAAATGAACAAGCCAGGCCTATCGCAGTCTTAGGTCCTGTGGTACAAGAAGGCAAATGCACTTAGGTTTGCCAAGTGTCCCTTATTTTAAGGGTCATCACATTTTTGGAAAGCTAGAAAGCTTATCCTTTTATAGAGGCTGAATAACATGCCAGAAAATCCTATATTTTGAGGCATGGGCTCTTCATAAAAATAGAAATGTGCATATCATGTAATTTTTGAATGTGGACAGAATGTTGAAATACATAGGTAGGTTGACTTGAATCGATACTTTTATTTGATATTTAGCTAGAACGCAAAACTGTTCATACCTGCTTCCTGATTGTTGACCCTGTATGTCATGAGTTTCAACTGGCTCTTACCGCTATTTTGAAAATCTGGCAACTGTAGATGCACTGCCTGCACTGCAAAAGCTGAAACTCTTGCCTCATCAAAATGGACAAGAGCCCTCCAAGTATGTCTTGATTGCAATTGGAACACTTTACTTTCAAACTGGGGGAAAAAAGAATCCTGATTCTCCATCAGAGTATATAACTAGCATGGGACAACATTCACTCTGAATTCCTGAGTGGCAAAGTCAAACTACTTAGGAGATTTTCCATTGGAGAAGAAAACAAGCAGAAGCCAAGCATAGCCAATGGATTCTGGTGTCTTAAACCTGCTCACAATACCAGAGGACAAAGATGGGATATTTAAAAAACTAGCACCTTGCGTGCACTGCAATACAAGATGAAGCTGGAAATTACTTTCTAAAATAAAACAGAATTTAGTGCAAGGAGAGAGAAGGTGTGGCCTTCCAGATGTTGTTGAACTACAACTCCAATCATCTCTCACCACTGACTATGCTGGCAAGGCATAATAGAGGTAACAGTGCACACTTTCTGGAGGCCAGACTTTCACTAAATCTGACCTAATGCATACCCTAGTTAACTCTCCACATAAGATCCATAATATAAAGGATTTTGGTGCTTTTGACACAGAGAAGGGAATACTTACTTTAAAATGCACCAGTTATGGGGATTAGGACTAGGCAGAAGCCTCCTGTGGAGGCTGAAAAGATCATCTGCTGGTTAAAGTGCACTTCTGCTGCTGGAATAAAGCCCTTCTGCTGGCTGATGGAGGAGATGAGTCCTGCCAGTTCCAAATCTCTCCCAGTTCAAGGGAATAACCAGTGTGCCAACACAAATGTCAGCCAAGGCCTGGGTAGTGTTTATTAACGTCTACCATCTTTAGGCTGAGAGGAGTTTGAATTCAACACAGCTTCAGCTGTTCTAGTGGCAGCTGAGTTGGCTTTTAGCCATCTTGGTGAATTAGGTTTGCACTTTATCTACAACAGTTCACCTTTGCGGCCACTTTCAGTATTTTATTTACCAACACTTCACTCCTTATCATCCCCAAGCAGCCCAGGAGCCCTTGTTAATCTTTCTGGATCTTGTCTCACCTTTTCCAGCAGCTGAGCTAGAGGGCAATTAGCTAAACTCATAGCACTGTTTCGCATATGTACTGCCAAGCATTCCAAAAAACACGTTACTTTCCAAAACCAGCTAAGGTGTTGGGCAGGTAGTTTTAAAGCACTGGAAAGTTCCAATTTTCAACTGATTGGCAAGAATTATCAGCCTCATTAAAAAACAAAAACCCAAAACCCTACCAGGTGCTGCAGCTGAGCCTGCAATAAGTTCCTGTCTTCTCCTTAGTGGCTGCGTCCCTCTCTTTTCACACCAGTGAAATAACTGGGCTGCAGGGATAGTGATTTGGAGTCATGTAAAGTACTGAACACTGAATATCTGTCAAAAGGCTAGGCTCCTGTTATGCCATTGAGAAAAGCAGTAGATGAAAGAGAATTAGGGATCACTAGTGTTAACAATGTATCTTTTCTTAATTGCTGTTTGCTACAATGCATTCACTCCTAATTGCCATTTGTAACAATGTATCAAATACCAATTATTTTTTGTAATTTGTGTTTGGGTATGGAGTCAAAGGGTTAAGGCACCTACAGAAATGACCTGGCAATAGTTTGTGCCTTGGGCTTCTGCCACCGGAGGAGAAGATAAGAGAGGGGGACTGTGATACCAACAGGAAGGGCATGTGTGAACAACCAGGCTGGACAAAGTAAGAGCACAGAAACTATTCAAGTTTCCAAGATGGAAGTATGTAAACAACAGGGCAGCCTGGGAACCTCTGACCTGGGGTGGGGTGAAGTGACATGCATGACTTCCACCAATCAACATCATTCACACATATCTTTGGATGCTAAAGTATAAAACTTGTTACCGTACAATATATACCAGTCTTAGCAACTTTGAGAAGTTACTATTTTGTCTGCCAAATTCTAATAAACACTGCTCCTGGAAGTCTGAGTATATATATTTTTAAGCAAGTTAGCCAGCACATGACAGTACCAATTCTAATATTATGAAAGAGGCAAGAGGTAATCTCTGTGCCCAAACCAAGTACAGTGTTATACATTTCTAATGTCTACATGAACTTAGTTTTCTTCTAAGGTCCATGATATAGGGCAAGATATAAATAGAATCACAGAATCATAGAGTTGGAAGGGACTGCAGGTAGCAATGAAAATATTGAATATTAGAAAATATTCAAAAATGGTTAAAAATGCTTTTGAGCGTTGAGAAACAGTGATGAGAAGAATCCTGGACTGAAGAGATTCTTTGAAATTTGGACCTTATTATACACACTTTTCATACTCAGTTGTTTTGCATAGAAAACAGCATTTTCTGCACAGGAAACAACATTTTCTATATGGCAAAAATATTTCAAAGCAGAAATATTAATTCCTGCATAAAGAATACTGTTTCCTAAATTTGTGTATTGGTGATTTGCATAGAAAACAGCATTTTCTGTGCAGGAATTAATATTTCTGCATTGAAATTTTTTTTTCTTGCAGAAATGCTCTTTTCTGCACAGAACAATCACGTGTAAAATTGGTGCAGAATAAGTCCTGAATTGCAAACAGCCCTTGAAAAACTGTGGCTTTTGAAGACTTTCTTGTGGTGAGAAGAAAACTGCTGAAATATCTGTGATGCTACCTCATTGCTACCTTTGAGAAGAAGCTCAGTAAAAAGTTACATCCCTAACCACAAAGATATCTAATTCAACATACAAAATTGTTTGTGTGTGTGCGTGTGTAACAATTTTAAAAACCGATTATTGCTTAATTTTATGATTTATTTTAAATAAAGTATAGAACCTAAGGTAAACATTTATGAATGTTGTAAAATTATTCCAACCTCCTGATAATTTTGATTGCTTTTTTCTGCAACTTCTGCAGTCGTTCAACATCCATTTTGAAATGTGGTAACCAGAACAGTGTGATCACACCACAGATTTGCATAGAGGTATTACAGCATTGGCTGGTTTATTAAGGGTCTGCTTCACGGCATTTGCCAGTTTCACAGCTCCTGAACACTCAGCCATTGTTTTCACTGAAGTACCAACCACAGTCCAAGATCTCTTTCTGGGACATTCATCTTCACTAGATGCATCAGTGTATAAATTATTCAGACAGAAGTTAATGTTAGGTGCAGACAGCTGAAGCAATAAATGGCATGTACTAGAATAAACAGCAGGAAATCAACTGATGCATAAATATGTTGCTATTGAGCCCCAACTGGTTTTATGATTTGTAACAGGCAAAATATATACAAATCTATACTTTTTGTAAATCCTAAATTGTGATACTGTGCAATATTCGTGTCTGAAGGCCCTCAACAGGGTCAGATTCTATCCATGTTGGGAAAGGATAGCCCTAATCTAAATCCTAATCTAAATTATGGCCAACATAACATAGCATGTAGGCCGGGGTAAAGCCCGTATGTTGGGGAGCTCTAGAGCCCATCTTAATGCTCTTAGTTGCGAGATAGGGATCATTCTCTGAAGGCTGTCTAACTTCTATAATCAACTGCCATGCGGGATGACAAGGTAAAGCTAGAGACAGTCCTACCATTAGGCAGAATTTGGTCACAGATCCAACCACTACAAAGAGGAAGCATGTTTAATTTTTACTGTTGTTATTTTTATTGATAGACATAGAGAGAGGTGCTTATGGGATTTTCTGCTTCATGTGCCAAATAATTTGGCTGGCTTCTGGTTCTACAAAACTCAACTTGGCCAGAGAGAAGACACCATTTGCTGCTTCATATCAGACAATAAAATGTTTTGGGCTGATCCTGGGAAGGAACCAATCAGAGAGCTGGACAGCTGCTGGGCATGCTGGATAGCTGCTGTGATCTGTTCTTCCCTTCTTGATATTACATGTAAGAGTTCATCACATCATAGTCAGAGGGCTCAGGAATGAGCCATGGCACCGGAGAAGAAACAGCAACTCAAAAATCTGACCATCGCCTCATCTATTCGTACTAGTTGATGCATTTAATGGTTGTAATGGATGGCCAATTTAAATCCAAGTTCATCACCTGACTGTTTCTTACAGTAAACCGAAGGCTTAGGATTTGCCTTTAGCAAATTGGTGGGCAACTTCTAGCTCTCCAGATTTTGCTGCAATGCAACTTGTATCATCTCTCATCACTGGTTGTACTGGCTAGGGCTAATGGGAGTTGCAGTCCAATAGCATCTTGAGTGTGCTTCTCCACTACTTCTTTGCATGTAGTAGTACATCTCAGCAAGTCAAGCAACAAATGACTGCCTCAAGCATGAAATATTCAGCCATAGCTATAAAAGCACTAACTTTACAAAGTAAAGTATCCTATTGACCAGTTTTTGTATGACCCAAATTTGGCAAACAGAGCATCTTTAATATTTACTAAGGATGTTGAGAGGACAGTCTGGCAGTTAAAGCACTTCAGCTTTTTAAAGTGGCTATTGGGATCAACACAGATCTTCAACAATACTGCCCATCCCATGAATGAGTGAGCAGGGAGTGAGCTAGACTGGTATAAGACAAGAAAAAAAGATGCATGTGAATATCAGCACTCTTGCTCTAACTAGACCTGGTCAACCAAGGGCACTCACCATAAGCATCAGAGCCAGCCCTGATATTAACTAAAGGGAGGCAGCCACTTTCCAGAAATGTTGATGCCATCAGGCAACAATTTTTCCCAAGAGAAGCAGTTGGTGAAAGCTGGCAACAAAGTATTATTGGAGAGAGAGATGTAAAATTTCCAGAAATGTTGACACCATGGGGGCAGGACTCAATCACTCCCATTTATTTCCTAGATTAAAACAGAAATCTTGGGGAATACTTATGTTCACATTAACCCAAAATTAATTATTGCATTAGAAAAATTATATGCTTCATTCATAACTTAGCATATAAGCATAGATTTTGCATATTTATTCATATTTGAACATATAATGGCCATAGTTCGGTACAAACAAAATTGTGAATATACCCAGTACAAAATGCTGCACTCTGTGCTGCCTAAACATGTGTGTGTGTGTGTGTGTGTGTGTTATATTTGCATCTGAGAAGCTAGGAAAATATTAAAATGGAAATCATAAATTCTGTAATAAACAACATACAGAGAATTATTTGGATTCAGGCAGGCAGTCTTAACAGCTAGGCTAGCAGCATATTTTGACACATGTATACTGCAGTTAACAAATTAGCTATGTTCCTGAACAGTACTTCTTCAACAGAAATTTGGTACCAGAGGCAGAAAAAAGAAAAGAAAAGAAAGAATACAGATAGGCTTCTGCATCACAACTAAGAAGAGGAGTTCAATATGTTTCAGCAAACTTTTTAATGAAAACCAATATGCACATGTGGAATGAAACAAGAAGTCAGCTAAACCTTGTATAAGTAAACAAAAACATTTTGAACCATCTTGAAACCACATAAAGGCTTCTTCCAAAACATATCCAGAGATGAATCTTCAAAAAGAAAGATTCCACCTAGATATTAGGAAGAACTTCATGAGGTTAGGAGCATTTCTGACAGTGGTACATGCTGTCTTCTTTGGAAGTTTTTAAATGGAGACTGAATGGCCATCTGCCAGGAATGCTTTTGTGGTGTATTCCTGCATGGCAGGGGGTTGGACTCAACAGCCCTTGCAGTCTCTTCTAACTCTGTGATTCTATGACTTCTTCTTTTACCAGCCACCACTTTTCTTAAGATTTTCATTTGGGTGGCCAAACTTATGATTTTTTTTAAAATAAACATGTCAGAAGTAGCTGGTGAGGCAAGCTTATCTGCTCTATGCTTTTCTCTCTTGTTTTGATGTTTATGCATAGTTAGTGAAGGAGGCAGCTGCTGTTTACCTTGCCTGTTGCAGGCAGGCGGACATGGGTACACTAAGACCAACTGGTGTAGAATCCCATTTGTTCCCAGCTTACTGCATTGTTTACTGCAGCTGCACTAACGCAATACAACACCAAAAGTCTGTCTTTCTTCAGCCCTTTTTCACCATGCTCCTAATGACGATGCTACTTAAAAAAAACATTTGAGCTGAACAGGGGACAAGGAGAAAAAGAAGTGCTCTGCAAGTGTAAAAACACTTGGTAAAGAGAAGCGTCTTTTTCAGAGGTTTTATTAATTGAAGTATGTCTGTAGAAAGTTTGACTCAAAACTGAAAATACAGAATTCTCCTAAAGCATATTATCATCACAAGCAATGTAGGCCCCCTTGTATGCTCCAAGTTTCTATATCACTTGGGAAGTGAATCTACCCTGTGTGTTAATCTGAATTTAAAGTGATATTAAAGAAACTTTAAGGTCCTTTCAAGTTAAAACTAGTATGCAGAACAGATTAGCAACACCCACTAGGTCTGAAATGCATCTTGGGTCATACAGGTCTACAGCATGCACAGGAATTAACCTCTTCTAATTCTGTAAACTGCTTTATAGACAAATCTTCATACTACATATTCATGCTATTTTAAATTAATAAACCTTGCATTGAAAATTAATAAACTTTGTCTTTAAAAGCTTTTTCACCCAAAAGAGAAAAATAGCCATCAATTTCTACTTTTCTCAAAGTCCCAAATTTCTTAATGGGAGTATTGAACATTTCTTCTTGTTGGGAAAAGGACAGTGAACTTTTAAAAAAAAATTCTGTGTCCTTCCTGCCAACATTTTGCATTTCTATATACCCTTTAGTTAACCTACTGCTTTCAAGAGGATGCTCTTCCCTCACCAGACTTGAAGAAAGATTCAACTGCTAATTCAGTCCAGTTTTTGCACACAGAAAGGAACCATTTTGCTCTTCACCTCAGGCAGCCAAATATCTTGGGCCGTGCCTCAACAGGATATAAAATGTAACAGTATTGCTGTGTATTCTGATACCCAGAGTTCAGATTTCTAGTATCTTAATGTAAGCCATCAAAAGATAAAAGTAGAGTTCCATATGTAGCATTAATCTGGGGCTTACCTGGATAACTAGCTTATTTTCTTTATTGGGTAAAATCCTGTAGGTATATACACAGTTCCGATACCTGGAAGACATCAGAAAAGTTGGTTAGAACAGTTAAGAAATTGTTCCTCTAGAGAAAAGAAAATGTATATCTCATGAACTTGTAGATGTTGTCAACCATATATACTCTTGTGTTGAAAGCTACACAAAACACGTACAATATTGGTTGGGTTGGGTTCCCATACCAGAAAGTACCTGACTCAGCTCTCAGGCCCTCTGCTTTCAGTTTTCAGTTCTGTATTGCCAACAGCTTTCTGCCCACATAATTTTGTATTCTATAACCATCTTGTTGTTCTCAAAGATCTTACTGGCTAGGTACCCTCTGTGTGGTTTCTTTAATGAAAGATCACCTACTGCATTTCATCTAAAGAAAAAAATAATTTACATTTCCAAAAATTATAGCCTGGATATTTTATCTCCTTTTTTTCCATTTCTGCCTCATGGAGTTGTAGTATCAAACCTGAAAATGTTGTGGCACATGTTATCATCAAGAAGATAATAAAAAGATTCCCAACTGCATTATGTTTTCAAATTTCATCATTCTGTTCTATCTTGGGGCTTCAAAAGGCCCTTTCTTGAGTGTTAAATTTAGGTAGAACCAATGCAACGCTACAGATCCCAACATACCAGAAGTACTAATTCTAAGGATATAACTCAGTTTTCCCCAACCTGGTGCTTTCCCCACATTTTGAACTAGAACTTCCTTCATTTGGAGGACTGGTCATACTAGTAACGGGGCTGATTGTACTTACCAACCTGAATCCTGTTGTTAACCTCAGTTAGAATAAACCTATTGAATCACTAAGATTTTCCTATGTGCTTATTCATTATTCAGTAAGTGATTCAATGTGTCCACTTCAGATGGATCTAATCAGTAGCATTCAGGCTATAGTTCAAAACATCTGATACCAGTTGTGAGAAAGATGGTCTAACTAAACATTATAAGCTGTGTGCTGGCACCACTGTTCAGTTTCTTTCTTGTACTGGTAATTAATATCTAGAGTTACACAATGCTGATGTCACTGTACTGGCTGTTTCCCCTCTGTACAGATGGTAGCTAGTGACCTGAAATGGATCCAGAGGAAACGTTTAACTAGATGTTAGTAACAGAAGAGAAAAAGAGACAAAGAGTCATAGTGATGGCTCTTTCTTCTAACGTTTAATTTGATGCTTAAGCCAAATGCAAACATTTTCCTGATATTTCCATTAAATGCCAACTGAAACAGAAATTGTGCCAGGAGTCATCAAGATCTAGCCTCCACCATCTGCTTCTAGGATAAGAGCTACATCTTGGAATTTATGAAATTATAAAAAGAAAGTGCCTCTGATCATGTGCACTCTCCTTTTCTTCATGACAAAGAGCACATCAAGACAGATGGAAAAGACCTAGATTTTGTTCCTATTCTTTCTGATTTTTATAGAATCACAGATTCAGAAGAGACCACAAGAGACCTGACATACAGGAATACACAGTCAAAGCATTCCTGACCGATGCCTATCCAGCCCCTGTTTAAATCCCCCAAAAGGAGACTCCCCAACACTCTAAGGCAGCATATTCCACTGTCAAACTACTCTTACTGTCAAGAAGTTCTTTCAATATTTAGATGGAATCTCTTTTCTTTAAGTTTTAAGCCACTGTTCCATGTCCTAGTCTCTGGAGCAGCAGAAAGCAAGTTTGTTCCATCTTCCATATGACATCCCTTCAAATACTTAAACATAGCTATCACGCAGCCTCTTAACTTTCTCTTCTCCAGGCTAAACCTACCCAGCTCCCTAGGCACTCCTCATAGGAAATGGTTTCCAGGTGCTTACCATTTTGGTCACCCTTCTCTGGACACTTTCTAGCTTGCCAATATCCCTCTTGAACTGTGGTGCCCAGAACTGGACATAGTATTCCAGGCAGGGGCTGACCAAAGCAGAATAGATACTATTGTTTCTCTTGACCTAGACACTATACTTCTATTGATGCTGTCTAGAACTGCATTGGCTTTTTAGCCGCTGTATCACACTGCTCACTCATGTTTAGTTTGTAGTTTACTAAGCCTCCTAGATCTCTTTCACATGTACTATGGTCAAGTCAGGTGTCCTCCATTTTATATCAGTGCATTTCATTTTTCCCCCAAGTGTAGTGCCTTACATTTCTTCCTGTTGAAATTTATCATTTTTGGTTACTGCATTTTAATTGTAATTGTAATTTCATTGTAAACTGTTTTCATCTAATAACACAAAAAATCTGATATAAATTATTATACTAAAATATGGATTATTCAACTCTTCCTGAAAGACTTTAATTCATTCTTACAGAGATTTTATAATTTGGATATTGATCTCTTTCTATTTAGAATTGTAAGAATAGTTCTGTGGCGACCTATCTTGATATATCAGAAATGTCCACAATGCTTTGCTTTGGTTTGGATGGTGATATCTTGGTCCAGTTTCTAGGCTGAGGACCTGTTGAGGACTTGTGCCACTTGATTCTAGAGCTGTGATGTCTTCATTCTTCTCCACACAGCTCCTGTGATCCCACCCTGTAAGGGATGACCAGAGAGTTGTCTGTACAGTTAAAAGAAGCTCAATTCTCTTTAGTGGCAGAGCTTGGAGTGTGTGGAGGGGGGAGGGGGGCTACAGTGCAGGAGGTGTGACCACTGTGTATGGGGGCGTGGTTGCGGTGTATGGGGGCATGGCCAGGGCGCGCAGAGATGTGGCCGCGGCGCGTGGGGGTGTGGCCAGGGCGTGCAAAGGTGTGCCTAAAAGCTGGGATGCCCCCAAAACATTGCTACCAGGGGCAGAGCACCCCATCGCCCCCCTGTTCCTACACCACTGATTCTCTTTCACCCTACATAGTTACAGCACTGTGATTCCACTTTAACTGTCACTGTTGCATCCTATGGAGTCCTGGGGTTTGTAGCTGTAGTGGTATGTTATGCATCACTAGAACTTTCCAGGTGAGGATTCTAAATATCCTTCCTTAAACAGCAAAGTCCAGGATTCCATAAGATGTTGGCCATGGCAGTTATAATGGAATCACTGTGCTATAACTATGTAGTTAGTACAAAATAGCCCCCTGTTTAACTTCTCTGTTGTCTATCACATCATATGCTTTAAAGGAGGGGTGGGCAACTGCATATTGCTAGGGGCTAATTTTGCAGTACCCATGTGTCTGGGCATACTAGAAGTGACGCAGTACCACTTGCAGTCACTATTTGAGGCTGATCTTCACTATTTTTCAACACTGGGGAGTAAGTGGGAAGATTTGTGGGGACAAGTCAAACCACCACATTTTTAGGTAGTTTTGGAGCACTTGGGATAGCTTTTCGAGGGAAAGAATGCCTCAATATTAGCAGAATGTTAAGAGGATATTTTGGGGGCTATAAAAGTAGGGTTCCTCACCCCTGCTTTAAACCTTGCCTATTTCATTCCCAATACCAGAGACAACCTGGAAGGATAAAGTCTGGGTTGAGCAAAAAATTACAGGAATGACTTCAGGTGTTCTCAACTGCAAGTCCCTTTTGATGTTAATATTATTTATAAGTGAATAAGGCAGTTACATGATTAAACAAATGTGCTGCCACTGTCATGTCTATTTTAGCCCTGAATGTGTGAGACTTAAATTGAATGTGTGACTACATTCTGTATCACTGCTCAGATTCAAGCTTTTGAAAGATTCAAGCTTTTGAAAGGCACCATAGCTTATGGTGCCTGAAGTCTGTACTTTTACAATGGTTATTATTTTCCCCAACAGATTACTAAGCAATAGTTTTTAAGAGAACATAGCATCAAAAGTGCTATTTAACAGTCTTCCTCTTCTGTCTCCTCTCTGTTTACAAATGGGACACAGAATAGAGGGCATAGGCTGGAGTTCCAGATGAAGAACACCATTTGTTAGAAAGCACTTTGCTGTTTAAAAATTACCTACTTTTGGCTGGTACAATAACTTAGCTTAATTCCAGAGTTCCATATCAATGGGAGTATTGGAAATGCCAAGGACCTGCCAGCAACAGAAGGATAATTAATTGTTTGCTACCTTTTGCTATAGATCTATTTGAATCATAGGTGAAGGGTGAGGCATTGAAGAAGGCAGCTTTTAACACAAGATGCTGATATACCATTACAGTGGTGGATTAATCCTGCCTTTGCGTCAGACTTCTTGCATGATGTTGTGGCTTTCCCAGTGTTGCTATGCCATAGATATGTTGATAATTCAATTTTTTTCATGTAGGAGACAATCCATTAGTGACTCCCTTCCCCCTCTATGGTTCAGTAACCAGTTTGAGTGAATGTCTCATTCCACTTCATTGCAAGAATGATTGAATAGTGGGCAAGGTTTGGGTGTGGTCAGAACGTCCCTTCCTTGTGGATTTCCAAGGAAATCTCTGGGAGAGACACCTCAGACTACTTCCAGTGCTTGGGTGGGGAGGATAAGAATTCTCACGAAAATAAGCTGCATTTTGTGGTCTGTTTCTGTGCCCTACACTCTTAAAACCCTTTTTAGCTTTTTGGGGCGAGGAACTGGCCTGTTAACCTTTGGAAGTCACTATTCACACACCTTGAGTGCAAGGCAGTGTCTTCCAAAGATTTCTCCTCAGCATTTTTTAAAAATATGTTGAAGGCAATAGTATAATAGTGCTGTAATGTCATGCTGTAATTGTATTATTACAACTTAATTTAAAACCAAGCAAAAGAAAGCTAATCAAAACCCAAGAGATGGGGCAAATGTAGGGAGGGAATGGCATTGTCACTATTGAGGAATTTATAGTGCAGAAAAGAAAACAGTGGAGGTTAAACTATTAAAATGCAAGTGGGGTGAAGATGCGATGCACAGTGCCAGCATTCAGCTGTCTTCACAAATATGAGTGAAGTGGTTTTCCAACAAGACAACCTGAAACAAATGACTAGTGTGATAAGCACCTCAGGCCATCTTCACACAGGAGAATCAGAGTTCCTTATTGCTTTTCTGTTTTAAACATAAAATTTGCAATGCCTAGAATGTATACTGATTTTCAGATTTGACTTCCTTCAACACTCTCAACTTCAGTGGTAGTATCCAGGTATGCATTAAAAGTGCAAATAAATAAACGAGAGGGGAAAGCAAAAGACACTCTAAATGCATTTTAGAAAAGGCTGTTTATCTTATTTGGTTGCAGTTATTTCCACTGCAGACAGGAAGATACTAGAAAATACACCAGTGCAGATCTCTCTCACATCTGTCCTTATTCAAATTTTAATTTCCCTTTCAGATCATGTTAGGAAAATTACTACTTTGCTTTTCTTGGTAAACACTGTAAGCCTTTTATCCATTCAGCTAATTTAGCCGGTTATGAGTGTATTAGCTAGACAAACTACTGCCATGAAAGAGATTATTTACCAAGCTAAATCCATTTCTATTTATTTTATCTAGGAATGCTTCAAATAAGGGTTTTGTCATACAATCATTCTGTCTATTCGAGGAATTTTACCAGAAGGTGTTAGTCCGGTTGATATCGTCTTCCATTTGTAATCCTCCCTGTTTTCTCGCTATTTCCTCTGTCTTTTTTCTTTATACATAGAGAGACATCAATTAAATAGGAAAAAGAAATAATGTATAATGTCTTTTGACTGCTAGCACTAAAAGCCGGATGGCACCCAGAAGCACCCAACACACCCTTTTGAAATATAAATGACAAAATTGCATTTTGGCTCATGCTTTGCTTGGGAACAACATGGTCTTCCAGAAATTGCTTTCCTTGTTGAGCAGCAACCAAGGCAAATTTAGCCACAGTTTGAGTGGCTTCTTCCCTGTCATCACAAGTAAAATCCAGAATTCTCTGATCTTACCATTTGATATACTACTTGATCCTCAGCCAGAAGAATCTATTCTCTACATCTGTAGGTGACAGAAATACAAAACCTATAATGCAGCAACTCTGTCTTCCGATCTTTCCTCACAAGCATGTGGTGCAATGTCTTAACTTATATGGCATGTTACATGATGTTACCCATCTAACATGGCAGAGGAAATTAAATGAAATCTTAGCAGTCTATTCTGTCTCCTAGTGAAAATCTCGATTTTCAATTTACTAATGTTCTGGTCCATGCTGAGACTTCACCAGGAAATACTTTTTTAACACTTGCTGTTCAATAAAGGTCACAGCGAACAGATATCTCTTACTCTCATCTTAAATTCCAGTTTAGCAGATATATCACAACTTTAAAATGGTGGTTTACTATCTGACAACCAAACAGGTCAAATCCTTGGAAGTCTATCTCTCACCACATGGTTAATCCTGAACTAGGACCCAGAAGGCTGGGCTCAAACCACTCTTCATCCATGTATTGTAATAGAGTTTTGATTATATTATTTGGTTTCCCTGAAAATAGGCACCACTTCT
Source organism: Ctenosaura bakeri (assembly GCA_948474755.1). Lineage (NCBI taxonomy): Eukaryota > Metazoa > Chordata > Lepidosauria > Squamata > Iguanidae > Ctenosaura > Ctenosaura bakeri. The sequence goes on from CAOLHI010000568.1 coordinate 45,799, forward strand.
ATGAATGACCTTAAAACAACTAATTTTAGTACAAAAATCAAATGAGACTTCGATATACAAACTTGAGTTGACCATTCCAACAACAACAGGTGATTTTTCTTCCCAGGTGGTCGTTATAAAGAAGATGGCTCTGGCTACAAATATTCACCCACCACAGTAATGTTTCCTATGCATGACCACACCATGAAGTTCACTGGTGAGTCTGAGCTGCTTTCTATCTCTCAAGCTATTAACCTACCTCCCAATGAGGATAACAGTGCTAAAGTAAAGAGCTCTGCTACCTGCTATGCTGTGAGGATACCATCACCAAAGGAAAACACTATGCTACATGATGCAAAATACAGTGATGTAGACTCAAGTCGATAGACTCAGACTCAAGTCAGACTTAAGTCGCTTCAGTGACTCAGCTCAGACTCAACTCAGCCATAAATGATGCACTGACTCGACTCAACTCGACTTGAGTTGTATAGTTTTAATAACTGACTTGATGCCCTTGGTTCAGTAACGTAACACATTCATCTAGAAACCTTATGACTTTGAACAATGCCTCCATCTCTTTTTGCTGACTAGTCACATGACAATCTCTGTCAAGCCCCACAGTGTGGATGCATTTATCAGAGGGGAGCAGCAAACAGGTAAGGCAATGGGCTTGAGGCAGTCTCGAGGTCTGCTCAGCAGCCTGTCCCTGCTGCATATTGGAGGAGCCTTCGAAAACTTTTCCTAAGAGCAGAAGACAAGATTTGCCTCCAGAGTACAGGATGCACTTCTCAGAAGGGAACAGCAAATGTGATAGGCAATGGGCTTGAGGAAGAAGGATCCTTCCTTCTAAATCTTTTGAATCTTCAGTAATGGGGAGTAAGATAGGACCCTATTCCCCACTTCTGAAGCTGTAGATGGCAAAATTGCAAATGTGGAGAGCCAACTCTGCTTAAATTGTTAAAACTGAATATATTTTACTCTATCCAATAATTCTGGAATTTTGGTTGGGGTATAAAGTTGGCTTCCAGACTTGAGACTTGACTTGAAAGTATCTTCAAGGACTTGAGACTTGACTTGAGACTTGGAGTAAAAGACTTAAATACATCACTAGCATAGGTTAGGGAGGTTAGAGAGGATCTCTAGGTTAGAGAGGATTTCATCCTGTACCTATGTGGGAGTTGTCCTGCCACTTTCTAATGCTGTTTGAAAGGACTTACATTACTGCTGTGCGTGATGCCAGATTTTCATTTAGTTCTTTTTTTGCTCATGAAATCATCATCATCATCATCATCATCATCATCATCATCATCATCATCATCATGTATTTGTTTTGAATGGTCTCTGTATAGTCAGAAATGTATCAAAGTTGTTTTGAATGGTTTCCTGTATCAACAGAATTTTATTGCTTTTTGATTACTGTGTGAAGCTCTTTGACTGTAACGTATGTCAAAAAACAATGAATAAATAAATTTGTATTCATTTTAAACAATAATAAAAATGGGCAAGTATCTGTTTGTCTTAGGCTGGAATTTTCCTCTCTTTCAAACCGTAATAAAGCTGACCGGGTACCACTAAGTTTAGAATGCTGTCGAATAAAATGATTGCAACTCAAAAAGGCTGTCTCACAGAGATCTACGTACTTTAAAATCTGTGGGTATGATTTAGGTTCCAAAGTTTTCAAAATTACAATGAGTTATTTTACTTTATGTAAAATATTTCTATCCTGCCTGACATTTACTTTGGGTGGCATACAATAAAATAACTTAATTTCTCTTGTATGTTCTCTGTAATATCAGGAACCCAATAATAAAGAGTTCTTTGAATTAAACTCAAGTTGGCTCAAGTTAGGTTTCTACTATATCCACATTTGAACTTCTGTATGTCAAGAAGCATGGATGTGTTGGGTCAGACAATATGTAAATTCTATACTCATAGAGTTTAAAATATACATGGGTTTCAGCTGCTAATTTAAGGTCTTTTTTTTCCCCCCATCTCTCGACTGGAAAATTTTGGTCCGGTGCATGGCTTCAGTTTGTGCTCTGAAACTGAAATGTGATATCTGAGAAGTGTGGCGTTCTTTTCTTCTGCTTTTTTTTTTTTTTAAAGATTAGCAAGTTCAAGCTGTTGCACTTGTGAAGATCTGTTTAGGAAGATGTGGTTATTACGCTGACATTTAAGATATCACTTCCCCAAGCAGCAAGTATGATAGTCTTTATTGCCTTGGATGGAAAAAAAAAATCTATGGTGTCTTTGTAGGAGTGGATGTAAATCAAACAGAAGCATAATGAGAGCAAATACCTATTGGGGATGGGGGTATTTAACTATCTCACACTGCCAAACCAGTTGCATCACTTCTCTTGTCTGCTTTCAGTCTAGCTAAACTTCAACTCTGAAATTCCCTGCATTAAGCCTTTCTCTTAATGGTTCCCTGTTCTTCCAACTAGCTGGATGGTGTCATCTTCTAATAGTTGGTGAGAGTTTCCAGACATTAATTAAATAATCTATGTAGTGTCTCTTAGCCCGTCACAACCCCAAGATAATGCGCGACAGGCAAGAACCATAAAAAGCAACTGAGAGAGAAAAAGTTAAACACAAATTAAAATACTCTTTAAATTCTTTAAAAAACAAACTGAAAATAGTTCTGAAAATAATTTAAAAGCAATTTTTAAAAGAAGGCCATGTGGAATAGCAATATTTTAAGCCTCTCTCCAGAAGCTCAAAACCACGGAGCCAGCCTTTAGCAGGGAGTTCCACAATCAGGGTGCTACTACAGAAAGTGTCCTGTTGCATGAGCACACCAACCTAGCTTTGTAGGGTATTGGGACATTTGCTGAAGATCTCAAATTTCAGGCAGCCTCATATAGAAGGAGGCAGTCTTTCAGAAATGTTGGCCCCAAGCTGGTTAGGGCTTTGTAGGCCAACTCGGCACCTTTTGGAAGCAAATTGGAAGTTCTTATAAGAACTTAGTTAGAATCACTAGACATTTAGAAATGTATTTCTTTCTTTATTTGAAATAATGTTATGTCAGTGCTCACCAAGCTGATTTTGGGAACTGATTTTTTTCCCTTCCGGTGTGCCAAGGACCGGTACTATATTTGTGTCTATAGGCTATAATTGTTCCTTGCACTCCTGGAAGCTCAATGGGCCCCAACAGCCTATGGCCTGTGGATTGGCACCAGTCCATGGATCGCCACTTAAAAAGCATTGTAATATACTACCCTTTTCCCGATCAGGATCTCACAGTGATGTACAACCCCTTGTTATATAAAACAGTAATCAGCATAGAACGTACTTAACAATATAATTACAAAGGATGCAGCAAATGAAAATGCCCGGATAAATAATATTTTTTTGCCTGACACCAAAAAACTTGCCTTATAGGCATGACATCAGCTTCTTTAGGAAAGGGTCTCCATATTCCATGCCAAGAAACTTTTTCATGGTTGTTGAATAACACACCTCTGATCAAGGAGAAAGGTCTCAAAACAAGATCTTAATATTCTTTAGCCTAATTTGACTTCTCATCAGTTGCCTCATAAAAGGGCAGTAAACTAGATGGCCAAATACATTGGTTTCACCCTTCTGATTACGTTCTTTTGATAGTTCAAAGAACCCTTTGAACTGTCCTTATGCCTAATTCAACAGCTGCTCATGAGAAAACACAGACCTCAGTTTTTCCCACTTGATCCTTTTAATTGGAATTACAACTGTTATTGACTGGCCACATTAAGGAAAATGTTTGCTCAGGAGTAAGTTGCTAAGGTTCCTCAGACCATCATCACTTCCAGTTTTCTTTCAGTCCTATCAACTAATCCTCATTAAAGGTGGGGCAATTGAAACAAATATAGAGGCTCGGTGTTTTACCAAATTCTTGCAAATTATTTGTAAACATTCAAATATGTATTTGCATAATTAGATTTGTCCCTACAAAATTTCCTAAACATTACCATCACCAATGGTAGATGTTGGGTTAGGGATTACAGATAAACATGAGCTGTCAAAATACTGAAGTTAATGAACTGGTAGTGAACATTGTTGCCGTAAAATGAATCAACAGTGTTTAAAAGTATATGTTAAAAGCATATCAAAGATGCATAGAATCAAAACATTCAGGCCTAATGGCTAGTGGCCATGCTGGATTGGAGACTCTGGGAGATATAGTCCAAACAAATAAAATTCCCACGTTGTAGTAAAGGGGTGGTCCTGAAGTGAAGTGCATTTTTGTTGGGCATTTCCATGCCCTTTCAAATAGACCCATTGGTGCATTGTAAGAGCACCCCAGATAAAAGCAAGACATTAACAAATGGTCATTCCTGAGGGATTATTCAGAAAGTCAGCATGTTTTAATACTTCTGCATAAAACTTCTGCAGATTTATCAGACATATATACACATCCTTTTAAAGAAAGCTATTGAGTTCTAAATGCAGTGATCCAATGAGAGGATAGAATAATAATAATAATAATAAATAATATAATAATAATAATAATAATAATAATAATAATAATAATAATAAATGTATTACAATGTGATATCTCTATCTAAATAAATTGTTGGAGAACTTCTAAACACCACCATCTTTCTTTAAGCTTGCTAATTACTAGCAATTCTTTTCGAGTGACTTTTTCTGTAATGCCTGTCATATATCTTGTACTGTCTTTACCAAACTTAACTGAACCCAAGTGGCATAATCTGTTGTGTCACGAAAGAGTGGGTAACACTGCCCTATGAATGGCCTGCATTTTCTGCAGAGCTTAAATGGCATCGGACAAGCAGCTGAGTACAGTACAAGGCAAGTGGCATACTTACAGCAAACAGAGGGCATATGCTGAAGGGATAGACTCACTGGCCCGCACAAGGAAGCTCCCATCCTTTCCCACTTTAGAGAGGAGGTCTTCAGCTCTTGAACGGGTGATGGTTCCATGGTACCAGCACTGATCCATGCCTCATAGGCAAAAAGTCCTGCCTCTCCCAATACAAGCAACTTTTAATTTATAATAACAGTAACCAGTCAGCCAGCCAGCAATTATGTTGAGATCTCAGAGCTGTCCGTGTAGTGTTCAGCAGCTGCCGCTCACTCAGCTTCCTGTTTTAATGGTGCAGAGAGAGAGAGGGAGAGGAAACAGAGCTGAGAACTTCCTTATAGAAGTCAAGCAATTCAGAGTGAAAAAGCCATGCCCCACACACCTCACCTCCACATTCACTCTCCCTGGATAGTTGCACTGTTCACATTAGATGGGAACCTTGCCAGGTCTGTACAAATTTGAAGGGTACAGTTTATAGTCAGTGCATTGTCCCAAAATGAATAATGAATCTGCCGCTAAGTAAATACAGGATTCTTTATTTTTCTTCCTTACTCTCTGCCTTATCAAACAATTGTTTGTTAAAGCCTGAAGGTAGGGAAATTAATAACAGCAACAACAACATACTTTCTTATCAGGCAATCCCAAAGGCTCAAGGTGGGGTATAACATAGATTAAAATACAACTAAAAACACATAAAATCATTTAAAATGTACCAATTTAAAATTCATAGTTAAAATTTGACTGGGACTTTTTAAAATTCAGACAGTGTGTTTAACTGTCGAATCTCTTCTGGCAGGTCATTGCACAGTCTGGGGGCTGCTGATGAAAAGGTCCTCTGGATGACCGTTGCCAGTCTAGTCTTGGCCGGTTTAAATAAATGGCCCCCAGAGGAGCTCCGTGTATGGGGCTGATTGTATGGGAGAAGGTGATCCTGCAGGTACCTTGGACCCAAACCATGTAGGAGTCAAATTAACAATTTATAAGTCATTCTGAGAGCCTTCTTGGTGGAAGAGTGGGATATAAATGCTATAAATAAATAAAGTGCAGCATCGTACTAAATAATGAACATGTACAATTTTGCCACAGGCAATTTTCATCGGTAGTGAGGGCTGTTTAAATTTATATCTAATTAGTGAAAAAAGACTGTGACTAATGATATTTGACCTCCTCCCAAATATGTTATAGTAAGTTCTTAGCATGTACATTTGTACATTCTTAAGTTCTTAAGATGTTGGTCAACTTTAATTTTTGATGGAAATCTCACACAGTTTTGCTTCCATGATAATTATGGATTACTTCAGATAGTAAGTGGCCTCATTTAGGAAAAGGGAAAGGTACTGGATTTGATATTCAAAACTGAATTGGGAATACGCGCTCCATGGGTTAGATATTTTGAAAATATGCTATTGTCATGATGAACTATTACTATTCTATACTATACTGAGAATAATATTAAGGACAGACCTCGAACAACACCCTTCTAGAGTCTTATTATGAATGTAGATCTGGTGGGTTTATCTCTCTTCAGAGGTGCATGGTTCCCCTTTACCTTCTATTCCAAAAGTGGAGGACTGATTTATTTCTTTTGACTTTTAACTTTCTGTAATCTTTTTGTCTAAGCTCCTGATATTTGCCTGATGTAGACAAATACTATTGCCTTCATTGCTACAAGTTCCTTGGGCAAAGTATGAGATGCATTTATTCTGGATTCCTCTGCCATGATAGTAGCTCAAAGTGGCTTACAAAGCTTAAAAGAGAAAATAGTTAAAACTAAAGTATACAAAAGTTAAAACATACATTAAACAACAATAGTAATTAAAACAATATTAAAATACATATTGTGAATACACAATCAAAGCAAACTTGACAGATGGCCATACAGCATTTGTTTAAAAACCTCCAAAGAAGGAGATCCCATCACACTCCAAAGCAGTGTATTCCACTGTCAAAGTGCTCTTACTCTCAGGAAGTTCTTCCTAATGTTTAGGTGCAATCTCTTTTCCTGACCTCTTTCCCCTGACGTAGACACTATACTCCTACTGATGCATCTTAGGCTATTTCTGCACTACACTGTTATAGTGCTATTATTCCACTTTCAACATCCTGTGGGATTCTGGGATATGTAGTTCATTGAGGCCAAAGAGCTCTCTGACTGAACATTCTAAATGTCCCTTCCTAAACTGCAAACCCTAGGATTCCATAGGATGTTGAAAATAGAATAATAGCACTGTAACAGTGTAGGGCAGAAATTGCCTTAGAATTACATTGGCTTTTTTTAGCTGCTGTATCACACTACTGACTCATGTTCAGCTTATGGTCTACTAAGACTCCTAGGTCCCTTTCACATGTTCTGTAATCAAACCAAGCGTCATCTATCTTATATCTGTGCATTTCATTTTTTCTGCCCAAGTACTGACGCAGTGCTCCCTTCTCTGCCTCATCATTAGAACCTCAATGGAAGGGGGCTCAGACAAACGGAGACCCAGATTACTAGACTACAGAACAAATAGATTGTTTTTGGAACACTGTATTGTGATAGTGAAAATTCCAAGTCCATTTTTCTCACATTTGGTAATGTGCCATCTAGTAGTGTTATTTCAGATTGTAGATAATGTTTTAAATACAGAGTGCCTTCTCCTAGAGCAAGGATGGGTGACCTATCATCAAGAAGTTGTTGAACTGCAGTTCCTGTGATACATCATCATTGGTTATACTGGTTAGGACCAAGGACAGCTGAAGTCCAACAACGTCTGAATTGCCACAAGTTGCTCAGCCCTGTCTTAAATGTAAAGACATCTGCCTGCTGCAAAAACTGGTATTAGCAAAAACTGGTTATTTTTTGGTTAGGCTGGGTGCTGCTTAACTACTAAATCAGACAGAGATATTTTTGATTGTTTTATAATTGACTTGTTTGTGTGAGCATGGCCTAAAGTTGGAGTCTGGGGAAATCTACACGATTGTCCATTTACAGACTGAATCCAGGATGCATCTTGGCCAGAATAAAACAGTGTATTATTTCCCAGGTTGAGATAAGTGCCTGGCAGCCTCAGGTTGAGAGTCGGTCAAATGCTTTGCTTGAGAACTCAGATCTTGATATGAATTTACCATCTAGCTACCATTTTCTCTCCAGACTTCTTTCTTGAAGGAGACTATGGAGAACTTAAAGCAACACTCTGAAACATCAGATGTACTTTGATATCATCTGTAGCTTGGATCCAGCTGAAGAAACTGTACCATAGGTTTTAGTTGCTGACCTCTGTCTAGACGCTGGGATAACAAACTACCTTCTTATTTATCCATTCAGACTGGTTCTGAGCTTAAGTGTTGTGGAATGTGATGCCATGTTTCCAGGAACAGGCTGTTATTTTTAAAACAACTGTTAACTTGAGTGATTCCACTTATACCTGGCAGTGGTAAGGAGTCAATATCCATTATCTTCTAGAGCAAGGGTGGGAGGTCTGTGACCCTCTAGATGATGTTGGACCACATCTTCATCATGCCTAAACATCCTCCATGTTGATTGGGGCTGATAGTTTGCATTGATAGTTCATCAGCTCCATCTTAGGAGATTTCTTTGCACAGCACAAGGACCCTGTTCCCTTTCACTCACCATATCTGTAAGTCTGTTGGCCAAAACCAGATGACTAATAGATGTGTCCCATGGTGTGCAGCCATGCTACAAGAGTCACACTTTTAAAGTATGTGTACTATTTTGGGTCATTTTGGTTGACAGGTCATTATAATTTGTATAACTGTAAAGTCTGTGGTTTCCTGTCTTACTGTAGACAGTAACTGTACACAAGTTTGTGTCCCAAGTGTTTCAAACAGTGGTTCTGTCGTATAGAGCTAATTCCGTGAACTATATCAAAATCATTGTGCAGGTGTATGGCGACAATGGAAAGTGTCCTCAAAAATATCTTGCATATTGAGAATGGCTATGTCAGCTTCCCAAGACAACATACAGTTCCATACTGTTTCCATAAGCACCGGTACAACCCCAAAATGCAAAGATCAGTGCAATTTCCATATAATAGTGATATAAAATGGTGATAAAGGAACAACAGTAATGAACCAAGAAATCTATTTTTACTGAAAATATAGAATCTAGTATTCTTGGCTGGGGACATTTATTTCAATTTAGTGATGAAAAAGGGCTGCTTCAGACTAATTTCTAAGATATATAGGTCCAATTGTTACAGCTTTCTCAAATGCAGTTTCAGACAGGCTATAGTTAAAATGCTGCTGCTGTGCATTTTCAAATGTACTCAGGCCTTCAAATGTACTAGGCCAAAGGGCTATTTCTTTGAGCTCCAGACAGTCTAATCTGACCAACACACAATACTGGCATGCACACAACCAGTTCAGCCTGTGGCAATTAAGAACAGACTAACTTCCTCCTCATTTTTTATAATGGTTGCAATTTTTTTCAAGCACAAGTTCATTTCATTCAATTTTCATACCGGAAATGTGTGTGTGTGTTGTGTGTGTGTGAAAGTCCACACATAAATGCACACACCCTTCTGTGCAAAATATTGTATATATGACTATCCAAATGCATTTTTATACTCATCTCCCACTAATTTTTACTGTTTTGTTTTTGTTTGTTTTTTGCACAATTTCCACTTCTGTACCTAATTTTGCATATTATTTTCTCCAGGATTTTTTGTGATTTCTTCAACCAGAGAAAGTTGTACACATTTCTGTGTGCCTTTGCCCTCAAGATAAACATTTTTGCAAACAGATTTCTCTTATGTTCACAATTGTGTGTGTTAGTTATTCCTCTATTTGTATAAGCATTGTGTAAGTATTCTTTGAACAGGGAACTGCATCACAACATTTGAAGAAGTATGACAACTGAATGGTAATCGTGTGACAGTTAATGGATTATTTCAAGAAGTATTAGTTAAGCTAGGTCATACTAGAATCTGACTCAGACAAGTTTCTTCCCCATTGACAATTCGAATAAATGGAAGGAAGTCTCTTATTGCCTATGGTACTTTTGCATGTTTTCAGATAATAAAAATCTCTTCCCTTCTATTTCCATATTAATCAGCTATTGAAAAATCTTCTAAATATGAGCTATTCAAATACATAATTAAATGGATATTTTCCCTCAAAATATGTATACAGTGTCTACTTTCTTTTAAAATATGCATTTTGCACTTACTTAATAGTTGATTCTGTTCCACTCTGACTCCTTAATGCCTGGGGTGTCCTCATTTGAGGTATTGTGACTGACACCTGGTTGTCACCTTTAGTACAGCTGGTATTGATAGAAACTAATCATCTCCATTGCAGCCTCACTGCTTCACAAACTGAAGAAGAAGAAGAAGAAAAAGAAGAACAAGAACAAGAAGAAGAGGAGGAGGAGGAAACACAGCAGGTGGTCTTCAGATGGTAAGGTGAGCAATGACTGAACTTCTGGTCAGCCAAAGTTTTTAAAACCTCTTCTTTCAGAATGAGGAGGGAGAGAAAGGTAGAAGGCATCAGGAGAGCCAAATGAAGGTACTGAAAAATTGATGAATGCTATGCTTGCTTACCCATCTGAGTTATTTATTTAATATCCTAGGATTTGGACTCAAGGCAGCTCATGACAGAATTAAAGAAAGTGTAGATAAAGCAAATAAAATACAAATAAAAAAGCTGTAATGCTAAAATCAATTTAACAAATATAATACTAAAATTCTATTGTACTAAAAACATTTTAAAACACTTAAAAAAAATATCTTCAATATGCTAAAAGTCCCTTACCCAGTAGTGAGTCAATTGCTGAAAATCTGCCTGAATAAAGAGGACAGTGGGGAGAGAAACCAGCCTAGCTTCCCTTGGCATGGAGGTCCAGACTGGAAGCATCATTGAAAAGGCTTTCTCGCATACCACCACTACTAGGAAAGCAACGGGGTTGAAGGAAGAGGCTCTTTCAAAGATCTTAAAAATACAAGCAGCAGCATCTGGAAGAATATGCTTCCCCAAATATCCTGTGCCCAGTCTTTATAGGGCTTAGGGAAGATAGAGAAGTTGATTTCTACTGACTGAAGAACAAAGCATTCTGCAGGCTTTCTGGACACAGTGGCTCTACACAATTTAACTGTGACCAAAAAACACATGAATTTTTCTGCTAATTCTTCCTTCCACACTAAAACACACTCTCCCCTTCCCACTGACCTCAAAAATGGCTCCCAGCTGATCCCTGGTATCATACTGAGGAATAAAAAGGGTTTCTTTGGCTAGAATTGGCTTACCCTCTGATTGGATGGGTTTTATGTTGGGACCATCAGCTGTCCTGGATTACAAGCTTTCATTTTTTTACAAAAGCAAGTCTGTAGCCCTTGCAAAAGCAGAGTCCAGGGCCAAAAATTGCTGTCCACATTCTGTCCAATTGTTTTGCGAGAAAAAAGCCTGCCCCTGCCTTTGAGAATTTTTAGGCAATAAGTCTCACACCTGCCACTGAGATTCTTTAAAACAGAACTATAATTGTAGATGTGACACATTCTCTTTCCGTTCCAACTTCCAGTTCCTTGGGCTGATGTTGCAACTTTAGATGGAAATCATAGCTTTTGGGTAAAAGTCTAGTTGAAGTTTTTTTCCCCCAGAGCTATTCGCAAAGACTGCACATAAAGTAATGGAGGCCCTCCTATAAAGCAGGATAAAAACTAAAATACCATATTTAAGGTTCCATGTTCTCAAGTTCCATTTTAGGAGGTGATGTTAGGCTTCCACCACTTCCTGATGTGGGAGGAAGAAAGCTACTACCATTATTATTGCCTTCTTCTCCTTCACTTTGCCTCTCCCACTGCTAGAAGGATTAACAACATTGATTTATCTGAAGTATGTGGTACAAGTATCTGATTTTTCCTTACACTTAAATAAATCTGCATTAAAGATTTATAAATTTCTTAGGAATAGAATTTCCTTCTAAAGAGGCAAGTATAGCAAGGATATAACACAGCTGTTATAAAAATGAGGTTGTAGAAAGGATTTATGTATCAAGGAGAAATTCAGTTTGGGAGGATGGTGTTAAAGGGAAAAACAGCTCAATTGTGCTGAATTAGAGCTTGCTATTTTTTCCCCTTAAGTAAACACCTCTCAAGTTTTCATGAGAGTAGCTGGATTAGTCCATTGCAGCTAAAACATAGTGTATAGCGGTACCTTGAAGACTGACAAGTTTGGTTTGGCATAAAATGTTGTTGCTTGAAGCCCATTTCATGAGATGCATGGAGTGTTGCCTCAGCTGACAAATTATTATACATAAGCTTGGATGGGAGGATATAATTAGTGAGGTGAGAGGAAATGGAAATGTTAAAAGTACAAATATTTAGCATTGTCTCAACTAGTCATTTAACAAAGAGCTGTCAGGTGTTAACCCAGGCATTCTCATACAGATGAGCTGATGGACAAGAGTAATGTGATGAAAGGTCAAATAGGACAAAAAATTTTTTAAGCTAGACTGTTTTCAAGTTGTAATAAAATATGTCATATGTATATCTAAAGGAAATCACACCTTGCTTTTTTCCTACAATTACTGCTGTTTTTCCTTACTTTCCTGTGCATCCCCATTCACGCCCCATGAATCAGATGACAGTTGCTTTCAGATTTTTTTCATGAATCTGCAGCTTTTTTCTATATATTGTAGGGGGGAAAGGTGAGAATAGCACTAAAAGTGCCTGCCATGACAAAATGCCATTATTATAATGGTGGTGGCAGCAATAGTAGTAATCATAGCAATAGTAACAGTCATATTGAATCAGGATTTTATGTTTCCATTTTAAATAGTTCCTGTCTTGGGCCTTTTCCGCACTACACTCCTATAGCGTAATGTTTCCACTTTCAACATCCTATGGAATCCTGGGGTTTGTAATTTCGGGAGGGGCCGGCTGGCCCCTCCCAAAACTGCAAACCCCAGGATTCCATAGGATGTTGAAAGTGGAATCATCACGCTATAAGAGTGTAGTATGGAAAAGGCCTTGCTTTTAATACTTATAATAATCCTGTAAGGGAGCTTCACTGATAGATAGTCATGGACCAGGCTGGTAAATTCAATAACCAAACAGGATTTGAAGTTGGGTCTCCTTGTTCTATCATTTTAAACATTATACTGACTCTTTTTGAGGAATGGCTTCTAGTAAAACAGGTACCAAGGATGAACCACACTGGTAGAAACAATCAATAAACTTAGGTCTAATAATTTGCACTGGACGTGAGGGGCTTGGTTTGCATCCAAGCTGCTTCTTGAAATATGCTGGGTTTCCTTCCCTTGTGTTTTTCCTCTCTCCTTCCCACTGATCATGCGTCACATCTAGAGTCCTGCAACATTTCAGAAATTGCCTTTCATCAATTTACACTGAGCTTTCTTTATTATTGTTCAGGAATTATCATCCAACTGCTCAAGTGCTTTGACTAGAATGTTAAACATGAGGATCTTTTTGTTTTTGTGCAAACATTCCCCGTTCCCTTACTTGATTTCTGTTGAATTTGTGTCCTGAAAACAAGAGCTATGCTTTACTGGTGGCAGCCATCTTAGCTGGTTCCGGAATACAGTGAATACTCTTCTAGTGTGACCTTCACATACACCAATATTATGTGAGGTGTCATTCCTATTATAGTCAATAGATGTGACAGCCGTGTGCCTGCATGGGCATAGACACACACACTGCATCCATTGACTATTATGGGACTCAACACTCATCTTTTTATTTTACGTGGAGGTTGCTGGAACAGCATCCCTACATATACAGAGGCACCCTGTAATACAAACAGACTGCCAAGTAAAGATACATTTCAGAAAATACTGGTTAATTTGAACACTTTTAGTAGAACTATTCTTTCTTGTTTACTTTTCTGAAAATATATATTTTATTGATTCTAAACTGTCTGATTAAATATAATAAGAAAAGGATGATAAATCTGAGGCAGTACAACCTTCAGAAGTTAACAACAACCATGATCTGGGGAGTGGGAAGTCTACAATAGAGCATTTGATGTTCAGGTATTTCTTTTTTATCAGACAGATTTTGTAATGTGTTCTTACATTATTTTCTTATGTTTGTGTTCTGTCAATGTTTGAATGTCTAACAGTGTATTGTTTTGGTTCCTCCTCCCCTTTCTTTCTATGCTGTTTTGTTCTGTATGATATGTGTTGTTCTTTTTTGTAGTTTTAATAAAAATCATTACTATTAATAATAAAAAGAAAATACTGGGTTCATTTCAGCTGACCTGGAAAGTAGGCATTTAATGTTGGGAGTTCCCAGCAAATATTTTGCGATGGAGAAAATGTCATGGGGATCTGAAATATAATCAGTTTGTGGAAGAACAAAACCTTGGGCTTACATAGAGCTTTTTCTTGTCTGGAGGGTCTTTCAGTTGGGAAAAACATAATCACCACCAGGGAAATGTCGTTTTCTCTAACCTGCCCTTCATTCCCTTGGTTCAGTTCCCTTGAGGTAGAGTAATGCTCTTCCTCCTATGCACCAGGAAATATAGATGGGTGAATCAATTCTGGTTTTGCTCAGTTTCTCATTTTCTTGAAATGAAGTTCATTTTGCTTTATATCAACATCAGTTTGTGCATCTAGCTCAAAAGAGGATGGGGTGGGAGGGAGGTCTGCATGAAGTTTCTTGTGCTGTCTGCCAAGGTAAGTACCTGTACTTCAAATTTTGCCACTATAGCATTGTACAAGGAGCCTTCTTTTTGGTCTGATGGAAGAAAAACTTGGAGTAAGACCTTGACAGAGAGGAAGAAAGAGGTGTTCTGTCACTTACCTGGAGTCTCAAGCCTTTCAGAGCATTGAATTTACCAAGGAAGCAACCAGACAGCCACAAAAGCTCTTTTTAGAAGTAGTAATGTGTAGTCTGCATTGCATGTCCTAGTTGCAGATCTGGCAGCTGCATTAATTGAAAATTCGCAATACATTGCCGTAATCATAAAGAGGAGAGTAACAGTATATGATGAGAGGAGAGGTGAACGACTTTAACCTCAACAGAAGCAGATCCTGAATCAGAAGTGCTGTGCTGGATCATCCCTTGAGGATTTGTTGGTAATAGAAAAACGTATGATGGCTCATGAGTTCTTGTATTCAGATTTTGCCGGTTTCCTTCCACATACTTTCTAGCTATCTCACAACCTGTTTTGCTATCCCAGCAATTAATAATCTTCTGGAGGTAAATTCTTGTAAGATCCTTTTTTCCTAGGTATGTGCGTGTGTTGCACTGTCTGTAATTTAAGCCAAGTAGTTTGTAATATACATGGAAAGTATTTAAGACAGACCTGCTTGGAATGTGTCTGTGTAAAGTTGTTTTACCATATATACCACTAATATAAACTCTATGGGGGGGGGAATTCAACCATAAAAATATATTTCTTCCATTGTATTTATGTTGTTGAGAATGTAATGTTTAATCTAGAAACATTTGGACAAAGACAGGATCAGACAAAAACTGGAGGAGGCAAAGCTTTTGATCTACTCTAGATATTTTTTTTACCCTCTTATGCTTTCAGTACCCCCAGAACAGCTATCTGACTAGTTTCTGACAGTGGTTCTCATCAGATCCTTCTGGAATGCCATGTAAAACAATGTTATACCACCCCGCAGCATCATGCCAGTGGATAGTATGGATTTTTTAAAAACTTGACATCAACTGACAGTTGCCAGGAGAACCCCTGTGGTATAATAAGCCCCCTCAGCTCACTTCACCTCCTTGAAAAATTGCTGGCATCTTTTCTATCAAGCAACCTTACCTGTCAAGCAATTGATACACAGGAACACAGATATGCCTCCGTTAATGTTGTAGATGTGTTCCTAGGTTTGTCTTCTGTAGCACAAACTTTGGTACCAAAAGTAGAAAGAACATAGAAAGAATGGATATAGGTATTTATACCAGAAAAAAGAAGAGCGATTCAACATGTTTTAACAAACATTTTATTCAAAACTAATATTATGCATATGTGAAATGAAGCAACCAGGCCAGATAAGCCTTGTAGAAAGAAACAACAACATTCTGAATATTCTAGAGACCACTGTTCTTTCAACCACCTCCACTTTTGTTATGATATCCATTTTGGTGATGAAACTTAGGCCATTTCTGCACTAGGCTGTTAATAGCGCTATGATTCCACTTTCAACATCCTATGGAATCCTGGGGTTTGCAGTTTCTGGAGGGGCCAGCCAGTTATACAAATTAGAGAGCTCTGGTTTTTCAACATGCCAGGGTAGCGGATGAAGCAGGTTAATCTGTGTTCCCTTTTCCTTTCAGTTTTGCTCTTCACACATGCTTAGCAAGTGATCCTGCAGGCATCTGTTTCTCTTGTCTGGTGTATGTAAGCACGCACAGCTACAGTAGGATCACCCAGAGCAGAAATCCTTTCTTTCCCAAGTCAAGCTTTATTGCATTGTTTATTATAGACAGGCTGCTGAAACCCAACACTGAAAGTCTGTCTTTGTCCAGCCCTCTTTCACTATTTTCCTAATGCCAGCGCTAAAAGGCAAAACAAAACAAAAGAAAAAAGAAAAAAACCTTCCAGCTAGACAGAAGATGAGAAAGCGGGAATGGGTGGGGCTTCTGGAAAAAGATTTTGTAAAAAGGAGCTGCTTTGCTTTGAGGTACCAAGGCCTCCCATTGTTAGTTAACAATGAGAAAGACTGCGGAGGCATTTAGGGGTCTTTGGGGAGTTCGCTCAGATCTATTTATTGGATCCACAGAGCAAGCCCTGTTTCGTTCCTGAAACTCTGACAGAAGGCTCTTTCTATGGCTTTCATTAGATTTAACAGAAGACAAGGACATACATAAGCATCTTAAATAATGTTTCATAATCTTATTGATATTCTACTCTAGCAAAACGTTAACAGAAGTATCCTGCAGCAGAACACTTGGCTAACACTAAAAATAACCTTATTTATTCTAATAGGTTGGATCTCTTCAGGCATTAGCAGTAACCAGTTGGCCACAAGAGGGCGTACAGGTCTTCACCTGTATATGGGAAGCTACCAAAAAATTAACCTAGCCAACTATCATGTGTTATATAATTTGTTTCTTAGGTAACTTAGGTTGTTAAATACTTCCTCCAGAGGCGATGTGGGAGGGGGAAATATAGGGAAAATAAACTTTTATTCACAGTTTGTTTAGTGTGGCTTTTTTGGTGCCCTAGTCAGATTTTGCTGAAACAGAGTTCCCAGCTGTTGAACCTGTCTCTGCAGCGCACACTTTAACGATAGTTAAGGATTTGCAGCAATTAGCAGGTGACAATATCAAATTCTGTTCCAGAAATAACATCAGATTGTTATTCAAAAGACAGCAATAGGATTAGCTATTCTTTTTAACTGGCCACTTAACCTTTCCAGGCAGAAACAGAGTTTTAAATTTTGCAAACTGACTTTTTAATCTTCAATTTTAATCTGTAGGATTTCAACATCTCTCTATTCTTTCTGATTTGTTTGTATCATTTTATTAGGAATAACCTGAAACCTATCCACTGAAGGGTAATATAAGAAATATATAAAGAATAGGTAGACTAGTGGAAAGTAAACCTAACAGCTGCTTTTTAACAGCTCCCCTGCCAGGGAATAAATGTGTCATATGCTGCCTTGCACAATATATAAACACACACAAAAAGGGGATGAGGGACTGTTTAACAAAACAATGAGAAACCCAACAGTTAACACGGAGAAATTCACATCCAGAAGTTACTCCACATGGAGCATTTATTCTTAAATCAGTGGCGTGGAATAGCTCCCCATGTAGTAATCAGGTTGCTTCAGTAACAAACTGCAGGCCCTCTTTCTAGAACTGTTGGGGTCTCTGTCACTCACAGCTTGGTTCCAGTGGAATGTATTTCAATTTGAAAAACAGAAAGAAGATAAATTCATACAGGGTCTTTCCATACTATACTGTTATAGTGCTATTATTCCACTTTCAGGATCCTGTGGAATTCTGGGGTTTACTGAGGCCAAAGAGCTCTCTGGCTGAGAATTCTAGATACCCCTCCCTAAACTGCAAACCCCAGGATCCCATAGAATGTTTGAAGTGGAATAATAGCACCGTAACAGTGTAGTGTGGAAAGGCGCCTAGTTTATATGCCAGTGGATAGAAAATGAGAGGTAAAAATGACACCCAAACAGTCAGTAATTTTCAGAAGAAAGAGGACTTCTCACTTATTTCCTCTTGAATTGACTGCCCAACATGACATTCTGAAGGGTTCCTATTCATAAAACCTTGGGATCTCCCGCTAAAGATATTATATTTGTAAAGATTCTGGTGGGAACAAGACTATTCCTATCTGGAACTGCACAATTACAATCCTCACTGTCAGTTCCTAAAACTCTCAGAATGCAAAACTTTAACTTACCAACAAAAGGAGGGAGCAATCCTAGGGAGAGAGTTTCAAACCTGGGGGCAGCTACCAAGAAGGTCCTCTCACGTGTTCCTACCAGGCACGCCTGTGAAGATGGTGGGACTGAGATATAGGAGGGTGGTGATGCACCAGCATAACACAACTTGAGCTACTCTAAAATCTGGTCTGGGAGGTACAATTAAATTCCCCCTGCTTACTGAGCTGCCTTGAGAAAATCACTGTCTCTCACCCTGAGCTAACACAAAGGTTGTTTTTGTCAACCTACTCCACCCCTTTGCTGATGCCTATATCATCTTGTGAACTGACTCTGTCCTGGTCATAATAGAAGCAAGGATTATAATAGAAGCAAGGATTGAGTTCCCTTTTCCTGATAGATAGATAGATCAATAGATATAATGAAAAAGGGGGGGCTGGTTGATTGGTCTGCTACATGCACTGTGCAGTTCCCTAGATGCCCTATAGATTAAGGTGCTGAGATGGGTAGTGACTGGTAGAGTGTTGGGGATTTCATTCCATGTATTGTTGTGGTGTTCTGTTTTATTGGCCCTTTTCGCACGACATTTGCTATGCAAAAGGGTGCCTGGAGCATCGTGCGATTGTGAAGAGCAATCTGCACAACGCACTCACAATTGTGCGATGTTCCAGGGTAGGGCAGGTGCTGCTTGTGCAAATGGTGCACGATCACGCATTGCTCAAGGGCTCGCACGCACTTGCTGTGTGTACGGAGCCTCTGGAGTCACGGTGGTCACGCTTCCTGCCCCAGTGCAGTCTGGGAAACTCCCAGGCTGCATTGCGGAAGGAAGAGGCAGGGCTCTCGCGCGAGCAGCTGGCATCTGCGGAGCTGAAGCAGCAGGGATGTGAGAGCCTCTTACTGTAGGCTGCTCGCATGATCCCTGCACCCCAGCGCTGAGAAAAGGTGAGTTGTGGAAAGGGCCATTGTCTTTGTCCCTGATTGTATATGTAGATGTTCTGTCCTTTGGTGTAAAGGGTGTTATAAACGTTGTTGTTGTCGCAAATATTTATGTTGTATAAACTAAAGTATGGGATTGTTTTGTGTTGTTGTACAGGTGCACATGTAAGCATGCTAGAAATTTATGGTAAGTGGCCTGTTGGGAGGGGTAGTGCATGAATTTGGAATGTTGAAGGTGATCGGTGATTGGTTCGGAATTTGAAAGGAAGTGTTTAAAAGCCATCGTGTACAATTAAGAAGTCATTTGGGGTTGGGGTTTTGTGAGAGCGGGAGCTGGAATGTGTCTGTGGTAGTTTAAGAAGAGAATAGCTCTCATTTGCTCTCATGGAAAAACTGACACCCAAAAGTTACACAATTCAAGAAATGAATTCCATGATTCCATTATTACTGATTGGTTTCAGTTTTTTTTTAATTAGTGGAAATAAAGATAATCTAGATGTACCTGGTTCTCAAGTCAATCTTCAGAGTAACATCTTAAGCCTACAAAAATGTATATGTATTCATTTTTAACATGTTTTGTTAAGGAATGCTGACAGTCTATAAATTTTATTTTGTTCTGTTGAATTTTGTTAAGTTGTATTTCTTTCATGTAAAAAATGGTTTAAAAAGAGAAAGAGAAGAGAGTAGATCAGCTTTATTTATTATTTTGATTAGCTAGTAAGACTGGAGTTTAGATTAGTGATATTTAATTGCATAGTAACCACTTGAATAACAATAACATCTGACAGCAAAGTGTAGTGATCATTTCAGGAAGTCCCTATACTCTCACTTCTGGAGATGAATTTAGGTGTTATAACAGACAAAATATTTCAATAGGACCCAAATTGGATCACTTTACTTCGTGCTGGAAAATCAAGTCCCAGTGAAAGATGATAAACAGCTCATGCTCTCCAGGTTAGGACTTTCCCTGTTCAGTAGCTACATTCAGTATCTTCAGAGTCCAAAGAAATTGCAGGGATAGCTATGTTGATCATAAAAGATAACCCAAAAGCCAAAAATCACATTGGCCTATGAAGAAGCTAATGGGCTTCAAAAGTTAGCATGATAAATTTTGCATCTTTTGGCAGGCCAAACAACAGTAGTGATCTACTCACAGGACAGACAGTGAAAGTGAAGAAGAAGAAGAGGGGGGATAACAACAACAACAACAACAACAACACATTATTATTCTATTTTCTGTTGTTATACATTTATTCTGATGTGGTTGACCTTCTAGTAGCTTGAGAATATCTTGTCCTGATTGCCTAGCAAAACATATCAAGACTTGTATCCCATTTCTCATGTGATACCCAGGAACTCTGACATCTGGTGCAGCCCTCGTCGACCCTCCTGAAGATTGATCAGGTATGGCAATTGCTTTTGGTTTCTGTACCATATTTAATGGGTGTTTGGCACCTTTGGCACCTCAGCAAAAGGCTACTTGATATGGGAGATCCTACTAGTAGCAATGTTACTGTGAGCATAGCCTCTGGCCACACAATCCTACTATGATAGAAATACAATCCCAATGAGTGGGAAAAGAGAGGAAGTGTGGTTCATAGGTGCTCTGGAAGCAGTCCCAAATGAACTGAAACATCTGAATGAAAATACCTCAGGTAACATAATTACAGAAATTGACACTGCTTGGAATGTATCTCATTGTTTTCTATATTCTTTGATAGAATTTGAACTGTTGATGGTCCAAGACTCCAGTCACTGAGACCCAGCAGACTCTGAAACCTGATGATGATATAGTACTGCCTGCCTGCCTGGTAATGTGGGAGCAGAAATGAGCCACAAGCGGGATTTCAAAAGGACACATGCCTGTGTGGTAGCAGGACAGATAGCTTTGCATTCCCCATCTCTGATGTCTCTGTACCAATTATACATATCTACATGTGCACAAAGAGTTCTGTGCATGTATGCTTCTGAGCAACATGGCATTCTGTGTAATCAGGAAACTAGGATCCACAGAGGCCTGTGCATAGGGCCAGTCAAGGACATTTCGTTGCCTGAAGTGAAGCAAGAAGTGGTACACACATATCCCACTCACCTAAATCAAGGTGCACAGAAGCCCAAGTTTGTCATGTTGTTTCGACACATTTAGCATTAAGTCCTACAAATATCTCCCATTCCTATTCTGGCAGTAAAAATATAATAATGTCATCATCGATAACCAACGATTTGCTGTCCTTTCTTGACACCTGGCTTGAGGCAGCTGCTTCACTGTGCCTAATTTTGGAGGGTGGAGCATGACAGGCAGGCTAAATAATTGCTAAAGAGAGATTCTGCCTCAGCTGTGATTCTGTATAGGCAGGCTGAGGAAACAAAACAAGGCAAACTTGAGGATCAAACTGCCCTTAAGTCAAGGTGAACTTCAACAAACATACGCAGCATTTCCTCTATAGTCTCCCAAACACTGGGTCCTATATCAGAAGAAAGACAGGATATTAATTAAATGAATGAATGTATACTGAGATCCCATAATGTCCCCCACAAGATAGATGTCAACAGTGAACTTTATCCTATGAAAGTCAGGTATTTCTATACCATCAATGTAGAACTAGATGGACACAGTATGGATGATGGCCTTAGAAGAGAAAATTAACTTTCAAATTAAGATCACTCAAGGGTCTGCAAAAGAGACACCTTTGCAGAAAATTGGTATTTGCTTATCTTCTTTGAAACTAAGTAATTTTCTCCTCAAAGACTGCCAAAAGATCACATCAAATCTGTTTTGATATATCTCCATCATAGTAAATGAATTGTACAAATGGTTTAAATTCTCCTTAAGTCTTGTATTATTCCACTGTGTTTCAATTTCTTGCTTGTTAGTCATCAACATGCATATTTTCTGTACTGTTCCAATTCATATCTTATCTGAGTTGTAATCTTGAAAATTATGATGATGATGACAATGACAGTGATGATAGATATTAAAATAAATAGAAATGCCAAGAACATTTTTCATCATATTAGACTAAAATGGTCCCTCCCAATTTTGTACCCGCCCCCACCAAAAGTAGAGTTATCCAAGCAGATCATCAGAAGACGTATTGGAATATAAAACCCAATCAGACAAATGACAAATCAAGTATAGCGCAATGTAAAAGCATTGGTCATAGATATTAAAAACAATTTTTAAGGCAGATTCTTACAGAAATGTGCTTGCCAGCAAAGTTCAAATGGTCTCCCTAGCATGTAGCCTTTTAAAGACAAGGAACCCCCCCCCGTCATTGCAGGGGGGGCAGTGTTGTACCAAGCCCCATCAAGGAGCTAGCACTGGGACTTGCTCTGACCAATGACTTAGAATTTTCTGATCCAAGTCTTGCTATGGCATGACCATCTTGAGACTTGGAATGTGATCTGGTGAGACTTCACACTGGATCTTTCCCAAAATGTTGTGAGATTTCTGGGTCTTGCAAGATTTCGGGTGAAATGAGTCAGCATGCTGGTCAGCCATTTTTGACTGAACCACGGCATGGGCAGGTTGCATGACTTGGGATGAGCTTGTTTTTTTGCTTTCCTGCCACATAGCGTGCATAGGCTTTGTGAAAAGGTAAATTGATAGGTATCTTTTTCTCCTCCTTCCATCCTTCCTTCCATTCTTTCTGCCTATTTTTCTTTCCTCTGTCTCTCTTTCTCCCTTTCTCTCCATCCCTTCATCCTCTTTACTTTCTTCCACATCTTCCTGTTTCCCTTTATATGTTGCTTTCCCCCTTCTCCTTCTTTCTCTTTTTCCTTTGCTTTCCTTCTCCCAATCACATTCTTTTCATTTCCTTTAAGTTAGTTTTATTTCCATTTTCTTTCTTTGCAGAGGGACAGTGAGAAGTAGATAGTTTCACCCTGCCTTCCTCCCTGTTCCCTCTTTCCAGGACCTCAGATTATCCCATCTGGTCACCATCAGTTGTTGGGGCCATTGTGGCATGCAATGATGAGCCCTGCTATCTAAGTTCATTGCGCTCACTGTAACCAAACCTCTGCTGACAGTATCCTGCTTCATTTAGGTGAGAATGACCTGGTCAAGATTCCCAGCCTCCTGACCATTGCCATAGCGATGGTGGGCCTCCACAACATCCAGCACTTACTCTCTAGTGTTCATATCCTAGGGACAAAGATGTTACCAAGACAGGTTTGGCAGAGATCTCGCACCACCTCAATACAGCACATCGACATGCTAACCAGAACACTGTCTGCAATTTTTTACCTGCATGATGGAGTCCACCTTTCACCTGAATGACATTTACCTGGACTCACTTACTCACCTGCAAGGCTATATTCAGAGCATCATATTATTGTCATCATCATCATCCTCTTCTTCTTCTTCTTTATTTATTTATGGAGGGTTCAAAATTGAGGGGAGGGAATCTGCACTCTAGGCAAATGCAGGTGAACTTACACCAGCAGACCGGTGAGGAATAAACCCTGACCTACTGAATATGGAATTAACCCCCACTTGGATAATACAGCATGCCCTGCCAGATGTCTGTCTTACATCTCTGGCTACATGCCCTGCCTGGGCATTTTCTGTTTCATGAAACTGTCAGGCCCTGTATCGCCTCTAACTTACTGGGATATACTTGATGTATGTGTTTACTTGCTTATGAATATACCTCATGAATATGCATATTGTACTTAGATTTAATTACTATACAAAGTTTTAACATTAAAGTTGTGGCCAACATTTAACCTGAAGCTCAGTATCTGGCCTCACTGCCTTGGTGCAAACAAGTACTTTCAACAGTACAGCACTTCTAAGTTTTAACCCTCAGAAAAGTTTTCATTGCCCTCTGTTTTCAAACAATGCTCGCTCCTTGCTTGGAAGGAAAACATAAAGGTATCCCTCATACACAGGGATTATCCAGTTTATGGCTCTGGGGAAGTGGGAGACCTAGTCCATTATACACTGACTGCAGAACTAATATTTTATGAGGTCTTTTGAGAGAAAAAGCTGAACAGGTATTGCCTGACATGTATTGGCAGCTCACACTAGTTGCATTTCCAATAGTTGTTGGAAATGCAAACAACAAGTGGGATCTTTTCACTACACCTGGTGGCCATGTGACAAAGCCAAAACATTCTGGAATCAAATACATTTTATGGTGAATAAAATGTTGAAAGTTAAGGTAGAACTGAAAGTGGAATTTGTTAGGACTAGAAGAAGTCACTTGAAGAAGAACTGTGGAAAGTTATTAAGAAGTATGAGCAGTGCAACTATTGTACTCACAGATGTGGAAAAATACAAAAATACCAACGAAAGAGGACTGGCCATTAAACTGATGGACCTAGCGGAAATGGAAAAATTGCCAGCATTGATAAGAGAAAAATAAGGAGTGACTTTTGTGAAAAACTGGGAGCCTTTGATTTGCTTTTCACAAGAAAAAAAGAGTATAATATGTTAACTGTTGGATTTGATAATTAGTATTATAATAGTAGCAGTTGAAGTTACTATTAATTATAACTAGTAGCAGTTGAAGCTTTTGAATAATATTTGTAAGTAGAGAACTTTCTCCTCTATAGATGTATCTGGAATCTGTCTTAGGAGAGCTTGAAACCACCTTTTTAAAAAGATTGTTGTTGTTTCTGGTTACTCTTTAGTATGTAGTACATAGTGTATAATATTCTGTTTACATTTTGTCTATATTTCTTTTTCTGTTTATTTCTTTCTTAATTTGATTATTGTTGTAATTTGCTATTGCTTATTTTGTTGTTGTTCTTTCTGTTTTGTATGTATTTTAGAAAATATAAGAACTGTGCTATTCAATGTGGTGGTCCATGGACTGAAACTAGTCTGCAACCCATTGTCTGCTGGCCTGCTGCAAGTTTCCAGGTAAGAAGGGAACAGTTGCAGCTGAAAAGAACAAAAATGAGTCTAGTTGCTACAGCACAAAGAAAAAAAACCCCTGCCAGTCTGCCACATCAGACGACAAGCACTTGAACTATATTTATCTTTTTGAATCCTGGAATCTATAGTTTGGCAAAGCACTTTGAATTCTCTGGTAGAGAACTCTAGTTCACTGGGCCTTTATCTCTGGCCCTCTATAATCCCTGACCAAGCTGGCTAAGGCTTCTGGGAGTTGAAGTCCAAAACACTTGGTAGACTAAAGTTTGTGATACAGAACTAGAGCTTTTCAGCAAAAAACTGAAGAGATCTAGTTCTGAGGTTCCCTAAGAGACAGAATTGGAGTATACGGGGAGGTAGGAGAAGATTCTGTCATTAGATATATGATGGGATAGGAAACATGTGGCCCTCCAGGAATTGTTGACCTACATTGCCTATCACTATTACAATGGCCATGCTGGCTGGGCCTGAGGGGAATTGTAGTCCAACAGGATGTGAACCCTACAGGTTGCTGTCTACTGAGTAACTATATTTATGGATTCCTGAACACACACCAAAGTAGATGTCCAACACAGAAAAGTCCACCCATGTGCATCAAAGACTCCATTAAAGAGATGAAGTAAATTAGAATCTACTTGCCTTGTGTACAAAAGGAAATGAACAACAAAAGTTTACAAGCATGCTACAATTTCCTTTGGAAGACCACTGACAGCATAAATCATCCCTCCCTGCACCCCATCAGTGAGTTACCTTTGCTGCAAAAGAGCACCATGCTAAATGCAGTAATTATCCTTAAGCTGCTTCTTATGCTGATGAAAAGCTTTCTGCTGTGGGCCCGGCTCCCCACTTACCACTTGCTTCCTTGGCACAAATCAGGAATGAGTCATTTGGAGTTGCCGTGGCTTGTAAGCCAAGTGAGTGAAGGAAAATCAAACCTGTCAACATCTATTGCTCTTCGTGCGTTACTTTGCTGCTCTTACATTACGAGAGTTGCAATGCTCTTTTCTGTTACAAAAAATGCAAATAAGATGCGTGGGTTCACTAATAAAGGGATTCAGAAATAATCCAGAACATAATATAATGACAGCATACTGAACAATGAAGCACTTATTTGGAATATTGTGTTCATGTTGGGGTGTCACCTCTTACGAAAGAAGCATCAGTGGTTCCCAAATGAAAGGAACAGTTTAGGGTACTGATATAAAGTATTGGTAAGTGTTTCTGGAAATAGACTAGCAAATAGGACAGTGACTTTTAAGTGCTACATAGATCCATGATGGACCTATCCTTCAGGGTCTAGTCAGATAATTTTATTTTTGTCACATCCTTCTTATCCAGTCTCCTTTGCATCAAACAGGTAACCCATGAGGTTGTTTACTCTGTTGTATTACTGTGATAGGCATCTTTTCCACATTATTGTAGCTTTACATTATGGCCGTGTACTTTCAGAGCACTCTGTGTCATGCTGTGGATTTTGCACATGCTGTGGATTTTGAACTACTGGTACTCAACATTCTCCCATTCAGACAAAAGACAGAAAATAAAAATGGCCAAAGCTCAAAAGAATCTGTTTAATTTGTATCACTTGCAGTATTGGTAACTTGGTTCATGACTTCTAAAAGCTTGAGCTGGAAATCTTTATCCTGTTAACATCAATGTTTACGTAATGAATTTTTAACATTAGCAAAAGAAAGAAAGAAAGAAAGAAAGAAAGAAAGAAAGAAAGAAAGAAAGATGTAATAACCCATACTGTGTTTTAAAATCCAATAGAGTAGCATTCACACTGCGTTTACATTAAGTGATTTTGTACATATTTTGCCCCACTGTAAACCCTCTGCTATTTGACTCCATCATTTTGTGGCTGTCACATGTCAACACAAAGGCTTCAGGTCCTCACCCAGACATTTGTTCAATGTTTGTTTGGCTTGCCTAAGCCTTTTGGCTAAACCCTCAAGCAGCACAAATGACACTTGGCATTGTGTTTGCATTAACTTATCTGAATAAAGGAGACCTGTTGCTTTAAATCATGTTTGCTGTGACTCTGGAAACTAAGTAAACAGTGCCTTGGTAAAACCTTGCTTTTGAACACGCAGAGGTTGGTGACAGAGGGTGCCGGGCTGAAGGTCGCTGCCATTCCCAGCAAGGATTTCCCCAACCCAGGCCTCAGAACGTCACTGTAAAGCTCCCTAAATCACTGTAAAGAATGGAGAGAAATTGCAGTTATACCTGAACCCTGTGGTAAAAGACCCAGCATAAACTAAGCATACAGCAGTAGGTGAGTTTTTAAAAACCTTGTTTTGTGGGAAAGGGAATCATGGTTGGTGGAAGTGGAGAACAGAACTTAAGAGATAGCTAAGGAATATACCTCTGGAAGTTCTGACAGAGCATGTGGTGAGGCAAATGAGACTGCCACATCTCATCTGGCATAGAAAGTCATAAGGAGTTATTTGGGCTGTTGGAATGTTAGTTAAAAGCAGTGAAGACTGGTGGGAACATTTTATCATATGTGGTGGTCTTGTAAGATAGCAAGGAAATTCTGGAAGGGAATATATGATGAAATTCAAATAATTTATAATGTAAATTTTGAAATGAAGCCAGAATTTTATTTGTTAAATATGCTAGGGCAACAAAGAGAAATAAGATCTCATCAGAAGACATTGTTATATTTGATAACTGCTGCAAGGCTGATATATGCGCAATATTGGAAAGAAAGGAAATATGTTAATATAGAAGAATGGAAATCAAAAGTCCTGGATATGGTAGAGACAGAAAAGTTAACATTTTCTCTGAGAAATAAACCTATCCAGAACTTTGAAAGGGAATGGAGAGAAGCTTTGGATTGGATAAAGATGTAGTACAAGAAAAGAAAAAAGAATAAAGTAAGTTTGTAAGTAATCTAATGTAACAATGTAGCAAGACAATGTTACAAAGTAATGTAACAAGGCAGCAAGGCAATGCAACAAAGCAACTGTGCAATGATGTAAGATGTAACTAATTCTTTGTAGTAATTATGTAGTAAGTAGTAAGTAGTAATTTAGTAATGTAGTAAGTAGTAATTATGTATGAATGGAATGAAAACATGCAGATTCAACTGGAAAATAAGCCTGGAAGTGGGGAGGGGGATTTTTTTTTAATTAAATTTTTTTTTTTAATTAAAATCTTTAATAAAAAACTTCAAAAAAAAAAAGCAGTGAAGATTGGCGGAAGTGGGGACAAACTGGCAAAATTATGCCAGTTAAGTCTTCATTAAAACTCAGGACATAGTACTGATGTGGTCTTTTGAAGCAACCTGTGTAACACTGTGCAGCAACTGAGGGTGCATCCAGACTGATTGAAAAGTCCCAGATTTCACGCCTGTTCTTTCTAAATTTATACTGGGTTAAAATAAACCAATCTGGGGAAAAGGTATAAAAACTCTGTGATCATACCAGAAACTAACATAAAATATTCTGGGATAAACAAAATATGTATGGCTTTCCAAAATAAAATCAGAAAGAACAGGAACACAATCTGGGTCTTTTTAATCAGTCTGCATACACCCTGAAATGACATGGGATAAACATTTCTGAATTAACATTCTGAGCACTAAGCCACCAAACTATAGCAATTTGCAGATGGAAATAAGCAATAACTTTTCTTGGGAGTTCTTTGCAGGCTGTCAGAAATGAGGCTTTTGTTGTGAAATTGCCTTACCTCATTCACAACAGACATCACCATATTATATTATAACTTTCCTGTATTTTCCCACTGCTTCTTGTGTTTTTCTCACCACAGATGATCTGTTAAAGCAGAAAAAACAGGATAGCTGCATAGTAATGTTTCTTGACTAGTAGTTCTAGGAGTGCTCTTTCTGGAGGCAGCCTCAGATAATCCCACACCTACATGAGAATGCATAGGGCCATACAGTGCACTTCAGATTTGAGGTATAGGAGTGAAGTCCAAACAGAAGACTTACTTCTCTGTATATTTACTTCCTCTATTCTACTTTTCTAGCAATCATTCCAGGCAGTTTAACATTAACATAAAAGCAATTTGATTAAATAATATTATTATAGTGATTTTTCTGTGGATGTGACATATATAGAAGAACATGTATGTAAACAAGGTTGGATTAAATGTCTGAACAGAGTGGCACAGAGGTATACAGAGAACACATTGTTCTGACAGTTCTGTGAGTAATAGGTGTTTTTCAGTACACACCCAATAATATTCACATAGCTGAATAACCAAAAGCCATGTATGAAGAAATCCACACCTTTAAAGGTGGTTTATTTGAAACCAAAATAGTTCTAATTTTCAAAATGAGTTTAATATGCAAAGTAAAATATGCATGCACGTCTATGAGATCAGTTGACCTCTTACTTCAGGGTTGAAGATAGTGTGACCCTCTAGCTGTCATTGGACTACTGCTCCCAACATTTCTCCCACTGTTGGCTGTACTGGCTAGATGTTGTGGTTTGATGATATCTGAAGGGTGCCACAATTCCTGCCCCTGTCTCAAACTGCTGCCCACAAGACAGCCAGGCCACATCAACATGACATTCTCCCCTTGGAACCTTGCCCAAGTCCACGCCTGAGTGCATCCCAGAAGACCTTCAATAGGGATATGTTTGGACTGGCTTTTTGTAGATGTAGTTAAGCTGTCATGCAGAAAGTATAACTGTTCAGAAACTAGTTTATACTTTGTGTGCATTTCTCCCCATTGAGGAAATCCTGATTTCTCTCAAACTTTTATCTTTCTCTCATCACTTTCTCACTCATTTATTTTTCTCAGAGATAACTCTAATTAACTCTAAAGCAGTGGTGTCAAACTCAATTTCATCTTGGGCCACGTCAGCATTATGGTTGCCCTCAAAGGCTGGTTGTATCTGTAAGACTATATAAATGTATCTACTCTTTTATCATATTAAATAATTGCCTCTGTATCTGATTATTACTGGTTTTTAAATTGCCTTCCCTTTGCATCAACTTTTCTTTTCTTGGACATTTTGGGGCTATTTGATCGTAGTTTATGGTCCCTATATCTCTGTAAAGTGACATAGAATTGGTCAATATATCCAAAGTGTGCCACTTTCTGCCCCCCAGACCCTCTCTGTGCCTTTTTCTTCCCCCAGGCTCACCACATGGGGAGAGTGCAGCAGCTGCAGGAGAAGTGCGAGGGCCAGATGAAATGGCCTGGCAGGCTAGATTTGGCCCATGGGCCTTGTGTTTGACACATGTGCTCTAGAGTGTGTCTACACTACATATTTGGTGAGGCACACAGAATAAGCCTTAGAGCTCTAGTCTAGTAACTCTGAATCTGTGTTCTTTCAAACATTTTAGACTTCAGCTCCCAGACACTCTGACCACTACGGACACTGGTGAGGAATTCTAGGAGCTGAATGGCAAAAATTATGGAGGACTAAAGTTTGGAAGTTCTGCTCTAATCCATTCCCTTGAACTATAGGTGTTCAAGTCCTCTATCCCTCTTCACAGTGTATGTTGGAAACTGTCATGAATGCATGTTGTTTTACAGAATGGAAAGAGCAGGTTATTCCATTCATTAAAATTTAAGGTATTGATGATTACATTTAAAACCCTAAATAGTTTTATTTAGAAGTTATGTGGCAAATTGTACCTTCCCCCTGTTCTACACAAGATGAATACTACCCCAGTTATTTTGCCAAATGAGCCAGAAAAAAAATCTCACAAGCATCTCCTTCCTTGTATGAAAAATACACTAATAAAAATTAAATAATTAATTTGCTGTCCTTTTATGATATCCCAAATCTGCTGCCTGAGGACCTCCCTCCCTTAGAATCATTGCAGGGTTACCCCTGCTGAAGATGAAGTTACCACAAGAGCCTCTTGCTCCAATGTGAGCAAGCCTCTGTTTGAGCATCTTTGGTCATTTGAGCTAATGTCTAAAGTATAATTAGTGGTCACATAACTAAAGGTCCATTCCTCTATGTGGATGCCCCCCATCAAGTTCAAGCTGACTCTTTGCTTGTGTACCACCTTGGTTTGCAAACCTTGTGCAAGCATTTACTCCTGCAGCTTTGATCTTAGTCCTTGTCTTTTTTTAATAATTAGTTTGATTTCTTTCTTGTATATTATTATTAGCTGCTTTGAACATCTCCAGTTGGAGAAGGAAAGAGGATTCTAAATCATGTTTCAAATAAAATAAATAATAAAAATGTATTAAGCCTATCAATGGAGATGGAAAAAGGTGAAAGAACTAATTGTCCTCAGGCTGTTCCTTGTGTTCCGTAACCAAAACCTCATACCATTAAGATGACTCAAGAACTCTGTTCTTTGAACTCCTTCCATCACACTTCTGTGACCTTTGTCACTATGAAAATATGATCATTCTGAGGGATTGCTCTGGTTACTTCTGGCTTCTAGCTGCTTCTGACAGGAAAGCTTCTGGAGTTTGCTTTCAGCACATATTCAAATATGTTAACAGAGGAAGGAAAGAGGAAATACAAAAGAAGATCATAATGCAAGAATTCCTCAAGTCAAACACTACTATCATTATTACTACTACACAAATAATAATGTATTGTTATTAAGATTTTTTGAAAAAAACAACCACAACAACACCATGCCCTGCAGAATTAGTATCCTGGTAGGTAAAGCAGGAATAAAGGAATGCAAATATATTGACTGGATGAGGCAGAAAGACAAAGGTAGGCTGCAATCCAGTCTTCCATTCACTCTTCTAAGAATAAATTCCACTGAAGTCAATGGGATTTACCTCTGAGTAGGCATGTACAGCTTTGTGCTGTAAGTTACTTGTAATAGCTCTCAAAAAGGTGTCCGGCTGTGAAATCACAGTCCTATATCTTAATCCTCAAGACTTCTTGTTTTTTTACTCCAAAATAGAAACAGAGGTGTTTCTCAGAGGAACTCTACAGTGTTCTAAAAATAGACTGTCACTGTTCCAAGAAATGTCAGTGAACATAGAAACGGGGGGGGGCTCTTCTTGTCACGCAATGGCAGTGGCAATGCAGATATTGTTCAATGTAAAGACTTCAGTGTAAAGAATTTATGCTGTCTACTATTTGGTGTAAAGACTATAAATTTATGCAGTTTACCATTTCCTTGTTTCCATCAGATTAATTCTCTGCCTGACTGCTACAATAGGCTGGCAACAGATCACACAGCTATAGAAGTTTGCCCAGAGACACTTGTGTATAGACTAGCAATCTGTATATCCATGTACAGAGACCATACATGAACATCTAATGATACATTGAACACTAACTATATCTATCCAGATGCAAATGAATCTTGCTTAACCGTTTAGAGAGCGGAGAGAGGAAAGCCCCTTCCAAGAACTAGTTAGAATAATCTGCTCCACTAGAATTGCTGTTTGTGTGTGTCTGTGTGCATTATTTCACAAATCCACTGGAGAAGAAAGCCACTTGCTTAGAGATTCCTGCAGCCCTGACATACACCATCAACACCATCAGGTTGCATTAGGGCTCTTCCAAAGATTCCTTTTAAACAACAAAAACCTGGGACATAGTTTGCTGAGCTGGTCCTATGGTCCGGAGAACAAATTCCCCCGTCTTTTTAATTTAGTGTTATAGTGCCATTTCATTGATCCACTGAATCACTGCAAAATTGCTGCATTATAACTCTAAAACACAGAGAGAAAGAGAAAAGGAGAAAGTATATAATTTTTGTTCCAATATTTCTCAATTTTCTAAAAAAAAAATCACCCAAGGATGGGAATAAAATGTTGTAAATATCGCAAATTGCTGGAAAATATTCTGAGACAACAGAAATGTCATTTAAAAAATCCTGAGAACTACAACAACAACTAGTGCAACCAGCACATTTGCCCTACCTGGAAGAGCCCATATTCATTCAGAGGTGAGGAAATTCAATTTGCAGGCCACTCAACAGTTAACTCAAAGAGCATGAATGCTCCCTGTACGTGCACTGTGTCCAAGAATCATGGAGTCATAAGAGGTTTCTTTGAACAGGACAAGCCTGGATGGATGCCAATTTCTACATGCATAGGATGACATTGTGTCATCCTAACTACTCTCTCCACAGAAGATTAACTGAGAGTGGAAGAATAGGCTCGTCCACATAGTTCCAGATTTACACACAAGCAACTAAGCTACAGTTTAGGGCAGAGGGGAGGAGAGACCTGTGGTCCTCCACATGTTTTTGTATCAAAACTCCTGTCAGCCCTAATCTGCATAGTTAATAACTACTTGGAGTTGCAGTCCTCTAGAAGACCAGCACCTGATTGAGAGCTTCACTTTAAGAATTACTTTTCCATACAGTCTGAAACTTTAAAGCATGTGTATGTGTGCAATGTAGTCAGGCTCTTAAACTTGACATATCTTAATGGCATAGTATGTTTTAACTTGCCTGGCCATACCATACAATCCACATAGGGGGCTAACTGCTCTATGTGCCAGGCCATGGTATATGCTGATGATGATGTAACTGGCAAACACAAGACCCTAGAAGTCTGTTGTGCATTGGTGTAACAAAACCATCTCAAACTCACAAAAGAATTTAGCATCTTTCTCAATTAAAGAATGGATTACTCCTGGATTGATCCCTGACTGAATCCACCACCCTGGAATTATGACCCCAATAACAAGCTTTCTAATGATGATGGGCCAAAATAAAGGAAGGAAATCTGATCATTGTGGTGGTGGTGGTGGTGTACCTGTCTCATCTGGAGAGACAACTAAGTTCTTTAACAATTTTTTTCACATATAGTCATCTACTCTACTGTGGATACTGAAGCTATTCAAAACAGCTAATATTCCCATGAATTAACTGATAATCATCAAAATCCTAAGCACATCATCTTGGTGGAGAGTTCTGCTGAAATTCATAGGAGAAAATGGGTTTAGAAAAATCTGTACTTGCAATGTTGCCATCTGTAGTGCTTCATAAAAGGGTAGCCAATCTTCATGAAATATTAGACAGAATTTCAAATCAACATAAATTCTTTTGTAGTTATTTGTGATAGTATGTTTATTTGTGAGCACTGCCATTAGCTTGATATTGTAGACAGAATGCATTTAGATAACAAGTGCTTGAAAATGGAAGTATTATGTCATCATGGTGTTCATCAGTCTATAAAGTGTGAATTAGTGTGGTATGTGAATCTGGCATAGTCTACCACCTTCAATTAATCTTCTTTTGAGAGACTTGCTAGGATGACACTATGTTGTCCTATGTAAGTAAAGCTCTTAGTAAGTATAGATGCAAAAACACAGTTTGACCATTACTCACTGAATAGTGGTCACATTAAGGAGCTATGATTCTGGGACATGACCTGTGCACAGCCTGTAATCTTAGTTTAAAAATTGGTGGCTTTTTTCATTTTTTGTTAGCAAGTTCCAAAAATAATTCATTTTTAATCTTAGTTAATATTAGTGGGAATATTTAAATGATTACATTTCTGGTTACTTTATAAAAAAAGCTACAGGCAGTCTGCAAATCAGAGCTCCCATTGCATGTAAAACCTTCCAGGGTTCCACTGTTCATTTCACTGCAAACCTCCCTGGGCTTTAAACAGCTCCTGATCACCAATATAAAAGCAGAAGGATAATAAAAAAACAGGTCAAAACCCACTATTTGTCATGCCAAAAAAAAAAGGGGGGGTAATGGGCAGCATTAAAGGAAAAGCAAAATGTGAAACTGTTTGATCCAATGAACACATTATTAGTAGTATGTTATTTTTAGGTTTTGATTGTACAGTTCAGAGGTCAGCACAAGGGTTTATATATGCATCTGACTAGTTAATCTTGATTATCACCCTAGTAAGTTAACATAAAACCCACAGACATACTCTCTGTTATGGTTCCATGGTTGGCTGATTTATTATTATATTTTTATCTCACACTTCCTCCAGTTTGCTTAGACTGGTATACATGGCATCCCACGGCTTACATAAGGTCACTGAATTAATTTAATGGCTGAATATTGATTTGAACCTGGAATTTTATTACAGCTGGCCCTCCACATTCACTAGGGTTAGCAGTGTAGGACCTTGGCTAAAGTGGAAAAATCACAGATATCAAAATGTGTGTGTCTGTCTGTCTGTGAGAAGGGAGCTGAGGTATGGTGGGAAGAGCAGGCACCCATGGTCCAAATGAGGTCTGGGAAAAGAGAGGGAAAGGGGGTGGGTTGGCATGATGGCTCTGTACTTCCTCTCTCTCACCCATCTTCTTCCTTGTGTAGGGGGTAGCATGGGAAGAGGCTTTATGATACTGAGAAATTGGACTGCGAGTGATCCTTTGCTGGCCAGGGAGTGACTGATGGAAGATGAGGAGGAGGATCAGAGGAGGACCAAAGGGTTGTGGGCCTGATCAGAACTGACAAAAGGGAAGCTTTCTTAGGAAAAGAGGCACTTGAGGTGGAGGGAGGAGTTTGAGAAACTCACAAATAATCAAATCTGTGAAAGTCAAACCCGCAAATGTGGAGGGATGACTGTATATCAGCCTGGATTTCCCTATCTCATTGCAGTAGGACTTGCAACAATATTATTTCATTTTTCCTTAAACTATAGTGTGAAATTTTACGCTACAAGAACTGTACCTTCTGGATGTAATTGTTCATTCTGCCTGTATGCTGGCATTGACATGACCTTATTCCTCTACATTTCCTTGGTAGTTCGGTGATTGCGCACAAAACCATAATACGTATAAGTAGGAGGTATTTCGGAAACACAAAAAGTAGAAACAAGACAGGCAGTTTTAAGTTAGCAGCATTGAGCAATTCAGTCATCATAACTAAAGGAGGTTGGAAGGAGATAGCCAAGCTCACATTCATATTGAAAGAAGTAAACCATCTGTACTGTTGCTCTGTGTGCATGAATGCACTTTTTAATCACAAGGATGTGAACAATGTAATAAGCAGTAACACAGTATCAGCTATGAATACTTCTAGGCAGTATTGCTAGACTGTCGAAAAAGCACGTTAAGAATATAAATGATGTTGCTTAAAAAGTAAACAGAAAGAGAAATAAAGTCAGAATAAACTGTTAGACCAAGGGCATTCATCTCACAGTCTATCTACTGGCAACTGTCCATGTCTCCCTTGGTGGGGCTTTTGCATGCTTTGAGCATATTTCCAGGAAACTTTAGTAAGTCAGGGCACAAGAAAACCTGTGGGATACTTCTTAGAGCAGATCTTGGACACAGATTGATATGAGCTAACATTAGCTCTGCCAAAAAGTTATGGGACACATTTGGCCTAGTGCAGGCTTTAAAATCACCATGAAATGTTTGTCAAAGGTGTGAGATTGATAGCTTTAGTAAATTTAGATTTCTGTTTATCCACATAACAAGGAAACAATGAGTAACATTAAAGTAAGCATTCCTGATTAAGATTCAGCAGGCACTGACTGCTGAAGAAAAATACCCAAGTTCTCAAATACTGTGGTTTTTTAATACTGTTGTAAATGAAGGAGGGCATTAAAACTGCCTTTCAATCCACTTTCTTCAGTTTAATTCCCTTAAGTGCCGAGGAGACTCTTTACTGAGAAAAGAACCTTCCACTTTTGCTTATATACTGATTTAAGGAATATGAATAAAATAAGGTCAGCTGATAGTTTAATTAGTTTTGAAATCTTATAATGGAAGTAAAAAAGGCCTCCTATTTTCAGTTGGTTTTCAATATTCTGAAGGCTGACTCTTCCTGCATGTCAGCAACAAGTACTTAATAGCCCCAAAGGAGAAATCTTCCCCTAAGATAGAGCTTTTAGCACTTCTCTTCAATGAGACCCAAGAGACAAAACACATAGATCTGTGCAAGATGTGAATGAACTAAGGGAAGATATGAAGACTTAAGAGACATTTATTTGATTAACTCTTTACCATTGCAAGTACATGTTATGAACACTGGGAATTTGCTTTAGCAACAAACTGAATCAATAAGGCAAGTTTGGCAAAGTAGTCCTAATACTTAAATGTTAAGGATAACTTAGCATTAAATATAGAACAATTATGTGCACTGATTTCAGTCATGCATTGTTGGTGTTGTGTGCCTTCAAGTTGTTTCCAACTTATTTTCTGGGGCTGAGAGCATGTGATGCATCCAGAGTCATCCAGTGGATCTCCATGGCGGAGTGGGGAATCAAACTCTGGTCTCCAGGGTCATAGTCCAGTGCTCAAATCGCTACACCACCCTGGCTCACATGCATTCTACAGGAGAACCCAAATTTAGAAGGGAGACTTTTAAATAAAGATTTTAAATGTACTGTATATTCAGGTTTACTTCCTTAGATCTATCCCATTTTGTCTGCATGACAATAAAAGCTTTATGTAAAACTGATGTCCCTCTGAGGAAGGAGTACATAGACTCAGGCATGAAATTATTAAACTACTTTCTTTAGCATGTAGAGTTTTCACCACTTCTCTTCCTGTTTGTCGTGTTGTCCTATTTTGTAGGGGATTTATGATCACCAAATCCACCAAAAATTGACCTCCAAAGTCTCATGGTATAGTGTTATATGGGGGCCTAAATACCCCAAAGGTATCAGATCTTGTCTGACCTTGGAAGCTAAGCAGGATCAGCCCTGGTTAGTATTTGTATAGGAGACTGCCAGTGAATACCAGGTGCTGCAGGTCATATTTCAGAGAAAGAAACTTGGTAAACCATCTCTGAGTATTCCTTGCCGAAGAAAGCCCTATGAAATTCAAGGAGTCACCAAAAGCTGACAGACAATTTGAAGGCACATGCACATACACACAGTATTATTTGTGTGTGCTGAGGGACAGAGGGATTCCCTATTGCTTATTTCTTCCGTGGATTTTCTTCAGATACCAACTTGTAGTTCCTGAAACTATTAACAATGTTAATCAGAATTGTACATATTCAGTGAGGATCTACTAACTGAACTGCAGCCAGTTCAACATCTCTGAATGCAAACACAACCCAGGCTTTCCCACACTTTCCACATGACTAGGGCTTTCTTTTGAGAGGGTTTTCTTTTTTTCAATTTGTAAGGAAAGGTTATTCTTAGCTGTCTGCTGCTACTTAACTGATGTTTGAAATGAGAGCTGATTCAAGTGGAGACCTACTTTCATTGAACAGAAAAGCTCCAGCCTAGATGCATTCCTCACATTTTTCAGATTCCTCATCCACTCCTTTAGTCACTGTTCCACACTACATAGCACGTAATATCTGACCCTATTATTCAGCTGGTCTCCATAACTATTTTGGAATTCTCTTTCTGAAAACTAAACAAAATGACAGAACTCTTCCAGAACTGAACAGAGGGCAGAGGGTGGATATTATTACTACCACTGAAGCAATACTAGGCCAATTTTCAAGTAGAATATTCTGCCTTGTGTCACAATGCACAAGGGAAAAATAGCCTTAATATAGACAACTGTTGTGCTGTGAGGAATTTGCTGACTTTTTATCTTAATCTTTAAGCAGGTAAGTTCTGCAGTCCAGCACTACTAATGATAGCAAGTAAATAGCCTGGCTAGAACTTTCTCCTTAAAACGAAGCAATGCAAACATATACCGTACATTGTGGGCAATGCTACACGGAAGGGTAACTTTTTCCCCCAGCCTACTGATATAAAGTCAGTTTATACATTTACAATGTATTGATGTAAAAGAAAATGCGCAGCTTTGATAACAGAATAATAAAAGAAAAATTAAATAGAAAGTGACCAATATCATGCTACTGCTACAGGCATCTGCAAAAATCTTCTGAAATCCTTGGGATATCTTTGCAGATAATGTCCTTAGAACATGTCCATCTACAGAAAAACAGCTGAATGCATCTCTGCAGATCCCCCTGATGTCTAACAAGAGGAAAATGGCATGGGAGTGAGTTGTGCTGTCTACAAGGTGGATTTGGGGGATATTTTTTGCTTGTTGAATGGTTGGAACAGAATTTGGACCTCCACAACA
Organism: Ctenosaura bakeri; assembly: GCA_948474755.1. Taxonomy (NCBI): domain Eukaryota; kingdom Metazoa; phylum Chordata; class Lepidosauria; order Squamata; family Iguanidae; genus Ctenosaura; species Ctenosaura bakeri. The sequence continues at coordinate 84,609 of CAOLHI010000568.1, forward strand.
ACCAAAAAAGTAAGTTGCAATAGTGTAAGTCTCACTTACACTGTCATAATCCACCAACAGGACCCCAGCCATTGTTTTTAAAAAAATCATCATTGCCGAGATATAGTGAGAAGTTGATTATCAGCCACAAATACATGGACATTAGCTAATAGATGTCAGAGATGTTTATGCACTCCTAGAATCTGAATTAAAATAGTATTCTTTTGGGATGGTGGTGATTTATAATGGATGACTGCAAAATCATGTCCTTGAATATAAATATCAACAAGTAATAGTAAAGTGTGTGAGTGAGTGAGAAAGAGAGAGAGAGGAAGGGAGAGAGAGAGAGGGAGGGAAAGAGAGGTGGAGGGAGGGAAGGAGAGACAGAGAAGAGACAGACAGACAGACAGACAGAGAGGAAAGAAGGAAAAATGAGAAAGGGAGGGGAGGGAGTAATTTCCAGTACAGAAGCAGCAGATAGGCAGGAGGTATTAAACTGCTTCTGTACTGGAAATGAAAGTCTGGAACTGAATATAGCCCTAGTTTTTGAGTGGGGAAACAACCTTCTGCAGGATGCAGTAGCACTTCGGAGCATTACTGTTCGGGAGTACACCTTCCAAAACCCCTAAAGCAATATGGCCAAAGCTATTTGGCAGCAACTCTCTTATTCAGAGACAGAACTTGGAAACATTACTTTTTGGCACTCCATCTTTCAGAACTCTTCAGCCACATAGGTACTGATGATATCATCTGGAAGATTCTGGGAGCTATAATCCAAAAACGTAATATTTCCATGTTCTGAGCAGCATTATATATGATTCTGCCCTAAGAGATGTCTTAAAACTGGTAAGTAATTTCTTAAATGAAAGTTTGACAGTCCCTCTGGCTCTGTCCTGTTGTTTTTCTACCAGCAATTACCCCTTATATTTTGGTGATTGCTAATGAATAATCTGTTCAATTTGAGCACTGTTTGCTCCCTACGAGGAAAGCAAAATGTCTCTTCTGAAATCACATTATTCATTTTAACTCTCTTTTTAGGCTTTATGTAGTGTTATCTGTGCCAACGCAATTCACTCAATCAATCATGCAACTGTATAGTGTTTACTATACGGACGTCTGTGAACTGTCAAGTCCTACAACCATTTTTAACATGATCCGAGCTACCACAAGTAGATGGGTGCCATGGTGACTCATTCTGTTAAGACTCTAGCAGGTGTCATCAAATCAATAACTACTGCCTGAAATTGCTGTAAGTTGAATCTGAAGGTGGTAGACCATGATACCAAGAAAAGTAACATTCACAAGCCCAACCACTGCACTAAAAAAAGTAAACATGCAATAATTCCAACAATTCTCATATCCACTTAAGTGGCTGCATGAAGCAAACCTGAGTCTCTCACATGCAGTAGTTTTCTTTACTCATGGAGTCTTACACCTACATTTAATTGCTAGTCCCACCTAGCATAGACTCAGTGAAATCAGTCACTAAATGTTAAATCAACATATGTATATATCACTTTGATTCAATGAATTTACTCTAGCTGGGACTAACTATTGAATTTAGGTCCCAGAATGTTGAGTGCAATGGAAACCAACACTAAAGTTACTTACTGTTCTAAAATGCCACAGCCTAGATTAATGAAAAATTAGTCACTGCTAGAAAGGTATTAATAAGGCAGAGGGCCAGTCCAGACAACACAAACAGTTCATACAGATCTTAGCTAAAAAAGTTAACTACAACTTAGTGTGACAAGCTTTAGTATAAAAAGATGTGAAGAAATCCTATAGCAGCTTTGAGAAAGAAATACATATTTCTGGCATAAACTTTTGTGAACACTGGCTCACTTCATCAGATGCAAGGAGTGAAGTCTCATGAACAGACATATATACCAGTGATGGGTGTGTGTGGATTGTAATAAAAATGCAAAACATGCAGGTATGGTGACAGGGTAACCAGTCTCAATGATGGTTCTAAATAATTGTTAAAGGAAGAAAAGTAGAAGACAGCTTTTACATAGAAACCCATATGAGCAAGTGATTAGCAGAGGCGGCCCTTTGTATGGGGACAGACAAACATGTGTCTTTGAACAGTACTTTGAATACTACTACTATTGCAGCCTTAGTATATGAAAAAATCAGAATCTAATACTCTTGTTTGAACTGGATTCAGAAACTATGGTTTGTGCTGACTATGGTTTGTGCTGCATAATGTAGAGGCAGCTACACAACAGATGCAGGAGGAAACCTATGATGCTGAGAGGACAAGCATGCAAGTCCTTCTGCCATATTCTTAGAAGGTCAAATCATGGTTTGAATTCTAGACTACAGTTAGTTCAAACCACTGAAATGTTTGAATTGAGCCATCCTGTTGCCAAAGAAGGACTAAATGAAAAAGAGGAGCAATGTTAAACTATAGCTGGAATGAAATGATAGATTTTAGGACAGACTGAGTGTAAATGATTTTTTGTCTAGGCAATTTAAATGTACAGTTGAAATAAAATGTATGTATGGATTGCATCCTGATATTTTTTTTAGTACAGATTTGTTATATTTAATTTTTTGATATAGGTAATTTTTTTAAAGGGTGAGACTGTAGAAATATGGATGGTTCTTGGTAATACATTAATGTGTAACTGCTACTCATTGCTATGGCAACTTTAACAATGCATTTGGTGAACGGATTATTGCTACTCAAGGATATTATGAGTATTTGTTCATTGAGGAATGTAAGGTGGGGCAAAGCAGAAATGAAATGATTATATTGGTCCAGATCCAATTTTTTTCTAAGAGACATGGATCAAGAGAGATTTAACTTGTCTTCCCCTTTCCTGTAAAGCCACATTTTTATCTACATTTTGGAAATAATTGGCCTTTGGTAGGAAAAAAAAAATCTTTATAGTCCTACAATATGTATCAATGGGTAATATGCATCAATAGGTAATATGCTAAGTGTCTTATCTTTCATACTGAAACAGCTGATAAAGATTCTGTCTTACCAAAAAAGAAATGCAATTATAATCCCTATATCTACCCCATAGCATTTGGAAAATATCTGCTGCTGTACACTCAGGCCCTTTCCGCATGGCGTGGTTGCCCTGCAGTTGGGACATGATGGCAGTGCTCCAGAGGTCATGCTTCTGTGTGATGTCAGGGTCCCACTGCCATCTTGTCCCTGCGCATCTCATGAGAGTGGTATTTCCAGCTGTGTAGAAGGGCAGAAGTGTGCTGCGCTGGCAATGCCTCCCTTCTCAAGCACTACGGAAAGGAAGAGGTGGGACCAGAGTGCTCCCCTCCACAGTGACTGGGCAAGGTGCGGAGGGGAGCATTCCTGCATGCTTTCCCTCCCCACTGGGGCTGCAACAAAAGGATGTCACTGAGCCCCATCATGAGGAAAGGGCCTCAGTTCTTGTACAAGAATCCAGACTTGGTTTAGTGGAAGCCTTCATTTTGGAGAACCACACTAACAGTGAAACATAATGGCTGGTATCCATTGATTAGTCCTAATTAGCGTAGACTCAGTCAATCAGTTGTTGAAGGGTGAGTTAACACATAGGTGAATCCCCATTGATTCACGGGGTATACTCTAGTCAGGACAAAGAACAAGGTTTTGGCCAGTGTGTGACCAGTATGGACTTGTTGCTATATGTCAGCCTTTTATTGGTGATAAAATGGACTTGCTTCATGCACATTGTCCTGTGATTCTAGGAGGAACAGGAAGATGCATGTGATAAAGACATGAAATAAAGGAAATGGGGATCCCCTACACAAATTTCCCATTAAAATTGTATATAGCAATTTTTCACCGATTTCTCTACCTAACCCATTTTCTGTTGTTTCATGTACTGTAGGATAAGCAGTACAAATGAGAGAGGCAAATTATATCTCCAAGGTTCTCAGAGCAATAACATGGGTCATTCAAGAGTAACTCCAAAGTTCAAACTGGAATTTGGGTTTAGTTTTAATAGTTTTTCCAGTCAGTACAATCAATTCCTTAGATAGCAGTTTGTGGGAATGAGGACGGTAATGGTGAGAAATCATGCCCAAGTGTGATATTTTGAAACCTAAATGACTCTAATCGAAGACCTTGAAAAATATCTGTGTAGACTGACAGCTGGGACAATTTAAAAAATCAAGGAAAGTTATTAAATTCTACATTCAGGTGTATGCAGCTTTGGCAGACCCAGCAGCTAATTTTCTGCCCCTGAGACCTCCCAGACTCCACATGGATTGCCATAAATTATGGCGGGGGGACTGGGAGTGTGGGAGTGGTCAGAAATCCACTTCTGAGTTTGGAAACATTGGCTCAGATTCTGCTTTGGGAGATGTACTCATATTAACTAGCTACATCTCTGTAGCTACATCTCCTGATGCTATTCCCATAAATCTCACCTTGTAAGCAGCACAGCCCACCCAATACAGCCATTTTCATGTTGTTGGAGAGCAAGGTGAAGAGTGGGGATGTGTCCAGCTATTTTCTTGGACATACTGTAACAGGCCTTGACCTCTGGAGGTCAAGGCAAGGTCTCTGCAGATGACATCCTTGCAGCATGTCTTCCTACAGGGAAACAGCTGAATGTGTCCCCGTTCAACCCCCTGAACTCCGATATCACATTACTACTACTACTACTACTACTACTACTATTATTATTATTATTATTATTATTATTGATGATGATGATGATGATGATGTTTGGGGAGGGGCTATGCTGCTGATAAGAAAAGTTTTGGGGATAATTTTGGTCATTTCATGATTGGAACAGAATTTTGACCTACACATTGAACATAAAAGTGAGTTGTGATGACTTACACCATTGTAATTCACTAACAGGATGGCAATAAAGTGATTTTTTAAAAACTGCTAAACAGTGTGTGCTTCTGTGTGTATGTGCACATGTAATCTATTTCCAGAAGAGGCTTCCAGGAGAGGCAATTCTCTTCTTTTTTAAAATCAGAAAAAGGGACATGCAGTGGAATCTGTGAGGGCTCAAAAATAGTCTTGAAGAGGCATGTAATTAAACTTGCCCATACTTCATTAATATAAAGCTGAGAGATCTGATGGAGGTTATAAAGATTCCTTATCTGTTTCTGTTATTAAACAATCAGATCTGTTTCCATGGAGACTGAAGAACTGGAAGAGGTGGAAAGACATCATGAGAAATCATCCAATGACCTCAGGAAACATAGCTCTTCACGGGCAATATCTCGCCTGGACTTGATCTGTGATGATGAGTCTGAGGGGTCTGACTGCATGGCTGAGAAGGATCTGGAGGCACACTACATTCCTATTCGAAGAAATTCGAAATACTACCGCTCCTTCAGACGTCGAAACAGAGGGAAAGTGAAGAGTAGTAAAGAAGTTCAAACTGAACATGTGGAAGGTAAGTTGCTGGATAAGTAGTTAATCTTTCCGCCCCCCCCCCAATGAAATTGAAAGCCATGGGTACAAACAAAGCAAGTCTGTGGAAGAGGAGTTTTACAGGAATGATAACGACAATACCTAAGATTTTAGAATCGAGATGCTTGCCTCTTCACATCTGATAGATATCAAGTTGCAGCAAGTCTGAAACAGTAAAAACAAAGGCATTAAAACAAGGCCTTGAGAGGGAGAGGTGAGAGCCAAGCCAGGTGAGATCTAATGCCACGTGACAATGAATGACTGTTTAGTTGGTGAGAGCTGCAACAAAGGAAGCAATGAAAAGTAAGAACAAGAACAATATTTTATGAGGGAGTCTGCTGGGGAAAGTGACATCTTAACAGTACAGTCCTGAAGGTAGTTCCCTTTAAATACAACGGGATTTTATCTGCAACACGTGTGTTTAGGACTCAAAAAGCAAAAAGAAAAAGAATATTGTTATTTAAATCAACTGAATACCAGAAACACAAGTTAGTATTTGGGTTTTACCACCCACCAAGCAGAGAACTTATATACTTAGCAACTATGTGGCACATTTCAACCATTCAGAATGGTTTATGTACATTATTTCAGTAATGAAACAGCTCTTGGCAAAAAAATTCCATATACCTTGTTATTAGTTAAAATCTATCACTTCCCCTGTAAGCATTAAAATGTGGCAGTATTTCCCTGCTTCTGAGTATAGGCTTATCTTGCATTGTTACCACATTTTACACCTCTATCACATGGCATAGCATGATTGGCAAGAAATATTATATAAAAACAGGACACTTATGGCTGGGAAACATGTGACAAGCAGGACTCTGGTTGTACACCTTGGCTAGGTTAGCATGGCTTCAGTATGGCCAGGTCAGGAGGTCAAGAAGAGATAAGTGGGAAAGCCTGGAGTAAATTTCTTGTCAACGACCCAACATCTGAATACAATAGTCAATGAAACTACCTAGGTGCGGCAGGCAAGCATTGTAAGCATTTCCTACCAACACCTTTCCCATTCATCTTGCCCAACCAAGACATTAAGTGGCTGTCAGGACTCCCATCAATGTTTTGTCACCCAAAGTAAGACAATCAGTCCATTCCAGAACTCTTTTGTTCATTCTGCCAGACAGCAATTAACACTCCCCCTTCAGGATAGGAAAAGGGTATTTAAACCCTAGCTCAAACCCCAGCATTTTGCTAGCACTTTGGGCATCACACTGCATCCCGACTCTTGTTCCTCTGGGCTGCCCTCAGACTCTCATGTTTGAGCCACCTCTTTTCAATCCTCTGCTCCAGTACCGGTAAATATCACCCTATACATCCAAAATCTCTCTATCCAACCTTTCTCTCCTTTCCCTTCACTAGCCTTTCATGGTTCATGAGACTGCTTGATTTCTTGCATGTGTCTGTGAATCTCCCAAGAAAACATTCTTTTGACTCTCAACTGGTATCTTGCAGTTAGTACTGGTATACACAGTGAAAAGTTCCTATACTTACTCCAGTCTCACAGGCTTCTTTTTGAGCTATAATTCCCCACCTTTTTAAGGAGATGCTGGCACTGCTAGTGGACCTCAAGGTCTCCCACCTTTTGGGGTAATAGCATCCCTGACACAGTATCTCACATCTTCTCACAAATGACTGGGCCCATTTTCACTTGCAGTATGTAGTACCCAATGTAGGTCTCTGTTCTTTCTCCAAGGTTATAAGCAGACAGCACAAGACTAAAAACTGCTACTTAATATTCAGCTCTAGTCACCAATGTAGTTTGTGGACAAAATGAGCTCTTCTGTATGCCAAGGCAGACATCTTCTCCACCCTGTCAGTGAAGTATGCAGCCAGGCTAACATACGTAAAGCTTCTCTCATTGAATCACCTAAGCCCAAGGGAGCCACTGCACCAAGTCTGGTGCAAATGAGGAAAAGAAACTGACCTGCTGCATACAGCACAGAATCACAACAACTGGGAAGGACAACACCACTGCCTGTCTGGGTCATCAAAGCAGAATCTCTCTGAAGAAAGCTTGCTCCTCTGGAATCTATGTAGCCTGACCACTTCTGTTCTCCTACATTCTTTCTGTCCTTTCATTGCTGAAGCAGCCCTTGCTCATCTGAAGAGCTACAAGAGGAATCCATGTCTTCCCCAGAACATAACAGGACTTTGTGAAGAGGCAGTGAGCATCTCTTCTGCCTGAACTAATGTATATTCAAAGAACTAGGAAAGACTAAGCTTCAGCCTTCACATCTCAGTGTATCCTGCATGCCCCACATAGCTTAAATCTTTGGCAAACAGGGGGATTTCTTCTTGCAGTGTTGGCTTAAAGTGCATGGACAATAAGGATGGGTGAGCATTTTGTCTTGTTTTTTTATATTGTATTATATGGTTGTGCTGTATTTTGTGTATGTATGGTTTGGGTGGTTACAAAGCTGAATCAAGCCTGTCTTTGCTTTGTTTATATAGACCAGGTATCAGGCACGTTAGCTTCTTGAATGTCAGCTCTGTATTCCACTATGTCCCCTCTCATTTTGACATTGAGAGAAAGTGTATCGGTTAGTGGAATTGGTTGATTCAGGATCATATAATGATGACAGGGTATTCATCATGCCATCCCACCGTTCAATAGGCCGTTCTGAGTCAGGAAGCTGAATGACATGGGGTGTAGCACAATTAATTAGTCACTGGCAGGTTCGTGTCCTAGCACCAAGGTCAAATATCCCAAACAACAAGTGACAAACTTGTTTTATACTTCTGTTGGCAGAAGAGAAGTGCAACTAGAACGTCACCTACTATTGACTAGTGGAACGAAATGTATATGGTAGAGGGAGCAGGGAATACATTGAATAGATTTATTTACTGTATTTATAGTTATATATTACAGAAATGTCTGCCAGACACTGGGTTGTTTATAATTAATTCCATCATAAAAAAATATCCAGTTTGTTGCCATGACTCTCATTCAACCATACCCAGTGCAGCAATCATCATAACAATAAATACAATCTCAGGAATAAACAGTACGTTTTCCAGATACAAAATCTTGCAGTGATTCTTGTTACATTAATGTATCTTTTTGGAAGACAAGAGGGCTATGTGCAGCAAACAAAAAAGAAATGTACATTAACTGAAAATTAAACTTATTATGCTGACAATGTAAATACAAAGTGCCACAGCAAATCATTTTCTAGTTTTCCTATATTACCTAATTCTGATACAAACCCATAAATCAGAATAGATCATATTTGATCCCCTTACTTGAGCTTCTTTGGGCTTAATTTACTGGAAGGAAAGAAATGTTATATGGCATTAAGATACTGAGCTAAATTCAAGCATTGATCCTACCTACATTAGACCCATTGAATACAAGGAGATTTGATTAAAGATAACTTTTGTTAGTTCTTTTGATTCAATAGATCTGCTGTTGGTGGGACAAGCTCTTTGATACTTTTCTTGGAGGAAAAAAAGCAAATTTAGAGTTGAGGTTATAGAACAGCATACAAATATCCCAGATATTACTAATTATCTCAGTAACAAAAGGTTTAAATTCCAAGAAACTAAGAGTTAGAATATTCATTGCTTAAGAGCCCCATTTTCCCCTGTATATTGTATTCTCATTAACATTTTGCAATATAAATGGGTGAAGAGCTGCATCAACCTTGTCCACTGAACATAACTCAACTTCTTTGTCTTTTGCTTCTTAATTGCAATCAATTTGTAAAAGATGTCAGAAGAGAACAGTGACAATTTAACTATCAACATTTCCTTTTTTATTTCAAAGGCTCACTAAAAAATGGTAATACCAGAAACGAGCTTCTGAACAAAGATGAATTGTTACGCATTTTTCACAAGGGTCTGTCTCTTCATGTAAAACCAGATATGACAGCCACAGAAGAACAATGGCTTCAGAGGTAAGGAAAAAAGCAGTATCTAGTTCCCTTAAGATAATGTTAAAGAGGAAAAAAATGAAATAGGGCTTAAATGAGAATACAGTGGGTTAACTGGGTCATGTTCACCAAACTTTATTAACTGAATTGCATTTAGGGTTTTTCCTCCAGTTCATCCATTTCTCTATAATTCCATTTCTCAATTTAGTCCAGTTTAGTTTACTTTTATTTTATTAACTATTATTTTATTAACTAGTTATTTTATTAACTATTAACTACTTTTATTTTATTAACTGTTAACTATTTTATTAACAATTCGTTACTTTATTAACAAATTGGCTATAACAGTTTGCAGTACAGCACAAATTTACTGACCACACACAAGCCAATCAGTTATTCAAATTAATAACAAGATAAATCTTTATAAGCCAGTTTATAACAAGATGAGGAATAAATTTAGCATGAGATTTTAATAAAGTTATGAATAATACAGTTGCAAATCAAGCAATTGTGCAAGTTATTCCAATATCACTGTTAGGAATATAATTTTTTCTTCTGTTCTTTGATATAACTAGAGGCTATCTCCTCTTCCATCCTGTGACAGTGGCAACTAAAGAAAGGTTGATAATGATCCCCATCTTACAAAATCTCTTTGTAAACTAAGAAAATATTGGCTGGAAACTGGATGTTGCAAATTCCATCCTTGAGGATTATTTTATCTGATTTATGTAGGTTTGCTTGTTGTGATACCTCTCATATTAGAAAGAGGTGTTTATTTAATATTACAAGATTGATGTTAAACCTCAGACTTGGAAATCTGGTTTCTCTTCCACTAAAACAAATGAATACCATGAAACAGCTTATGGTATGGTAGTTTTGGTGTTGTGTGCCTTCAGGTTGTTTCTGACTTATAGATACCCTAAGATCAATCTCTCATGGGGTTTTCGTGGAAAGATTTGTTCAGAGGGAGTTTGTCTTTACCATCCTCTGAGGCTGAGAGAGTATCACTTGCTCAAGGTCACCCAATAGGATTTCATGGCCAAGCAGGGATTGAAATCCTAGTCTCCAGAGCTGAAGTTCAATGCTCAAACCACTACATAATGCTGGCTTTTTAATTGTTTTACTGTTTTATTGATGACAGTCATCTTTCTTCTAGCCATCTGCTTGGGAAGGGAAAGAGAGGTGGATTCTAGGAATGCTGCTGCAATGGGAGGATTTGAGGATCAAGATGGATTCATTTTTGAATATTTGTTTGAAAGCTAATTATAAATGCTTATTATTAAGTTGAGCATTGGTTGCAATGCAAAACTTCAAACTATTTGTTTGCTGACACACTAGAGCAAATGTTTGAAGTAGCTTAAAGTTCAGTTACTTTGAAAACAAAGAGAAAACGGCATAAAAATAAATATATTCTGTCAGCTAGTAGGAAAAGTCTTGCATTATAAATATATAAAAATATAATCTAGATATCTTACTCCGAAATTCAAGAGACTTTATTGGACCTACAGGGAACTCTTAAGATTAAAAAGTTCCCAGCTTTTTTAAAAAAAACACACACCTTACTCTTACAAATATTTCTTTCTGAAGTGCAGATACCAAAATGTGATAATGTAAAATGTGCTAGAAGCCACATAGACAATTTCTCTGGTTATACTACTCCATTTTAAAGGAAGCTGCCCCACAATAACACAGAGATTATTAATTTGATTTCAAGATCAAGGTGAACTTCCCATTTTGCTGGCTTAAAACCAGCAACACCAAAAACCCCTCCCAGCAAACAGTGATGGTTTTCCTGGGCATGGCCCTGACACCTGCCTCACCCCTATTTCCTAGACCAATGTTGTGTGGGGTGGTGGTGGATGGGGTTTGTTTTAAAAGCCTTATAAATAAACATACAAAAATATGTTCCTTAATGAACTTTTCAGCATAAATATTCAAACTGTTGTCAAAACTTAAGGCAAAGAACAACAATAAAACACCACATACAGTATAATTAGACTTGATTGAATCCCAAGAGAGAAGTAAGCATTCCAGTTCACAAGGCGCTTTGCAAAGCAATGAGAACTAGGAATGGAAACTGGAAACTAGAAATCAGCATCAGTTTTCTTGCAAGCCTTCAATTGGAGATAATGAAAGTGATGATGGGAACTTGCCTCTAGCCAAGTATAAACGCTTCCGTATACTTCTGAAAATAGTGAAGCATACATACATGCAGAGCTTTAGTGGCTGACTGCTAAAAATCTGGGCTGGGCATGCCACACAGCTGGTTTCAGTAACCTGCTTCACAGTTCAGAAGGGAAGATAGGTGAAGGCAGGAACTAATTGTCTGAATGGTAGCAGACCAAAGTGTTTTAAAATGTTCTGCAGAGTTCTCCAAAGCGAGCCTCCTGGCTGACATGCTAGGTCAGGAAAAGTGGTAGATTTCTTCCTGTCCATCCCCAATTTATTGGTCTTGTTGGCTATCTGAAGAGTTGCCTATCACCACTGGGCTAACCACCTCCCCCCAATTGCCACATGCTGTCACCATCCATCTTCTGCTCCATCTGCTCTGCCCACACACATGCAAGGAAAACAGAGTTTGGGTATTCCTGAATCATTAATAGTAGCAGAAGGCATTGCTTCAGGCAGTAAAATTTCTTGGACTAGCTCTGCTTGTAGCAGATCCACCAAAGCTTGCTTTAGAAGTTGAAAGAGAAATTGGTTTTGTCACTGAGAGCCTCCAGACAGGGCAGATTTACTGGGAAGCTATGATGTTTGTTGCTGTAATTCTCAAAATGTATTAAAATATCCAAAAGATATTTCTGTTCTAGAGAATATTCTGGCAATTCCCAGCACCAGCTGCAACATTTTATTTCCACTCTCAAGTGGGTTTCTTTTTCATTCAAAACATTCCCTTTTCCTCCTCCTCCTTTTTTAGAGTAATAATTTTATATCACATAAGTGTAATGGCACTTTTGTACTAATTCTATGATTCTTTAAAAAAAAAAATTCAAAGAGGAGAAAATTTGCCCTTCACACCATAGACCCACCTGAACAAACCATACCTCAAGGGGAAAAAAACTTGAAGGACCCCTACTGCAGATCTAAGAAATCACTACAAACAGTCCCTCCACAAAAAAGTAAGGATCAAGTGGATGCAAAGATTACAACAACTGGGAAAACCTAATGAGCTATTTTATGGGAATGTGTGCTTCTTTAGACCGATCTGGAAAAGCCCACTGTTTGTGCAAAGTGTGGTAATTATTTTGGGTTAAAAATTAATCTGTGTCAGCATAACACATCAAGGGATTCACTTCCCTTAAAAACCTTCATTTGTGCTCTAATGGGTAATTACTGGAATAAACAGTTCAAAGTTCATACATGATTGGCAGGTTGTAGAAAATCCATGCTCACAGTTCCTCCAAATATACTTAATTTCCTCTTCTCTTGAATTAAAGAAAAAAAACCCACCCATGACACAGATAATAGCTGATCCCTTTAATTTTTTAATTTTATTGTGTTTGCTGACAAAGTGAATCTTATTTCTCTCTGTTTCTGAAATTCAGGGCTAATGGTAAGAACTGTAGTTCTTACACAGGTAAAATGGCACCATTAGGATTGCTGAATCTCAGGATGTGACTTCTCTCTTTTAAGCCTGGGGCAAAAGGAGGCATCCCAGGGTGAGACACTGCCTTGAAAAGAAAAGTTAAAAAAAGAGAATTTTTTATAGGTACTGCTGATCTCCACTGCTGCAGGCTGCCTCAAAAAGGCTGCTGTAGACTGGTTGTTTGTTTGTATGAATGTGTCTGTGAATGTACAACAGCAAACATCACATAAATCACAGCCAGCATCAAGACTCAGCAGTTAGTACAGAGTAATAATGAGCTACTTCAATATTCACTCCCACAGGAATTCCCAAATCTAGTACTACAGGACGAGTGCTTTGTAACTTTTCCTGTCTTACTGTTAATTTTATTAGTTCTGTTCCTGTCTTCTGGTTGTGGTGGTGGTGGTGTGCCTTCAAGTCATTTCTGACTTATGGCAATCCTAAGGTGAAACTGTCACAGAGGGCGGGGGGTGGTGGCAGGATTTTTTGAGTGGGTTTGCCTTTGCCAGAAGCCGCATTACAATTCTTTTCTTGCTCAGAAGTGCATGTAGGTTGCACCATTGTTAGCAAACAGCCTGGGATTAATGTCTTTCTTCTACAGCTCTGTATTCTCATTCTCATTCATTTCTCTTTTCACATCTCTCTCTTTCTCATCCTCTTCATCCTTGCATTTCCTCTCTAAATGTCTCCTACATCCTTTCTCTCTTCTTCTCACATTTTTCTCCATGCAACTCTCGCCTATAGTCATCATCTCCCTCATTTCCTGGTCCCCCTCTCTTTTTTGCACTCTCACTACCTTTTCCAGCTTACAAATCCTAGCTAAACATCTTCTTCTTCCCTTCTCTCTCATTCTCTTCTCTGTCCTTCTGCCCTCTGCTACCCACAACTCTTGTTAAATGTCTTGTCTTTCTCTTCTGTCCCTTTCTTTTTCACTCCCCCCCTCATCTCTTAGTTATTTTTGTCTCCTCACTCCTTTTCCAATTTTGGGACACTTTAAAAGCTGCTGGAAAAGTGGGACAACAGAGAATTAATTAGGACTGTCCCTGCCAAATTGGAACAATTGGAAGATATGGCAAGGCTATCTGGAACAGTGAACATTTTGATGTAGGTTCCTTATAACTTATTTCATTAGTTATTATTACCATAACTAGTGCTAACAATAGTATTTCAGGTAGTTGTAGCCACAATGTCTGTCGAATAGCACTGGAAATACACATAGTGAAGTATCAACAGAAATGCAGCTTTTCATTTGAAAATGTTAGACTTAACATTAGCACACTGCTATTAGAACACTACAGAAAACTGATTTATTAATATGAAACTGTTGAGAACATTTTATTAATATTGTTTTAATTGTTACATAGAGATAAATTAAAATTATTTAAAATGATCAGATAATGAGAACCATTAATTACTACTGGAAAGGGGCATTGTTGAAACTTAATTAAAATAGTTAATGTTAACAATTTTGTTAACAATTTTAATGAATTTGCAGTAAATGAATTGATATTTAACGAATTGTTTGCAAACTTCACATGATATTAAATGCCAAATAGTGTCCCAAAAATAAAAAATCTAGTATCAAAAAACAGCACTAAAGACTTGCAGTGTGCTCATTTGCCACAAGAAAATGCCTTTTAAAACCCCAAAAAATGGATGTTTCCCCCACTTACTCAAAAACGCAGAAAATACTATGCTAAAAACCACAATTCTTGTAGTGTTTACAAACCCCCAAAATAAGTGGATATTCCATACAGCAGTCTCTGTGGGTCATTCACTCCTGTGCAACATACTTTGCCAGAAAAGGAAAGAGCAAAATGAAGATGGAAACTTTTGCAAATACAAGGAGATGCCCCTAGTCTTTGCTATGTTTCAAAATACCCCTAAGATAGGCCACACTTAATTACAATGGCAAACTAGCATTCAGAGAAAATGACTTGGTGAAGGCTAGCTGATGAAGCTGTAGTCAATTTGACAGGAGAAACCCAGCCACTGAAATCTAAGGCCATTTCTGACCTACATGGTTATTATGCTATTATTCCACTTTCAACATCCTGTGGAATTCTGGGGTTTGTAGCTTACTGAGGCCAAAGAGCTCTCAGGCTGAGAATTCTAAATACCTCTCCCTAAACTGCAAACCCCAGGATTCCATCCGATGTTGGAAGTGGAATTAATAGCACTATAACAGTGTACTGCAGAAATGGCCAAAATTTCATTCAGACAGATCTAAGGTATTGATCTGCTGGTGGAATTTTATGCTGTGCTTATCACCTCCTTGCTCAAGATCCAACCTACCTGCCAGTGTTGAAGCTTCATGTGCATACCTTAAAAGCTGTTCTGAAGTCCCTGAGAGTAGGGGCCTTTTAGCGCTACACTGTTACAGTGCTATTATTACTTTCAACATCCTGTGGAATTCTGAGGATTGTAGTTTACTGAGGCCAAAGAGCTCTCTGGCTGAGAATACTAAATGCTCCTCCCTAAACTGTAAACCCCAGGATTCCATAGGATGTTGAAAGTGGAATAATTGCACTGTAACAGTGTGGTGTGGAAAGGCCATATGTCTCACCCAAGGTCACCCAGTGCATTTCTATAACTGAGAAGAGATTTAAACTATGGATGGGTGAAATAATCAAAAGACATTTTTACACACATTACATATATACGGAATAAACATATACTTTAAGCAACTGCTGACCAAAAAATCATAAGGAGGAAGAGATTAGGGACCAAGGATCATAAGTTTTTGTGATTTTGCATGTACTCTTGCAAGGTGCACATGCAAGAAGGGACAAGTCTACTGTGGGGGTCTATTGACCACTGCTGGTGCTTCCCAAGCAGTCAGAGCAACAGAAAAGTCTTACAAAACATTTTGAGCAGCTTATAAAAGGTTCTGGATCTCCCAGATATATCCCTGGTCTGGTTGAAAAATAACACCAATCCTGAAGCTGGCATTCTTGTTTCAGCTGCTATAGGAAGTAATGGGAGCCAGGGCAAGAGAAGAATAAAAGGGAAAACCAGCAAAAATGGAAGGAGGTGGGGAGGGAGATAAGAAGCTACCTTATGTACCAACTAGCATAAGCCTGTCTCCCCAACAGACTCTTCTCTGCCACAGTTTCCCACTTCTCCACAGCAATAGGATTTCCAGTTAAGTGACCTTGAACTTCTCTGCTATGTGACTTACATAGGAAGGCCTGTTTAGGCATTTTAAAGAAAAACAGGCAAAAAATATGCCTATTTTTCCTCCCCTACTTCTGCCATCTTCTGAAGACTATCTCCATATGCCCTTGGTGAACTACTACATTATTGTTACTAACAACAAATATCATACATTGGTTAAATGCCTTTGTATGTCAGAATTTGTTTAGGCAGACAGATGAGGTCTTGGGGGTTGTCACAGAATGATTTAGAGTGTAGACATCTTAGACTTGGAATCATAGAAAATCATTCTTTCAAAAGCACTATTCATCTTAAATTAATTTTACAGTGACAACTCTTTCTCACCTGCAATGTTTAGATGTAATAGAACTTAAACAGGAAAAATAGTTTACCAATCTATGAAAAGCAATTCAGTAGTATGCAAACCAATTTAACAGCACATAGCTATGTAATGGCCAAATGTATTGAAATGTTATAAATATAAAGGCTAAATGTCAGTTGAATTTTCCATTAAAATGAACTCAATGTAGTGACTAAAGATAACACATCACTATGCCTTAAAAATGAATCATTGCATGATAATAGGGAAAAAAGAATCTAATAATTCCTTATTTTCCAGTTGTAATGAAGGAAGTAATAAGATGATTTAAGATGTAATTCACTCAGAGGAAGATAACATAAAACCTTTAAAGATTCTTGAGACTATCCAGTATCTGATTCTAAATAATTTTAAATTAGATATCAAAATTTGGGCATTAACTGCTGTATTTTGCTAAATTATGTTTCAACAGATACCTGAATAGTTTAAATCTTTTATTACCACTACCTATTTTTGTTATTACCATGCTAATTGACATTGAGTTCTTATTAGCAGACAGTCCAGAGCAAATTGCTTCTACCTCTTTTGCTGATTGATCAAAGACTTGCATTCAAATCTCCCTCCTCTACACTATTTACCTCCAATTGTGTCTTTTCTTTCTCTTTTACCACCTGCTCTGAGGGAGAAAGGTTAAAACAAAAATCAGCTGTGTAGAGGTGGATTTGAACTCACCTCCTATGTACATTGATCCCAAACTGGACAGGGAGAAGGAATGTTTATGTGAAGGTTGAAAAGAAAGAGAGCTTAAATTTTAGGCTACACATTTAATGCAGCAAATACTTTAGCCTGAAAAAACATGTTTATTCTCCCTTTCTTTATTGCTTAGCCTTCTTGGCCATGCAATATTCATCAAAACCTCAATTTAAATAGAAAGTAAAACCATTTTCTACACTTTCTGTCATAGGATTCTTTAAACTGATTCCCACAGGTTTTCCAGACCAGTTTATTAATTTATTTGACAGATAATCCTTGACAGATAATCTACAAAGAAGATTCTGCTTAACAATCATAGAGCTTCATTCATTCCTCAGGAAAGAGCAGCTTCAGCATCCCTGTATTCCATATCTAGTTTGGTTTAGTTTACCTAGGCAGGGATCCTGAGTGCTACTATAAAGGAAACTTCACATTTTGTGTACAGGCCATTACATTTATCATGTCTTTCAGACTTTTGTACACCAAATGGCAAAAACATTGCCAGTTTTAGACATAAAACAAAGTAAACCACGTTGGTCCATAGGGGGGAAAAACAATTAAAAATGCACAACTGCCCAATATCGTTGTTGTTGTTGTTGTTGTTGTTGTTTGCTTTTAAATCTTTTCTGACTTATGGCCAGTTCAATCTTGATATCATAGGGTTTTCTTGGCAAGAGGAAGTATGCTATTGATATCCTCTAAGGCTGAGATAATGGATTTGCCCAAAGTCACCCAGCGGGTTTCCACAGCTGAGCAGGATTTGAACCCTGATCTAGTCGAGACCTCATCCACCACTCAAACACTCATACCATGCTGTCTATCCTACCATCTTTATTAAGAGCAATCAAATATGCTGTTCTGTCTCAGTGAAGCATTTAGTAGAGAGCTAGCATTGTGTAGTGGTTTGAGTGCTAGACTACAACCCTGGAAATCAATGTTCTTTCCCTACTTGACCATGGAAACCCAGTGGGTGACCTTGGAGGCATCACATACTCTCAGCTATAGAAACCCACAACAACCTCCAGCTGTTGATTTACAAGTTCCACCAGCCCTAGCCAGGGGGCAGTGAGAAATGCTGGCAGTTGCAGTTCGACAACATCTGGAGAGCCATACTGTTTCCACTCCAGTCAAGAAAATGGTAGGGAAGGTTAAGGGAGATAGTTAATTCATAGACAGTTCAAGATGTACTGTAGCTTAAATAAGTTATGGTGTTGAATCTTTGTCACAGTTATTAAACTTTTAATAACAAATGCAAAGGCTTACAGAAGATTTTCTTTAAGATCTCCCCCCTTTTTTCCCCAAATATTAAGGCTGACGAAGTAGAAGGGAGTAGGAAAAGATGAAGACTGCATTACATGGGATAGATTCAAAGAACCTGCAGCTCTTGAGTTTACAAGAATAGGAGCCTGGTCAAACAAGATAATTATGTTGCTATTATTTCACTTTTACTGCTATGGTTCCATCTTATGGAATTATGGCACTGGTAATTTAGGGAGGCCTATTTAGAATTCTCAACTAGAGCTCTCTAGTGCCTCACCAAATTACAAACCACAGGAATCCATAAGATGGAACCATGGCAGTTACAGTGGAATAACTGTGCTATAATTCTGTAGTGTGAATAGGCCCCTTGGCAGCACAGTTAGTAACAAGATGTCCTGGAAATCTCTCGTACATATGCCTGCCAAAAGTCAAAGCTGACTTAACAACAACAACAAAAGCAGAAGTAAATCCACTCTCCTGCTAAAAGGTTTAAATCTACCATCACAACCTCCACTCTGTCTGTCTAGGGTTTATTTGGAACTCCTGGGCTATCCTGTTCCTTACACTAGATTACAGCCACCCCAAAATTGAAATGTATATGTCTTCTCTCTCCAGATTGTGCTGCAACAACTACACAGATACAATCATTCATGTCTACCCCATTCCTTCCCAAACACTGTTCTTTATATGCAGGGCTGATGAATTTCCAGTTTTCTGTCAGAAATAAAATCATGGGCTATCTGTAATCAGAAATGCTCTGAAGGAACTGACCTTAGATAATGTGACTTTTCAAATCCCTTTCCCCCAAATCTATTGTTTCCAAAAATGAAAAATTTAAAATGTATTTGGCATCATGAATTACAAAACTCAGAATCAGCCTCAAACACATACCCCATGCATATTGTGACTTCACTGAAATTTCCTCAGTATACAATGTTTATTTTTTTCCACAAAAAGAAACTAACTGGAACATTAACAGAACCAGATATCCAACTCAGTGATGACACTTTCCCCCCTCAAAGCCTCTGTGAGCTGGCAAATCCTTCCAGCAGCAAAATTGTCTTCTCACAGCACACACACTCTCTCAAATGGATATATAACATAGGGAAAAACTCTGTTTTCAGGTTTACCAGCAAACAGCTAAATACTGTTGGCAACATCGATTTATGCCAAATGAAGTGAAAAAGATTTTATCCATAATGTTCCAACATAATACATTTTGGCTGAATATTAAAACAGAACAAAAAAAAAGTAATAATCAAGCTGTCTCCAAACTCAGGAATACAAATATAGGCCATTATGTAATGTTCTTTCTTGTATTTCATACATCTGCATACTTATCCCACACAGATGAGAAATAAAGTCTGAATGCCCAATGCATCTAATTTCTGACTCTTTGTTGAAATCCTGAATCATAGCATTAATAATTATGAAGATATTTTTGCAACAATTTGGTATATAAAGTAGTAATGATTTGGCATGTTTATGGTACATATAATAGAAGTTCAAGTGCATGGCTGATGTTTCAAAAATCTGAATCTAAATCAAGATAGATATTACGGAAGTTCATAATTCCTTCCCCAACACCTTGAACAAACACAGGAAGCTGAGTCATTCAGTCTAAACCCATCTCTGTTGTTGGCTTGCACCACAGCCCACTAACTGGCAGAAATTCTTCCACAGTTTCCCACCATTCATGCTATTTGGATAGACTGTCCATACATATTGACGGATGCACACATGTGCTCCACATAAGGAGCGACATGGCCCAATTTCAGACCAGATCTCATATTGAGGAGCTCTAAATTCATATCAGAACATGTGGACCTCTTTTTCTGATGCCATTTGAACACAGATGGTGGAGAAATATTTCTGCCACAGACTGAGGAGGACATAAGCATGGCAAAAATCAGCTTTAAGCATGATATTAGCTCACATCATCCTGTATTCTTTGCATGAGGAGCAGGCAATGTTAACCCCCCTGTTACCTACATTGGGTTTATAAAAGATTTGGATCGGTTCATGGTCTAACCTTTATTGTTTTTCTTTTTGTGTGTGGTCAAGCATCCTCAGACACAGTAATTCTAGATTGAAGAGACTGTGTCTAATGGGTGAGGAAAGATTTCTAAAACAGTCTATAGTTTCCAGAACTGATATATTGCTCTGTAGTTTAGATTTGGATATCACTGTATTAATGGAAAAATGATAAATTCAGTTCATACTTTTCATTCTATAAAAATAAGTACACATTATGCACAAAAATAGAAAGTAATGGGAGAAAATAACTCTCCTCCTACACTGCAGCTTGCAAGAGAACGCTTGTTGGACATCAGATGAACATCGGAATTGCTTTGTAGGATCAGACCTAGTGCCCATTTAGGAGTAGTCCAGCACCTCTGTCTCCAAGAATAGTTACATACCTGGCAAAAATGGCAAGGAATATAATATAGTACTCTGCAATTATTGTCACTATTTTATGCTCAATAACACAAAAGAGGATTAGAAGCCCAGCACATGCATGCATTCAGAACTGAGGGAAACAGTCAAGCCATTTCTACTTCACCCACTCTCATTGTGACTGATAAGATAATTAAAGTGTTTAAAAGAGTCAAGGCAATCCAAGTCAAGCAGTTTGGAAACAATGATCTTGTACAAATTGGCTGTGTCCTTGGAAGGCCTCTGGTTCAGTCATTGTGACTGCCATCTGAAATTAACTTAGCAGAGCTGAGACAGAGGCCATTTCCGCACTAGACTGTTCTAGTGCTATTATTGCCCTTTCAACGTCCTCCTGGGGTTTGCAGTTTAGGGAGGGGCCTCAAAGGCCCCTCCCTAAACTGCAAACTCCAAGACTCCATAGGATGTTGAAAGTGCAATAATAGCACTAGAACAGTCTAGTGCAAAAATGGCCAGAGACGTTAGACAGAGGGGGTCCCTCCCTAAACGCCAAACCCCAGGATTCCATAGGACGTTGAAAGTGGAATAATAGCACTGTAACAGTCTAGTGCAGAAATGGCCAGGGACCTTAGAGAGTCCACCAGCTGGGGGTAGGGCCGATGCTGTCATAGGGATATTTCAGGAAAGAAACCTAGGCTGCCGCCTGAGGCAGAGGAGCAAATGGCACCCCTCTGCTGCACCTTACCCAAATCAAGGGACCTAATTTGTGATGCCCACCAGGTTATTTGGGTACAAACTCTAACAAGTAGTTTCCCACCTCATTTCCACCCCAGCAGCAAAATACAATAATAATGTATTTTCAAACTAATAATTTGGCAGGGCTGGCTCTGACTAATTTCCAAAGGAACAGCCCTCACGACCCCTGTGGGTGTTTCCCAGACAGTTTGGGAAGGCTGGCTGGTGATGTTCTGGTCCCCTCAGCCTGGGGAGGCGACTCTGTTCCCCTCTCCAGAGCTTTGGCGGCCGAGGGGCTCTCTTGAAAGAACAGCGCTGTGGCGCCGGTGTTCCCCTTTCGTCGGGGTGGCTGCCAAGGGGCGACCCTCGAAGGGCCTCCGGTGCCCGGGTCGGGGCACGTCTGAGGGGAAACCTGGGCGAGCGGGACCTCTCCAGCGGGGGTTTAACCACGGCTGCCCAGCCTCAGAGACAAGGTGGCCACTCCGCGAGACCTTCCCTCTCCTTTGGCGACGGGGCTGCTGAGGGGGAAGGAAGGTCTCTTAAAAATCAGCGGAAGAAGTGGGTGCCTCGGGGCTGCAGAAGTATTAAGAGGAGGGCAAGCGCTGAGGGGGTGGCGGAGCTCAAGAGAGGGGCGGCGGCTGCCTCCCGCCCCCTCGCGCGCCATCCACCTTTCTTTTCTCTCTCTCCCCCCCCCACCTTTTCCCCCTTCCCGCGCAGGCTGCTCCCTTCCTACCCCGGTTACCGTGGCAACCGCCCGGACTCCCCCAGCCCCGCGCCTGCTGCGGAATCGCTCCGTAGCAGCAGTAGCGGCCGCTCGCTGCCGGAGTCGCTGCTGCTGCTGTCGCTGCCGCCGCCGTCGTCTTCGTCGCCGCCGCCGCCGCCTCGCATGGAGCTCCTGGCCGCCGCGCTCAGCGCCGCCTGCGCCCTGGAGCACGAGGGCGCCGCGGAGAGCGTGGCCGGGACCCGCCAGGCTGACAGGTGAGCACGGGGAGGGCTTTTGCGGCGGCGGCTGCTGCTGCTTCCCTGCAGGACGGACTCGCGCTTTCTCTCCGGAGTCGGGGGAGCCCCTTCCGACGGGCGCGCGGCAGTGCGGGAACTTCGGCTCTTGTTTGGACCGAGAGACCCCGAACGGCTCCCCATGGCCGGGAATGTGGGGCAGACCTCCTAGGCTGCTCCGCCGCCAGCCACCTTACTTTACAGGTGCTCTCACGGTTGCCCTCGACCTCCTCCCCCCCCAGCCCTTTCGCTCCCCACCCCACCTGAGACGGCTTGGCAAGAGTTGCTCTGTCATTGCCCTCTCCTGTTTCTCTGTCCCCGCTTTGGAATGACCCCCCTCACCCGCCCCATGGCACGAGGGACCACAACCAGCCCCCATTCCACGCGGAGTCGGAGAGAAGGGCTTCCGGTGCTGAGGAGAACGTGAGGACCGATTCCCCACCACCACGAGAGCGCTCCTCGTGCCTCCATTTTAAATACTTGAACGTAATGTCCCAAAGAAGGTCTGATTCCTCATTCTCCAGGTGCCCTTTTCTCATGCTCTTGAGAAGCGGTGGTGGATTCCATCAATCTCTTCCCCCCATTATCAGCTTAGGTGGAGTGCGGTTTACAGGTCAGGCTCTTAACCCAGAGCTCAGAAGCATTCAGCCTCCTCAGCCCCATAGAAGAGTAGTGGGGTTTACCTTGGTGCTTTTAGTAGCCCAAATCATTGCTGGTTGTGGGTGGCTGGGATCCTGGGTGGTGGTGGCTTAGGGTGATGGCAGAACATCAGGGTGCCCACACTTTTGTTTCTTTTCTTCCCCAAGTGACTCTCCTTCCATGGCTGGACCAATTGCTCTTCCAGAAGAGAGCCCTATGCATCCTGATGGCCCACCTGTTTTCCCTGAGGCCCTGCAAATGATTCACCCCATGACGGCTGACTCCTGGAAGAACTTCATTGAGCAAATAGGTAAGAGGAACATTAGGGTGACAGTCCTGTGAAGGACACGTTGCACTGCAGTGTGCATCTTAGATGCTTCTTGCCATATTTTGTTTGAGGAAGGACCTTGAGAATAAAGAAGCTGCAAGAGGAGTGGGGTGCTTAACACTTTCTCCTCCGAATTGCCACTTCTGATGATTTGGTAAGCTGCCCTGGAAGGGGATGGCTTTTCTGTCTTTGGAGGTCTTTATACAGAGGTTGGATGACTGTGTTTTAGGAGTGCTTTAGCTGTGTGTTCCTGCATGGCTGGTGGTTGGACTAGATGTTCCTTGTAGTTCCCACCAGCTCTATAGTTCTATCATTCCATGATTTCCTTTCTGCAAATGAGGACCTAACTGTTTATTTTCTCTTGGAATCACACACATTTGAAGCACCAAGTTTTGGGATGTTGGGGGTGAGAGAAAAAATATATATGAGTGAGCTGCTTTGGAAGAGGAAAACAACTGGCATAAACAAAGGTAACCCTACTCTTCCTGCTGCCACTTCTCTCAGTTTCCCCACTGCTGAAGCTGCTTTTCTGAAATAAAAATGGTCTTGGAAATTTAGGATGCATTTTACATCTAGTCAGCACCTAACTCCTAATTCGCTCGGTGGGATTTTTGTCTACATAAACATGCAGAGGGCTTAGTATCTTCATGTTTTATAGCAAATGTATAAGACTGAAGAGACTGGCTGATTTATGTCTACCACCTTCAAAACAAATGAGTGTAACAATGTGAATACCATTCTTTAATGGCTGTGATAATAAATGCATTATAATAGATAAATAAATATGTAAGAAATACAAAGCCAAAACCTTATGACCACATTCTTTTCTTGTAAAAGAAGTATTTATGCAAGTTGACTCCAGAACATCATTTTTAACTATACAAGTGCTAGTAGCAGTACATGCTGTCATTACTGCTCCTATTTCATATCTCCAAGTGAAATCATAGTCCTTTAAATATTCTTGTCAGTTTCAGCAGCCACATGGGAAATGAGCCACCCTCCTTTGCTAGCTTCTTATTAGTTTCCAGTTCAGATACTGAAACTCATCTTCCACGCTGTTATTAACCATTGAACTGCAGTAGTATTCAGAGGCCTTCATTAGCCTAGAGCTTTACTGTGTTTGGTGGTGTAAGACAGGGAAGCTCTTGAGAACTGAGAAATACTTGTGTTCTTCTATGACTGCAGTGTGAAAATAATGTTCTGTATAACAATTGATGCACTAATATCTGGGATATTACAGAAAATTGTTTAATTTATAGGTGGGTGAGCTCTTATCTCCATATTATGATAGGATGCATTCTTTCCTGTAGATGTATGGGTTTTTGTTGTTTGTTTTTCTTTACTTTTTCAGGGTTTTTTTAATCAAGTGATTTGTTTATTAACATTCAAGAACTTTATATTGTGCGTGCATAAAGTAGACAAAGAGTTTAAATATGTACTTTCTAATCACACAAAAAATCTTGTATTAAGTATGCATATATATGTGTGTGTGTGTGTGTGTGTGTGTGTAATCACAAGCGTTGAAAAATTGTATCCCCTCTCTCTTACCATATTCAGTGCCCTGTTTGACATTCAGTTTAATGTTAAGGAGATTATTAACAGAAATTTAAACAGTTACTGAAAATATTTAACAAAGTAGCTCAAGTGGCATTATACAAACATCTCTTCACTAGAAGAGCATAACACATTTGAGGGCAATCTCTCCTTTTCAGTGTGTAGTGTGGGAAGCTAAATGGAAAGCTCATGGTTTCCAAGGTACAGTTTCTCCTGTTGCTATTTTAATCCCATTTTGAACAGTGTTCCAGAAAGAAGTGATTACTGAATATACTCACAGTATGGGAAAAACATTGCATTTGGCTACCTTCCCACTGTCAAAATGTATGTGCATCTAACCTTATAACTTAAATATAGTGACAGTTGTGTATAACATGTTAAACCAAAAGGCATAGTGCCATGACTTTGGGATGGTAAATCCACTCTGGGTTCCAGTCTGAAATTTAAAGGAGCCATCCAAGGTGCTGAAGCCTTCCCCCATAAAGGTTTTGCACCGTGAATGGCTCCTTTAAAATATGGACTAGTGGAATGGATTGACCGTCTTACAGAAATGGAAATAACCAGCTGCCACTGCACAGAGGTATGTGCAAACATTTAAGGCACTATGATTTAGTTCTTGTTTCAGATGAAATGTAAAATGTTATTAAAGAAATGTATTTCTAATATCCAATATCAGTAATTTTGCATACTAAATCTGAAAGGGAATATAATTTTAATTGCATTGAACATTCAAATCAAGAGAGTATCTCACAGCTGGTACTTACAAATTTTGAAACTGACATTTTGATTGTCTGAAATAGATTTTGTATTACTGGCTTTAGAACAATAGCCTTGATTCTATGGTTAATCCTAACTGGAGTAGACCCACTGAATCAATAAGATTTACCAATATGTTGACTCATCATTCAACAATAGATTAAATGGGTCTACTCTAGTTGGGACACATCAGCAGGATCTCAGCCTGTGAAAGATCTACAAAGTTTCTATATTGTGTGGTAGAAGTTTCCATTCTCTTATTGCCCCTGGAAATTCAAAATATTTTGTGCTATTTCTGTATCCCCTATAATAGTTATTATTGATTTAGTTATTATTGTCTAAAAATATTATGGTCTACTCATTCTGCAATTATTGAATCGTATTAGATCTTTCACTAGTCTTTGATAAAATCGATTACAAGGTGCTCCTATTAGTTCTGTGGAGTATGATGAATATTTGCAAGACTGTTCTTGCATTGTTATAGTTTGCCTCTTGAAGGTAAAGTGTCTTTTAGTGGGTGATCTCAGGTATCAGAATGAGGGAAGTGCACTCCATGAAGGTTTGACTTATTAAAGCTGTAATATTTTTGGAATATTGTCTGGAGGATACCAGCAGGAAAAAAGAACATCACCCTGTTCAATTCAGGTAGATACATTTTTGGTGCAGATTCTCAGTATTTTTATTTAGGTGCTTCAATGCTATTTTGTTTAGACCAGAAAGATGCACAACATGTGATCTTAAATTTTTTTTAAAAAACTTTCCTCTGGCGTCAAAGACTAAAAAAAGGTAGTGGATGATGTAACATTTGAAAGACTAAATGAATGATATTTGTTCATGTGCAAAATCTCACTGATCATTATACTTTGGCCTGGGTAGCATTTCTCCTCCAAATCAAACAAGCTAGGAGTTCTGGAATTTGGGGCTTGTTCTTTTTGTTTTGCCTAATAATTATGTACTTGGACAATTTGCTTTAGTCTGCTACAGCTGTGTGTTCTTTAGTTATCTTTCTGTGGCTTGGAAGGCAGACATCAAAAACACAATCCTGGAGAAACTAAACATTTTGGGAGTTGCTATTCTAATATTGTCTTTGTCTCAGATTACAACTTTCAGTATTCCAAGTTGTTCTGGTTGAAGTAAGGAAAGAAACAGCTACAGTTTGTGCAAATCTATTCACCAATCTGGACTTGGTTTAGGAGTAGATATAGTGAAAGATAACATCTGATGTGCTTTGGTACTTTCCAGGTCTCTTGTATCAAGAATATCGGGATAAATCCACACGGCAAGAGATTGAAACTAGGCGGCTGCAAGATTCGCAAACAGATACTGAAGAATGCTCAACTGGTGAAGAGGCACCATCAGAAACTGAACCTACAAATGCCATTGAGAGTAAAGCTGTTCCTCAGATTAGCTTGCTCAGGAATTCCACCTCAAGATTTAATTTATGGCAGGATCTTCCAGAAGTCAGAAGCAGCGGTGTTCTGAATATTCTCCAACCAGATGAGATCAGACTTCAAGAGGTAATAGCAGCTGCATTTGTAATGAAACTAATTGTAGCTTGATTCATTTCAAACAAAATGACACTCTTTAAAGTTAAGCTTTCTATGCAGTCTTGAATTTCTTTCTTTTGCTCTTAAAATGTCAATGAATAATCTGTTTCTTCTCAGACCCAATCTCAGCTATTAGAGTAGAGTTGTATCAGAAGGCATAGCTGGGGCTAAAGTTACTAAAGATATTTTAAAAACTGACAATAAAATGTAAATTTAAAACATCAGAAGCAGCAAGGCAGTCAGAATGATGTAACAGTGGTACTGAAACAATATAAAATACAAGGGAATCATGAGCTACTTGCATCAGTCCTCAGTGTGGAAGATGATGAAGAAACACCTATTCCCTGTTTTCAAGCAGTGCAGATGAAGTTTTTACAAGCCAACTAGAAATTACTGTTTTATGAACTAAACAGACTAAACAGTAACAAGTCTCTGTAAATTTATGGCAGGCACCCAAGGGTCCTTCAAAACCTTAACTGGCTGATCTTTTAACTAAAATGTGTGACTTATCATTAAAATTCTGCTTTGTTCCTTAATGATAGGAAGATGGATGGTATCACACACCAGTGCTACAAAACAATCTTGGGGGATCCAGCAAATTATTGACTCAATCTCACTTTGTATACAATACTGAGAATACAACAAATTAAACTGAGAACTAAAACCCATTAAAAAACATAGCCAGAGTGAAGGAGAAATAATAAGAGTGTCAAGAGTATAGAAGGAAAGGCTTTCCTGAGGCAAGAGGACAAACATCAAGGAAAAGGAAGTCATGTTAGCATTTTATTTTTATTTTATTTTTTTGGAAAGAGTTCAAAACTCCATAAATCCAGTGAGTACCCTTGGAGTACTGTGAGTTATTTTGGCTGCTCATTATTATAAACTGAACATTTAGGGGCTGGGGAAGAAAGATTCCAGAGGATTATGGTGTTGTACAAAGAATCCCTAGATTAGACGGATTATTATTTTCTTTCTGTCCTGCATAGAATCAAAAACAGCCTATATGCAGCAAAATGATGGAAACCATTTTGGAGTTCAGGCAGTCATCAGATGGAACATTATATTCTGAGCCATGGTTTAGCATTAGAAAAAGAAGCATAGGCTGTTACTCACCTTCAGTTTGCATGCTCTTCCCCTTATCCAGCATGACTGAGGAAAATGGAAGCTTCTCCTGTTTTGGACCATAGTTTAGCATGTTGTTTGAACCCTTACCCAAAACCCAAAGTTTTTGAAATCAGTGAAGCTAACTTGGTTTCACTGAACACAATTAAGATTAACCACATATTTTTCAGGTTTGGAAAATACCATGAGCTGTGGTTAATTAAGAAAATAGAAGTGAAAGTTAATGAACTCCTCCTTGTGGATATCCCAGAGCAGTTGGGAAGCATATGAGTCCAGAGGGAGATTAAGCTTAGTCTCATAATGCTAAACTGTGGTTAACATTGTGTCCAAACCAACATTGTGTCCAAACCAAAATTAGACATAATTTTAACAGTAATGTTAATAAGTCATTCTATATGAGGGAGCCATGTGGTGAGTTTGGAGCAGGCCTGCTGGATTCCAAGCTTTCATAAATAGAAACTCAAAAATATGTAACCCTTATACAACATCTTATGGTGTTCCTTCAAGTTGTTTCTGACTTAATGGTGACCAAAACTATCACGGAGTGTTCTTGGCAAGGTTTATTCAGAGGGGGTTTCCTTTTGCCTTCCTCTGAGGCTGAGAGAATGTGTCACCCAGGGGGATTCCATGGCCAAGCTGGAATTTGAACTCTGGTCTCCAGCGTCATAGTCCGATGTTCTTGGCTGTCTACATCTTCATAGACAGTAGTTCCAGGACTTTAACATGGGTGAATTGGTCAGAAGTATATCTATTTAAAAACAAAAGACAGCAACAAAGACAGGAGTCTCATGGTCTTTCTAATTCAGATGTTACTAAATGTCCCCATGTGACACCCCCCACGCCTTAATTTACAAACATTTAAGGGATTACCCTGCCAGGTCAGTACTGATGTGCTCCCATGTTATTATACCAGTCTTGCGTGGGTAGGGCAATGGTTGAGAGAATGTCAGTTATGCCAGCCCTGATATGTTGCCCAGCCCTATTGTACTAATTTTGCTCAAGGCAGTAGGGACTAGTGTAAATTAGTCTTGCCATGTAGACAAATATTGCTCATCACTCTTCAAGTGTGCATGAGTGTGTGCGTTTATGCGTGTGCACTGAGGAAATGTAGTCACTGGGAACAGGGTTGTAAACTTAATTGTAGCAACATTGGAGGAAAGTGTTGCACTTCACTATGTTTGCCAGTTCATCAGCTTTCCAGTTCTTCAGATTTCTGGGCCAAAACCTGAAACCAGGAGATGGCCCATTGAGTCTTTGTGATGCCTCTCTCTATGTCTTTATCTCTCTCTCTCATACAGGCACTCACACACACATGCTCTCTCTCACACACACACGAGATTTTATATGATTATTGGATTTTTAACCTATGATTAAGAAGAAAAAAAAACAGAAAAGAAGAGAGAAAAAGAAATCAAGAGAAGGAAGTACATAGGAGGAAGGGTGATGAAGGGCTAGGTATATACATTGATATAAGATGACTATAGTTCCAAAAATACATTTTCTTGCATTTGTCATGTAAATAAAGCACTAAGATCTTCTGACCATCAAATGATAGAGGATAAACGTTTGTCTTTCCAAATTCTTTTTGCAACAGTGACAGAATGCAGGACCCAACAATGTTTGCCGTGAGTTAAATTTCACTGCACAGATAACGTAATTTAAAAGATGTTATACATCTATAAGTGATAAGATTTTCCTGACACAGAGATAGCATGTTGTAATTCATCCAACCAAAAAGGAGTAGCCACTGAGCACTCCAATATCATATGCCAAAAGGAGACATATTCCGCATCACACCACCAATGTTGAATTGAAGCAGACAGTTTTTTTCCAAAGAGACATAATCATGTCCAGTATACCCAAAACATCCATTTTTGCAGGACCATATGGAGTTTTAGGTCTAAAGAGATTTTAGATATTGAAACTATGGCAATTTTCCATTTGGACAGGATAATCTGATTCTTTTTCCCCCGCTCAGCAATAACTTCCTTAATGTTAAATTTAGTGCTTTCCAACAAGCATTTATAAACTAGACATTTTGGTTTTAGAATGTCTGAGAATATAATTAATGTTTTCAATATAACAAGAGTGGCTGAATCACCCAGACATGCTGGTCTATATACAGATACCAAAAGATGTTGCTATTGTAAATTGCAACAATGCACTTGTGGGTAATGATAAGAGCAGTACTGAAAATGGCAATAATTCTTGATCTGAACCAATCCGTGGATTCAAGGTATAATTCCACAATCAATCCAGTCTCCAGTATCGCCTTTAAGGGCAAAGATTTGGACTGCATAATGGCCTTCCAGCTCCAGACATTCCTGGATGAAATTGATTATCTAAATCCATTTCAGTTGGGCTTCAGGCCTGACTATGAGACAGAGACAGCTTTGCTTGAATGGTAGATAACCTTTGCAGGGGACTGAACAGGAGGAGTATGTCGTTCTTGATTCTGCTGGACTTGGATCCCTGGAGGGATAGACTCAAAGGTGGTACTGGGGAATGCCTGTTCAACATCCTGGCCATTATCCTCAGGGCTCAGTTCTCTCCTCCATGCTGTTTAAATCTACATGGGACCACTGGGAGAGTCTAGAGTTTTGGGGTTCAGTGTCATCAACATGCTGATGACACACAACTGTATCTTTCCTTTCCATCCTATCCAAGGAAACTGTTTTTGTGCTAAACCAGTGTCTGTTGTCAGTAATGGACTAGATGAGGGTTAACAAATTGAAACTTAATCCAGACAAGACAGAAGTGCTCCTACTTAGTTGGAAGGCCAGTCAGGGATAGGGATTACACTCCCCTTGAAATCTCAAGCTTGCAGATTGGGTGTTCTCCAGGACTCAACTCTGAGCTTGGATGGCCAGGTTTCTGCTGTGGCCAAGTGTGCATTTGCACAGCTAAAACTTGCACACCAGCTGTGCCTGTTTCTTGAGATGTCAGATCTGGCTACAGTGACACGTGCCTTGATTACTTTTCGGTTGGACTATTATAATGTACACTATGTGGAGCTGCCTTTGGAAACTGTTCAGAAACTTCAGTGGGTCCAGGGATCAAGTGACTCTCATGTTAAAACAGCTACATTGTCTACCGGTCTGTTTCAAGCCAGGCTTCAAAGTGCTGTTTTTTACCTTTAAGACTCTAAATGGCTTGGGGTCAGACTATCTGAAATACTGTATCTCCTTCTATAAATCAACACAAGCATTAAGATCTGCAGGGCAGAGCTTTCTGTCAGTCCCACCATCTTTGCAAGCATGGCTGGTGAGGACTCGGGAAACAGCCTTCTCTGTGGCTGCTGCCAGACTACAGTACTCCCTTCCATGGGAGTTCTGATTGCCCCTCTCCCTGTTCTCTTTCCACTGGCAGGTGAAGGCATTTTTATTTAGGCAGACTTTTGGATCTTGAATTTTAATTTTTTTGGCGGAGGGGATCTTCAATTTTAATTATGGAACTGTTGCATTTGTGTAAATTGGTGTGCTATTTTTTTAATCTGTATTTTAAAATCTTTTTTGATATTATCTTTTAAGTAAGTTTTAAGTGTTTCAATTGTTTTAAGGCATATTTTAATAACTGGAATCTTTATTTTGTTTTTAACTTTTGTAAATGAAATGTTTTAGCAATATCTTTTTAGATTGTTGTAAGCTGACTTGGATCCCATTTGGTAGAAAAATGGGATATAAATTTAATAGATAAATACATCCATTCCTTCCATTAAAAGGATTGTATAGTGTGACTATATAGATCAAATTGTAATTGACAAGATACTCCAAAGCTGCTCTGGCAACAGAGATCTCAGGGGGCATCGTCCTTTTTTTCCTTAAATGGTCAGAATCTAAGATAAACCTTCCAAAAAGAGGAACCAAGTAGATTGATTCCAAGATTGCCCAAGGAGGAGTATTTGAGTTTGCCGGTTAATTGTGTGTGTCAGGAGACATGTCTCAATATAGAAATTTAGTTCATAAATCCACCTTCTGAAAGTGATAATTGCATCCTTTTGAGTGAAAAATTGGGTAGTAAAGGTCCTCATGTGAATTCGTTAAAAGCAGTATTGATCTTCTGAAAGTAAACCTAAGAGATATACACCAAGTTACCTTGAAGAACCTGCAATATCCATGTTAAAACATTCATCTTAAATATATTAATGTAACACCAATATTTAATCTGAATGATGCCCCCCACAGACATAGTTCAGCAAGCAATGTAGACAATTCAGTTTAATCATTTGAGTGATGTCCCAAGAAACCAATGTGCCCAGATACCTAATAGTTTCTGGATATCAATGCAAGTGCCAATTGGCAAACAACTAAAATATGAGTATTCTCCCCAACAGGTTTTAAATTTAGACCAATTTGTTAGCCCCAGATTGGTCTAAATTTAGAACCTTAGGTTCAGATTTAGACCAATAAACAGAATAGGTCAGAAAGAGCCCTAAATCTCTTAATTTTATCAACTCTGGTAAAGAAAATTCTGGCCTAGAAATAAATAATAAAATATCATCAGCATACATAATTGCCTTATATTCATATGTTCCACATATAAACCCACAAATTTCTAGGTTTTTTGTAACTGTACACACCAGTGGTTCCAAACATAGGTCAGATATCAGAGGAGAGAGATGACATCCATATTGTGTACCCTTTAGATGTAAGAAAAGAAAACAGATTCAGATTGTTAAAAAATTTTCTCCTAAATCAAGCAGGATTAGAAGGGATATCAAAGAGTCAAGGCAAGCAGAGCTTGGAAAACGGGCTGGAACTGCTACTTGGCCAGCTGATGGTAGAACTGGGCACAAGGAAGATCAGAGTAAATTGGATCAAAGTCTGGTAAAACACAGGTAGCCAGACACTATGTCAATTCACTGGAGGAAAAGCCCCTGTGGTTGCTTCCATTTGTGCTAGGAATTGCATCCCACATAGCATTCTCCACAGCACATATGAGAGTTGGAAAGTTTTTCCAGGCTCTGAACTGCTGCTGCTGGGGCTTGTGGAGGGCTCAGTGCCAGCCCATGGGAAGGTTTTTCGGTGCCATGCATTACTGGTGTCAGAGTTTGTGCAACAAGAAGCCCTACAAATTGTGGTGCTAGTCTACTAAACAGCACAGTGAATCCAAGTGCACCTCTTTCCACAGTCTTATCCCTTTCCCCCTGCCTTTTTGGTGCACAGATGTATGTATAATTACAAAACAACATTATGGTGTGTTTGTGAACCCTGGTGCCAGCTGTGAATGGGTGGAAATTGATACCCAGACTTTAAAGCCACCTCACACAAACACATCACTTCCTCTAGCATCACTTACTCTGAGATTTGTCTCCCCATCTGGAGACCTAGGGAATATCTGGCAATCCAAATTCCCACATACAGATGAGAAATGAGGGTGCCTCTTATGAGTGGGAGACATTACCTGAAAAAAATAGTTTGGAGAAAAATGTTCAGTCGCTCAGTGCCGCAACTGCAATCCACTATGCATAGAGGCAGTAGCAGAGCACTATGAGGAATGTTTTTAAGTTATTATTATAAAAAGTTTGTTTCATGTGTTCAGATTTTCAGATCAGCATATTTCAACATACGTATTTTGCTACCACCAGGCCTGTAAAAATTCTTGTGATGCCCATGATTCTACAAGACATAAAATCAGTGAAATCTAGGTGTCCCTGTGGTTGATGTGTTACCTGACTAGCAGTATAAAAGGAGGAACAAAGAAGGAGAAAAAAGGGGAATGTGGTGGCACCTTTAAGACACTGATTTTTAGTTTAGCATGAGCTTTTGTGGACATAAACCCACTTTTTCAGATGCAGTACAGAATGATATTAAAACCTTAGGTTTTTTGTCATGGTTTCTATGTCTCCCACAAATGGGTCTTGTGCTGCACATGGAACATTCCAGAGCAGATTAGCTTTTGGCGGCCCCCTTTAGATGATAACATAAATAGCACCCCTTCTCAGTTGTTTTTCACCCATTGCAGTGTTCACCTTCTAGACGTCTTCCATCATCAAATAGTTTTTCTTTTGTTTATTCTTCTTCCCTTTGCTATTTTTCTATATCTAAAAAAATAAATACATCCAAAAGTAGTAGTAGTTAGTCTGTGCCCCTTTCTCCCCTCCCCCCAACTCTGACTGTTGGCCTCATGGGCACTTTTTTAAGAACTGCATCTCCTGTGGTGGGATGATCACTAGTTTGGATAGCCATTCTCAGTGCTTGTTTTGCCTGGATGAGGGCCATTTGGTCCTTTCTTGCCCAATTTGTAAAGGGTTTCAGTCCAGGGACTATGAAACAGACTTTTCCAGCTCTGCCTCTGTCTTGGCGAACAGTCTCTAAAGATTGTGGGCATCCCCACTGAGCATCAGTCACTCCATTCTACTTCAGTGGCGATCTGTAAGAAATGCACGCTCCCAGAGGTTCCCTTGGACTGAACATGCATGACCTCATTGTTGACTTTGGACACTAGATCCAGTGCTTCTCCACTGCTTGAAGAGGCTCACGGAGACCATGATGCAACTCAACTTCCCTCAACCCCAGGCAGATCCATCTCTGTATGTCCAAAGCCTGGTAAATCTCAAAAAGGGGTGTGTGTCATTGATTCAACAGCCTCCCACAACAAAAAGAAAGGGGCTAATGAAAAAAGGAATTCTGGACCAATGACTGCTACTCTGGTACCAACCCCCCTATCAACTGCTGCTCTTGTACATTTCCTGGCTTTGTCTCATCCCTCTTCATCAACCACTGACCTGCCCAGCATCAACGATTTCATTCACATCAAGGAACAATTGGTACAGGAGATGCATGGTGACCAACTCTCAATGGAACAATTGATCCATGTCATGGCCACTCAGCCTGCAGAAAGTCCCCCAGTCCTGAACTCTCAGGACAACCACTTACCAGCCCATCAGCTTCCTTGACATTTGCCTTGACCACCAACCTCTGTACCTCACCATTGTTCCCATTCCTTGGGTCACTTTCAAACACCTCAGAGTCATGGAACATACCCAGTCCAATGCTATTCCCTTTCTCTGGACCATGCAAGCCACAGATCATGCTCATCTGAAACAATTCTCCTCTGGATCGCACAAGTGCTTTCACAGCTGGCTCTGCAAGACATCAGGATTATAGTTAAGGCTCAGACTGTCCACATCCCTCTCGATACCACTGAGAGCCTTCTTACCTGTACTGCCACAAGACTGCCACTGCTATTACTCCAAGCATTGATAACCACTTCCTCTGGCATTACCCACCACCTGCACCTCTTCTTATTCTGACCCCTCTGAAGATGAAGAGGATAGTGTCACTGGTATGATATCACCATCACCATCAGCATTCATTTCATCTTCTACAGAGGATGTTGCTGATACTAAACCCTTGTCATCAACAGAGGATCTTCACCCCTATACAGAACTGATTCTCAAGATGGAAAATTCACTTTGTCTTGAAATCAAGAACCAACCCATTCCCTATTTGGACACAGTATTTCAGCATATTGACCTCTAGCACTCCACACTGATCATGCTTCCTTTTTTGGCAACTCTTCTCAGACCTGATCAAACAATTCTGGTCTTCTATTCCTCGCAACAACAAGGCACCTGGAAAAACCTTTATGAAGTCCAGCAGGAAGGGACTTCCTTCCTCTTCGCCCACACTATGCCAAAATCCATTGTCATAGAGGCCTCCCAGTCCAAGCCCACCCAGAAATCTTATTTCATCTCACCAGACAAGGTGGAATGCCTTGGCCTATTTGATAGAAGGTTCTACATTTGGCAGCATTGATTATTCAGTAGCTGACTGCATTACAAAACCCATGGAAATGTTGGTTGGCTTGTGATGCTACACATGGTTGTGGTCAGCTGGTCTGAGGACACGAGAAGGAAAATAGAGGTCCTTTCTTTTGATGGGGAAGGCCTCTTTGATGCTAAGACAGATGAGGCGGTGGATGACCTTTTCAAGGCCCATACCTCAGCCAAGATGATGGGTTTCAGACTTTGTCCTTTCCACCAACACAAGCCCTACTTCCCTACTTCCTATGCCATGTCAATGTCTCCTCCTCACCAATCCTGTTGGTCATCCCAGTCAACAGGATTCCACCACCATCCATCGTGGCAGTCTAGGTACCAGTTCCCTTTGGCCTTTAAGAAACTCTTGCCAGGAATGAAGCATTACCTTGGATTGCTCCCTCCCATCCTTCCTGCCCATGTCTTTGCACCAATGTCTCTGCATTCAAAGGCTTCCTTGTCTGCTTGACCATCTCACTGAGTGGAATCAAATCTGCCAGGACTTATGGGTACTTACCATTATTTGCTTAGGCTACATGATCAAACTTGCCTGCTCATGTCCATCTGGCACCTTCAGATAGCCCCTCCCTCACCAGTCTGATGGGTGGTCAAAACACTACTTCAAAAAGATGCCATCAAACAAATCTGCCCCTATGCATGCCTGACAAGTTTCTTTTGCAGGTATGTTACCATACTGAAAAGGGATAGCTCACTGAGGTCTGTCATGAATCTCAGATGTATAAACTGGCATATTTCACCCAAGGCATTTCAGAGAGTCATGCTGACTATCTCAACTCTCTGGAGGATGCCTTTTTCTGGCACTGGACAGAATCCCTTCTATACTTCTTTTTACCTTTCCTCCTGGTCACCAGAGTACTGGTGAAGATTCAAGAGGATATGACCAACTGCATCTTCATAGCTCTGTGGTGGCCCAGACAGCCATGGTTTGTGACACTCTTATAAATGGCTCATCAAGAATACCTTTGACTCCTGTACTCACAGGACTATTTATACATTCACATGGCAAGGCAAGGCATCTAGACATCAGGTTTCTTCGCTTGTTAACTTGGAAACCATAGATGCTTGCATATGTTCTTCTTACAGGCCTCTCAAAAGCCCTCAATTCAGTATTCTTATACACTTAAATGCATCAGTTCTAATTTGCTGAGGTTTCAGTTCTTCGAACAACAACCACCAGTGAAAGGATAGTAACAGTCTTTCCCTTTCATCCTTGTGGGTTTATCTTGCAGCTATAGTGATATACCAACCAACTGGCCATACTGCCTCTGTGTTGTTCCAGGTTGCAGCTGTCAAGAAATTCCTACATGGATTGTCCCACCTGTACTACCTGTCAAGAACTCTCTCTGTTTCACCCTGGTCTCTTTTACTTGTCCTATCCCAACTGATGAGGAAGCCCTTTGAACCAATGGTTATCACAGATCACAGATCTCCAGCTCTTCACATTCAAGATGGTCTTTCTTGTAGCAATTATCTCTGCTAAGTGGGCCAGTGAACTTTGACCTCTCTGGTCAGACCAGCTCTGTATGATTTTCCATAAGGACAAAGGTGGTGCTACACTTTGACCCAGCATTCCTCTCTAAGGACATCTTCCACGTTCCACCATAACCAGGATATTGTGTTTCCAGTCTTTCATCAAGACCCCTCTTTCCAGCTGGAAAAGGCCTTGCACTGTCTGGACTTTTGGCAGGCTCCTATGAGGAAATCCCCTAGAGCAGTGGTTCTCAACCTTCCTAATGCCGTGACCCTTTAATACAGTGCCTCATGTTGCGGTGACTCCCAACCATAAAATTATTTATTTATTATTTACAATGCCTCCCTCCCCGGCAAACGCCGCCTCGCCGGTCAGGAACGGGGGGGGGCAGGCAGGGAGGGAAAGAGGAGCCGCACGTCTCCCCCGGGAAAAACTCCAAGAATCCCCCTGGGCTCTGCTTCTGCTTTGCTCTCGTTTCCGCTGGGGGGGCAGTGTGGGAAAAGTTTCCAGAGTGTCGACCCTGGCTGGGGGGGGGGGAATCCCAGTGCCTTTGTCTTTTGCGCCGGGCTCAGCTCGCCCCCCTGAAAAAGTGCCACCTTGCGGCCCCCCGGCCCTTCTGCAGCGCCCCCCTCTGTGGCGAGTGGGGCAGGGGCCGTAGCGAGGAGGGGACCTGCCCCCCGTGCTGCCGCCCCCCGAAGCTGGCCCATCAGACGGAAGGTTCTCCCGGTAGCAGAGAAGGGGAGCGATTTCAGTCCCTTCTGAACAGGGGGCAGGAGGACGCGAGTGCGTGACTCATGCTTGCGCACCACCACTCCTGCTGTGGCAACGCTGTGGCCGCACACGCTCCCGCCAAAGGGGGCAGGAGGACGCAAGCATGTGGCTCGTTCTTGTGCACCACCACCGAGGAGGGAATGGAGCCTAAGACCATCGGAAATACGTATTTTCTGATGGTCTTAGGCGACCCCTGTGAAAGGGTCGTTTGACCCCCAAAGGGGTCGCGACCCACAGGTTGAGAACCGCTGCCCTAGAGTATTTCTCTGTTACAGCAGCCAGAAGGCAGGTTTCCCGTTTCTTCACTGAGGTGATCCAAATGGGAGGTTGAATTAATCAACTTGGCATACCAGCTTGTCACGAAACCTGTACCTTTGGGCCTCAGAGCCCACTCAACCCATGTGATGTCTGTATCTCAGGCATGGCTAAGAGGCATCTCTTTGTCAGAGACCTGCAAAGAGGCTACTTGAGCCCAGCCACCAACCTTTAACCGACACAACCAAGAAGAGTGTAGGGCTCAGGTTGATGCATCATTTGGAAGGAGAATACTGTCATCTACCTTCAGCTGACCTGCCTTACTTCCTATGGTAAACTAGCCAATCACCCATTGGCTGCTTACCTGAAACTGTAATTCTTAAGTGGTCACAACACAATCCTCCCTCCTCCCCTCTCTTTCTGCAGGCCTGGTTTAAAATTGATCGATGGCAGAACTGAGAGGGAGTAGCTTTTGGTGCTATTTATATGTATGCCCAAAGTGGGTAAGATTCTTGCCAAAAGCTACTCAGCTGTAGAACATTCCATGGAGGGATCTGCACAGGCTAAAGAGCCATTTGTGTGAGAGCAAACCTGTCCTTGTAAAACATGTGTATTCAGTTGTGGTAATGGGATAGAGTATAATAGGATCCAAAAGATCATATCCCTTAACCTAAATTTTCAAAGGTCTGGGTGAGATGATACTGTTAATGTAATTCTATGCATGTCTAATCAGAAAGAAGGAAAGAAAGAAAGAATTCCTATTATGTTCATGGGAACATATTCCCAGGAAAGTTTGCATAAAACTTTAGCCTTAAAGTGCAAATCAATTCCATGTTTTTCCTAAGGACCTAATAATTTGGACTGAAATATGTAAAATATAAAAAAAGCTGATGAGTTGTAGGGGCAATGTAAGCTTCCCAGATCCAGTACTGACTCTCAGGAAAGGTCAAGTGTTCCTTATTTAAACTTTGTTCTGTCTTTCAGGGCATCTGAGTAATTTTCTGTTCAGCATTACTTAGTCTACAGATGTTTTAAGTTCAAAAAATTGAGAGCTTTGAAAAGCAGATATTAAGGAATTAAGTATGGTGGGTATTTTTTGCTCTGATTGAAGATTGTAACTAGGCAGATTGAGATGAATTATGCCTTAATTTAAATAGTATTGTCCTTTATGCTTGTTTATAGTTTGTGTGCTGCTAAAATAGCAATTTTATTCTTTTTTAAAAATAGTGCTTTAAAAAAAGCATAGCAATCCAGATATAATTGACAGTGAATAGATAAAAAGCTGAACCCACCTACAATAAATAGCAACAATAATTTCAAAGGAAATACATATAAATATTTAAAACTAAGTCTTTTGTCTAGAAAATACAAATAGTTCAAAGGCAATTTCAAAAGAGGGAGAAACCTCAACTCGTGTATGCCATTTCAGGTAGTATCTTCATGTTGTGCAGTGTATTTTCCGTCTACAGTCATTTCTTAGTTATATCAGTTAGTTATAATTTATCAGTCTCTGAATCATCCCTAATTTAAGAGACTGTGGCAGTCCACAAATAAAGCAGAATGGTGGTTCACAGTTTAAGAATCAGTAATCAAGAGGCTGTGTGGGAGTTTCCTACAGAGAATGAATAATGTGTTTAGAAAGGAAGGGCACCTTTGAAGATACACACTTCTGACAGAGTTGGATAAGTAGTGGTACCATTTTAGTAAGGAATTAAAAATGGATAGTGAAAGGAGATGAGGTTCACAGCAAAGTTCAAAAGTTTACAATTAGGATTAAAGTAAGGGAAAATATAGCATTTGTGCTACTTACTTTGCTGTGCTTCAGCATAACCAGATGTGTTCCCACATGTTGTCATCTAGGTTACCATATATAATCTAAATCAGTGGTGAGCAACTGTGGAAGTCTAGGAGGCTGCATTAGTCTTCCAGAAGACTCTTCCTTCTTCCATAGAAAAAACAAGCAAAACACCCCCTCCCAAAAAGGGAGCTTGGGTGCATGTTTTGGAGCCTTTCTTGTTCCCTGGAGGGCATTTTGAGACCAAAAAAAGGGAGGGGTGTAAAAATTTCATTTTGATTTCTTGGGGGCTCAAACATGATAGAAATGTTATTCACATCCACTAGTGATTATTTTTGGGCATTATGAATAAAAAAATGTGGGCTTTTTGAAAAAAATATTTTTGCAATTTTTTGACACCTGGGGGGCCCTGGAGGGGGCAAAAAAGAGCCAGAGAGGCATATGTGGCCTGAAGACCACACTGTTCAAATCCCTGATCCAAGTAATAGCCAGAGTGCCCTTATCTACCTTCCCTAAATGCCGTTTGCAGTGATAACAAGATAATAATGCATACTCTGTAACAGTTCGGTAAGAACTTGTGTGGCAAAAGCGTAATAGGATTGTGGCCAGGGCTCACAGCAGTAGTGGCTGGAATGCTGTAGAGACAGCTTTATGCCATGTATATATGCAGCTAGAGTATGTATGGCAATAGCTACTGAGAAAGCTGCAGTAAGGACATCTCCACTTGTTTACTGAGGTGATGGACCATAATGACAAGTTAGTGAAAGTGTTTGTTTGCACCACAACAAGCACAGCTGTAGGAGAGGACAAAATTACACTGTCTAACAAGATTTGTACAGTGATAGTACAGACAAATATTGGGGGACCAAGAAAAACAAAGCATGTTCTTGTTTGTAAGCACCATACTGCAAGAGGCTATGAACAAAAGAAAAATAACTGGAATGGATATTTTGTCCTCAATTGATAACACAAGTAAACTGTTTAGAAAAATTACTGGTACATTAGAAAATGCTGAGAAAGATGTGTCTTCCTATGGACCACAGAATGGGATGCTGGTAGTGGTGAGACTGAGGGTGAATCCCCCTGAAAGGAAGTGGCAGAATTGGACCACCAAAATAAACCTTCTCAGGCGTTATCAGTCAGAGGCATACTAAGAAATATTAAGACAATGGCTGTCATTGAGCCCTCCCAGAAATACTAAATGCTGCCAGCATTCTATCCTGGATGCACTTACTTGGTAATGTGCTACTTCTGAGTGCACATTCTACTTGTAAGGATCTTCATATTTAAGGATGCTTGAATAATAATGGATGGAAAGAGTAATTTGCCCTCCCCCTGCCAAGTATCTGCAAGGTGGCAAAATCCTGCTGCCTGCCAGTTTTGAGTTCCTCCTTAAAACTGGTGCCGGGGCCTTGTATCTGCCAGTTGCTATATTGGAATCAATTATGCACAAATAAAAAATGAGATTAAAAGAATAAGCACATATATGTGTGAAATCACTAGATTTAGGTCTTTTTAAGTCTGATGAGAGTCAGTTTACATGCAAAGCAAAGAGACAATAATGAGTAATGATTTTTAATGTTTTTACTATGCTTTTTTATGTCTTTACTTTAAAAAAATGCTTTGAAACTGTGGTAATTAAAAATTACAGTAACTGCATAATATTGTGGGATGAAGTATTTTTGACCGGCAGGTGATACAAGAAAGGAGCAAAAACAGTAATGTAATAATAACATAAACAGTAATGTAATAATAACATAAATGACTGTATGTTGGATAGCTTTATTTATCTAGACATCTGTTGAGCCTCAAGGACAGAAAAACATGAATCACCAAGGACGTTCTTGAGCTATATGGAATGTATTTTAATGATGCAAAAAACAGAAGAACAAGCCAGAGGAGACATTACTCAGGTTTTTGTACTGTGGTGACATGGAGGAAATGACCAAGAATGTGACTATAACGTAGGAGGCTTGAAACAATTACACGGGAATTACATGAGTTCATAAATTTATCACTACAACTTAAATATGCAGTTTGAAATTATACTGCACATTGAAATTTTCACAGCATTAAACAGACTTGAAGACAAGACTGGCAGTGTAATATTTAGGCTTCTTCTGATAGATACGTTTTGTTGTTGTTGTTGTTCTGTGCCTTCAGGTCATTATGGTGACCCTAAGGTGAACCTAGCATGAAGTTTTCTTGGCAAGATTTGTTCAAAAGGGGTTTACCTTTGCTGTCCTCTGAAACTGAGAGAGTGCGACTTACCCAAGGTCACCCAGTGGGTTTCCACGGCTGGGCAGGGAATCAAAACCTGGTCTCTGCAGTCATAGTCCAGTGCTCAAACCACTGCACATCCGTGGCTCAGATACACAACCACACATATGTTTTCTTTTTGTTTCTTCTTCATGCTTTATTAAGTTTTATTCCAATTAACAGTTATCTCGTCATTTGACCTTTGCTGTACCTTAAAGCTGTACCTTAAATTCAACTTTTTTTCCCATCAGTACAATATCCCTTGGAGTAATACACACACAAACTGGAAGAGGAAAATTTGTGAGAAGGAGGCTAGGAAAACAGATTTTCCTTCAAAGGCTATTCATTTTGCGCAGATGTTCCACTATAGAAGGTGTCGAGTCAGAAATGGTTCTTAGATGTCAGATTGGGAGCTAAACTACCTATGCTTCTGATTTTATGGCAAATACACTCATGGACAAAACTAGTTAGAATAGCATTTAGCAAGAGACTGTTGAACACTGA
Source organism: Ctenosaura bakeri (assembly GCA_948474755.1). Classification (NCBI taxonomy): domain Eukaryota; kingdom Metazoa; phylum Chordata; class Lepidosauria; order Squamata; family Iguanidae; genus Ctenosaura; species Ctenosaura bakeri. The sequence continues at coordinate 127,838 of CAOLHI010000568.1, forward strand.
AAGAAAACAAAATCAAGGGGAAATGATACATTGCAGTTCAAAATTTATTTGACGTGTCACTCCGAGGGTTGTACCAATTTTCAACACAAAGAGTTTTGAAGCAAAAAATATGACCATTTCCGCTCTACACTGTTACAGGGTTCTCATTCCACTTTCAACATCTTGTGGAATTCTGAGGTTTGTAGTTTACTGAGGCCAAAGAGCTCTCTGGCTGAGAATTCTAAATGTCCTTCCCTAAACTGTAAACCCCAGGATTCCATAGGATGCTGAAAGTGGAATAATAGCACTCTAACAGTGTAGTGTGGAAATGGCCTATCTTTCAAAAGGTGGTAAAAGGCCCTTGAGAACAGGCCTAACTTAGTGACTGTTCACATTTTGGCACCGTTTTGGGGAGCTTTCCTTCACTATGTATTTAGCTCAGGCAGTGAGCACAGTGATGATCCAGCATCATATAACCAGTCATATCTAATTGTATGACAGTGTCACTGGGGGATGCCTCTTTGTTTTATTTCCTGTGATGCTGTACTGTACTGGTGCCCCATAACATCATTGCCCCGATCTAACTCCAGTAGCAAAGTCCAAATGTGAGTATACATCAAGGTGTCCTATAGAAAGTGACGTAGTGTAAAAGGACACTTTCCACATTTGGATATGTGTCAAAAAGCACATTTACTATTTTTAACTTGTTTTTTATCCTTGTGGATAGTAGGGTGGTATACAATGGTTGTGACTAAAATAAGTTATAATAAAGTAAAATAAAACAATGTAACAAAATCATAATAAAACATCTGAGAGGCAGTTAACACAACTGAACAGATCAATATAACTCCATTTAAAATGTGGGGGGAAATTTAAAAAGTTTTGATCTGGGCCTGGCGAGACTGCAGAGTCTGTACCTCTGTGAGGAAGATATTCATCCCATCATCAGAGTGCCAGCCTATCACCACCACTGCTGCAGGGAAAGCACTCCCTAATTGTCCCGTAATTATATCTCCTAACAAGAGCACTTGGAGAAGATGAACTTCCCCTGAAGGCTGGCACAGGAAGAGGTGGTCCTTCATATTATGGTATATGCTGCCAATTATGCTTAACTGGATGGTGTTAAAGGAGTAGTGGCCCAGTGGGCCTAAGAAAAGGAACATATCCTTGCTTCCAACCAACATTTACCTTCTCAAAACATTTTAAAAAAAAGTGTGTATGTGTGTGTGTGTGTTGGAGGGATGCTACGATATTTCACCTCAGTACTGAATGCTCATAACAGTTGGATTGGATTGAAATTGAGGTCTACAGAATTTTTGGTACCCTTCATAAAATTCCTAACAATATAATTTGAAATTCTAAAGAAAAGCAGCCAGGTATAAGGACCTTAATTTGTACTTTAGTTTTGATGAGAAATGCTTTCTTGGACAAGACGCTAGTATTGGGGGGGAAATGTTTAGATGTGAGGAAACTTTGTTTCTTTGTGGACTGAATTGATATTTTCCCCTTGAGGATCTTTACTGCCATGTTGAGTTTAGGGCCATGTTCTGTCTGTTCTGTAAAGATCATGTACTGTTCTGTCACACTAGGGATTTAAGGAACAATTTGCTTTATGTGGATCACTGATAATTAAAAATGGGCAGTAACACTGAAGCTTGGATGTTTATCCTATCTCCTTTTTGCACTCCGTTTCCCATAGAGACTTCTCTTTCACTTCTAGAACATTGTTTTCACTCTCTTTCCCTTTTGCAAATGAAGTCATCAACAGTTAAACTGTTGTATAGTTCACATCTGTGTATGCAGTGGCATGCAAGGTTGTGAGAGTTAGATACCAGGAATATAATATTGTTTGTAGACTCTGAAAAATAATGACTTTGGAGAACATTTTCAGGGATCAACAGTTAAACAAAATGCTTTGGGAATGTTCTTCTTTTAAGTGTTTGACTTTGATTAGTTGTAACTGAGCTTGGTTGACAGCTACAGATGAGATACTCAGTCATATCAACTGAGGTTATATAGACAGATGACATTTGCATTAAGTGCAAGAAATGATACCCTTTGCTGGAACACGATGACAGCTTCTAAAAACTGCATTTTGCACTTAGTGTAGATAAATCATTCTATCAGTCTTTCTTTTTCCCAGCTATTGTTACACAGTGTGGCCTGTTGTATGTATGTCATTTCTTTTGATCCATGTAGAGTAGGCTTGTTTGGTCTAGGAATTCTACAGTAGATTATTTTGCAAGAATTCCACAGAGTTTTGTAAATGTTTACACTGTCATGGATCTGAGTAGCAGTCAGTGAGGCTTCGTTATCATAGCTTATGCATCCTTCATGTACAGTTTTGGAATTCTCCTGCAGGCCATGTTTGAACTGGTCACTTCAGAAGCATCATACTACAAGAGCCTGAATTTGCTGGTGTATCATTTCATGGAAAATGAGCGATTGAAAAAGATTCTGCATCCATCAGAAGCTCACATCCTTTTCTCCAATGTACTGGATGTCATGACAGTCAGTGAACGGTAAATCTCTTAATTGCTGTTGTATGTAGGAAAGAAACATACAATTCAGGAGTTGCTCATCCTTTCTCCGCCCGTCCCCCATCTGTCAGGATGCATAGATGGGATGTGTGCTTATTTTCAACCTCCCTAAAGGACTGAGCTTTATTTCATTGATGCTTCTCCTTAGATGTCATAAAGATATATATTTCTGACCATAATTAACTATACTCAGACAGCAATACTGCTGAATCATATATGGCTTATTCACAGAATTTCCTGTTTTGCAACTGAAACAACCATATATTAAATATACATATATACACATTTTGAAATAAAAATTTCAAAAATCCTCCTACAAAGTAGAAGCTGTTGTGAGAACGTGGCCCTGCTGGGTGAAAGAGTAGGGAAGTGCATCTTTGGCCAGTAGAGTTGCCAGGTGAAATATAATTAGTATAGTGTATCCTGACAGGATAGAGTTGCCAAGTGACATAAGGGACAGAGCTCTTCTCCTTGTAATAGTTGTATAAATTAGGAAATTTCAGCAAATGTTTCTTCCTCTTCTAACACAACTATTAAAAGTGCAGGAACCCTTGCCTGTATTATATGTGGCAACCTCAAAGGCCACTATTTTCTACCTAATTTTACAATCATGGAGGCTTGTCCATTTCTACCTAATACTACAGGTTTGCTTGAGGGGGGAGACAGAGCTTAGAGACAGACCAGAAAGAGGATTTACTCCTCTAGAGTGCTCAACAGGATGTAAAAAGACAGATACTATGGCTTTGCCATCAGTTGTGATTAGAGCTAGGAAAAGTTACTTTTTTGAAACCCAACTCCCAGAATCCCCTAGCTAGCATGGACCTGGGCCCAACTTGTTGGCTCATGCTGAGAACTGTAGTCCAAAAAAGAAAGGTTTCCAAGCTCTTCTTGTGATATTATCCCTCCTTTTCACTTCTTGTGGAAAATAATATTGACTGGCTTTGATTTTTTTTTTTTTTTTTTGCCACAGTTAGTAGATGGAGGCCCAAGGAAAGAAGGAGAATGCAGAATGGTAGAACATGCCATTCTTCATATAACCACTGTAGTGTCCATAGGAATTTTTTCAGAGTTGCCTAGTGAAAAGGGCACCCAGTCCTTTAATTGTTGTGTAGAAGAGGAAAATTCATCAGGTGTTACTTGCATAATATACAACACCTGTTGAAGTTCTCTCTTCTAAATAGCCAACTAAAGGAACAGGAGGCCTGTCTGCCAACCCTTGAATTTTTTGGAGTTCTTTTGCCATTTTGCATGACAAATTTTGTACAAAACTTACCCTTTTTCAAGGTGTCACAAAGAAAGCCTTATGCTCACCTTCTGATCATACATTCATTAATAACAGGTTTCAGTTTACAGTATATTCTGTTGATGAGCAGAAGTTCAGAACAGACAGTCTTTCATACAGGGTACAGTTTTTACAGGGCATCACTAAATATGGTGATGGCAACCAGCTTCAGTGTTTTTAGAAGCAGATTGCTGGTTAACACCAGGATGTGTGTTGCATTCACATCCTGCCTGCAGGTTTCCCAAAAACATCTATCTGACCACTGTATGAACAGGATGCCGGATGAAGTAAGCTGTTACTATAATCTAAAAAGGGTCTTTTTATATTCTTATGGCAAAATTAATTTTAGATCAGTAGTGATCCAAAGTAAACTTGAATTAGAAATAAGCCACAAGGTGGTGGTTTTCCCCCACTTTCATTGACTTTTTTTTATTATTGGTGCTATGACATAGCACGGTCGCTTACATATGTGTATCTGCATGCATATTTTGTTTCTCATCTGTACCACATATGATACCATCCTTTCCATATCTACACAGTTATCTTCATTCCTGGAAATCAGACACTTTTAGCCACATTTCAAAGTAGAAAACAGAAGTTTCTTCTGCTTCCTCCATGAGGAGGAAGCAGAAAAGACACTAAAAGATTTATTATTATCTGTACAAGAAAAATAACAATGCTGACTTTTTTTCAGCAATCTGTCATCCCCAAGAAATTTGTCACTGTCCCCCTAGATGCTAGTATGTCTCATTCTAAACAGCTAGTACAAGGCCAGGTATCTCTTGCTGATATTGTACAACCTGCCAGCTAAGACTCTTCCATTCAGACAGAGTGAAAATAACTGAGTTTATCTCAAAATGGTTACCCATGGATTAATTTACATTCCCTGAAATATATTTCCAGAGCTTTTAAAACCGCAAATGAATTTTGTATAAAGTAATTATTTCTGGGTTTCTTATTTAGATTCCTCTTGGATCTTGAGAGGCGGGTGGAAGAGAACATTGTAATCTCAGATGTCTGCGACATTGTTTATCATCATACTATTGACCATTTCTCAGTCTATGTAACCTATGTCTCCAACCAGACCTACCAGGAGAGAACTTACAAGCAACTTCTGTAAGTACAATTCTTTATTAAAAGGATTCCAGCAGACCAGGCAAATAACTAGCGAGGGCCAAATGGTTAAGAACACGTTATCTACACCGTTGTTTACTAAGAACTCAGTTTTTCTCCAAAGCATATTTAGGTGCTCAAATTTCACACTAGAGAAGAGAGATACAACTAGGCAGAAATTGGTATTAAATCAGTTGAGTATTATTTCTGTCTCCTAGCCTGTCCTGCTAGGGGTTTCAGTGTGCTGTAGTGGTTTGAGTGTTGGACTTGGAATCTAGGAGACCAGGTTTCAAATCTTGCTCAGCCTTGGAAATTCTTCAAGTCACACACTCCTAGTATTAGAAGAAGGAAGTAGCTAACCTTCCCTGAATAAATTTTGCCAACAAGACCCTATGATAAAGTTGTCGTAAGTCAGAGTTGACTTGAAGGTGCAAAACAAGAACAGCAAGTTTATTTTCTGCACCACTTTTGCAATATATTGCTACAAATGTAAACTTGAAGACTACATCAAACTTTTATCTAAGATGTATATACTCTGCTGGAAGAAGAGCTATGGATAAATCCATCAACATAAGACCCATGGCATGGCATTATCCATAGTTTCTCTTGTGTGTTCTAGTGGGTTTCTGTAGATCAGTGACATTTCCAGTATACTTCAGTGGATAAATGAGATATATGACTGTGAATGATCTCTACAATATTTTCATATTTGTCAAAGAGCTATTTCATCAATTTTGAGAACACCAAAAATGTATTAAAAGACTACCCATACTGCCCAATTTAAATTTAACTATAGCTGTGTGCTGGTTATGAGCAGCACTGATCTATGGACTTTATAGTGAGATTTCCAAATGTTGTTTGGATTTATTGAAGGTATTTTGATGGAGATGGAATCTGTTATTGTGCAAAAAATGTTAAGGTAAAAATATTTAGAAAAGAATAAGAAAGTTGGTAAACATTTAGCTCTAGTACAAATCTCTGATCATGTCAGAAATTTTCCACGAATCTCAATACTACCTCTATTTTTCATGTTTATTTTGGATATCGTATTTCTTTTCAAAGATTGAGTACAGCTTTAAGCTATTAAACTAAGGAAGTTCTGGTAAACTGGCAAAAAATAATTGTGAAATGTAGTAATTCCTACCTTTCACATCATAGCATACATTATGCACAGGAGGAAAGGAAAGAAATCCCTTAACAAATTTACTGTATCTAGAAATGGGATTTGCTAAATGATCCTAAACAATTAGCAGTAATTTCCTCATGTTCTTTATTATTCTTCTAGTTGAAGTTCTCCCTCTAATTGAAGTTATCCCAATAACAGAGGGCAAAACAACAGAACAGGAATATGTAGCCAATTTGAGTTCCTTCAGAAAATGCAAATGGATCTTGTAGCACCTTTGAGACTAACTAGGAAATAGAAGTTGGTAACACAAGCTCTTACAGACCTACGTCTACTTCATCAGATGTATGGAGTGAAGTGCCTAGAAAAAGACCTTTATAGCTACAGATGGGCAAGTTGGATGCATGAATAGCAATGGAAGTGCAAAACTTATGGATCTGGTGATGAGTTGACAAGTTCAGTTTTAATAATGGTTGTTGGGCGACAAAGATAGGAGGAAAGATGCTGCCTAAAGCCAAGATGAGTACATAACCATGTGAATTGTGGAGGGAGCTATTGGAATGTAGTGTGATGCTGGCTAGAAACTTGAAAGGAAATATAATAAACTGGACAAGGGAGCCCTCATGTGGCTGGGCTGTTAGCTAGTGTTATAATATGTGTAGTGTGCCAGGAAATCATTGTCTCTTTCGACCCACTGTTGATGGACTGGAGTTTGTGAAGATATTCCAGTTCTGCTGTTTCTCTTTCCAATCTTCCTTTGTAGTCTTTTTGTTCAAGGATTGCTTTTCTGAGACAGGAATGACCAGGAAGTTTGAAATGTTCTGCAGGTGTATTCCTATTCCTAATAACTGGTTTATGTTGGTTTATCCTCTTGTGCAGAAACTGGCCTGTTTGCCTAATTTAGAGTGCTAAAGGGCATTGTTGACGGAGGATGGTATATATCATATTAGAGAATGGGCAAGTGAAATTACCTCTAATATTGTGGATGATGTGATTAGGTCCTATCATGACATTTTGTGAATAGATGTGTGTCTGAGTTGGCATCTCGGTTTGTGGCAAGGTCTTGTACCTGTCTCCCCATCCATGTTGTGAGTCCTCCTTTAGGTAAATAGTTTGAGATTGGGAGGCTGTCCGTTGGCAAGAAAAGGCCTGCAACCAAGCACCCTTGCAAGGGCAACTTTATTGTCCAAAATAGACTGTAACTTATTGATGATATGTCTGAGTGGTCTCAGTTAGGAGCTGTATGTGACCATACTGGGGTTCTGCCATTCAGAAAATGTTAGGGCAGAAGTGCAGTTCACTGCTTTCTCAGGACCAAACTGGATGATATATTTTAGCGCATATTTAAAAACAGTGCTTCCTCAGTGGTGAAAGTTTGTTGTAGCGTGTGCTTTTCTTTACTTCCATAACTTGCATTTGGCTGCTTTGTTTTGTGACTGGTTGTTTGAAAGTAAACATGAGCTGACTTTGTGAGTCTAATTGTTGAGTAGAGATGTAGCTGCAGGAGGGAAAATGCATTAAATACAGGAAATATGCATTTCCTCTTTTTGTTTGACCTGTAGTCAGTTATGTAGTGTATGATCATGCCCTCTTGCTAGTGTCATTACCTCCATCCTCTGCCTCAGAAAAACCCTTTCTGTGGCTTAGATGGGCTTTGTTTGGAACAACATCCACAATAGTTATTACTGTCTATGCTAGTTCCTGAGCTAGTACCAGGTTATCTTCTCAAGCCAAGACATGAGAATAATTTAATATTCTCCATAATTTGTTAATAGTTTTATTTCCAAGTTTTTCACGTATTTTACCTCAGTTATGAACAGAAAATTTTCTCACATTTCTGCCCATTTTGTCTGTGAGGAACCTAAAAAAACCATAAACAAAAGATTGTGTGCTGCTTTTGTGTAGTACTGAATTCATGCAAGCAGTAGCAGACCTCCAGCAGTACTGGAAGATCTCCAGTGCTTTGAGCTGCTTCTGCTCCATGCCAGATGAGATTTTCATCCTGTCATTTCCAGCTACGTCTGTCTTGGTTAAATCACTTCATGGAAGTCATTGTTCCTATGACTATACGAATTTCACCTTACCACAATAATCCAACTGTGTAAGGAGGTATAATTATGCCTCTGACTCATCAACTTGGACACACACCCCATTCACACACACCCACACACACATACAGCATATGCTGGTATGCTGCTAAGTCTGTATGTGCTACACATGTGAAACCATTACTCTGGTTTGCACATCAAAAACCTATTTTTCTTTTCCTTGATACTATGAATAGACCCAGTCTGAAACTAAGATCCATTTGGTGCTAATGTTTTTTCACAATTCTCAAGCATTTAACAAAGTCAAATACCAGTTCTTTTTTTTTTAATTTTTTTTTATTTATATAACTGAATCACAAATACAAAACAAGAAAAAAAAATTAAACACCATGTGATATACATAATAGTGAATTAAAAAAAATTTTTTTTTCTTTTTCTTTTTTCTCTTCTCTTAAGCAATACTAACTTTCATTGTTATTTTGCACCTTTACCCTTAAATTTATAAATCTGTTCAACTGTTATAATTTCACATTTAATTCAATATTTTTCACATCCCCTTTAATCTATTTCTATTGTTAATTCTTTTAACTTTTTTTTTTTAAAAAACATTAACATCACTTATCCATTTAAATCTATAAATCACAAGTTTGACACACACACCTACTAAGAATTACAAAATATACAACATAAAAGAAAAACAAAACTAAAACTAAAAAATACCCACCCCCCAGAGCCAACTTTTTATTTAATCCACTTTCCAAAATTGCCATTCTTCTTTTGACAGGGTAGTATTACTATCTCTTTTCAGAACTTTATCCAAAAATATTTTCCAAATTTCTTCAAAATCATTCCCTTTAACCAAACCTTTCATAAACCTAATTCTACATGTTAGTTTATCATTAATTGCAATTTTCCACACTTCGTTATACCATTCCTCTATTTGAAATTTTTCATTTGCTTTCCATTTTTTTGCTATTATTAATCTCGCTGCAGTTAACAAATTTGTTATTAATTCTTTCTTTACTTGAGTACACTCAACCTTATCATATATAGACAACAATGCAATATTTGGACATACTGGTATATCTGCTCCTATAATCTCTTTTATCTCTTTAAAAACCTTTTGCCAAAACTCCATTATCTTATTGCAATTCCACCACATATGCATATATGTACCAATTTCTTGACATCCTCTCCAACATAATCTTGAATATTTCTCATCTATTTGATTTAATTTCACTGGAGTCAAGTACCATTTCCACACTAATTTATAATAATTCTCTTTTATTCTTATTGATAATTTTTTTAAATGACGTTGTTTCCAAATTTTTCTCCATTCTTGTATATCTATATTTTGTACTATCTCTTCCTCCCACATTTTTCTAAGAAAATCCTCTTCTTGTTCTTTTGCTAATATTTTATATATTTCACTTGTAATACCTTTTAGTATTTCATTTTCTTGCATATTTTCTCTTTGAATAATAATTTGTTCAAATTTAGTATATTCTTTAAAATCCTTAACATATCTTTTCATACTCTTTGTCCATTGCTCTAATTGTATATAATTTAACCAGGATATTTTAGTTTCCTGCAATCTCTCTTTCATTCTATCTTTATTTATCATTATTTTCATCCAATCTTTTAATCTATAAATTTTTTGTTTTTTTATTTCTTTCTCTATTATTTCTCTTAAATTTATTGGAAATTTTTCCATCATCACTATCGGAGTTAATATTGATATATTCGGTAATAATTTTCTTTTATTTTTTTTCCATATTTCTATTATATTTTTTATAAAAGGATTTTCTATCTTCTCCATTTCTTTCTTTGAAAAATTCCTAAAAAATATATTTTCTAATTTTGTCTCAATATTCATATCTTCTATCTCTAACCAATCTAAATCACCCTTTCCTGAAACCCCCTCTATGATATGTCAAATACCAGTTCTGAGGGAAGTAGTGTCATGGAACAAAAGGAACATAAGTTGTAGAGAGTATCAATTATTTTCACACAGGTTTAAAACACAAGGAAATAACCAGCACCATTTTCCTTCTGTCTCTGTTGTCAGCCAGGACAAGCCAGCTTTCCGAGAGGTGATCTCACAGCTGGAACTGGATCCAAAATGCAAAGGCCTGCCTTTCTCATCATTCTTGATTCTGCCTTTTCAGAGGATTACGAGGCTAAAACTGCTAGTACAGGTACAACATGCTCATAATTTTCTGGCAAGCCCTTACTGTTTCCATGGCTGAGTTCACCAAAACCAAAGGTATTAGAGAGGAATGTTCTTTGTGGGAGAAATGGGTCATTAAACAGCCTGTAATGCAATGACAAAAGAAAGAATACTGAATTCTCCTCCTCTTTCTTACACTTATTCACTATCTACTTGAACTGGAATTTGAGCCAGTTTTTAAAAGATGATTAGCAGCCGTGCCTATTTAAAATGTCCCTACTTGTTGTTAACTATTACACAGAACTGTGATGACTGGAAAACTTTACTTAATATGAAGTAAGTGTGGCTGTTAATAATATCTATCCTGGTTGTTGTGTAGAATATCCTGAAGAAAGTGGAAGAAAAGTCTGAACGTGAAATCACTGCCCTTGATGCTCACAAGGAACTGGAAACAGTAAGTGTCAGCTGCCTAACATTTCTCAGAGTATTTAGGATTTTTGTGTGCTTTCCTAGAGATAAATGAGATAAATGAGATAAATGTTAGGAAAGTAGATGAAATAATATTAATGTAAAATATTTCTCTCTTTAATTAAAGCTAACTATTCCACTGAGTGTCTAACAGGAGTTGCTAAGTTAGAATCTAATGTTTAACTGGGCATGTCCATACTGCATAATTGTAGCACTTGGATACCACTTTAACTGCCATGGCTCTGTCTTGTGGAATGCTGGGAATTATAATTTGGTGGGGGATTCAAATTTGTCTGACAGAAAGTTCTAGTGTTATGGTTCAGTGGAGTGCAGTAGAGAATTCTGTGTACCTCACCAAATTACAGATTCCAGGATTCCGTAGGAAGGTAGTTACAATGGGATCAAACAACTACGGTTGTGCATTGTAGATACATACTATATGTGTATTTTCAGTGTCTGTTACAAGGGCATTTAGACAAAAGCATTTTGGAGAAAAAGTTGCCTAAGACTTCAGAGAGCAAAAGCTTCTCTCAAATACTTGAAGGTGACAGAATCCATAGAGAGCAGTTGTTTAATTAGCTGCCACCAGAAGCAAACCATTAGTAGGTCAAGTTTCATCCAGGAGTGCAGATTTCTTTTTCTGACCCAAAACTACATGTGCCATGAGAGGCTTTTTTATGAGTGATTCAGCTCAAATTTTTTAAGTTTCCTTTCTAGGAGACTTTTTAGAGTATGTTTGCTGCCTGCCAATTGTGTACTTTTGGCAGCTGGGCCAAAGTGCAATATAATTTTAACATTAGCCTGAAGCAGCTTATTGCATGAAGAATATATACATGGACAGAGAATGTGCAAAGTGCAGAAGCCCTGCAACCACTCTCCCTCCATATCAACACAGAGATAAAGATCTGCATATGGCCTACACATGTAGCCAAAATGACACAATTCTATGGGGAGGAAGAATCTGGTAACCAACTATGCTACATGAGGTAATCTTGTAGCACCTTTGAGAAGAGCTGAGAGAAAGAAGTTTGTAGCCTAAGCTTTCATTGATTGGAGCTACTTCATCAGATGCACTATCAATAACTATGGCCATTTCTGCACTACACTGTTATAGTGCTGTTATTCTACTTTCAGCATCCCATGGAATCCTGCAGTTTGAAGTTTAGGGAGGGGCATTTAGAATTCTCAGCCAGAGAGCTCTTTGGCCTCAGTAAACTACAAACTCCAAAATTCCACAGGATGTTGAAAGTGGAATAATAACACTAAAACATTGTAGTGCAGAAGTGGCCTGAGTCTGTGAAAGCTACAGGCTTCTTTATCTCAGTCTCAAAGATGCGACAAAATCCTTTCATTTACTGGTGCATACCAACACAGCTATGACTTTGAATATAACTGTGTTACATAATTTTTGTCCTACACACAGATAGTCTCCAAGCAGACATTCTGTTCGTATGTGAATATGCGGCACTGAAGATAGAACAGACATGCTGGGTGGGTAAGGAGAGGAGAGGCACTTCAGCTGTAGGCTGGATCATGGTAAAGATGGTTTAATCAAACCCGGTATATAAAATATATTGTATTTTGGCTACTTCAAAATACAGCTGGATAGACAGTGGACACAGTTGATGAACATATGCTACCCTTCTTGCCATGGGCCAGATGAGCTGATAAGAATTGTCCTTTCTTTGGAACTGTCATTTGACTAGCTACTTTTCCCTGCCTGGTTTTCTACTCCAAACAAAACTCCAGTGGGACACTGCAGTGACTGTGAAAGATTTTGCTGACATCCTGCCATCATGAAATCCTATTTCTCCTCTTAGCTGCTCAGCTAGAAGCAGTTGAGCAGTGAGAGGCACAAAAGAGGATATTAGCAATTATAGTGGATTCATGGAAGCTACCTCTCTTCATACTTAGCTGTTTCTCATTACCCTGATCAGGCAAGAGTAGACAGAGTGCCAAGTAGATGTGTTCCTTACTTCTAGAAGAGCACTGTGGGCATGGATCATTGCAAACAGAGCAGAGCGGCTTCTCGCCTCTCACTCTACAGGCATTTTAAATTTCATTCAGTAGTGATTCTGTAGATGAGCCTTCAGTATCAGTAGGACTGGCATCTCAGTGACAGAAACATGTTCTCTTTGAGAACGTATTTCAGTGGGCCATATTACTTAGCAAAGCATGTTTTAACTTGTGTCCTAAAAAGGGTTGTGCCCCAGATATTTGGATTGAAATGAGTCATACTGCCCATTGCATTCCTGCTGTATGTTATCTCAAAGAAAATACAGTTTTCTCTCATTTTATACACAAGTAAAATAGTATCAGCTATCCAGTGAAAGAGTATGCAAGCATCAATGACCTTTTGTAGCTGATGTAGTCCAGCGAACTCTTTCATCTGTCCATGTGAAACTGGGTTGGGTTTATATCGTATAGAGGACTGTATTCTGAGAAGTGGATATTACTGGGATAATAAAACAGCTGAGGGAGAGTTGGATTCTTGAGGGCTTTAAACGCCCAGTTCTCTCCTGTGCTGAGGTAGGGCTACCTGCTGTATGCTGAGAAAGTGACTGCGAGCTGCAGTCATGGACTTATGACATCTTCTGTCTAAGGCCACTTTCTAACCAGTAGGCAAACTAGGCATTAACAATTTCCAAGCCCTGTGATGTTTATTTGCTGTTAAGAGTTGGAGCATTCTTCCCTTCATCTCTGAATGTATGTCTCCTTCTCTCACTAGTGTGTACATGCTTTCCTTCATGCAATTGTGGTTATACCTCAAACTTAAAACTCTGGGGACAAGGAAACTTATTTCTGAAATACTCTCATTTCTACTTCTCTTCTAGGTGGTGAAGGCCTGTAATGAAGGTGTTAGAAAAATGAGCCGTACAGAACAAATGATCAGTATCCAGAAGAAATTAGAATTTAAGATTAAGGTATTAGTATAACCTGATAAAACCTGAACAGATGGAGCGGGCATTTATTATCATTTATCATCATGGAATAAATCTATCACAATTCTATACTTATATTAGTCAGCAATTACTTCATTGGAATGCCCATTTGTCAGGCCACTCTGTTGTTTACTGTCAAGGGCCAGATAGTCTCTCATCTGGCAGAATTTATTTTTGCAGTAGCTGAGGGGGTTTGCAGATGAGGCTTTCAGTGTGCAATCAAGCATCACATATTGCATCCTCAAACATGGAATTTGGCAAGGGTTCCAGACAACAGTATTGTATAACTCCCCCAAGTTTTCCTCCTATCTGGCTGGAAGCATCTTGAACCATAAAAATTGAATGTAGTGGAGCAGTAGATTATAGCAGGAGTTCTGTTAGGATATGCACACCTGTAAGTTTTCCTTACATGTGTGGATGTCCTTTTTCAGGCACTCAACACCCAAAGCCCCAACCCAACTTACTGAAAAGCCCCTGAAGCCCAGTTCACATGTTCATTCCATGCTTCGCAATAAGAAGACAGGCTCAGAGAAGTGTGGCCATATCCCCATAGTCAGACACAAAGTGATGACATCAGTACTGAGATCTGTCAGGATTCTCCAGGACTCTCAGCACTGCTGTAATCATTGTACATCTAGCAATGGAGATATAGTCAGATGCTTAGCCAAGTCTGCCTGCCTGCTGTGAAGTATGGAATGGTCATGCCTGGCAAATTCAAGGACTGTTGAGTAAGTCAGGGGGAGGGTATATGACTCAGTGTAGTGTAGTTCTGCATATGAATATTTACACTAAGCTGAAGGATATAATTCTAAGGTCTATAAATATTGAGTTCATTGTGTAGTTTGGATCTCTTAATGCTAATGTCCCATGATGAAATTCTCCTCTAGCATCATATTTAGTATTTATCTGCAGAAGCTCAAATCCTGTTGTGGCTTTATGCTGTGTAAATATCATTCCACGGGTGGTTACATTTGCTGAGATGGTGGTACTCTGTTTGGAACTATGCAAGCTGTCTTAATGCTGGCATTAACTATTGCTTAACTAGTTGTGCTATCCGGGAGTTTTTGTAAGTACAGTCCCTAGCAGACAGTGGAGTTTGATCCACTGCACAGTGATACAGTGCACAGTCATAGTGCCAGTTGCAGGATCAGTGCAATCCAGTAACTTCAGCATAGCTATGCTGGCATAATTTCACGCTATCAAACAGTGGTCAGGATCTCTGCCATAATTTCCTCATCAGTAGTAGAAGTCACTTGTGTGTTGAGAAGATTCTGTAGGTGAGTTCCAACATGACATGGATCGGCTACTTCATACTTCTCTTTGTCCTCTTCCCCATGCACCCGTCTATCCTCCCCTAGTCTGGGGATGGTTGCTGTTTCATAGACCTACAAATACAACTGAATACAGTTTTTAGTCACCATCAACTTTATATCTTGTTTGGTTAAACTCTTGAGGAATCATGTCATGCAGTTATTATTGTAAATCTCTCTCATCTTTATTGTTATTTTGTTTAGAAAGATGCTTTGAACTTTCCAGTTGATGGCCATTTTTTCTTTCCATACCTGAAATAACTTTTTTTTATTCTCATGTAACATCCTTAGACTTTCTGATTGCCCTATCTTGTTATGGCTTAACTTTTAATGTTAATTTTATTGTTATATTTCCTGGAATTGATATAACAGGGGGAAGGACTGTATTATGTTAGACCACAGAAAAAAGGAAGAACAATACAAAAGAATGTACAGCTGGCTTTTGTTATTCTTTCAATTTCTCGTTGGCATCTCTCTCTAAACCTAATATAATTTATCAATTTTATCCATCTCATCTATTTGGATATCTTTCCCAATTAGTTTTTAAAGCTCTGAATGGCAACCATTCTGCAGTTCTCTGCCAAATTTATTCACACTGATCATAGAGGATTATAATAAATCCAGAGTCACATCTCTGTACTTCCCTGCTAGACACAGCTAAGGTCTACTGTTAGTTCATTGCCAGTTTTGAATTATTGCCTTCCAGTATATTTGTACTATTTGCTATCAAAGCTAAATATAAATAATCATTTGAAAAAAGACTCCATTTCTAAAACATATGTTTAATGTAATATAATAAAATGTGTAAATACTGTTGATCAGCATTTTGTAGCAAGCACCTCTTCCCAAGTTTACACAATTTGGTCATGAAGGACCATCAACTCATATCTGTTTGCACACTCTTTGTGGAGTTACTGAGCTCACATTTTTTCACCTTCATATTGCTGAATTTCTTCATTCAACTTCAACAACATATTATAAATATGTAAAATAAAAGTTTTAATCCAATCTTGTATTCTTAGGTTTTCAAAGATCTCTCTCCTTCTCAAGAACTTCTGCATCAATCATTTCCAAGCATTTTTCATGACCTGACTTTGAATACTTATTGTAGGAGTGTTTGAATTTAGGGCCTTTCCACACTACACTGTTATAGTGCTATTATTCCACTTTCAACTTCCTGTGGAATTCTGAGGTTTATAGTTTACTGAGGCCCAAGAGCTCTCTGGCTGAGAATTCTGAATGCCCCTCCCTAAACTGCAAACCACAGGATTCCATAGGATGTTGAAAGTGGAATAATAGCACTATAACAGTGTAGTGCAGAAAGGCCCTCAGACATCTTGCTACTTTCAGTATTCGAAACCAATTTCTTCTTGTCTTTTGACTTCTGTTGTCTGCTCTTTCTGTTATGTCTGCTGGTGATATCATTTTTCTCATTTAATTTTGCATTATTACCTACTCTTGTTTGTCTTATCATTCATCATTTTCTTTCTAGTCATTTTCTTCCTCACTGCCTCATCTCTTCTATTACACTTCTTTTCCACATATACTAATAATGATAAGCAAATTGAGGTACATATCATGCCTGGTCTTTGATTGTCTTTATTTACAGGGTGGCAGTGGGGGAGGGGGGAATCCTCTCTTAGGCAAAGAAATTGTATTTTTTCTAGTCTTTTTCCTCGTTTTCTAGTCTTTCTCCTCATTTGTCATTCATATTCTGTTAACTCATCTTCCATCTGTATATCCTCAAGTCTGTACAGTGTTTCTCTGATAAACTAGTCTTCATTAGTTCATAAATTCTTTCCATTCATTTTTGCTACTGTCTGTAACTGTTTCATTTCCATTTCCATTTTAACCTGTATCTGTTGATTATTTTTTTTGGGGGGGGGAGTGGGAGTGGCTTCTTCTAATCATCTGGTTGTTTTCTGGATGTGGTTCCTCTGTTTGTAACAGTTGTTTGGCTATTTACTTTAAATTATCCACTTGGAAATATGATCACATTACATTGAATCATAGAGTTGGAAGAGACCACAGGGGCCATCCAGTCCATCCCCCTGCCATGCAGAAACCCACATCAAAGCACTCCCAACAGATGGCCCTCCAGCCTCTGCTTAAAAACCTCCAAAGAAGGAGACTCCATCATACTCTGAGGCAGCATATTCCACCGCAGAGCAGCTCTGACCGTCAGGAAGTTCTTCCTGAGGTTCAGGTGGAATCTCTTTTCCTGCAGTTTGAATCCATTGTTCCTTGTTCTAGTCTTTGGAGCAGTGGAAAACAAGCCTGCTCCCTGCTCAGCATGACATCCCTTCAAATATTTAAACATGGCTATCATGTCCCCTCCTAACCTTCTCTTCTGCAGACTGAACATCCCCAGCTCCCTAAGGTACTCCCCATAGAGCATGGCTTCCAGACCTTGCACCATTTTGGTTGCCCTCTTCTGGACACACTCCAGCATGTCAATATCCTTCTTGAAATGAAGTGCCCAGAACTGGATACAGTATCCCAGATGAGGTCGAACCAAAGCAGAGTAGAGTGGTACCATTACCTCCCTTGATTTAGACACCATACTCCTATTGATGCAACCAAGAATTGTGTTGGCTTTCTTGGCTGCCACATCACACTGCTGACTCATGTTCAGCTTGTGGTCCACCAAG
Source organism: Ctenosaura bakeri (assembly GCA_948474755.1). Lineage (NCBI taxonomy): Eukaryota > Metazoa > Chordata > Lepidosauria > Squamata > Iguanidae > Ctenosaura > Ctenosaura bakeri. The sequence goes on from CAOLHI010000568.1 coordinate 145,464, forward strand.
ACTCCTAGATCCCTTTCACATGTACTGTTATCCAGCCACGTGACCCCCATCCTGTATTTGTGCATTCCATTTTTTCTGCCTAAGTGTAGGACCTTACATTTCTCTCTGTTGAAACTCATTTTGTTAGCTTTGGCCCAGCTCTCTAATCTGTCAAGGTCCTTTTGCATTTTGATCCTGTTGTCTGGTGTATTAGCAACCCCTTCCAATTTGGTATCATCATGCTCTCTATTCCTTCATCTATTGTTATTGTCCTTTTTTCTTACCATTTCATCTTTGTACCCAATTTGTTATTTATCTTTAAGTATATTAATTATCTCATCATAAGGTTTTCAAGGCAAAAGTCATCTGGAGTAGTTTACCATTGCCTTCATCTGTGCTGTACTAAGAAGGATCAACTGTGGTACCACTGCCATTGTCTCTGAGATCCTCCACCAGTTTCACCACTCACTACTGCTGCTGGCCAGTAGCTCTTTGGCACATTTAATTTGGCTCCTCAGCAAAAGCCTGTCTGACATGGGAGACCCTAAAAGCAGCACTGCTGCCATCAGCATAGCCTGTTGCCTCACAGGAGCATGCAGTCCCAACACCATCAACAGGCAGTGCCATGGTGAGAGAGTTCTGCAGATAGCATAGACTGCCAAAAAGACAAATGAATGCATCTGGGGCAAATCAGGTTTGAACTCTCCCTAGAAACCAAGATGACTTAGCTGAGACTGACATATCATGAGAAGACATGACTCACTAGGAAGATAACAATGCTGAGCAAGGTAGAGGGCAGTAAGAAAAGAGGAAGATCATATTACAGGTAGGTAGGCTCAAGTAAAGAAGCCATAGACTTGGATCTGTAGGACATTAGCAGGGCTGCTGATGACAGGGTGATTTGGAATTCTCTCATTTGTGCCATAAGCACAATGGTTTCCAGGGAGAGTTCAAACCTGATTTGCCCCAGACTCATTCATTTGACTTGGCAATAGTTAACAGCAGTAGCAGCAGCAGCAGCAGCAGCATATTAATTATCTAATCATGATAATCATGTAATATACCTTTCTAATTGTTTGCATTCTTTTCTTTCTTTACATTTTAGGTATCAATTTCTGTGAACCCTCTAGCAGTACTCTAGAACATATTAGTCCCTCAGTCTCACATTTTGTTGCAGAGTCCATACAGAATTAGCTAAAAAATGCAAGCATTCTGCAGCATTGTCACTTGAACAGTTGTAAATAATTATCCCAGAGATCAGCTACTTTCTGTGTCCAGTTCTCTCTCTCTCCCTCCCTCCCTCCCTCCCTCCCTCCCCCTCATAATCCACAAAGTTTCCGTGGCTGGACAGTGCTTCAACCAAACAAAATAGCAGCTGAGATTAAAAAAAAAAAAAAAAAAAGGTCCTAAACAAATGTGTTGTTTTCTGCCACTAGGTATCTTCTTTACTGAGCTAATGTAACGTGTTGTTCTTGGTCTATGGCTTCAAGTCAACTCTGATTTGTGGTGAACCTATCCTAGAATTTTTCTTGCAGGATTTCTTATGAGGTTTGCCATTGCTTTCCTCTTAACCTGAGAGAGTATGACTTGTCTACAGTCATACATGAAGTTTACATGGCTGAGCATGGTTTCAAACCCTAGCCCATCATTCAAACCAGTACTCCACATTGGCTTTCCAATGTAGCATATGGGAAGAAAAAAATGTCATTCCTGCTAAGATGGCACCATAAGTTACCAGAACCTTAGGCTGTCCAATTGCTTGGAAAGATTCTAGACAGATCCTCCTAGTGACTTATGCTGGTGACCTTCGTGGCTTTTTTGGACATTATGTGAGGAGATATCAAGCATGGCCTTGTGCGATAGCTTTTCCCCAACTGCACAGTGGCTGCTACATAGTCCTGAGTGCAAGTTTCACCCTTCCCAACCAAATGACCACTGACTGATTAGGGAGTGCATTTCCTTCCTCTGTCAGTTAGCTGGACCTCCTTCATAGCTACACTGGTAGAACTTTACATTCTGGCAGCATCAATTAGGATTGTAGCGGCAGAGCCGTACTGCCAAGGACCTTCTCTTTTCGTCTAAGCAAAAAAAGATTGAGAGGGGAGAGGGAGGGAAGGCAGGAGTGAAAAAAAGAAAGAGATTTTGGGTTTACTTTCCTAAAGTCCTATAGAACTTTGTGAGCTTGGTGTACAACGAAGTAGCTAGACAACAAGGCAGTCTCAGCATGCGGAGGAAAAACAGTCATGGGAAATTCCATTTCCAAAATAATACCTTTAAAAAAAAAATATGGCAGCACCATTAAGGCTAACTCATTTATTTTTGCATGAGCTTTTGTGGATATAAACCCACTTTTTCAGATGCAGTGCTTCAGGTGCACTCAGTACTGCATCCAAAGAAGTAGGTTTACAGCCAACAAAAGCTTATGCAAAAAGAAAAGCTAGTTACTCTTAAAGGTACTGGCACAGTTCTTTTTCTCTCTCCTCTTTCCTTCCTTCTTTTTAAAATATGCAAGAGTTGCTTTAAATGTCCTTAATGCCCTTTGACTTATACTACAGAAGAAATGACTGGTTTCACCAGTTTCAGAGGATTAGCAAGTGATTAACTGAGTAAGAGAAGTCAGAATATCTGTGTTCCTGAGTTCCACGAGAGTGTTCTGACTATAGACACTCTGGGGGACACCGCTGCTTTCTGTAGACTATTGTGTTGGTCAGGTATTTGCTGTGATTGGGAAGCAGAACAGTACTTGCTGATACCTGGCCATTAGATCTCTTCCGGCTTTTAAGAAATCACTTAAAATCTACTTGTTTCAGGATTCTCCTATTTCATTGACCCCCAGTGTATCTTTCTGCCTGTCTATTCTCTCTATTTTTCATGTATTATTTAACCACAACAATACAACAGTTATACTGACCTGATTATAATCTTACAGAAAGACTCTCTTTTCTGTTTTTCACAGCACCTCATTCATTTGGGAGTATTTAATAAATATTTTTGGCATTTTCTCTTGGGGCACAGTTTAAAAATGAAAACTACATTTCTTCTTCTGGAACTGTGAAAAATTGTCATATGGTCTCCATGTACTTTAGGAAGGTTATGACACAAGAATTAGTATTGAATTCAGATTGATTGACGCAAGGTGCTGTGTTGCAGCATTGCTGATTGTTGTTTCATTTCCTTCATTAGTCTGTGCCCATCATCTCACATTCCCGTTGGCTATTGAAGCAGGGAGAACTCCAGCAGATGAACGGTCCCAAAACATCACGTACCCTTCGCACAAAGAAACTCTTCAGAGAAATCTATTTGTTCCTCTTCAATGATTTGCTCGTAATTTGTAGACAAATTCCTGGGTGAGTCAGAAACAGATAGAAACAAAAGTCTGGTTGCGAAATCCTGGATATAATATCCAAATATTGGATATTAGATATGTCTTAATAATCTGTCAGGAGCAGTTTCCTTTCTCAGGTCTTGCTGTGCTACACCACAGTAAGCAAACTTACATCTCTGTTCCCTGTCATTCTGCATTTTCAAAGCTGGGAATTCCCTACCTACCTTCTTAAATTGGCATAAAGTGATGATTTGCCTCAGAGAAGAACTGAAAGGAAAGTAAGTGCTAAAACTTCCCATACAGAGCACTTTCTGTTTACATCCCATCAAACAGTGGCTTCAAGGGGGAAAAAATCCCAGAATAGCAGCAGAGGATAAAAACAACTGATTAGGGAAAGGTTTGAGAAGAGAACAAGCACAAGAACAGTTAAGGACATACATTTAGTCTGTCCGTTTTCAGATGTAAACCATCTCTTCCTCTGAGTACTGTGTTGTGAAAAGGGGATTGTCAGGGTTCTTTTGCCTTTGTTTTACATCCAGGTACATATTAAAGTTTTGTTTAGTTCTTGGACAACAAGAGTGTATCCACACTACACAATTATACTAGTTTAATACCACTGTAAACTGTCATGGATCCATTCTGTGCAATCCTGGGTTTTGTAGTTTGCTGAAGAGGTGTTTAGAAATCTCTGCTAGAGAGCTACTCTAGTGTTGCAGTTCAAGTAAAATGTGGACCCTCTAGCAGAAAAGTTTAAGTACATAACTCACCAAACTACAAATCTCATGGCAGCTGAAGAGATACCAACAGGTATAATTAAGCAGTGTGGAGACATCTCAAGTCACGTGTTCTTCTATATAGATTATTTCTCTGTTAGAGCTATGTGAAGCATGCTCTGACTGCTTCTCTGTCCCATGTTTGAGATCATATTTTACATCTCAGCCTATTGCTAATGATTCTGATGGCCATGTTATTTTTCCTCTTAGTGACAAGTACCAGGTATTTGACTCTGCTCCTCGAGGACTTCTCCGGGTGGAAGAGTTGGAGGACCAAGGACAGAGCTTGGCCAATGTCTTTATCTTGAGGCTGCTGGAAAATGCAGATGATCGGGAAGTCAGCTACATGTTGAAGGCATCATCTCAGTAAGTACAGTTAGATACACAAACGTGTAGAGTGTGGATGGTCCCACTGAATTTGCTTGATCACAAAGGATTTGGGCCTATTTTGGTTCATACAATAATCTGTGACTGAGTGGCTACATGTCTTCAAGTGTATGCCTGCAGGCAGAGGAATAACCTTAGGAATCGGTTAATCACTGTATAATATTAGAGGAAAACTTTATTCTAATTAATGTGGTTCCTTCACAAATCACTTCTCCATCATCACTACACTTTACTATCCTTGTCTAGTGCAGCCATTATGGGTAAAATGCTTCCTGTGACACTCTGCGCTTTTTGTTTGTTTCAGTGATTGCTTGTGAATAGAAAATACAGACTGAGGATCTGCATGGGTTCATGAAGCATGAAGTTCCACCCAGACAGAATTTCACTCTGCCTCCTCTCCCACAGGAATCACATGGACTCTGCTCTCCCCAACACAGCCATTAAGTGACTGGTGGAGAGAGGAGGCAGCAGCGAAGTGCCCAGCTATGTCCCTATGATACACAATTACAAAGGCATCTTCTGGGAGTTCTGCAGAGATCCCAGAGGATGATGTTGCCATTGTGCAGGCAGCTATAGTAGGACTGCCAGAGTGAAAACTGGAGATGTCACCTGTACTTTTAATAGTTGTATAGAAGAGGGAGTTTCAACAGGTGTAGCTTGTTACTTGGTTGTGTGATATACTCTTATATACAACCATTGAAGATACAAGAGGTGTCTCCAATCTGGCAACCCTAAGTTATAGGGACATTTCCTACCCTTCAGTGTTTATTAAATGACTAGGGAAGGGGCATGGAAATGAGGAGAATTTTGAGGAAGTTGGGGGTTGTTGACTGCAGGAAGTGGTGAATTTCTTCCTCTGCAACAAAAACAAAGAAAAAACGTAAATGTCACATTCGCATATATCACTGATAGGATGCCAGCCAGTATCTCCATCCTCACAACTGGAATGATTTTGCCTTCCCTACCACAGATAATGAATGAAAGATAAGTAGTGTCAAAGAAGGTTTTCTCCTTGTTCTATGAATTCTTGCCATCAGTAGTGTGTTCAGGCCACTGACAACAAGACAGCTAAAGAGCTGTAGGTTGTGGTGGTGGGTGATGGTGGTGAAGATACCCAAGGGAAGTAATACATAATAAAGCAGAAATCTGAACTGCTGATGTAGCTATCATTGGACTGGGAAGGGCATGCCCTGGATTAGCAGGCAGTGGGGGCCACCTGGCAATATCTATCATATCCCCAATCCCTCACTTACTTTCCCACACCATCTACACATGATTACAGGTTAGTGTCTCCTTTCAGCATGCTTGAAGAGGGGGAAAACCAGCTCTTTTCTCTTCCCTGATGAAATGGCATTAGCTCCCATGCCCACAACAAATCCCTGGGTCTTTCTATGGCTTTTGGATCCAGATGGATCAGATGTTCATAATCTTTAGATAAAGAGACTAACACCTTAGAAGGAAGCAAAGTAAAAAGGGGAAAGGCTTCTGTTTGGTCTAAAGAAAGCCACCTTTGTTCAGTTTTTTATCCTTATTGTTGGAAGCCGCCTTGGATACCATTTTGGGAGAAAGGCAGCATACAAATACAATAAATAAATAAAATAGATAAATCCTCTTTCTCAAGCCTTTTTCAGTCTACCTCATAATGGTATTTAAGATTGTAAATGCAGGGATGCCACCAAGTTCTGTAGAACTTTTTCAACTACTCCTAAAATTAATATCACCTAAGAGCAAATAAATGTTACATAGATAAAAAGCATAACTTTGCAAGACACAGGACTTTAAAACCACATGGTTATAATTAAATGCCCATGACATGTGGTCTGCAGAGTGTTGCCCCAGTGCTCATCTATTACACAACTTTTTAGCTGACTTTAGCTGACTTTCCACTAGCTTTGCTTCCAATACTTCCATTTCTGGACTGCATTGTACACTGAAGCACTGCAAGAAGCTGTCTTTCTCTTCATGCAGGCAACAACTTTTTTTTTTATTCTGCAGAGTTTTGAAAACTGAAGGTTTTTAAAGAAAGAGCTTTTAGAAGGGTGCTGTATTGTTTTTATTCTTTTAACTGCAGTGTTCTTTTCAACTGCATTTCGTCATATTAAACTATATGTCTAAAATTGTTTTTAAATGTTGTTAAATGAAAATTCCACTCCAGTGTTGGTCCTCTGTATGTTTTAACTGCATTGTATCTTACATAGTAAGCTATCCTGAGTCCTAGTTTTAGGGGTAAGTGAGGTATAAATCTAATCATCATCATCATCATCATCATCACCACCACCCCACCCCCTAAATTAGATACACTGCTAATGACATCCTGTTAAGAAAGATTTGCCAAGAAAGTTTTATAGTCTAGAATCTGTTTCAACGTATGAGTTCTCAGTTCCTGGTCACAAGAATGTTTTGTGGAGCAGGAGTAATGATATGGCAAAAATGATGAAATCTTTCCACGTTTTCTCCTTTTATCATATCACTTGTTTGTTTCTCCTTCCCCTATTCCATTGAATAAGCCTCAGAGGCAAGGTGTTTGGCTCTGAAGCTGTTGCAACACTTGTTTTTAACTTGTGGGAAAGAAGGCAAAGTTGCCATCATACCTTTCACTCAAGGTACTCAGTGTTCATGACAGCACCAGAGTCAAGCGGAAGATGACAGAAATCATGGTCCTTCTCCCTTTTGGCCATAAAACTGGCGTTGGAAGGTGAATATGACTTAGAGACCCTACAGTCATTGAGACTAATCCTACCCCATGGTTCTTGAACTTCTAAAAGAGGGTCAAATGGACTCCAGTGTTTCCCTTTCTCCTTGTTTACATGCTCATTATGATCTTTTGAATCACATCTAACTTGACTCATTAAAAGAGAATAGTGATTTCAGGTATATCAAGAACTAATGTATGTAAACTAAGGTGAAAAAGCAATAAGCCTATGGTTGCAGAATGCATTTCTCAGTCAATTGCTTCTGTAATATGTCCAGGTTATTTCGGTATAGTTCACCAGATTAACCTGCATATACCTTCTTGTATTACCTTGTGCGTGACATTTTAACCAGCGAGTGGGAGCAGATGAGTCAGGATGTATAAATGTCTTGCTGACAAGTGATGCTTTATAGGCTTGACTGACAGGAAAGAGGGAGCACATGGACTTCACCTATTCACACATGAAGAAGAGTGCACCATTACATAAAGGTGTTGTGGGAGCTACACCTAAGCAAGGAAAACAAGAAACTTTAGATCAACAAGGAAAAGCAGTCCAGCAAATGTGTCTGTATATGTCAGAGAATGGAGAATGTGTATCATCCAAAAAATATGAAAACTGGGCAAGAATGTAAAGCACTGATTCTATTGCCTTTCCAAAACTGAGTAGAAAAATTGCTGTATTCTCTCCTCTTACATCTCTACCCCACACAGAAGTGAAATGAAACGCTGGATGATCTTGCTGGCCCCAAATAGGCGGACCAAGTTTGTTTCCTTTACATCTAGGCTGATGGGTAAGTGGAGCAACAGGAAAAAGGAGGGATAATAGGTAGATGCCATCTGGACAGATCCAAAGATCATTTCTTATTTTTTGGTTCTAATAATGCTGCTTCTGGGATGCAAAGGCAGGTCAGATATTATTTGCGGAACAAACATTGTTTAAAAGCTGAGGTTCAGCTTTGAATTATCTCCTCAAGTATGACTTTCCAGTGTCAGTAGGTCAGCTACCTGCCTTACTCAGGTGACAATTAAGCCAATTCCAAGCTGTGTGTCAGGGTTTGTATAGCTTTACTGTTCCATAGTTGTTTGCTCCCCAGTCATCCCGGTCCCTAGAGATTCATCCTCACAAATATTCCTTATTGCATTCAAGCAAAAGTGAATGATCTGAGTTCTTCAGTTTTCTTACGTGAGAGAGTGCCTTCCCTGAGTCTTGTAGCATGAGTAAATGGTCATTGGATGAAACTGTTCCATAACTAGCCAGTGCCCTCACTGGCCATTGTATTAAAACATTTGTTGCAGTGACAGAGCCTGTTGGATTACTTTTTCCTCAGCAATATGTGTGTGTGTGTGTGTGTGTGTGTGTGTGACCATGCACAACACACATGCCCATACACCAGGGCTTTCCAAATGGTGTGCTGTCACACATCAGTGTGTCACCTGAAGTGTGTAGGTGTGTCGCCTACAATCTTGGAAATGTATGTTATTATTTATAAATCATGTATTTTTAAAAATATATGAAAAGTTTTCATGAGATATGTTGTGTCCCCATAAATTTTGTTATTACAATTTATGTATGTGTCTGTATCTCTTATAAGGAGTTAGCTTAACCTCCAGTTTACTAGTAAAACTGAATTACTGTGTCCCGAAATCATGCATGTCTAAAAAAGTGTGTCATCAACATGAGAAATTTGAAAAGCTCTGCCATACACCCTACTCTCTCGCCTATCCCATTGTAGTTACAGCTTCAGAGATAGACTGTGGTGTCATAAAAATGGCACTACTCTCCATATCATGGTTGACAAGTGACTATGTATTGTAGTCAATTTTTCCATAATGATATAGATTTGAGTCTCATTGTCCTGTAATTTTACTTCAAACACCCTCCCAGCACCTAAATGGTTGGCAGGCTGTATGAAACTTTTTCTTTCTTGTTGGCAGATTGCCCCCAAGTACAGTGTGTCCATCCATATGTGGCTCAACAGCCAGATGAACTATCACTAGAACTGGCTGATGTACTGAACATTCTGGAAAAGACAGATGATGGTAAGTGCTGATGTCTCAACAATCTTTCACCTGCAGACAGACAGAATTATGGCTGGAATTCAGGGTCAGACTTATAAATACACTAGTGTATTTACCCAACGTTGCCCAGGGTTTTTATTTTCCTTTTAAGAACACACCAAACTGTCTTCTCCATTTCCTGTAACTTTGCTCCATATATCCCAATGCAATCTGTATTGTTTACATACACAGTTTGGGTTCCTGAGGGAGTACACTGTCCTCCTCCTTGCTGCTAGGCCTCATGTCCATAGTAACCGGCCTATTTCTGTACCTGTATATTTTCCCCTTATTCCCCAATCCAATCTGTATTCAGAGTTGTTAACATTCAGAGGTTGGGTTCCTGAAGGGATATACTGTCCTCTTCCTTGCTGTTAGGCCTCGTCTCCATAGGAACTGGCCTATTCCAGTACCTGTAACTTATCCCCATATTCCCCAGTCCAATCTGTATTTGTAGTTGTTAACATACAGAGGTTGGGTTCCTGTAGGAATACATTGTCCTCCTCCTTGCTGCTAGGCATCGTCTCCACAGCAACCGGCCTATTCCAGTACTTGTAACTTTTCCCCATAGTCCCCAATCCAATCTGTGTTCTCTGGCAACTTTGATGTACTGGCTTTTGATTATTTTTTTGCTTTCTGTTGAATTTGTGCAATGGCTTTACATTTTTCTGGAAGCATTTTTTATTTTGAATTTCAACTTTTGAGATTCCTCACTTATTGAACCCATACAATCTACTGTGTGAGGTGAGAAGACCTTGTAACTATGTTGTCTATGTCACTTTAATTTTTCTCACATATGCCTCCCAAACGTTTTCTGGCATCCTTATTGATAGTAGGCTTCATCTCCATAGCAACCAGCCTGAGGCCAAAGAGCTCTCGGCTGAGAATTCTAAACGCCCCTCCCTAAACTGCCAACCCCAGGATTCCATAGAATCTTCACAGCTAGACAATCGTATGCGGTCTTCTCGCCTCACTCAGCCAATCGTGTGAGGTTTTTGCCTGCCTGACACAAACAGAAAAAACGAGCAAACATTGACTTTTATATAGTAGAGGACCTGGAATTACTCATCTGTAGTGGATCTGTATTCACAGTTCCTACATGTTCATGGTCGTGGTACTATTGCCACGATTGTGACTCCCCCAAAGCTACCTTACGGAGCAGCAGCTGCACAGAGAGAAGAGGGGTTCATTTTGCTAGTAATCAGGGCGTGGGTGGTGACATTTCCACTTCACTCCTGCCGGCCAGTGAGACTGCAACAAGGAAGCGCAAGAGGAATCCCACTTCTGGAGGTCACCTCAAACACCAGCAGAATGGACCCCATACTCTCTGTGTGGCTTTTGCTAGTAAGGTAGGCTTTTGAGGTGGCCCCTCCCGGAACTGCAAACCCCAGGATTCCATAGGATGTTGAAAGTGGAATCATAGCGCTATAACAGTCTAGTGCGGAAATGCGCTAAGTAGCCAGTGTGGAATGACAGTCCGTATCTTTAAACCTAATTCAGTGGCGCAAAAAAAAAAATGTTTGTGAATCTTAATTATTATTATGACAATCCCATACTTTTATGATGATAGCCTTATCTAATTATCCAGAAGGGTTTATATTAATTCTGAGTGTTGTGAAATGAAATGATGTATAAATTAGGCAAGCAATGAGTACACATGAGACTGGGTAGGTGGAAAAGTAACTGAACCCCTGCTTGCATCACTCAGTTAAAGGGGATAATTTGAATCTGCTGTTTAAGTACCTGGTTAGGTCTGGAGGTGTGAATTTGGAAAGCCCCACCATATAAAAGGATGAGAAATATAATGGATTTGGTCTTCACCATACGGTTATGTGGAAACATGGTCTGCCATGACCAAAAATTATTTCTAAGGGTCTCAGAAAAGCAGGTATTACTGCTTATGAGGCTAGGAAGGGGTATAAAACCTTTTCTAAGCATTTGAGTCTCCATTGTTAGATAGATAGTCTACAAATGAACAAGACTCAAGACCACAGTCTCGCTACTCGGGAGTTGTTCTTTACAAGAACAAACTAGTATACTATACTAGTATACTATACAGGAAACCACAAAGAACCTCAGAGTAACATCTAAAGATCTGCAGGCAACTCTCGCCTTGCCTATTGTGTGTGCTCATGACACAGTGATCAGAAAAAGAGTGACCAAGCATGGTCTTAACAGGAGGATAGCCTGGAGGAAGCCACTGCTTTCTAAAAAGAACATTGCTGCCCTTCTGACTAAGGATAACAAGTTGATCTCCCAGACTTCTGGACAGACAAGTCAAGGGAAGAACCTTTTGGCCACAATGAGAAACATACAATCCTCCCTCCACATTTGCAGGTTTGACCTTCACAAATTTGATTATTCACAAGACACATGGGTGCCTTCCCCCCATTTCTCCTCCTCCCATCCCCTTGCCTCTGGTAAGGGGTATGGAGAAGGAGGGCAAGCACTCGGACAAAAGGCAAGGAAATGAGGGGGAGGCATGTGCACATTTTCCTTCTCCCCTCTGGAGCTCCCCCTCCCATTCACTTGCCTCTGGTCCTGGTGCTGAGAACTTGTGCCAAGGGAAAAGGCAGGGTAATAGAGGGAAGACTCCTACAAGCCATCCTTTTCCCCTCCAGAGCTCCCCTCTCCCATTCCCTTGCCTCTGGTCCCAGTGTTGAGAATCCACACTGAGGAAATAGGGAAAGGAAGGAGGGCAAAGGCTTGCATGAGCCTTCCTTTTCCCCTCCAGAGCTCCCCTTCCCATTCCCTTGCCTCTGGCCCTAGTATGCAAAAAGCAAGGGAATGGGAGGGGGGAGCCACAGAATGGACTGACAGGAGGATTGCAGAGGGGGAGTTATTCATGGTTTTTCCACTTTCACAAGGGTTCTGCATCCTGAACCCTTGTGAAAGTGGAGGGACCACTGTATTTAGCAAGAACAAACACTCAGTTCAAAGAGAAGAACCTCATCTCAACTGCCAAGCATGTTTTGTGTTGGTTTGGGCCTGTTTTGCTGTCTCATGACCTAATTAACATGACATCATAAGACACAACCCTGAATTCCGCAGTGTACCAGAACATTCTAGAGGTGAATGTCAGACTGTTTGTGCAAGAGCTGAAGCTGAACTGAAAGTGAGTCATTCAGTATAACAGTGATTGTAAGCATACAGACAAATCTGCAAAAAAAAAAATGGTTACACAAAAAAAATATTGAAGTGTTTTAGAATGACCTAGGCAAAGTCTAAGGCCTTGAAATGTTGTGACAGAACTTGAAGCAAGCTGTTCATTCTGAGAAGCCTGCAAATAGCACCGAGTTGAAGCAGTTCTGTAAGGAGAAGCAGGCCAACGTTTGTCGAAACTGCCATGAGAGACTGACAGGAAACATTTATTTGAAGTCATTGCTGCTCAGGAAAGTGCCGTGAAGTATTGAATCTAAATGTTTAGATAGTTTTTTCACACACTTGTAACAGTTGTGGTTAAATTAATGTTGAAAACCCATCATATTTGTGTGTAATATGGTTGATCAGGTTATCTCCTGTTCTTTATCTAGGATTCCAAAGTTTGATTAAGATCTAATAACATTTCAGATTGGAAATATATGACTGTCCTAAGGGGTTCACAAACCTTTCTCACCACTGTACATATCTTCATAACTGGACAGCAGTTGCCCTGCTAAAGGTTGATCATTATATTCTTCATAATCTGTTCTTCAGTTCTGTAGATAAATTAGTGTCAAAACATTGCAATCCCCATGAAGCTGAATTCTTATAAGCCTCTCTGAGTTGTAGCATCTGCTTCAGACTTAAAAGATTATACAACCAGCTTTCTCTTAATACATTCTGGTATGATCCATGATTCTGTTGGTTTTTTAAAATATTTATTGCATTGCATTGCATTTTAAACTTGTGTTATGCCATTATTGTTTTATTGAGCTTGTGCTACCACTTGTTTCTTCTGCCTGTTATGTCTTTTTTTTTTTAACCCAGGTTGGATATTTGGGGAGCGTTTGCATGATCAAGAGAGAGGTTGGTTTCCCAGCTCTATGGGTGAAGAGATTATGAACCCCAAGATTCGGTCTCAGAACTTGAAAGAGTGTTTTCGGGTGCACAAGACAGATGACAGTCAACGAAGGAAGATGGGCAGCAGGAACAGACAGTGATTACTGCACACAGTTATCTGTTCTGTCAAAAGCAACGTATGGCAGAGGCTGAGACAACAAATGGAATTCAGTATGGAGAAAAAGGTCCACAGATGCCAGATATTGACTCCCACTTTAAAACTTAGTGGGCATATTTTCATATTTGACACAGCACGGATAAGAATTCTGAAGACACACTTGAAAAGAGATGATGAGACTGCCGTGTGCCTGTACAGATCTAGGAGCTGTAAAATATTTTTCCTGGTATACTATAAACTCCAGATAGTGTAAATTTGTCAGCTTTGCATGGTGAGAAAATAATGAGCACTGAACAATTGGAAAAACTATGTCAAATCCCAGGAGGCTAGTGGCTTGATTGCGCAATGTTTCATCCAATGGTACAATAAGGTGCCATGTTTGATTTTCTAATGGCAAGTGACAGTCTGGAAGATTAGGAACATAGCGCACAACACCTTTAAAACGGTTATCGTAAACTGTTCACATCCACACCTGTGCACTCAGGAAGCTTCTATTTAGGAAGTTAGTTTGAACTGGTAACACTGACAGATATTTGAATTGAGTGGTAGTGCCCGCAAATATATGAACCAGACCAATTGTCTCTCATTCTAGGTCCAAAGCTTTCTGTTTTGTAAGAACCATCATTTTGGCTAAGATTAATCACTTCCACTTGCATTTTATTATCAAAACAAACATTATCACCACTTACTACTGTGTGTGTTCAAGTTGACTATTATCTTAATAGTGACCCCCATGAATTTCTTTGGGTTTTCTTAGGCAAGAAATACTCAGAAGTAGCTTTGCCACTATCTCCCACAAATAAAGAGTGTAGACTTGCTGAAATATGATGGCAGAGCAGATACTGCATAGTTAGACTTTCCTAAATGAATATTTGCACTGAGCTGTATGGGGTAAAGGAGGACATGGAACAATTTCCCTTAAGTAGGTTTCACCGGGCCTATTTCAGTGCTTAGAAATTGTTCATCTGTTGAACTAAAAACAAAACCAGTGAAGACAATCTTTGGGCTGCTAAATCCGCATACATTACGTTCTTTCAGATGCTACATTTGAGAATCTAGAGAACTTGTTTGTGGAGAGACCAGCAAAGTTCTGTATAGTTTACTGTTTTTTCTTTGGTGTATATATGATCTCTGAGCTTTAAATAATATTTCTGTCAGATTCAGAGAGTTCTGAATGGAATGCATCCTTGATGGTATTGGAGGATTATACTCTTCCAGTGCTCATGCTAGGTGCATATATACAAAAAGCTTAAGGCAAAATATGGCACACTTTTTAATTAAATGTTGTCTGAACATATTGTACTGATGCACATCAGTTGAGCAGTCTGTGTATAATACTTTTTAGCTGGTGTATATAGGAAAACTTTAAAAAGCCAAAAGGAACAGGGATGCATCTCTTCTTCTAATGCAAATGTTATAACCAGCAACAAAGATGCTTCTGGAAGGAAGGAAACGATCCACAGAGAGAATTCGTCAAGGGACGATCACATGGTCAAACATGAGACAGACCAACATATTAAAAGATTGTAAAGCATTTTGCATATTAAAAGTGTTAAATAATGACTGGTGTTTATTTAACTGCAACACTCCAAAACCTTCTTTAATGCAAGGGCTCTTCCACAAGGCACAGGGCTAACTAAGGGTTGTATAAACAAGGGTTTGTGTATATTGCAATTCAAGCTTTCCTGCAAGGTGATTCAGAGGGGTTATATACCAAGTCAGATAGCTCTGAGACTGGCAGATCTCAGACTGAATTCTTTCAGCAGGAGATGTCGGGGCTAGAAGTTGAAATCCTCTGCAAAGCATGCAAACTCTTTAGGCTGCCTTCATCTCAAAACAAGCCTCTGTTCGCATAAATATCCAGACGACAACGTTATCATTATACCAGTCCATAACTTCTTTTTGAGGAAACCTCTTCATACAGTTCTTTGGAGGTTTTGTTTTTGTTTTTTTTAAAGAGGGAAACTGGACTGCTTTGCCTAGTGGACAAAGGCAGCTGAAAGGAAGTAGCAGAAAGGAGAAGAGAAACATTCCATTTGAGTCCACACAAGGCAACCAAAGCTACTGGGCTAGCAGAGCCATGCTAAACAAATCCCCAAGGCTGTTTCCACAGCCCTCAACCCTGTCAGATTCCCCAGGCTACCTTTTTCTGGCCAATAAAAAGTAAATTGCCTCTCTTGGAAGTCCCTAGTAGTGCAAGTCACCATTTTAAAAGGTTGGTGACTCCCCTTATGCTATTTAACACACACACACACACCAAAAAAATCCCAACCCATATTCCCCACTAGATTTTCAATATTCGAAATGGACTTTCAGTCCCCCCTCCTTTTGTTTTCACATTTTTGGCAGGCTGTGTGGCCTGTGGCAGATCCAAGAGGTGGAAATTTGTACCTGCACCTACTGCAGTCACCCACCCCACCTCAAGTAATCCTGCCATTTTTTTTTTTAAAAAAAGAAAAACCTCAGCAAAACTCAAAAGCATTACTATTGAGAATGCCAAGTTATGCCAAGTCATAAAAGTTATATATTGCACCAGCTCATCTCTGTCACACTCATGGTAATAGATTTGATGTGATTTCATGTATTTATTTATTTAATTTTTCCCAGCTTACAAGAAAACCTGAATGAAACAGTTTGTGGAGAGATACCAATTTTTCCTGTTTCTTGTGAGCAAACCACAAGCCACTTCAAGGCTGGATGTCTTTATACCTTTCATTTTAATTCTCCTGCATCTGGCTTTCACCTACCCATCCAGTGTGAACAAACATCAATGTACTATATTATATACTACAGTAACCATAGATTTTCTGATCTGTCACAGGAGCTCATCTACATTTGCTGATCTGCATCATACTCAGACCTGTATATTGGTTGTGCCTTTATTCTTTATTGTTATGGAAATACAGACATATAGCTTGTGATGCATTAAAACAACAAAAACTTGAATAAGAGCATTTTAAAATATTAATGAAGTCACAGACCAAAGATTTACAAAGGAGATTATAACACAGTTGTTATCCTAAATCAGGTAAGTCCGTCTTTTCAAAAAGCTAAATCAGAAAAAAAAAAAGGGTGGGGGAAAATCCTGATATGTCTTTGTTGATCTAAGAGATAAAAGGAATTACATTTCAAAAAAGCCCTCTTGTTTAGCTGACCTTATTGTCTGCTTTGTTGTGTTAATCAAAAAGCCAAGTCTTTGTTTTTCAATTTCAGACTGAATTTCCAGTGTGAAGCTACCTTGTTTAGCTGCTGTAAGGAGGAATAAGATGAAGACCTTGTTCTTGGAGAAGCTGTTCTTCACCCTTTTAGTATATTGAAAGAAACATAAACTTTCACTCAAATGGCATATGATCTGATGTGCAGTGCCCAATATAATACCACTACCCCCTCCATTCCTGAAATGTCTGAATAGCCCCATATGTATCAGAGACCCGCTTTCTCTGACCCTTTCTGCACTAGCCTCTATAGCACTCTTATTCCACTTTCAACATCCTATGGAATCCTGGGGTTTGCAGTTTAGGGAGGGGCTGGCTGGCCTCTCTCTAAACTGCAAACCCCAGGATTCCATAGGACGTTGAAAGTGGAATAAGAGTGCTATAAGAGGCTAGTGCAGAAAAGACCTCTTTCTCACTAATCTCCATAATATTAATGTGAGAAAGACATATGGAGCTTCAAGAAAGTCTGACATACTGCAGTTAAGGTGGACACAGAATACCAACATAGTTCTTGCCTTCTTTTTTCCCCCCAAACTGCTGTCTACAATTTACCAAAGGCTAAAAGCTGACTCAGCTTGCTCAACCCACCTCTCAGAGTAAGGTCTCCACTGAATTCTGTCATTGGAGAGATGCCAGTCAAGTTTCATGCTGACATTTAAAATACAGGCAGCATTCATCACCTTACTGAATATTTATGTCAAACCTAATATCTGAGTTTTGACTTTCTAATCCCTCTCTGCCTCACTTTCCCAATAAGCCAGGACAAATGTGGTATTAAAAAATAGCAACACAACAACACATTTTGTTTAAAAGAAAAACAGAATCAAACTTGAAAAGAGTTTTCTGAAAATAAATGTAAGTTATTATGCTCACCCTCCTGCAGACACAAACGTGTAAAAAAAAATTGAAAAGCCAAGTTACAATTTTATTTAACCTGTAGCCTTGCATGCTGAGGTTGAGTATATGCCTTTCTTTATTCCAAAATATACACATGTTCCTTGTCTACTTTAACCACAATCGAAAATGAAAAAGCACATTATTTCTGCAAGTTGATACTTCATCTGTGTATAGGTACCTTCTGAAAGTTCAATGGTGCGATGATTAACCACAATACTTTCAAAGATTTTAGGTCAAGAAAAAAAAAAAACCACCAAGCAAAGGAGCCCCAATTGTAAGTCATTCAAGGGGCTGGATGTCCTGTGATGCTAAAAAAAATACAGGTGGCTAAAGGATCTTATTTTTAATCTTTCACACATAGAAAACACAAGCACAGGAGAAGGAGGGAGCTTGGACAAGTGTATATTAGGAAAAATAACTTTTTATTGATTTCAGGAAGCTGAAAACTTTCGCAGGGTGATGACAATCAAGGCCACAATCACAGATGTGCCCAGCAAAGCAGCGATCACAATGGCACCAATGGCTCCTGGACCCAGTGACCCTGCAGGTGATAAAGGATGTGGGGGGGAGAGAGAGAGACTGGTTTCAGGAAACCAAGAAAAAGCTGATGGAAAGTTTTTGCAGAGAGGTGTGTATTAAGAATTGTGTTTAACTCCCGCTGACAGAAATTCTTCCGTTAATGGAATGGTTTAATTCCTCTCTGCATAGCCTCAAAGCTGCTCCAGAAAATTCTCTGGAGCAGACAGGGAGGGGGCTAATGAGGCACCACAGACAGGACAACAACAGAAAAAATCAGCTTGCGTGACACCAGATGACACATGCCAGCATATACTTCTGCTACATACTGCAGTTGTAGGAGGATAATATCACTGAATAATAGTGGATCAAACTAAGCAAGACTGTCTCTAAAACCCTTCTGTCATATTCTTTAAGCCAGTTGTTGACAACTATTTTTAGCGGGTAGGCCAATCTAGGTCAGAGCATAGGGATAAGGAGCTATCCCTTTTCTCCTCCCGCTTCAGCTCAGGTTGACATCATGCGTATTCCTAATTGCTCGTTGAACCGGAACGTTCCAGGCCACTATGCTGCATTGATATTATGGAAAGGGATGGGGGACAAATTCAGAAAAAAAACACAAGGCCAAAGTGGTTCCGATTGTTGGATTCCCAGCATTTTTCAAAACTGTACTACTGGTTATGAATAGCAATGATCAGTTACTTCCAATATATACCAGAAGATCTTTCAGGTAGAAATGTGGCAGAACATTAGATTATTGGATTTTATTCTCCATAGAATTCAAGGGTTTCCATTTTTTTCATCAGAAAAATCTAACATACCAAAGCAAATAAAATTATAGAATTTTGTCTCTTCCTAACATCTGGAATTTATGGAGGGGAAAGATATATTAACTTTTGAGAAGTCAATTAGAGACAGGAAAACACGAAAGGAAGTGGAAATGTATGGATGTAAATTGCAGTTTTTTAAAAAATACAGAACTAGGGAGTCAGAGGAAGCAGGGTGAGCTTTCTGCGAGGTCAAAGCATGGTCTGAGTGGCACGTATTTCTGAACAACAAGACACAGTGACTTGATTTTCCTGTAATGCTAAAAATATAGCCACATTCATAGGCCTGTGTGAGCATTTCCATAGCACAGCTTTTGCTTATGTTTTCAAGTCATTTTGATTACGTTCTATGTCCAATTGAAGTAAATGGTGATTAATACTATGTTCACAGAAAAAACAACAACATCAGGCCAAAGTTAGTGATTATGATTTCTTTTGCTAAATCATAGTTAACATTAATCAAGTTTGTCTAGGCTTGTTATTTATTTAATTCGTATCCCACTTTTCCCTAGTAGATGGCTTACAACAGAGATTAATTCACAGTATAGCTAAAATAAATAGTAAATATTTATAATAGTAAATAAAAGAAATCAATATTATTTGCTATTGTTTATAATAGTGAATTTACTATTATAAAATAAAATAAATAGCCCATCTAAGCAAAAAGATATTTCCTTACAAGTGGAGGGAGAGTAAAGAGAATAGCCAGCCTAGCCTCCCATGGGAAGACTTCCACAGCTTGGGAGCAGACATCAAGAAGGCCTTCCGCTCATGCCTTCTCTAAATGTGCACGCAGTGGTGGAAGAGTCAAGAGAAATTCTGTCCCTCAAGATCTCAAAATTTAGATAAACTCATATAAAATGCTGGTTGTAACAAGTAACCACTAATAGCTGAAAATGGAAGTGAACATATCCCATCTTGTGGTTGTACCAAAGGCAGAGTCATGTTACATCTGAATACAGCCAGTATCTGCCACAATACAGGAATGCCAACCATGTAGGACTCTCCAAATATTGTGGAACTGCAATTCCCAGCATTCCTCACCATTGGTGATGCTGAGAGCATCCTCTGGGAGTTGAAGTCCAAGAAATATGTAGATTACCCTCTAACTCCCTAGCCTAAGAAAGTACTTCTTAAGTTATGTGATATAGGGGAGAGGCAGGTGTTTTTTCCTGATGTGCACATTGGGACCACAACAATGATTAGAACAGTATTTTCCTTCCTGGGTAACTCTTCAGGGACTGACAGCCAATGGGGACTGTCCAGTGGTCACCACTCTGAGTAGCACTGACCTAACAAATACAGACATCCCCCACTTATCTGATGGGTGAGAGACCAGAGCACTGTCAGAAAGTGGAATTGGTTGAAAAATGGAACCCAGTCTTTCATCAGTTCTCCTCAACATGAAGGAATTCCCTGGTGTTTCCTACAGGAAGAAGGCAAGAAGAGAAGAACTGAAGAAAGAACGGACCACACATCAAAAGAATGGCACATAGCTATAATTTACAACTGTTGAAATAGTGGAACATTGAAAAACAAGTCATCAAAAAATGAGGGGACACCTGTATTTTGGGAGAAACTGGAGAAACAGTCATAGCATTTAGTAGTGCTCTCTCTTGTGGGTTATGTTCTTAAGATGTGGCTCCCACCCACTTTCCACTCCAAGCAATGTGTCCCTCACGGGGAGAAAAAGTTTCCTTGCACTTGTGTTGAAAGCAAGTGACAAGCTTGAGACTGCAGGAAAGAGACAAGAGAAAAAAAGGGGGCAGAGCCCTGGCAAGATCATGTACCATTCCCGTTATCCAGCTGGTGGAGGTGGGTTGTGTCCTCTGGCTCATAATCAGAAGTATAAGGTGGGAATCCTGGAGAATCTGAGAAGCGAGGAGTGGGGGTAGTTTCTAAGGGCCCTCCGCCTGACGGCAGCTCCGGAGGGTCATTCCACAATGTTGGGAGAGGTCCTTGGGGATATTCTGCTGAAACAAACATAGATACCCAGTTAGTCTTTTGACCATCCAGACCAATGAAGTGATGAAAAGGCTTATTAAGGCTTCCAACCTCTTTCTGGCAAAGCTCCAGGTGCATTTTATACAATACACTGCAACAGAAGAGACAGCAAAGAATAGAGAGCACTGCCCTCTGCTGGACAAAATCTTAAAGCCTCTTTTATTGTCCCCATAATTTCAAATCTGAAATCTCTAGCAGCATCTAGTGGTGCACTTAAACCACTGTCCTTTCAAAAGGTTACTTCATTTCTGTCCATCTCCTTCCTTCTTTTTGGTTTTGTTCTCTAGAGAGTTACATCCCCATGTGGCTTACTATGTGCACACAGGGGTGTGTCCACATCTTCTAAGTCTCATATCCACAGACTTCCTCTCCTTCCCACATCCATGTCTAGCCATCTTCTTTTTGTTTTTCTTTAAAAGGGTGAAATCTGTTCCCCTGCCTTTTCTTTATTGTTTACTTTCCCCATAGGTGCATCTTTCTGTGTATGTTACAACTTACTGTATACATTTTGGTATATATTTGCAGTCAGTCATCAGTGTGGGGATCTGGGGAGTAAATTGTATTTGGTCTACACACAGAGGAAGCACTCAGCAAGGCAGTCCTAGAAAGTCACAGACTAAAACTGGATTTTTCAGGCATCCCCACCCATGGAGGCCAACCACAGGATGTCGCACTCTACCTTGATAAAATCATGTGCAGGATATTTGAAAGCAATGTATGTATTTGGCAAATCATCTCAGCAAAAAATATACAATTTGCTGTTTGGATGCCTTCATGTGATACTGTGTATTTCAGCTTAAACACACATGCGCATGTGTACACACAGAGAGGTCATGCTGACCTGGTCAGAAGGCTGAAGGAAGAAAATTAAGACGTTCCAAAAGAGAGGCAGAGGCTGAGTACAGGAGGAGAAATCGTTTCTTGGACCTCCCATTCACAACATTGCACAGAAATCACCCTTAATATGTACCTAGTTGGTCCTCCACATTCGTAGGTTTGACTTGCACAGATTTTATTATTTGTGAGCTCCTGCAACCCCGGCCTCCCACCTCAGGCACTTCTTTTCTGGGGGAAATCTTCCCTCTCAATGGCTCTATCTGGCCATGCAGCCCTTCAAAAACTTGCCTCTGGTCCTCCTCCTCCTCCTCCTCCTCTACCAGCTGCTGCCAGACCAGCTAATGATGGCTCACAGCCTGATTTCTCAGCACTGTAAATCCTCTCCCAATGCCACCGGCACACCCAAGGAAGGAAATGGATAAGAGAGAGAGGAAGTATAGGGCCACATGCCAACTCACCCCCTTTCCCTCTTCTTTCTCTGACCTGATTTGGACCCTGAGTGTCTGTTCTGCATACCATGCCTCAGCCTTCTTCCCATAGATAGACACACACACACACACACATTTTGATATGTGAGATTTTTCCACTTTTGTGGGGGTCCTGCACCCCTAACCCTAGTGAATGTGGAGGGCTGACTGTATTCAGAGAGAGCCCAGAAAACCCTGTAGAAAGAACACAGTTGTAAAAGCACAGGAGAGAAAAAATAACACTAGAGATTATGTAAAAGAAGATAACAAAACAAACACACAGTAACATGAATGCCTAAGGCCATTAATTTTTCTCACTCAACTAGTTCTGGTCCAGTGCTAGGAGCACAGCTGGGGCTGTTGGAGTAGGGAGGGGAAAAAACTTGCTGTACTTCTTTTTCTTTTCTGTTGTTGTCTAATTGGAACAATAAATGGGAAGTGTACAGTATTAAAGTGATTTTAAAAAAGGATCAAGTTCTCCCCAACCAAAAGATCCCTATCATAACAGGGCATATAGTAGAAGAGCTAAAATGCAATTTATGGAAATATATTTTCCTGAGAAAATTTCAGAGATCTCTCTCTTCCTCAATTCTGCTCCTAGAAGAAAGCTACTTTGCATAATTTATTTTGAATATGCTCCACCACATTTCTCCACAATATCCTGGACTTAGTATCATTCTTAGCATCAGGAAGAATGTCCTGAATAAATGCTGTTCCTGCCAACTTCTGCAGCAAGTGGAGGAAGGGAAAATACCTTAGGGAAGAAAATAAAAGCAAGAAAGTGTTTCTCATAGTGATTTTCATGCCTGAGAACTGTTGGAGATATGGTTGCCAGATATCAGCAAACTACTCTTGAGTCCCCAGTTTTCATGGGTGCCTCTGGGTGCCAGGCAAGGCTTCAAATTCTCCAGTTATTGTGGAGTCAGCTCCTGGCAAGAAACCAGGCTGCATGCAAACTTTTGGTCAGTTAGAGAGCCTTTGGTTTTGCAGTTTGCTGCATTTTGCAAAAATTTGCAAAGACACATCATCTCCAGCCACAAAAATATGTTGCCTATGTGTATGCACTTGAATGACAGGCTGCAATCCATGATGTTTGCTCCTTAGTGCATAACGGCTAGTGACATCACCAGGTCCCATCCTATCACATCACCAGGGGTCATCCTCAGTCTCAGGGTTTGGCCTGGAAATCTCAACCCTATTTGGAGAATTTCTCCTCGCCTCTGGATAACTGTGGCTACTTTGTCCCTGCCCACAAACAAGACAGAGGCCATTTGCTTACAACTGTACAATTTGAAAATGCCACCTCTTCCAAATAAAAACAAAAAGGAGTGGGATTACATGAGCATTCTACACACTAACAATACAAAGCAAAGAAATGCCTATGAAGAAAAAAATTTGAAGAACAGGATTTGAGGCTCAAAATAAATATTATTAATCATCATCATCATCAACTCCATCATCATCATCTTTATTTATACCCTGCTTTTTTCCTAAGTTGGGATTCAAAGCAGCTTACAAGAATTAAAAAGACAAAGTTAAAACCCATAGCATACAAAAGTTAAAACATAAGAAACAATAAAAATAGAATTAAAACAATTAAAATTAAATTAAATTAAAACAATTAAATTAATTAAATTTTAAATTAAATTAAATTAAATTTAAATTTAATTTAATTTAAATTTAATTAAATTAAAACAATTAAAACAAACTATGTAATTAAAAATTCAAACACTCATCAGAAACACAAGATCCAGCACATTCTATCAAAATATTCTGTTCTATCAGCACATTCTGTCATTCTATCAGCACATTCTACAATCACACATCAAATGCCTGTCTGAAGCAAAATGTTACTTTACTTGATTGCAGAAAGATAGTAGAAAGAAAGATGTATTGATAAACTAACAAATACATAAACAGGATAATAGGTTGTACAATTTTTGGCTAGTGATTGCTAGATTTCTACACATTGATGTTAATTTGTTGCTACTGATGGCAGATTCAATCCTGGGTGTGTCCTTGTGATGCCAAGAAAACAATTAAATAGTCACCTATTTGAGTTTTACATTGTCATATTGCATACAGAATCCGCTTTGGCAACAAAATATGGTGGCTGATTGTACAATTGCATTTTTCCTAGCAACAGAATTATTACATTATACACTAGAAAAATAATCTGAGCAAATGCTATACAATTAATGCAGCAAAAGAGAGAAGTTGAGATACTTTATACAAGGAGAGGTTTTCTACGACAGAGTTTAGACTGGGTTGCAGGTAACCAGCTACTGTTCTACTATACACATATGAGGAAATCATCTTTCCAAATGTGAGAATCGCAGACAGGTATATCCTGTCCAAACCCAGCACAACTCTGGTGGGATTTGTTTTGTTCTTCAGGAACTTGATACCAGCTGTTCTAACAACTATCCTAATTCATCCAGCTTCAACTTTAGTACTTTCTGTCTTATTAATTTCCCAACTAATACCTGCTCTTAATGTCTATGTTGTTCATTCAGATTTAACTGGTCCTTTGTCTTATTTTGGACCTTGGAGACTGAAATGTGGATATGGTTGATGTTACACACTGTCAGTTACTGGTGGTTTTTGGTCATATTTTCCATTGCCTCTTCAAAGGAACTGATAAACCCTTTCTCTCCATACAAAGCTGATTTGTAATTAGGATCTGGGACAAGATTCCTGTGATTTTGACCCTTAGCAGATCTTGTAGTAAGTACCATAAGGCTTCATCAAGTAGGACAAAGGTACTTGTCTTCGTTCACCTTTCCAACTCAAACTTTCAGTTGCAGCTCTCCCCTCCCAACACAGATATCACCATGGGTGGCATGGAAAGTGGGAAGGTGGAGGAGTACCTAGCTTTGTTCTTGTGGCTAAACTCTGTGAGGATTAAAGTTACAAGGAGCTCTGTCTCAAATCCAATCTGGAAACATTATTTGTAATCAGCAGTGTGCTCTGGTTGTCTTTTGCCTGTTGGCTCCTGGACACACAAGAGAATCTACCAGTATTTGATGTCTGCTCTGAGGACCTTGGCCTGAATATTCAGCCTGAAAAAACAACAACACTGTAGCATTTTAAACAACCAACTGGCCCAAGAAGAGGTTGCCCACTGAGCACAGTTGCAGGAT
The DNA here is from genome assembly GCA_948474755.1 of Ctenosaura bakeri. NCBI lineage: Eukaryota > Metazoa > Chordata > Lepidosauria > Squamata > Iguanidae > Ctenosaura > Ctenosaura bakeri. The sequence continues at coordinate 170,740 of CAOLHI010000568.1, forward strand.
TAACAGAGCTTTCACACTGGCAATCTTTTCCCTGCCCACAATGTTAGCTTCTCATTCCCAAAGCAGATTTTTGCTGCCAGCAGAGCAGTATACACAGGACTTTGGGCAGACAGGAACCCAGAGCCTCCCCCGACTGTGCCCCTATGATGCCTTCCCAGGTGAGATTCCAAGAAAACAACATTTGCTTTGATGTTGCAGTTCATGTCCTGTTTTTTTCCTCAAGCAGACTCTGGAGCAACTAAAAAAGGCCACTACTGTTTATATGTGGGCTGGACCCAGAAGGCAGCAATCAATGCTTATTTTGTTCAGGGGGGATGAAGCAGAGGCCCTAGCAAGAACAGGAGACATTCTGCAGGACTCTGTCGAAACCACTGGAAATGTCACACCAAGCTGAAAAGATGGAATAGAGCATCCAAAGCTTTCTAACGGCATGAGATGTTCATCTGGCTATATAGCTCTGGCCCAAATGTAACAGTATCTTGCCAGCAGACAAAGCACGAACAAGGTTTTCACTAAAAGAAATATAACGTATAAGAGCAGTCAAAACAAGGGCAAGCCTCTTTCTTCATGACAACAAATAAAAAGGCAACCAATATTACACCATGACTGTAATTCACAGTTGCATCACTTAAACTGGAAGGAGCAGGGCTAGCCAGTCAGGGCTGAGGGCAGAGGATCACATTTAAAGAATGCAAAGCACTGAATTGCTGTAGCTCAGTGGGAGAGCACCTGCTTTGCAAGCAGCAAGTCCCAGATTCAGCACTCAGGATCTCCTAGAAGGGCTGGAAAATAATCCTGCCTGAAATCTGAGAGATTTGCTTAGTTAGTTAGCATCAACAGTAGTGGCTAGATAGACCAGTGGATAGACCTGTGGTTTCATCTTGTATAGCTCCTATGATCCTATAAATATATACCTATGGCATTAATATCCTTCTGAAATTCTATCTTTAGCTTGTTGTGTGGTTTAAAAGGAATTTAGCATGGAAGAAATCACTACATAGAACTATGGACAGCAGCTAGCCCAGCTGACAGCAAAACTGTAGTATATGGTGGAAAGTGCCTTCAAACACATAACATTACCCTTCCATAATGTCTTATGGACAGATTGTGGTATTTTCCCTCACACTTGGTGTTAAGGTAACTGCAGCCATAGGATAAAGTATTGAACAAAAGATTGGTGGCAACCTTCATCTCAGGCTGGATGCCATAATTCTAGTACCTCTCCCGTAAAAGCGAACAGTAATTCAGCTGTCAAACTGAACTACAGACTCAATATTTGGCAAGCAGATGCTACTTTTGGCAGACTTTTGAAGCACATCTGGAATGTCACCAAAAGAATGATTAAAAGTGCAGAAACATCAAGACTATGTTTTACAGAATCCTGCTACATGGTGGGAAAGGTTGACTCTTTCCATTGTCAAGGTAAGAAATGTAGCTCCCACCACTGCTACTCATTTCCAATGTACAAATCTTTGCCCAGGCTGACTTGGCTCTTCATTGGGACATCTGTGCATGTCTTCCTAGGGAGGACAGTCATACTTAAGGACCTATAAGCTACCTAAACCACCAGCATAAGGATATTTGTAGGACATAAGACACTGACAACAGTAAGTGACAGACTGTCTAATGATAGGAACATCTGACATTACAGACACTGGTGCTGTACACAAAATTTTGAGGATCGGTGGCTTTGGGAGCATATGCTAAAGAAAAGAGCATCAACCAAGACTTTCCACTGGAAATTCCAGCTGTGAAATGTCTGACAACCCCTGACTAGTGTCTTCTGCCCCAGGAAGACAGCATTATTCAACAGGCTGACTCTCATGTATAATTAAAAGCCCTGCTTAGAAAACGCTAAACACAAAGATGGAAATAGATGCATTTCTAATCAATGCAGGGCTTGGAAAACTTTGTTTCTAACCAGAGAAATATTTTCTCATTTGCTTTGTGTGCTTTTTATTTAATTGACATACTCTGAGCAGCTGTGGTTGATGCTTAACTCATGTGCTTAATGACATCACCAGGATCCATTCCCTATGACATCAATGCTCCTATGACCTGACTGCTTCTGTGACATCACCCCAGGTCATGCCTAGGTCTCAGGGCTTGCCCCTGAAATCTGAGACGCTTGGATCCTCCTGACCTGGCAACCCTAAAGGAGTGGGTGGAGATTAATGGTTGGCGCTATTTTGCTATAATATAGATAACTCAAAGTTTGTGAATTTGTGAGTTTGTCTGTGTCAGGCAGGTGAAGACCTCATATGATTGGCTGCCTGTAAAGATTCCATGGAATCCTGGGGTTTGCAGTTTAGGGAGGGGCCTTTAGAATTCTTAGCTGGAGAGCACTGAGGCCTGGCTTGCTGTGGAGATAAAGCCTAGCAGCAAGAAGGAGGAGGCCAGTGTATTCCCTCAGAAACCGAACCTCGGTATGTTAACAACTCTAAATACAGATTGGATTGAGGAACATGGGGAAAAGTTACAGGTACCGGACAAGGCAGTTTGGGGAATTAGAGACACAGGATCTCAAATCTGTGTATTTCAACTGCATCTAACTCCTAAGGTAAGATAAGGTAAGTCCTAAGGTATTTCTAACAAGTATTACCTGTGAGAAAATAAAATCCCAGGCAACACTAGTTAAAAAATAAAAATAAATTGATTGGGATGGAAGCGTGATATAAACAAAGAAAGAGAGAGAGGGAAGAAGAAGAGAAGGAGACAATGATATTGGCAAGTGTTGGAAGTTTTAATCTTTAAAAAATAGTTTCACTGAAGGCATCTCTTTACATTGCAATATCCCATATACAAAAGATAAAATATTCATTAAATTCTTATTTTAGAAAGATATTTTCCCCTGAATGACTATTTTTAGGACATCAGGGTACTGCCAAACAACATGACACACACTGTGGCACTCCTCTACTGTGACAGCTGCATCAACAGGTATTTGTACTTCAATCAGGGATGAAAAAAAGAGCCAGCACAACCATCTTAACATGTATGTTAGCAGAGGCAGAGACCAGAAATATCACCTCTTTTGGCCTACAGCTCCCAGAATCTCCCAGCCAACCTGGTCACTTTTCCAGATGTTATGACAGTGTTGAGCAACCATATGCCATTTTGTTCCTGATTTTGCTAGTAAAGCAACCTGAGGAAGCTGAAAGCAAGCTACACGTGACATGGACCTGATTTAAACACTCCTCATATGAAATCTGTATGTATTGTGTGTGGTGCAGAGTTTCCAAAACTTAAGTGGGAAAAAGAGAGAAAGTGGCAGAAAGAAGGGAAGTGGGATGGATAGGCCAGACTCGGTTACATCTGCCTGAAAAGATCTTCTCATACTTCTCTGGGTTGATAAAGAATACCTAGAAGCAAAAAAACAGGTGGAATGGTTGGATTGGTAGATAAATATGGTATTGCTTACAAACTCTGCAGATGCCAATGAGGACTAGGCATCCATGTCATATAGGTTGCCTGTGCACTGCACATACACCTACAAAAATATAGAAAGATCTGTTGCTGGAATACTGGGAAGCCTTAAAACGGATAGCGAGGAGTATTCCTGTGGCATCACTTCTGTCTCACCCTTCTCCAGCAGTAAAGCCAAAAGTTAACCCTAACTTAGCAGCTCATTTTCCTTCCAACCAGGGCCAGTCAAAGCTACTTCCTGCCTGAGGAAAAAGTCGTCTCCCTTCTCCAAATATTATTGAGGCTGACTAAGTCACCAATTCAATCTTAATTCAATACTGGTGATGGAATAACACCATCTAGCACCTATATAGGACACACTTTAAAGGATGATACTGACTTCCAGCTGTGTGACTCCAACATTAGAGAGAGCCTTGTCTTTCAACAGAAAGGAATGCACAGGAAGTTGACTCTTGTTGTTTTTGACCTCTGCAGTCTGCTGCTGGTACTCCTCTCTGCCTAACAGTAGCAGCAGCCCTCCCTTCACCATCTACTGATATAAGCAACAAGGTCTTTCTCTACAGATCTCTAAAATGTTTTTGATAACATATATTCTTATGAGTGACTCTAAAGATAGAGCTATTTGCCCAATATAGGGCTGGCCCAAGCTTTTCAGAACTCTTGAATATTCAGGGCACTCAAGCCTCACGTATCTATCAGAGCAGTACTTTGTTGCTGTTGTTGTTTTGTGCCTCCAAGTCATTTCCAATTTATGGTGACCCTAAGGAAAATCTGGGGCTGAGAGTGTGTGATGTGCCCAAGGTCACCCAGTGAGTTTCTGTGGCCAAGCATGGCCAATCAAACCCTGGTCTCCAGGGAGGTAGTCCAATGCTCAAATCACTACACCATGCTGGTAAGTAGGGAGTGTCTTTTCACCTCTATATCTTCGATCTCCATTAGATTATACAAATGGGGACAAGGTAGATTATAATGAACAACAAAAAGGGTTGCTTAATTTGAATATGCAAACTATCTGCAAACATCTTCTGTAAACCATTTTGGTTCTGTGAACCTTTCTGCCTTAAGAAGAAGGAGAATTCCTATCCTGTGGGTATAGGTCTGTGGGTAGGAATTGAGGGTATGATATGATATTCTACACATGTTCAAGTCTACTTATTTTGATGTGGAATGGGGCTTTCATCCTAGTTGTGGGCTGAAATTTTAAAATGTCAGCCTTGGGTCATGTGCTCCAGAACAAGGTCTTGTCTCTTGCCTTCCTCTGAAGCAGAAAGCACATTAATCAAATATTGGCTCATTCTATGCCCTGAAGCTTGTGTGTGCTGAAGAAACAACTGTACCAACAGTTGATTCAGTTGCTTTCATTTCTGTTTGCAGAAAGACTGAGGTTTTGGGTACCCAACTGCTTTCTGTATGAACATTGTACAGCAAAGGTGATCAAGGGCCAAGCCTTTGGCTGGGTCTCAGCTACGAAAGATTTAAAACATTGTTAATGCTTTTGGGCTGAGATCAGACTCTCCATGCTCACTTTGGATGGCTCTGCTGTGGACAGCCAGAGGCGCTGACACAGAAAACCAGGGACCCAAAATGTACTAAGAGACCAAGAGTGGGCTGTCCGGACTCAGGTAGCCACAATGGGCATATGGCCAGTGGGTGGATGAAAGAAGCCATTCTTCAGAGGCACAAAGGGAAGTCTGTGATGGTGTAGGCTCAAGCATGGGTCTGTACAGAGCACCACAGTTGTACTGAATGTTAAATAAACTTGTTTACAAAAAGGCCCCGTCTCCGTATGTATCTAGGCATACCAGGAGACTGGCTGCGTCCCCTTTCATCACTTTGTTGGGACTTGGCAAGAAAGTCCTTTCTACCAGGTAGGTCAAGAATAGCAAATAAAATAAAAACAACACCAAGTACAATAGGACTAAAATTATTCTCTTGTCACCTATTTTTATTTTATTTATATTTTAAAGCAGTATTTGCAGGGAAATCTAAAGTTTGATGTATTGGCCCAAGAATCGAATCCTAGTCTGAAACAAAGTCATAAAGCACGTTGTCTTTAGTTCAAGAACGCAGAGGTCAGTTTCTAAATGCATGTCAATATCACTATAAATGTAATATTAAAACAAAACAGGAATGAGCTATAGCATAACCAACATTAGAGCGAGAAATTTAATACTCTCTCAAACAGACTTTTTCACCTGAACCGGCTCACAAATTTATTGGTAAGTAAAGTGGTGAATGATACAATGATGATCATCCATGTGTGAATTTATCCGTTAGAACTTATCACATACAGACTTTGGGGTATGCATTTGTGAGAAAGAGAGTACAAACACATTTGTATGTATGCATGCGAGACGGCAGGCGTGAGGGGAAGTTAGATCATCTCTTTGGAGAGTCATGATGCTGGATACAAAACTTAATAAAAAGATGAATTTTACTTTATACAAAATGACATTGCTAAAATTTAGGCCATTTCCGCACTACACTCTTATAGTGCAATTATTCCACTTTCAACATCGTACGGAATCTTGGGGTTTGCAGTTTAGGGACAGGTCAACTGGCCCCTCCCTAAATTGCAAACCCCTCCCTAAACTGCAAACCCCAGAATAATCGCACTATAAGAATATAGTGCAGAAATGGCCCTAGTTTCAAAGACAGACACACCACTATTGTTGACTCCTTGCTATTGCTCCCGAGGATGAAAAATAAAATTTACTAGTATCAAGTGATGCCACTTCAATGGCTTTACAACTTCAAATATGGAAAACCAATGCATTTAACATATTACAGCACATAGTCTTCTTCCATGACTCAGCTTCACCCTTTTTCACTTGCTGCTCCTCACTCTTGGAATTGTCTCCCTGAACGTTTGTTGACTGCTCCTTCCCTAGCTATGTTTAAACCTCAATTAAAGATTTTCCTGTTTTCCAAAGCTTTTGGAATTTTAGTTTATTAGTTTTATAATCTTGTCAATTTTGATTATATGAGGACATTTAAATCGTTCAAGATTTTCAATACCTTGGCTCAGTCATTAATCAGAATAGAGATCGCATTCAATAAATCAGAAGACGACTAAGATTTAGAAGGGTAGTTATGAAGGAACTAGACAAGATCCTGAAGTACAAAGATACATCATTGAATACAAAAATTAGGATTGTCCATGCCATTGTAGTTCCAGTTTCTATGTACAGTTGTGAAAGCTGGATGGTGAAGAAAGATGACAGGAAGAAAAGTCATTTGAAAAGTGATGCTGGAGAGGAGTACTATGGACACTATGGACGGCTAAAAAGACAAATAAATGGGTCCTAACTCTCTCTAGAAACCAAGATGACTAAATTGAGACTGTCGTACTTTGGACATATAATGAGAAGACATGACTCACTAGAAAAGACAATAATGTTTGGTAAGGTAGAAGGCAATAAGAAAAGAGGAAGACCATATTACAGATGCGTAACTTCAGTTGAGGAAGCCATGGCCCTGAGTCTCAAGACCTGAGCAGGGCTGTTGAGGTCAGGTTGACTTGGTGGTAGTTAATAACAACAAAATATTTTGTGCTTTAGAAAGGAAAACAACAACAGTATTTTGCACCATAATGCTTTCAGCATAAAGAAAAATGGAGTTCTGCAGTCTATATATTATACAAGTTAACTTCCTTAGCATAAGCCTGCTTATTTCAGTTAAACGTTTTCTACTAATCAAGAGGCAGGGAAAGGACCTAGAAATGACACCAGAAGCTTGGCCATGGGCCACTCTTATTCAACCCTGCCTGGTTTAGGAGATTTCTCCAGGGATTTACTACATACTCATTTTCAGGACTTGATATTCATTTCAAACTAAAACCCCACCAAAAACCATGATTTTCATGACATTGAATTCTATAGCCAATACCAAAGTGCACATTTTCATGGTGCTGGAATTACAAAAGGCATATAGTCCTGATTTAAAGAAGGAGTCTCCTCCAAACAGGTAGCCTCTTCTTCCAGTAGTACTTCAGGCACCATTGTTTCCAAACAAGCACAAATTCACTGAAATGATCTCTGTGATTTTCTCTCTGATAGATATGAGAGTGCCCCCCCCAAAGCCTCTTGTTACCATCATTCTCTCAGAAAGTTCCTCAGGGATAGCTATCAATATGCTGACTGAATTCCCTTCTTTGTCTGGAAAGAAGCGCAAGGAGGTGGGGAAAAAACAAAGAGAAACAGGTAAAAAGATAAATGGTCTAGCTGTAATGGTGACAACAGAGAAGAAATCCAACATACCAGCTTTCACAAAAGGTACCAGGACTCCAGATAATGTCAGCAGGATGAGACGAAGGACCTTGCTCTGGGACATTGCTCCTTCACGAAATGAGACGACTCTGGAAATGCTCAAATTCTCTGAAGCCTTAACAAGGATGCTGTCTTCTGAGGCTAAATGAAAATGTTGTCCAGTAAGCCCTCAAATCCTTTCACATGCATCTATAAACACACACAAGCTCACGTGCACAGAGCTGCAAGCACTCTGCACAGTATCGTTCATAGACTTGCTTCAGAAAAGACCCTCTACCTGAGGCAGAAAGGAGCTCCACCCTCTTACAATTTTGTCTTAAACCCCCTCACCCCCGCATCCCTCTGCTTCTACCGTTGGCCCTTGAAAACCAATCCTCTTTGCCAGAGCAAGGCACACACCCTCTGGCAATTAGCTGCAAAACCCCAAAGGCGCCAAGGACTGCACCAGGTTCCTAACAACTGGAGTACACATCTCACATCACCCTATGTTAAGGACAGTGGTGAATAAGAGCATTCATTAAAAATGCTAAACCCAAAGTAGGCATATATTTGGACAGGCTGAGCCATACATCCTGTGAGCATGCAGCGGCCACCTTCAGACCAATATATAATTGAAGGAAATGATGACCACAGAACTTTTCAGGCTGGGGTGTCAGAAGTGTTTGAACAGAAAGATATTATCAATGCAGACGAGGCAGAAAACAACAGATATTCATATTTTTGCCACATTTCATCAAAACTCTCCTCTGAGAAGTAGACTTAATTATGGGCATATGTTTGTTTTCAAACCGTTCCCCTTTACTGAAAGATGAGGGAGAACACCACCACACAAGTTCTTCCATCAGAAGGAATCTTGGAAAGAATCGTAGAAAAGGTCAGCAGCTTCAGTGCTTCAGAGATTTTCAGTGTCCGGAGAAACATATAATTCAATGTCCAAACATAATTCTTTGGAAATAATTTGATGATTTCTTCTTGAGCACATATGTAAAATTAAAGCAGAACATAAGATTTTCAGAAACATCTGTGCTAATGCTTGCCAGTGCCCAATTTACCTGTGATCTCAGTGTATCAGGTAAAATTTTCCATTTCAGTTAGACACCAAAACATTCGGCAGCAATTAGCCTTGAAGTTTACATTCAAAAAGCCACACAAACATCATCCCAGCTTATTTTACTGGAAAAAATTACAAGTTCTTCAAATACCTTCCCTTGCTGGTATATCTGTCAATTATCCTTTTTGAAAATTGTAAAGGCCAATAAAAAACACAAGCCCATAACCATTATATGAACTATGTTGCAACTTGACCTGCCTGTGGTATAGTTTGAAAGTTGATTGGTTTTAAACTGCCAATTTAGAAGCATCATTGTAGATGCTAAACTACATTCAGTAGCTTTTAGAAAAGGTGGCGTTGTATTTCATTTTTTTTTAACCTCTACTATGAACTCACAGATCTTACTTCATACAGATCTCACCTTGCTGTTCTTTTAGGTTGCCTGTCAGTCACATTTTAAATGATGGCACTGTCATACTAGACTGCAATTGTGTTAATCTGATTAATTACTGAGTGTTGCACTTTGTAAACACTGCACACTGCAGAATAATGACAAACTATTGTTAACGTGAGAGAATTTTGGCAGGGGACAGTTTTCTGTGGTTCTCTGTGTCAATCAAACTATATGTTCTGACAACAGACTTAGGCGTCCTCAGTCTATTGATCAGACTTTATGTTATGTCATGCATGAGTTTTTGGGAAAGGAGTATCTTTTCTGCGAACATGCTAAAAAATAAATACAGAGCCCAGGTAAATACTTTCCCCTATTAGAAACAGTTTTGCAGGTAAAATCACTGCAACACAGAATGTGATGAAAGAAATCTGATGTAATACATTTCAAAGTAAAATTTCTTCCACATACAGAATTATTTCCCATTTTACCATCACAACAACCCTGTGAAGGGATAAGGCTGAGAGAGAGTGACTGGGCCAAAGCCATCCAATGAACTTTATAACTTGCAATTTGAACCTGACTCTTCTTAGTCCACTTTTCTAAGCACTATACTACACTGGTTCTTCAAAAGGTCAATAAACAAATGAATACCAGATTATCTTTTACCAAGTAGTAATTTGTTAGAATATGTGCATAACCGCCTGGTAAACTAGTCACCCGTATTGTTTTCCTAAGTAGTGCAGAAATCTTCTGCATTTCTTCATCTAACCTCAGATTCAAGGCAACAGGGAAATGAGATGCTTGTACTCATAATTAATTCTTGCATGTGTAGAGGAACAAGGACTGTGGATTGTTTCTCTCCACCAACCATAAAATGAAATGTTGCTCTCCACTACTTGGTAAGACAGTACAGACAATCAACTTACCTAGCAGCAAGTATCACGCACAATCTGTTAAGCTACCACTAGGTAAGTATCCACCTTTAATTGCTGTGAACATGAACAAATGTACTAAGGTTTTCTTTATCGCTTGGTAGTATATATAATACACATCAGTGGACAGGACAACCATTTCCCTAGATGTAGCCTACCATGCCTGTGGAGATGGCCGGTTGGGTGAAAGGCTTGCCACGTCTACCTTTCTTTGCACTTCTGATCTGGGACAAGTGTGGCAAGACTTTCCCCACTAACATTTGACACAACAATATAGGCAGTCAACTTAACAAGTGGTTACACATATATCCATATGACTTACCTATCTATATAATTTATACCCTGATTTTCTACATTTACATTCAAAGTGGCTGATTAGAAAAAGTACATAATAAAACAATGCAATGAAGAAAAGCATAATGGAGGTTAAGTTACTGCATGGCAAATGGCATCTGTTAATCACCTACATGCCTTGCTTTCCAAATGATTGTTCACAAAATTTTCACTTGGTTAAACAGACTTCCAGAAACTTATACACCATTAGCAAAGAAGCTCACTCTTCATTCTTCTTTTCTACAGAGATGAAGTAGATCATTCTTCCTTTCTTCTTGCACCAAGCTAACGCCTCTTAATAAATCATATTAAAACCATGCATATATTCTGGTATCATTCCAACAAGGTAAGGTCAGTGAGCAACACTTAGCAATATTGACAAACTGTTTTTCACAGGCTTCAAGCATGTAACTCAATTCATGTAGGTTAAGACACAATGCAACTTCCTGTAACGAAACTCTGTAAAAGATAATTTATGTTAAAAAACTGCATGGGAGCCTTCCATATTTTAGCAAGATTAATGTAGACCCTGAAGCGGGGGGCGGGGGGAATGAAAATGCTTTCATCTGTGTTAACTAAGCCTCAAAATGCTTGCATCTGTTATTTGTGTATCCTGGTGCTAGGGAACTTCTTCCAAAAGAACAAGGTGATACTGAGAAAATTACATAGTTTTGTTCACTACAATCCTCCCCAAAATGGGAAATGAGTTACATAGCAAGGAAAGGGGTACGGTTGTCTATCTTCCAAGAAGCAGTACCTGATCAACTGACATGTAAAAGGTAAAACTTTTGCATTTGTTAGTTTCATGGAGTTTTCCCAGGACATGTGTTTTGCAGGAGTAACTGAACAACTCTGGCAAACTATATTAGAGTGTAAGACTTGCGGCTCTAGCTTTCCATTCTTTTTGGATTATGATCTGTCAGAGTGGGAGACAGAAATGCATTTCTTTCTCTGAGTAAAGTTAGATCCTTGACTCACCAGGCCTTGTCTTCTAATTTCTCCTAGAGTTACAGGGGAAAGGAAATCCCCATCCCAAAAGACAAAGGCTGAAATGGGTGGTTAAAATCTTTCCAACCAAAGCTGCATTCATGAACTGATTATCAACCCTTGCATATGCTATAAAAAAAGCTAAGTCACCACTGTGTTCTTAGCTTCAACCTCCCTGTTCCAGTGTTTTACTACAGAAAAATCAATTAAGACAGACTCTGTATACTATATCTATTATGGCCCAGCCTTATTCCTACACAAGTAAATAAAATGCTGTTACTATAACAGGATTACATTCATATTTACACTGCAAGGTAAGTCACACCTTTTAACAGCTTTCTAGAGCTCCAAGTAATTTAGAGTGCCCTACTATACCCACTTAGTTGTAAGTCACATTAAATTCAAAAAGGGTTAAGTCTGAGTGGCTATGTAGGAGGTTTGGCACTAAAAGGATTTTCAGAAAAATATTCAGACAGATTGACTTTAGAAAGACTAGTGATAAAGGAAAGGAAAGAGAAAACTATGTAAGTGGAAAGTCTAAAATATTTCATAGTACATTTGAGATACAGCAACTGATCCATTTTATTTGATTCAGGTCATTAGTTATTTCTTTCCTCTTGTCCACACATTTCAGTGTAACTGTTTTGAAATCACAAAAAGGCAGTAAAATAGCATTTGAAAAGTGCATAACAAGAACCTGCTTATGTCTATATTTAAGAGTCACATAAAATTCTCTCTGTCCTGTCCCTAAATGGTTGAGTTAGAGAGCCATCTCTTTGGTTTGCTAAAAAAAATAAAAAAATAAAAAAATAAATAAATGGCTGGGCTCAGTATAGTACTCGCTGTTTTGATCACATTTGGCTTAACGTTTCTTTCTCCCCCACTTCCCTCCCCTAGGTTTTTTTTAAACATGTTTACAGTTTAAAAAAGAACCAGCTAGGTTGAGTTCTCTTGTATAAACAAGACAAGAGCATGAATGAATGTGTGTCTTCAGAGGGAAGAAGGGAAGACTGAACATTTGTCAAACACTTCCAATCACAGCTCAACTGATGTTTATTTCCACCTCTAAAATTATCAAGCAGAAAACCCACCAACATTCCTCTAGGGGCATGAAATAAAGTAGCTGCTGTTCCTCCTTGTCCTGTGTGCTTGATTGTTATTTGATTGAACAGGCACTGGTAGAGCTTCAGGTTGAGTTTAGCACCAGGAAGGACGGCAAAAGCTGGCTTTGACAAAAGCAAACAATATGTGCTCAGGTATAATACAACCAGGTTTTATTTAAGTTCACTCTCTCTTCTTTTTTTTCTTTAACCCTCATACTAGCAAGAGGGAATTGAAAGTTCTGTAAACAATAACTACCCCCTTTACCCCCTTTATAAGTTTACAAAGCAAAGGAGATCAGGAGACCAGATCTGTGACAGCACCTAGCCTCTCTGTGCTACTGAATCCAAAAACTATAATACAAGTCTGCAACTGTCTCTGTATAGTTTCTGTACATGTTGGGGGTGGGGGGAACAGAGAGAAAAATCAAATGAAATAAAATCTAAATCAAATTGCTCTGGAGCAACTTCTTTTGTCTTCTTCAGGCAATGATGGCAGAAAAGGTCTTCACATACAGCAGCATTAACTTCCATGGGCATCTTGTGACCCTGTGCAAGTGGGAGCAACGGGCAGGGGCGTGGAACTGAGTGTGAACCTCTTTGGACTGTTTCAACATTTTGGGATGGGGACATGTGACTGAAGACAGATTACATAAATATCTAAACACAACAGACTGGAAATAAAGGGAGAGTGTGCTATGAAGACCAGCACGCTTTATCCACTTTATCCCTCCATATATTTTTTATAAACAGAAACGCCGCCAATGCTCAGATTCCTTGTCTTATTTATTTCACTTTGAAGATGACAGCTCCCTGTTCCTTGGTGTTATATGCTGCTGGAGAACTTACAACATTCTGAACCACCATCATATGTAACCAGGTGAGATCTGGTTAAGGTTTCAGGTTCCAAAAGTAGTGTCAACTCCCACACAAAACCAACTGGTGAAGATACATATGGTAAGGATCCTATGTGTCTCTGAAACGAGACAAATTCACAGCAGAAGGGTCCAAAATAACTGGCCCAATCATTATGGAGGAAATATAACTACAGGAGAAATTCAGCCTGAAGGAAGTGCCTCCTCCCACAACTTGAGTCCCCTATTGTCCAAGAAGGCTGGAGAACACTGGAGCATGAACTCCAGCAGCTCTGACATCACCACCCAATGAAGACAGACTTGAACTTCTCCAAATTCAGTGTGCTGAAGAGGAGCTGGCAGAGATGTGCAATATCAAATCAATCCAAACTGGATGCTGCCACAGCCACCATTCCTTGCTGTTGCCAGCTTTAGTTAGCTTATGAATGCACCTCCAGAAATTGGAAGGCATATTTTGCCTTGACAGAGCATAGAGTCAGTATCTGCGTGGCATTTTGGTTGCGAATGACATCTGTTAACCATGAGCTCTCCACCATGATTGCACCAGTTTAATATGATGATAGTGGTGGGGGAAGGGGAAGAAAGGAAGCTACCATATGTAGACCTCCGAATGGCTTTCCAAATAAGTTTGGGAGAAGAAACATTGCACAGTGAATTGCACTCAGCCTCATGAATAAATTTTCCCACCTATCGAACAGAAAGAACCAGAGTGTGAAATAAATGGAAGTGGTTGGGCAGAAATGACTTGTTGAGGCCAGAGAAATGAGCCCGAGATGATTCATACTGTGATCCATTTGCAAGGCAAAGTTGATTGCAGGGAACTGAAAGTACTCTGTCCAGCAGTGGAGAATGCATGGTTAACAGACACAGGAAAAGCCAGTCGAATCGCATTTACTTAGTAGTCATCCAAAGTCTCTATTTCTCCCATGTTGAGTCGCTCTGATGAGGCATTGACTGAGAAACCTACAAAACAAAAGCACATTTTTAGTACACATATAGTATTGTTTTAATACTCTTAGACTTTACAAATCTTAAATAACAACAAGTATAGATCAAGATAGTGTTTCAGCCAGCTTCACTTTTTAAAAGTACAAGTGAAAAATCTTCCCAATAAGCCTACATTTTATACAGAAATCTTCAAAAACTGTCCTCCTCAAAGAGAGACAGAGAGAAAGAGAGGTTCAAAAACCATCAGAACTTTTATCAGTCTGGCTTCCTGTACATATGAATGTTGTATTAAAAAAATAAGACTGAGATGTGAAGTTGTGATCTTTAGGCAACAGCTGCATTTGGGAGATGGGGAATCATTTGGTGTCATTAACCCTGGAATCATATTTTTCCTTTTCCCTGTGGGACTTTGTTCTATTTATTTAATTCATCCACAAACAAGCTCTTCTGTACCACAGCAAAAAGCTGTACAAGGTATTTAGGACCAGGATATTAAACCCCGTTGGTTCCAGGTTTGGATTACAGAACTCACCTAATAAGCTGGGATCTGCACGAACCATTTTTTGTTTCTTCTTCTTTTTGCCACTCTGTACTGCCTCGAAGTTGGATTGTTGGTTGTTGCTCTGGTTAGTTTGAAACACTGAATGCAATGAACTATGGTTCATCCCCCACACAGAATCCTAGAACACAAATAAACAATTTATTATGAGTTAAAATTATGTCACTTTCCCTGTCCAAGAAGCACAATAGCGCATTCATACTAGCTGGAGTTACAGTGGATTGCAGAAGTTAACCTGCAGTGAAAAATGGATTTAATTGGCATTGTTACAATTTGATGTACACAAGAAACTCAGTGCTCTGAAAGTACCAAATATTTTTACTGTCGTGCAAAACTTAAGTTAGACAAGATTAACTGGCATTTGTTGGCTATATAAATATTTAGCCTCTTGCTGTGACAGGCTCAAATAAATTTTGATGCAACCCACTGCCTCCAGAAGTCACATAAGGAGCTGGACAGAGTCCATCTATATTCACAGCTACATGCTCTCAGATTAAAGATACTTGTTTCTGGAGAACCCCCAAGTTTGCTGGATGGTGTATTTAAACTAACAGCATCATGAATGCCAAGGAGGTATTTTAAAAAAAAAAAGAAAAAAGTCAAGGATAAAGTAGTGCAGAATTAGAGTAGGTTTTAAAAATTACCCCAAACCACGACTATCTCCAGAGCATCCTTAAATCCCTTATTACAAAACAAAAAGAATATGGTTCAACACATCTTTGCCAAGAGGACATCAACCAAAACTCAGTGACAGGGTAATGACCTATTAGTTAAAGAAGCAACCAAGAGGCCAATGGTAACTCTGAAGAGGCTGGAGAGATTTGAAGCTGACATGGTAGAAACCATGCAAAGGACAACTATTATGCAGAGCCTCCACACAGTTGAGCTTTATGGGGCAATGTTGAGAAGAAAGGCTTGTTGAAACAAACCCATATCAGAGTTGATTTTGAGTTTGCAAAAAGACATGTAGGAAACCTTTGTACCATAATAAAAGTATTTGTGCCATAATAAAAGTATTTGGCACCTTCACAGTGTGGAGTATCTTGCACCAATCAAGTAGTAATAATGGAAATTAGAAATCAGACTCATTTCAATTCCAGGTATAACAAAACAAATGGGGAAAACTTAACATGACAAAATATGGAATGCTTTTTTGCAAGATAACTGTATCTGAACATACACTTTGTCTCCCATTCTGTTTCACCCCACTGCCATGTTACGTATGTGAGGTTTTAAGAACAGCTGTACAGCTAACCTGCTAACATAACAGTTGTCCTTCTATGCTGGGGCCACAGGGGACTGCCAAGGCCCATCCCTCAAGGCCTTGGATGTCCACCTGCATTCTTCCTCTAATGCCCTCTAGTGTCTCTCTCTCTCTCTCTGTGTGTGTGTGTGTGTGTAAGGGAAGGACAGTGAGAGAGAGGCAGAGCCAACGGGGAGAGAGAGAGAGATTTTGGTTGTGCTGGGGTCCTTAAAAAGGGCCTTGCAGATTTACCACCCATTCAAAACCATTCCATATTCCTGCCCTGCTTTCGAGGGCATACTGCCAACTCCTACGTGCATCTGAGGCACATCTTTTGTTTCTGCACTCATGAGAGCAATTTGTAAATGTTTCCCAAGACAGAAATACGAACCTGTTGCTGCCGTTGTTGGTTGGCTTTTTGTTTGGCACGGCGCTCAAGAAACTGCTTGGCAAATTCTTTAGCTTCAGGCGTGTCTCCAAGGTAGGCTCTGATATAATCATGGACCTCATAAGGAGATTCTACTTCTTTCAGGAAGGAAACAAATGTGGGCACTATAAAAGGAAGGGATGATGAATTGTGAGATCCATGCAAATACTACAAAGGTATAATACAGCTTTTCAGTATTAGTTGTTTATTTTCCCATAAATATTATATAACAAAAGACAGCTCTTTATGAGACAACTGAAAAGTCATCCCCAAATGACTGAGACAGAGAAATAATTTCTTCACTAATGAAGACAGTAGTATGACATGAACATCTGGGTTAGCAATGCTTATCCCACGAAACTTTTTAGCAGTGCCTTAAGCCCTACTGTAGGATTTACAATTTATCAATATAATCTGTAGCATCAGTTCTCTATTATTTATCACCCCAACAAGAATACTGAGTAGTGAGTAGCGGTTCTTCTGTAATCTACTTTTGAAACAAAGTTTAGGACAAGGTGCAAAAGAGTACCATACAGTCAAGTGTTACAGCTCTCCATCATATATGCCTGAATACTATGAAATGATTATATTCCTTTCTGCTGCTTACCATCCAGGTTGTTGGCTGTATTGAGTGCATGAAGCATTTGTTCACACCATTGGGTGAATCCATCCTGGGCTTTATTAACACCCTGAAACAACTTCAACAATTTCTCTTCTTCTTCCACCTTCTTATTCTGTCTGCTTGTAACACCTACAGATTTACTAAGACAGAAAAAAAATGTCACAGGAAAGTATGAAGAAGAAATTGTCAGGAACAAACACACAAAGTACACAAGACTGGAAAATTCAAGCACCTCCCCAGTCATTTCTACCTTTGGTCAAAAGCACTATCTTTCAGGTTCCATATTTATTTGTACTGACTTTCAAGGAGTAATGCAAGTGATTAATTTGTCCTTCATTGTTGTCATTTGTTATCATTTTTATGATATTTTATCTGTCATTTATAATGCTAGATATTCATAATTTTGGATGTGTGATTTTGTTACTTTAGGTAATTTATGATTTTAACTAAATTTCCATCTGAGGAAGGAAAGGGGTACAGACCTATTCAACTCAACTAATATGAAAGCATCTCGAAACAAGCACGAGGCAAACACAAAGCTGAATTTCCTACTGTGCTTTTACAGAGTACTGCAGATCCTGTGGAAAGGTACCATCCTTTAGAAGATTTTACAAGGCTTGCAACTGGCCTGAACTTCTACAATGAAAGAAGGGAAGCTCACTCCATACTGGTTCCTACCTGATGCTAGCATTGCTCTTGTTTTTATTGGTTGTATTACGAGGTCCCACTTCTTTGACTGCATCATCCCAGAATCCTATGTTTGAGTTTTTTGTGTCAGCATTGCTCCAAATACTGCTGACAAGGTCTGACGTCCACTGGTTGCTAGGATTTGTATTTAGAGTGCCCCATACTGAATTGCCAATGCTGGTGTGCATATTAGAATGTTGCTGGAACAAGAGTAAGGGAGATGCTGTTTATTAGCATAATATTCAGGGGAAAAGAAAAAAACAACTGAATAGGTCTGGGCACCATAAAGAGGGGAAATGGAAATTGGGAATCATACTCACTGTAGTGCTACGGGACCTGTTCTGTTGCTGCTGCTGCTGCTGCTGTTTCTGCATGTGCCTTGCCTCTTCTTGCTGTATCTCCAACAGAGATTTGGTAGTGCCTGCAGGTTTGGCAATATTTCCCCAGCCAGACAGTTTTTGTTGCTGCTGTTGCTGTTGTTGCTGCTGGAGGGCTTTCATTAATTCACGCTGCTGACGCCTTTGCTGAAAGACAGCCAATGCACAGCATTCCAGTTCCTAACATATACGTGATTATCTGCTTTCACTTACTGCAGAAAACACCTGCATTATAGCTGAATGCATCTGCACAGGAATGTGTTTCATCATGGGTACCCAATTAAGCCCCTAACCCTGATCAAAGTCAGTCACTTACCTTTTCACTACATGTTAGCTTTGGAAAGGATGACTTGAACACAAATACTACTACACTCTGGTTTGCTTTCTCATCAGGCACACCGACCTGGCAGAGCAATTACTTCTTCAATAATCCTTACTCTGGAACTCTTTACTAAATTTTGTTGACCACAAATAGACAGACTTAATTTCATGTTTTAAATTCAAAAGGAATTAAGAGAATTAACAATTACATCAGTTACTATTCTGGGTCTTTATTTGTTGTTCTTTTGTGCCTTTGAGTAGTTTCTGACTTATGGTGCCCCTAAGGTGAACCTATCACAGGGTTTTCTTGGCAAGATTTGTTCGGGGAAGGGGTTGCCTTTGCCTCCCGCTGAGGAGGAGTGAGTGTGACTTGCCTAAGGTCACCCAGTGGGTTTCCACAGGGATTCAAACCTGTAGTCTTGAGACTTGTAGTCCAACATTCAAACCGCTTTACTACACTGGCCCTGAGTCTTTAGAACTACTACATATTTCTGAATATTTACCATCTTTCTGAATGACTTAACCAGATAGGTAGCATAGTTCCATACAAGCTTCTAGAAATCTACACTCTTCCTGTTCTGGTATTCTTAGATTCTGTCCATCTTCAGATCACCATGTATTAGCTTAATAAAAAGAGATATACACATGACCTGTGACTGCTCAAGCATCTTTTCCCTCTTTTCTGTGCAGCACACAAATAGTTAGTTCCTATAGACCCACTGAAACACTGCTGACCCAATGAATCAATGGATTTTATTTAAATCCTGACTAACCAAATTTGTATTAATTCAATAAGTCTACTGCAGTCAGGACTCTGAATTGAATTTAGCTCCAGAATCTCCAATTGACCACTGTTCTACATTTTGTTTGAAGTGGCAAATTGCTGCTACTAATTTCAACACAAGCCAGGAACTAAAAACTTGCTGTAAGATTGATTTAAACTCCTGGTCTGTTTGGGGAAAACAAAACAAAACAAAACAAAACACCATGGTAAATATTGTTTTGGAAAAAGGGAAATCTATAGTTAAGATCTGTAGAACTTTTGGGTTTAAATTGCTTCTTGCCAGTAGAGGAAGACAAAGGTGGTTCTGTGTATATCAGGATACATAAATTCTTATGTATATCTTGCCTTATTTGAGCTTTCTCACATGAAAACATTTGCCGAAGATCACAGTGACCCCTAGTAGCTGAAAGCAACAATTGCAGGCAAACTGGCAACCCAGGGATTTTAAGTAAGCAAGGATAGACTTCTTAAAGGAAGAAAACTAAGTACAAGTTCTATTTCATAACATGGGACACCACGTGGTCAAGGTAAGTGACCTTTATTCTGTTCCAGCAATTACAGGAAATACTGATACGAAATTTACCTCTTCGCGAAGCTGTCGCTCTCTTTCTTCTTCAAGCTTTTGGATTTCTGCTAATGATAATGTTGCTTGAGACTGACATGCTCTTGAATTGGACTGCTGACCCCATGTTGAAGAAGAGGGGAGCTGGAAGCATAAACACATAGGACATGCCAATTAAGTTTTGGCAAATGAACCAAAAATGTGAAGAAGCAATCATAACAGCTAGAATTATGATGAGAATCTATATTATGTTCCCTCACATTGCAGAAATAGAACCTTCTGCTATCAGATGAACATCAACTCCCCCAAACAGATTTCATATTACTAATGAAAAACAATGGTTTCCAAAAAAATAATGTCAGTAAGATTCAGGCAGTTTGCTGTAAAGAAAATAAAGAGTTGGCATTTAATGTGAAGGATCATTTTACCACAACATTGTAGTTAACCCTTATGCTGCCAGGCTAGAACTGTGATTTTAGATCTTTACAACTCTCTTTTCCTTCAGCTTCATCACTCAGCTTTGCTCTGGATACTAGTTAGAACAATATCAGAATGGATTTGAGAGTTCTAGCGATGTAGTTAGCTTCTATAGTCAAGCAACATTTCAAACAAATTGCTGGGATGGTGCAAATTTATTCTTTTTGCCTCTCTGGGCAATCTGAATGCCTCTCTGCATACTAAGAGGGATTTTGGTTCTCTATGATTGCTCTCCTATGTTCAAACCTTGATGTTGCCTATCTTTAATTGAATATGCTGAAAAGCCATGACAGCCAAGAAAATTGCTCTTAGTTCTAAACAGTTTATGAAGTCTCTGGTTTCCACAGTTCACCATCTACTTTGGGCTGTCCCCCCAAATAAAGATGCACACATGCATACATACCATCTTATTAATCTGTCATCTATTACCATCACTCTTAATGGGTCTTTCAAAGCTTGTTTTAAGTTGGATTTCAGCATATACCACTGAAAAGATATCCTCATGTCTTATGTCTGGATAACTTGTTAATGGCTTTTACCCTTGTCTTGCACAGAATCCTTCAACAAGATGCCATCCAGATATGCAAATAAATACATGCCCTGCAGATGCTCTACTAATGGTACCAATATCTTAGTGAAAGCTCTTCGTACCACAAGTCAAAGGGAGCACAAGGAAATGAAAAAGTGTGTCCTAAAATGCAAACTGAAGATACGGAAAAAATTGGGACATACATATATGCTTCCATTAATTTGTTTGATACCACGCAATTGCTTTGTGCCAGTCCCTCTCTTTGATGGTTTCAGTGTTCCTGTTCTCCAGTGCTGGTACTTTACAAATGTCTTCAGAAATTTCAAGTCATTTGGTACTACATTCAAAAAAGTATGGAATAAATTCCAGAAACCCTCTGCTATAATATCACTTGTTCTATGGCTCAAATTTGCAAAAGTTCATTGACCACCGGTGGGGCCCTCCCTCCTGTTTCACTCTTACTTTGGTATTCGAGACAAATCAGCATTCTGGAGATCTTGCAAACAACATGTTGTCACCTTGCATCATCAGCTGCAACATATATTTGCTGATGTTGTTCTTTTCCACATATCCCAAACTAGGAGTCTCTCCAGTTAGTGAAAATGAACTGCTGTCTCCCCTCTCTTGGAGGCAGACCTGACCTTTGAGGCAAACCGGACACACAAATGGTGTGGATTCCTCTGTCTGAACTGAAATGCAGGCCTGTTTCACTTAAGCCTAAGCCACTGGAATTCTTAGGAAGAGGGGAAAGAAGATTGCTTTTGGGTTTTTGTTTTCTGTGCAAAAACTGGCATTTCTCTGTTTCTTACCATTTGTTGCAATTAGTATTTTTCCTAGCACATGCTCTCCTAAAGCTGGCTGCATTTATAGGGA
Source organism: Ctenosaura bakeri (assembly GCA_948474755.1). Lineage (NCBI taxonomy): Eukaryota > Metazoa > Chordata > Lepidosauria > Squamata > Iguanidae > Ctenosaura > Ctenosaura bakeri. The sequence goes on from CAOLHI010000568.1 coordinate 192,515, forward strand.
CTGCATGTCAGGTCCACCTTCCACAGCCTCTGGTGCTTAAGAAAGTTGCTATAGCAGGTACAGCTGCTGACCTAGCAGCAAGTAATACTGCATCCTCAGTCACATCTGGAATAAATTGAATTGCCTTATACATCTCATCTAGAGAATGCTGTATTGATTTAGTGTCAAAATCAGGACTAGGTAAAGTGCATTTCTATGCTCCCCCATTTTGTTTGAAAATAATGTTTTTAAAATGTCCTCCAAATGCCCCCCAATGCCCTCAGAGGATGAGATGGTGCAAGTCTGCCACATTTTTAGCTCCCCATTTTTAGGTAGTTTTACGCCAATTTTTCCAACAGGAAGAGTCAATTTTTCCAACAGGAAGTAAACCACAAGTCAACATACCCCCTAAACAGGTGACAGAAGGTGATACAGCCCTCCAAGGTCCCACCTAGGGGTCCAATGCAGTCCTTTAACCCTTGGGCTGCTCATTTCTAAATGTGAATGGAAATCAAAGCGATATGAGTTCATCATATCTGGCTGATCTGTCATTTGAAGTAACCCAAATGGATAAACAGCTCCATGATCACTAACCTTTCAATCTAATGCCTTAATCTTCTAATTCAGTTGAATATACCTGTACTCCAGTAGCTACAGTAACTCAGGCTCTGTAGCAAAACAGATATAGGGTAGTAGCATCCCTCTCAAGAGCTGGATAGCAAAGCGTTAAACAGCTCTGTTTCTGTATGCAAGGACAGAACATTTTCTTGTACTAATGGGAATTGTGGCAGCAGCTGCACAGAGAAAAATATCACCTGCAGAAATCACTGAAAACTCCATCTGTCACATACTCCAGTAAATATGCTGCAGCCTGCACTGGATTTGAAATTACTGACCTCAACAGCTACTGGACTGTTAAGTGTTTTTACACTAATAATCAGTTGTAGTATTAACTAAATGTTCCCATTCAGGCTATATAAGGAAAATGAACAAAGAGGGCTAGAACTTATATGATTCCTGCCTTGTCTGGTAGGCCAAGGGTTAATCACAATGTCATAGACTACTCCTCTGCAGCCAATACAAATCAATATTATACTGTTGAAACTACCAACACAAAAGGAAAGGAAGCATATCAAACAGCTGAAGGAGGCAATGGACATTTGGAAGAAGAGAGCTTTCAAAACAAAGAGCCAAGAGCATGTGTTCAATCCAGGATTATCATTACAAACATTAAGTGGTTGATCATATAGAAAGAAGGTTCACAAAAATAGTGCTCTGGAAGGATTTGGCTGATAGTACAATCTGTAGAATTGCAACATCCATATACATTTTAGACAGTTTGGAAGTTCCTCTCCCATGCCCTAATTAGTCTAAAGCTACAGACAAATCTGCATGTATGCTGACCTAGAAAAAAATGCAATAGTGTTAAGATGCTGTTGTGTGTCATGCGCCTTCAAGTCACTTATTGTGACTCTAAGGCAAACCTATCACTGGGTTTTCTTGGCAAGATTTGTTCAGAGGGAGTTGTCTTTGCCTTCCCCTTAGGCTAAGAGAGCACGACTTGCCCAAAATCACTAAGTGGATTTCCATAGCCAAGCAGGGATTGGAACCCTGGTCTCCAGAGACATAGTCCAATGTTCAACACACCACACCATGCTATCGAGATGTTACTTTTCTCTAAATTATAAACACTTGCATACTTTAAATGATTTATTCCATTTGTCCAAGTAGTGCTGGAATGATAAGGAAGTATTGAAGCCTCCCTCCCTCTTGCCTAGTGAAAACTCTCAACTAACTTTACAGCTAACAGACACTATGGTATCTTAATTAGATCTGTCCACGAAACTGTACTTCACTTTGAAAGAGTGCCTGATTTCTCCCTTTCACAGTGGAAGGGGGTGTCATTATCTAGGCACAACTAGTGAATGCATGTGTGTGTGCGTATGTATGTGTGTGTGTTATTTTAAATGAAATACAGATGGGCAAAAATAGCTTGCTCATCAAAATTACGACTGCCTTTGTTCTGTGCTCACATTTCTAAAGTTACAATGGTGCAAAAAAGGCACATTTTGGCAAAGGAATTGTAAACTGTTTTACAAGTAGCAGACAGATTCTTGGCTGGTTTGGACTGTGTATATAATCTATAAAAATGGTTGTGAGAAACAGACACACACAGAAGGAATCAATACCTTCATCTGTGCAAGTTGCTGCTGCTGCTGCTGCTGCTGCAATCGGCGCAAAGCCTCCTGCTGCTGTTGCCTCTGCCTCATAATTTCTTTCTGTCGTTGGAGTTCCAGCTCCTTACGTTTTCGTTCTTCCTCCTCATGCCGCTGTCGTGCTGCTTCCTCTTCCATGCGCAGCCGGTTTTCTTCTAGTTGACGTTTTGCCTCCTCTTCCTCACGTGCCCATTTGGCCGCCTCCTCTTCCTTCCCAGAATAAAAATAATATGCAAAGTCTTCAAAATTCTACATTAAAATACTTTCTTCAAGATATTTAAAATATTTAGTTAAACATTTTAACTAAACAAGATTATCAGACATCTTCTGTTCCAAATTGTTCTAAATTTGTTCTAAATTGTTCCAAAACATACAATTTTAATGGAATATAGCTCCTTTTCCAAACCAATTTTCTTACATTATATCCTCTGTCTAATTTTTTAATCCATAATTCTGAGATCATTTACCAGTTTGAAACTGACAGTCTTGTATTTAACCAAAATCAAAGGTCTGTACTGTATGATATGTAAATATGTACATATGCACACATACAAGTCATCTCTTGATGCACTCACCAAGTGGTGAACATGCAAGTGTGCCTTCAGTTCTTTCTGTTCTTAATTTTTGCTCTTTTTTCACCTGTTTACGAAGCAACTCTTCTCGCTGCCGCCTTTCTTCCTCTTCTCTCCTTCTTTCCTCCAGTCTTCTAAGTGCTTCCTCCTGCTGTTGCCGTTCCTCTTCTTCCCGTTGCCGCCTTAGTGCAATTTCTTGTTCCCTCTGCCGTCTCAGGGCTTCCTCCTATACACAGAAACAGAATTCTAGATTTATATCTGTAGTCTACTATACCTGACATTAAAACCCTAAGGACCTCTGGACTCACTTGTCCTAAGTCTGATCTAATACCAGAACTTAGGCAAGGCATGAATTACCCATGCGTGACTCATTTTTCATGAGCTGATTCAATGGGTCCACTCTAGCTGGGACTAACCAACAGGAATCCAGACATCGCCTGTTTTAATCCAAATTTATTTAAATTAAATTAAATTATCCTGTGGTTTCTAGAACTCTATTATCCTGGTTGCTAGTGATCCTACTGCTTGTAAAATAAATGTTCTTGGAATATCAGTGAATGTATTGCTAGTGACAGCACAAGAACTAACAGAATTTCCCCATAAGAGAACCAGCATGGTATAGTGGTTTGAGCACTGGACTACATCATTTAAGACCAGGGTCTTAAATGAATCACCACTTGGCCATGGAAATCAACTAGGTGACCTTGGGCTGCAAGTCAAACTCTCTCAACCTCAGAGGAAGGCAAAGGCAAACCCTCTCTGAACAAACCTTCCCGAGGAAACCCAATGATAGGTTTGCTTTAAAGTCATCATAAGTTGAGAGTGACTTGAAGGCACACAATAAACAACAGCATCTTGACAATGAATTGCATTTTTTCTAGGTCAGCATATATGCAGATCTGTCCGTAGTATTAGACTAATTAAGGGATGGGAGAGTAAGTTGAAAATGATTTCAAGGCACACAACAACAATGGTGGGAATTTAGGTATGTCATCAGGAGCAATGAGCAGCTTTACCACAGGCTAAACTTCCAGACTTTCCAACCCAATTTTCTCCGTAGGGGGACTTTATTGCTTTTTATTTTTTAAAAAACTAAAATTCAGTACACATATAATAAATCTGCTACACTGCAACATTTCCCTCTTCTTTTTATAAGATACTTTGCAAGGGCACAAATGCATGCAATAAATATCCTGCCAGGTAGTAGGCATATGGGAAAACAGAAAACTCCATCTACCAAACTAACTTGAATTCCACTCAGCACAAAGCAGATTTGTATACCAATATGAGAGAAGAAAACATAATAATTAAATTAATTAACAACTTCGAGAAAATTGTTAATACAATGAGTGTTATACACACACATTTTTGAAAATGGGTTCTCTTTATGATGTTACAGCCATACTTATTGTATATACTTAAGTTGTCACCTGCTTCCTACGAGCTAGTTCTTCCTCTTCTCTTCTCTTTCTTTCTTCTTCTTGCCTTCTGATTAGCTCTTCTTGTTGCCTCCGAAGCTCCTCTTGTCTCTTCCGTTCTTCCTCTTCTCTTTTGGCCCTTAGTTCGGCTTCCCTCCGCTCCTGCTCTAGCTGAAATTGTAAAAGTAGTATCGGAAATGAAGATCCTAATGGATTATCCTGGCAACTAGTTGCATAAATCTTGCTAATCATAATATTAAATTGATTCTCATTACCATTACCATTCTTCCATATAGGTAGACTTCCAACTGGTCCTTCTCAAATCATGTCCTTATGTTCATTTGTAAAATAACAATGTCTACTCCAAAATTAGAAATTACTAACTTATTGCACTTCTGTTATCACAGATCAGGATAGTTAATGTTACAATTACTGTTAGACAACAGATAGAATGAAACAGACAAGAACTATCAATGACATGTTAGCAGAACAGCATATACTGTTTCTTACCTTGGCAGCTTTAGCCTTTTCAAGCTGCTGTAACTGTTCTAGAGCTGGTCCCTGAGCTGCAGTATCAATTGGGAGATCCCAAACACTGCTCCCTTCCCAAACTACAAATAAAATGGAGAAAAACAAGATTTAGTAGGTGAACTATTAAGCTAAGCAAGCACAGAATCTAGAAACCTGTTGTCTCTTCCTCTAGAGCCAATTAATTGAGCATTTAGAAATATACTATATATAGCTTGGACCCACTCTTATGTGAAGGACCCTTTCCATTCCTAGGAAACTGCCCTCATAGCTTCTTTGTGAAATATCCTACTTCAGGAAAATACAGATGAGAATCTAATTGGTTAACACAATTTACACTGATGGAGATCAGTTATTTTCACTGTCCTGAAAAAAATAAAGATTAAATAAGGAGGGGAAAACTAGCAGATAAAGATGCAGAAATAATCCAGTGACTATAAGCAAATAAATAATTATAAAGAAAATGTTTTCATAGCAAAAAGGGCATGTTGACAATAAGCAATATTAAAAAGGGAAACATTAATCAACTATACAAGTTTCTTCTACCCTCTCCCCATGTTTTAAGATGGTATTCTTAAAATCAGAGACAATCTGACAACACATCAAAACATTGTATAACTAATGCCAGGAAGCCACTGAGGACACAGCACAGAGCACCATTCTGAACCAGTTTGTGGCTTTGGATTTGGGAACAGCATATTTGGAAAACAGCTTCCAGCTGAAGTCTGAGATCTTGGTTTGGTAATCCTTTGCAAACTGCTTAATGCTGCATTGGCTGCTGAGCAAATTATGTTTGGCATTATGTTCATCAATATCACAGGGTTCAAAATTTATTTCCCACCTGTAGCCTGGGGAGCTGGTGACTGAAGTTCCCAAATTGAGCCAGTGTCTGTAACAGACCTTGTTACAGGTGGCACCATGTTCTGCTCAGCTTTCCTGAAAGATGAAAGTGAAGATTCAACATGTCACCTCAACTTTAATATAATTTTCGCCTTCCTTTTTCACCTTCTTCAAAACCAGTGTTATTGACAATTTTCCTGCTAATGCCCAATTACTAGAGCTCTGAGCTTTTTTAATTTTGGCCAGAATGTTAGCACAGTCTTTTCCAGTACTGGTGAAGTAATATAATAACCCTATGTTCTCCTACAAATGGCTCTTGAGCTTGTTTGAAGGTTCCAGCAGGGGAGCACAACTGTCCCATACCCTTGATTGAAGAACAGTACACTCCTTCTATCTGGGATGGTCGTCCTCTTCCACTGAGCGTACAGCTTCAGGAGGGAGGCACATGGAGTGATGAGGGAGGAAAGGGACACCGCCTATTCAGTCAGATCAGCTGAATCAACCCTGATGATCAATGGTGTGACACATGTTGCAGCCAGACCGCCCTCACATCCACATATAATAACCCACAACTGCTAAAAACAAAATATATAACTATATTTAGATAACTAAGGAATATAATCAAAGTGACACTCAATCTCTATTAAACTTTGTTAGCTGTTCTGCTTCAGAAAATTTTAGGGCCTTTGTACAAAGGACTGTATCAGGTTGGTGCCACCCAGCTATCTGAATGCTCTTTAAGTTGATGTGGGCTTCCATCAGTGAAGTGAGAGTGAGGTCATTTTTAGAAATTTCTTCGTCCTCATATAGCCTCCTGAATCACCTCCTATGTTGCTTTACAGCAGACTTTGGAGGCCTGGGAGAGGTTGCAGAAGAGGAGGGATCCCTGAAAAAAATTTCCCTCCCCATCTTATTGATGGAAGTATCTGGTGAATCAAACAAGCACTCCAGGAGCATACCAAATGGATACAATGTGCAGAAATTCTTACCTGGCACAAAGTGATTATTTCCAAGAGCCAGTGCAACTGTATACCTTACATGTATCAATGATGTTTAGTGTACAAAATGAGATGTGTTTGCTGCAAAAAGAAATGTTTTCCTAGGGAGATGTGTTTGCAATTTCCTGAACATGTTGTGTTTACTACCACATTATACGTGAAATGACGTGAAATTTTTATTTTTACCTCATTTTAAGTGCCTGAAACTGCTGTAAAAGGAGAGCCAGCTGCTGTTGTTGTTGAGATGAAAGGGCTGCTTTTTGTTGCTGTGCTATTACCTGTGCATACTGTTGTCTGGAAATGAGAAAGAGAGACATTTATTGTACGCATTTATATGATGATTAAAAATATAGCTTCTCGTGCATACCACAGTAATATTCCAATACCTCAATAGAACTTAGGAAATACACACTGTATGAGAAACTAGAAAATAAGATCATTCAGCACAGCAGAATTGGCAACTCCATACACAATGCTTACTTGTCATAATGGCTTGGATACTACTATTTCTTCTGTGAACAGCCTTCCCGCCATTCACAGAATGTTTCTGAATCAGCAGAGAGCTCACAGAGGGAATGGGAAGTGACTTTTGATAATTTAGTCCAGAGGATCCACTAATACCCCAAAGTAAATTTTTGTGGGAAACAACAAGCTACAGAATGAAGAGGGTGCTGGTGAATTCTGCTACCCTCACTTCTGTTGGTGGGAGCATCCCATGAGCACAATTCTACTCATGAGACACTCAAACAATGAAACAGAACATAGGAATCAAGCTACCCCCTTTAATCACTATCTTCTACTACACAATTTTGTTTTTTTAAAAAATATTTTCTGGTATGAAGAAGAACAGGTTGCTTACCTGTAACTGTGGTTCTTCAAGTGGTCATCAGTGCCCTCACACATTGGGATCTTCGCGCATGCGCGGTAGCATTTGGAAGATTCTAGAGCAGCAGTTCTCAACCTGTGGGTCGTGACCCCTTCGGAGGGTCGAATGGCCATTTCACAGGGGTCGCTGCTCCTCTATCCCACCCCGCCCCCTTTTGAAAGAAGGCGGCCTCACAGCCAATGGCTGTGAGGCCAACAGCTGTTTCTGAGACCCCGTGCTGGGAGGAGGGGAGAGAAGGCATGCTGGGTGCATGCAGGGACGTTTCCCCGTCTTTCCCTGCTGGGTGGGGAGGCGTTGTAGGAGCCGGAGGTGGAGAGAGCGAGAGGAGAGAGTGTGGAGCTGGAGCGTGGAGGTGGAGGTGGAGAGAGCGAGAGGGGCTCGTGGGTGTAGTGTGGTTGAGGGGCTACAGCGGGTATTGCACCCCACTCCCGAGCCCTCAGAGGGACAAAAGGAGGAAGGAAGGGGCACCCGTGCAACGTGGAAGTGAGAGCGTCCGAGCAGCCACACTCCCTTTAAGGGAGAGAGGGAGGGAAAGTTCTGTAGTGAAGGTGGGGGTCACTGCTATTGGGACTTGGCTGAACAAATCGATGGAAGAAACAGGGAAGAGACCCACTCAGGTTTCTTAGTGCGGAGCACCTTTCCTCATATCTGGGGTAGGGAGGAAAAGGAATAGCGAATGGACGTGCACATTTGATTTAGTCTGCTGCCTGGGAGCTGTAGGCTGTGCTGGGGGAGGAAGGGGCAGGGCGGTCGCGCAACCAGGAAGCCAGCTGCGGGACGAAGGAGAAGTGAAGAGAGCGCCTCGCGCAAGAACCTGCTTGCGGGAACGGTACCCCCCACCTCCGCGATAAGGTAACATGCGGAAAAGGCCCAGGAGTGGTGGTGCGCAAGCATGAGCCACGCGCTCGTGTCCTCCTGCCCCCTATTCAGAAGGGACTGAAATCGCTCCCCTTCTCCGCTACCGGGAGAACCTCCCTTCTGACGGGCCAGCTTGGGGGAGCAGCAGCAGCACAGGGGGCAGGTTCCCTCCTCGCCACAGCCCCTGCCCCACTCGCCATGGAGAGGGGCGCTGTGGAAGGGCCAGGGGGCCGCAAGGCGGCGCTTTTCCAGGGGGGCGAGCTGTGCCCAACACAAAAGACAAAGGCGCTGGGATTCCTCCCCCCTGGCCAGGGTCGACACTCTGGAAACTTTTCCTACACTGCCCTCCCAGCGGAAACGAGAGCAAAGCAGAAGCAGAGCCCGGGGGGGGGGTTCTCGGAGTTTTTTCCCGGGGGAGACACGTGGCTCCTCTTTCCCATTCCTGGCCAGCGAGGCGGTCTTTGCCAGGGGAGGGAGGCATTGTAAATAATAAATAAATAATTTTATGGTTGGGGGTCACCACAACATGAGGAACTGTATTAAAGGGTCACGGCATTAGGAAGGTTGAGAACCACTGTTCTAGAGCTAAGCAGCGTGGTGGGAACCCCTCCCCCCGCTCGTACTGAGTATGCTCAGCCTGCCAAGTCAACAGTCTCTCCTCAGTTCTAGAGTCCGCCAGAGCAAGACCTGAAGAGGGGATGGCTGAGCGGGTGTGTGTGAGGGCACAGATGACCACTCAAAGAACCACAGTTACAGGTAAGAAACCTGTTCTTCTTCTTTGTGGTCTCCGTACCTCACACATTGGGAGACTGTGTAGTTTACCAGTGGACGGTGGGTCAGGTCCTAGAGAACGGAAGACAACACCGTATGTTCAAAGCGGGCATCTCGTTGAGCCCGGCAGTCCAACTGATAGTGGCACACAAAGGTCAACGGTCGTGACCAGGTAACCACACAACACAGTTCCTGCAGGTCCACACTTTGAAGGAGAGCTGCTGAAGAGGCCACGGCTCTAGTGGAGTGGGCACAGAGCAAAGCTGGCGGAGGCTGTTTAGCCATTTCATATGCCAGCAGAATGGTCTGAGCCATCCATCTGGAGAATCTCTGGGTGGATACCTTATGGCCCTTTCGACGACCACCATAGCAAATGAAGAAGTGGGGAGTCTGGCGAAAGGACGAAGTCCGATGAATGTAGAAGGCTAGCGCCCGACGGGCATCAAGAGAGTGGAGAGATCACTCCAGAGGCGTAGTCAGGTCAGGATAGAAAGTAGGAAGGACGATGTCTTGGTTAAGATGGAAATCGGAGACAACCTTGGGTAGAAAGGAGATGTCTGGTCGCATGACCACCCTGTCCCGATGAAAGACCAAGCGCTGTCAACTCATTCACTCGCCTGGCCGAGGTGACAGCCACAAGGAAGGCAGTCTTCATGGTCAAGAGCCTGTCATCAGCAGTAGCCACAGGCTCGAAAGGAGATCACGTCAGTTGGGATAACACCAAGGACAGTGACCAGGGCAGTAGCGGTGGTGACACCGGTGGGTAAAGATGTTGCAATCCTTTCAGGAACTGTTTGAGGGTAGTGTCCCTGAAAAGCGCTGCCGAAGGGAAACCACATGGCTGGTAGGCGACGATAGTCGCGAAGTAGATTCTCAGAGATGGAAAAGCCAGTCCTTGTTCCCGAAGGGAGTGCAGCACAGTAGGAAGGGTGACCAGCGATGCCGGTTCGCGACGAGCATCTACAAAGGCCACAAACCTCTGCCACTTGTAATGGTAAGACTGACGTGTAGACTCCTTCCTGGCTGCGGTGAGGACATCCCGTATGGCGGCCTCAAGGAGGGGGCCGAATCAGTGTTGCCTTGGCCAGAATGGAGCCACGAGGATGGTGTCGGCACGATCTGCAAGGATCTTGGCGACCACTGTGGTGTTCTCCCAGCCTGCTAGGTAAACAGCGACAGGGTGAACTCGGAGCGGCACGCACCAGTCCCAAAGATGAAGAGCTATGTTGAGGAGGGTGGTAGATTGTGTACCTCCTTGCCTGTTCACATAGCACACAGCTGTCGTGTTGTCCGACAGGATCTGCACAGTGCGGCCGATGACCAAGTTGCGAAACGCTCATAGCACCTTCAGGATGACGAGGAGTTCCAGGGCACCGATGTGCAGGTGAGTCTCTAGGCCGACCCAGTGTCCCTGTACCCTGAGGTCACCGCAATGCGCTCCCCATCCATAGAAGGAGGTGTCCGTTGTAACCGTAACTTGAGGGCACGGGTCTAGGAACGGCATTCCTGACAGGAGGTGCTGGAAGGAGAGCCACCAGAGAAGGGAGCGGCGCACCTGTTGAGGGATCCGCAGAAGAAGGCGCTGGTTGTCCAGGAGAGGGTTGAAGACCCTGATGAACCAGTGCTGGAGCGGACGGGCACAGAGGCAGGTGACTGACGTCGTTGCCGCCATGTAGCGGAGAAGTTGCTGGATCTGTCTCGCCGAGATCACAGGGGTGCGGAGAACAGCGGTAGAAGCTCGGCACAGAGTGCGGGCCTGCTTCATAGGGAGATAAGCCCTGGCTGAAACAGAGTCCAGGGTAGCTCCGATGAAGTCCAGGACCCTGGTTGGCTCGAGGTATGACTTCTTTGGATTTACCTGAGGCCAAGGCGGGACAGAAGAGATAGTGTGAGATGAATATCCTCGTACAGCTTCTGCTTGCAGGGTGCCACCAACAGCCAGTCGTCGAGGTAGGGGTATACCATAACACGCTTTGTGCAGAGGTACTATACCACCGAGGCCATGCATTTGGTGAAGACCCTGGGTGCGGTGGACAGTCCGAACGGTAGCACCTTGTACTGGTAACAGGTGCCATCGACTGCAAATCGCAGGTACCTCCTGTGTTGTGGTCGAATTGCAATATGGAAGTAGGCATCTCGTAGGTCGATAGAGACGAACCAGTCCTGACGTCGCAGAAAGGGCAGGATGGCAGACAGGGTGACCATCTTGAACTTTTTCGGGAGGATGTAGGAATTCACCTCCCTGAGGTCCAGAATCGGTCGCAAGGTACCCTCTGATTTTGGTACCGTGAAGTACCAGCAAAAGAAGCCAGTGGTACTGGCCGAGGACGGGATCTGTTCTATGGCCCCTTTCTGCAGCAGGGACTGGATCTCCTCTAGCAGAGCCAGGTTGGCTGGGGTGGAATAATAGACGCCTTGAGGTGGTATATTTTGAAATTCGATGGCGTAACCAAGACAGATAATGGAGAGAACCCAAGAGTCCATTGTGATGTGATGCCATTCGGAGAGATGCTGGGCCAAATTCGGGTGATCTACGAAGCTGGTGGGCAGGCGGAAGACTGGATGTGGTGGCGGCCTGTGTGGGAAGTCAAAACCTCAACTTTGTCGTGGACGAAGACTTCTTCGAAGAAGGCTGGCATCTTCGTAGAGGTCTCCGGGCAGAAGCGGGAACCAAGGATCAAGTTGATGTCCAATGTGGAGAGCGAGACTGATAGGCATAGGAAGAGCGACGCAAAGAAGAGCGGGAAGCGAAGCTGCGACAGGACTGTGGCAGTTGGTGGATCCCCATCCATTTCACTGTAAGGCGTGCCTTTACGAGGTGGTCCATCGCATCATCAGTGGTGGAATAGAAGAGACCTTCTCCATGGAATAGCAGGTCCTCAATATGCTTCCTGCTATCCTCCTGGAGACCCGCGGAGCGTAGCCAAGCAAACTGCCGAAGGGCGAAAGCCAGTGGTGGAGACACATGGGAGTCTGCAGTAGAGTCTCCAGAGTCAGAATTCAACTCGTATAAGTGGGAAGATCACGAAGGCGATCGTTGGGCCATTGGCAGTTGAGTCAGCAGAGAGACAGTCGGAGTGGGTGGAACGGCGATCGCCGCTGGTGCTGAAGACGGTACCAGTGGTAGAATCGTCAACTGTGGTACTGTAGACGTCGAAATCGGTAACGTAGGAGGGATCGGACGTTGAATGGACTGCGTTGAGGTTGGTGCCGTTGTTGACTGCTGAGACAGTGAAGATGCCTCCACAACTGGGTGAGAGATGGCAGATGTGACCTGAGGAGGTGGCGACACGGGCCTGTAGCATGGTGAACAGTCCCTAGACCTCCGGTGGTAGTAGGGGATCTTGACTGTGAGCGCGATGGAGAGCGACGGTACCAGGGCACAGGATGATACCGGGAGCCCAACAACGGCGGCCGAGATCGATGACGATATGGGGACCACCTACGGACATCTGTGTGGTGCCAGTCTCTATATGCGGGGGAATAAGAATAAGACGACCCCGGTTGTTCGTGCCACAAGTGTTCATGCCCGTATCTCATGATGTACGATGCAGACGAAAAGGGCGAATTGATCCTGGGCCTAGATCTGCCACGATCAGAGGTGGGCTCCCACCGCTGCGGGGATCGATGCCTGTTGGCCCAGCTCAGAGAGCGTGCTGCACTACGGTGAGCACGGTCACAAGAAGATGCCCGATGATGAGACGGAGCCCTTGGAGTCTCCAAAGAAAGGTCCGGGCAGTCCATCCCTTGTACAGGGTGACCAAGCGGCATAGTCGGCGCAGCCAGCACAGGCGGATCTAAAGGCGCCGAAGGGTCGTCTAGGGCAGGTGGCACCAGGATCATTGGGAGCTGGGAATCTTCATCACGCTCCACAGATATATCAGGCAGGCCTTCCTCCTCAACCATCTCCCTCACAAGTTGAGTTGAAGGAGGTGTTGGTGGACAAGTTGTCCGTGGGGAAGGCGATCTCCGCTTCTCCTTGCGCTTCTTCTTCTTCTTGTCCTTCATAGCCAGGTCAAGTGAAGAAGGCCGTTTATGTTGGGCTGCCATAAGGGGCTTGGTTGATTTTGCTGCCTGTGAGCCTGCAGGGGCATCCCCTGACACCAAGGTGACTGGCGTTCAATGAAGCTTCGGAATCCGTGGTAAGGCGGAGACCAGAGACAGAGAAGATGGTACCGAGCCCGGTACCGTCACCATCGATATCGCAGCCCTCTATACTGACGAGGGTATGGTTGAAGATTGCACCGCCGAAGAGGAACGAGAGGTCATAGCTGTAAAGAGGGCGGTATTCTCAGCTGCCTGCTATTTGATTTTTAAAGACTGTTCCCAACAGTGAGATTTCAGCCTCGACGGCCTGTTCCTCAGGGTCTGCGCCGTGAAATCTCTGCACACCGAGCAAGCCCGCACATTATGGGTTTCCCCAAAACAAAAAAGGCACTTGGAGTGCCCGTCTGAGAGGGCGACCTTCTGACCACAGGACACACAATTTTTAAAGAGCGCAGACATAAGAAGAAAAAAGGAAACCTCTCAGAAGAAAAAAGAAGGAGGGATTCTTCGAAGAAGTCCAAGAAGAAGAAGAACAATGAAGAAAAACGCCAAGAAAGAACGCGGTAGGCTGGAGAACCCTCCGTTCGCTGCGAACATGCCGGCGGACAAAAAAGAACTGAGGAGAGACCGATGGCTTGGCGGGCTGAGCATGCTCAGTACGAGCAGGGGGGAGGAGTTCCCACCAAGTCGCTTAGCTCTAGAATCTTCCGAACGCTACCGCACATGCACGAAGATCCCAATGTGTGAGGCACAGAGACCACGAAGAAGAAGCATGTATTACCACACTCTTGAAAAAACAGAATGGGTTGGAACCAAATAAAACGTACATCAAAAGAAGCTGACTCCCCTACTCACACTCCTCAGCAGCTCCCTTCAAAAAGCTCCTGTGTGGATGTGAGCATGACGCTTAATGGTGCAAACTGCAATGCAGGGGACTGACGGAAAAGTAGATTGAGGCAACCTTTGCAAGTCATACTGCTGGCAATTACCTACACCTTTATCTCACTGATAAATAAGCTAATTGAACACATCAAGAAACTGCAATTAAGTTCTCACTTTATTAAGTCAAGTTATTCTCCCAAACACAATACACATTATATAAGCAAAAATGCTTGTATTTTGACTACAAGAAAGGTCTGTATGACACCTACTGCTTGGGAGGCAGGGTGGAGAATATTTATGCATAAACAGGAAAGGCTGATATACCCTATGTGTAAAGTAACACAGAAGGTTGTAAGAGGGGCGAACAGTTCAGCCTGCAGAAAAAAAGTAAACACTGAATGGAAGTGCAGCATTTTAATCACTATTATTCAAATGGTAGCTGCTCAAAGATTTTATTTGGTTGACATTTTTCAATAGATAATCTGATTTGCACTTTCTGAAATAATATGTGGGCTGAAATACAGTTATTACATTGTTTTTGCACTTCTCTGAACCCTATATCCCATAAAAAACACTTTAAAATAGGTTTTTTTAATAGGACAGTATTGGAAAGAGAGGAGAGAAAAGAAACCTTGACCTATTGGCAAGGCAGGAATGAATAAACTGACAGGGAGAAAAGTGAAATCAGTGTTTACTACCAAAAATAACTGCACTCCTGCCTTGAGCTGATGGCATGCGAGATAAACCAGTATGTTGTGGATTGCTCCTTCAATCATCTAGAGAATGCCTCACAAATGTATGCAGGCAACACGGACACAGGCTGGAAAGAACACTTACCTGGACCTACTCAGCGAATGTCACTGCAGGAATGGTAAGCTTTTGATGGTCTCCATGGACAGGGACCAGAGTGTAAATTTTGATTGGTGCTCAGCACCAGATCAAGGCACGTGATAGGGGCAGCGGGGCAGATATTGGAGCTGGTTTGCCCCCTACATATGCCTTTTTGTTCATTGCTTTGAGGAGAAACTGCAGTTCAAGAGAGTGCAGTTTTTTTGACTACATGCAGTCCTGCGTTGGCATTGATTATCAGCTTGATTTTTACCATGTTTTGGGGGAGGAAGAGTTATGCCTGTTATCTTCCAGTGGTGGATTTTTCATTGGTTTAGTGTGCTTGGGGTCCCTGGGTGCATGATCGATCTATTGATATGTTATTTGGGGGGTGGCATTTGTGTGTGCATGTGCGTAGCTACTGTTAAGTGGATTTGTCATTGGCTGACTGTCTGAACACAAAGGGTGCTCATCAATGGCTCCTCTTCATCCTGGATAAAAGTGACTAGTGGGGTGCCACAGAGTTCTACCCTGGGCCCACAGCTATTCAACATCCTTATCAATGACTTGTATGATGGAATAGACAGCATGCTCGTCAAATTTGTAGATGACACCAAATTAGGAGGGACAGCTAATACCTCAGAGGACAGGATCAGAATGCAAAATGACCTTGACAAATTAGAGAGCTGAGTCAAAGCTAACAAAATGAATTTCAACAGGAAGAAATGTAACACACCACACTTGGGGAAAAAAACAAAATGCACAGATATAGGATGGGTGATACCTGGCTTGAAAACAGTATGTGTGAAACAGATCTAGGAGTCTTAGTTGACCACAAGCTGAACATGAATCAGCAGTATGACGCAGCAGCTAAAAAAGCCAATGTGATTCTTGGCTGCATCAATAGGTATATAGTGTTGAGATCAACGGACATAACAATATCACTCAATTCTACTTTGGTTAGACCTCACCTGGAATACCATGTCTAGTTCTGGATCCCACAAGTCAACAAGGATATTGGCAAGTTGGAATGTGTCCAGAGAAGGGCAACCAAAATGGTGAAGGATCTGGAAACCATGCCCTACGAGGCACAGCTTAGGAAGCTAGTAATGTATAGCCTGACGAAAATAAGGTCAAGAGGTGACATGATAACCATGTTTAAATATTTGAAGGGATGTCATGTTGAAGATGGAACAAGCTTGTTTTCTGCTGCTCCAGAAACTAGGATACGGAGAAATGGAATCAAACTGCAAGAAAAGAGATTTCACCTAAACATCAGCAAGAACTTCCTGATAGTAAGAGCCATTCAATAGTGGAACGTGTTGCCTCGGAGTGTGGTGGAGTCATCTTCTTTTGAGGTTTTTAAACAGAGGATGGACAGCCATTTGCTCGGGGTGCTTTGAGCAAGTGTTCTTGCACAGCAGGGCACTGGACTTGATGGTCATTGTGGTCTCTTCCAACTGTATGATTTTATTATTCTAGTGTTGGCTGGTATGTGGAGTGTGCATGTGTGTATTCTGCTGAGTGGTTAGTGGCAATTTTCGATATGTTATTTGGGCTTGCGTTTGCATGAGCACCGTGCTTGGTATTGGCTGGCATGTGGAGTGTGCATGTGTGCATTTGGTTGAGTGGTTAGGGGTGATCTGTTGATACATTATTTGGGTTTGCATTTGTGTGTACATGTGTGTGGGGTCAGCTGGCGCATTGTGTGTTCGGCTGAGTGGTTAGTGGCTTCACTGTGATGGTTTGGGGTAACTGAGGCACTTGTTTGATATTATCTGGTTACTGGGAGGTCAGTGAGCTGTTGAGGCTGCTTGTTAAAGATGTGATCAGTTGGCTTCTTGGGATCTTCAATTGCTTTTCATTTCTGCTCCTGGTCTTGGCTAGTTGTTAGGCTTAGGAGCTCTCCTCCAGCCTCCCCAACCCCCCTCCCTGTTTTTACTGGCTTTCCTGCCATGCTTTTTGGGGTGTCTTGCTTGGCTGCTTTGCCTTTTGCTCAGCAGCCTGGTTCAGTTGGGGTTGGGTCCCAGGTGGGAAATTGTTTTAAGGTTGCAGCAGGTGGAAGAGGCAGTAACGGCTGCGTTCACCCATCGGCTGCTTTCATCCACAGTGTGTCAGTTACTCCATACGTTCATGTGCTTACCCCTGCCACGTGGGGACTATTTGGCTAACTAATGGCCTTGGTGTAAGTGGTGGCCATTTTAAGGCACTCAGCTTCACTGAAGTCTGTAATAAGTGGGGCTTCCTTTTCACGCCATCCAAACAGTTATGTGTCACATCTGGACCAATCCCAAACTGGCCATTTGATAATAAGTTGGAATCTGGGGCCACGTTACATAGCTCTGGGGGAGGGGGTAGGTACTTAATTCTGTCTCATAGTTTTTGTAGTGTCTTTTTTTGCTGTTATAGCAGTTTGGACAGTGATAGTTGTCCATGCTCAGTGCAGACTCTTTCAATATTTAGTCCCTGAACATTCAGGTGCCTGTCCTCCATGGTCTGAATTGGGATAGCAGTATCCACTCTGTTAGTCATGGGCTAGGTCTGGCTCTGGGCTTTGATTGTGAAAGAGAGTCCTGTGTCTTGTCAGACCTTAGGCTTTATTCCCCCCCCCATTGCTCTCTCTCTGCTCATAGGGCAGTTCTCAGTAGGGTCAAGTTGATCAACAAATAAATCCTTCATTGGCACTTACATCTTTACTGCTATGGCTGTTGGTGACTATTTTATTTTTTTCATTTTGAGATCAGGTGTGTATGCTTCCCCTGCAATCTCCAGTGATAGGTAATGATTGTTGAGAAAGTGGAACCGTAACATACTTGCATTACTCTGTTAGGAATTTATTCCTATTTTAGCAATCTTTACTGGTAGGTCACAGTAAAAAAGCAGTCTAAGCGCACCCTCAACAACCCCACCTTTCTCTGATGATGAGGGTGAGCTTGGGGAGAGAGGTGCTATTTTAGCAAAGTTGGATAAACTAGAAAAGAAAAAGGCAGCTAAGAGTTCTAGTAAGACTCATAAAGACCATTTTAATGCTATGGTCCTCTATTGTTTAGATGTCCTCAGCAAGCATTTGCAAGAGGAGGAAGAGGTCTTGCCTGTGGATGACAAGTAAGGTGTTTCAGAAGCTGCATCAATGAATCCTGGCACAGTGCAAGGTTCTCAAGGTGAATTTTCACCAACACTGCACCACCAGCATCATGTTAAGGGATAACAGTGTTGGGCTGGCCTTGGGGGGTCTGGCATACACCTGGTATCAATACAGGTATCGTGTTTGCTCTTCCACAGCATATGGAAAATGTAGCTCAAGCCAAGAACTCTCAGTTATAGTTTTAACCTCCTTTCAGTCACACGGGCCTTCTGTTGGGGGGCAGACAGCAGTTGCCACTTCCCCTAGTCCACTGCCAAGGGCCTCTTCCCCTGTGGCCTACAGTCTCCCCTGTGACTTCTCAACTGCCTTCTACTAGGCATCCTGGTTTTGTTGACTACAGTGCCATCCCCTTCAATATACTAACATGGTCCTGGAAGACCCTTTGTCCCAGGGGACCACAGCAAGATTTTGAAGGGCAAGTATGTGGACAATCTCTTGCTTCTGTACAGATTGAGAGAAAAGACTAAGGAAGATTAGATGAGAAGGGAAAACAGAAAGTTAGGAAGCTGAAAGTAGAGAGGAACTGGAGGAATTGGTTGTCAGGTTTCTTCATTTATTCAGGTGTCATCTTTAGGACGCAGCCATGGAAAGCATATTCACTCATAAGATACATAAATATTATTCAGGCAGTGCGTTTGGATTTCACTGGTTCTGCATGGTTGGGGCACAAGGAGGCCTTCAGGATGCAAGTGGCCACAAACCCAATTTTGCAGTAGTTTTGTATATACTTGTAGATCTGGATACACTTGATGATGCCTGCATGTCCCATTCAGGGTGAATGTTCTCATAGTAGTCACTTAGGGCAGAAGCCTCAGGTTCTCCTTAAGAGTCAGGGAACTTCTTCTGGGCATTATGTTGCGAGTTCAGGGTGCAGGATTTTTGTAATAAGTGCTTCTATAAATTCAAGCATATTTGTTCCACTTGCTTGGGGCCCCATTCCTTTGGGAAGTGCCCTATGCAAAACATGCAGCTGGAGCTAAGGAACAACAGGGAGGAAAATGAGGGGCTGAAGGTTCCTCTGTTTCTTCAAAAGGATCCTAGTCCAACTGATATAGTTGGCTTTTTTTTAATGGTATTTGTATCCTAACTGTGAGGCGTCAGGATACATGAGTGTTGGTTTTTGGGGGTGGGGTGGAGTTCAGATTCCATCCGAAAGAATAAGAAAATCCTACTTTGCTAGGAACCTTAAATCTGTCAAGGGTTTGGAATAGAGAATTAGGGATAAGATTGCTAAAAAGGTTGCAGAGGGTAGAGTGGTTGTTGGCCCCTTCCCACACCCTATTGTGTTCTCATTGGGTAGAATCCCCAAAAAGGCACCTAATGAATATAGGCTTATTCACCATTTGTCTTCGCAAAAACAATTCCGTAAATGACACTATCCCTGCCAAAATATGCTGTCTAGCATACATCCTTTGATGCTGTTATAGCAGTTTTGCCTACTCCCTGTGCATCCCTGGGATTTTGAGTTATTAGGGTTCATTTTGAGGGACAGTACTACATGGGTTGGGCTTTACTGGTGGGGTGCTTGGTGTCCTGCTCTGTTTTTGAGATATTTAGCACCTTTTTGGAGTGGGCCCTGAAGTTTAGGTCAGGTCTGAAGGGTGTACTGGATGGATTGAAGGATCTATCTGGATGATTTTTTTACTTGTTGGCTGTGCTGGGACAGGGCAATACTCATTTTTGCTGGAGTAGTTTTATGCGCCCACTAGGGAGATTGGAGTTCCTTTGCCTCATGAAAAGACAGAAAGTCCAGCCTCTGCTTTGGTTTTCCTGGGCAAGCAAAACTGCTTCATTTATTAGCAAGGGTGTCTGAGTTCTTAAATCTTAGAAAGGCCAAACTTAAGGATTTTTAGGTACTCATTGGTCATCTGAATTTCACATGTATAACAGTTGCCCCAGCAGGGCATTTTTGTGGCATTTGTGCAAGTTCAGAAGCCTCATCATTGTATTAGGGTGTCTGGGAGTATTAAGACAAATCTTTTGGTATGGTACGAGTTCCTAGCTTTGTTTAATGGGGTTTCCTTTTAGAGGGATAAACTGTGCTTCAGGAATTCCTTGCAGGTCTCTTCTGATGCAGCTGGGCCCACTGGCTTTGGGGTGTATTTTAAGGGGCATTGGTGTGCCCAGCCTTGGCCTGAGGAATTGGCACAGGCCAGTTTATTAAGGGGCCTGACATTTTTGGAGTTCTTCTTAACCATGGTAGCTGTTGAGAATTGGGTGAAAGAGTTCACAAGTTCCTCTGTTCATTTCTAGTGCAGGAATGGGGTGACTATCCATGTTACCAGCACCACATCATACAAATCACACAGGATTATGGGTTTGGTTAGGGCTTTTGTTCTGCATTGTTTTCATTTCAACATTTTGTTTACAGCACTCCATGTGGCTGATGTGGATAATAATGCTCCTTCCTGCCAACAGATGGAGCGCTTCAGGCTGCTGCTTCCCAATGCGGACCTCAACCCTGTTCCCATGCTGTTAGATCTTTGAAACCTTGGAGGAATGAGATTGCATGTGTCATAGCAATGTTGTTAGGCCCTAGCACCAGGCAGGGCTACCAAAAACCGGGAGGGAATTTGAGTCCTTCAGGATTAATGGGCTGCCAGTTGAACATGTTTTAGGTTATTGTGTATTTTTGGAAGACAAGGGGTTAGTACCTCAAACAATTAAATCCAAATTATCTGCCTTGGTGCTTGCAGCCAAGGAGCAGGATCTTGCTGATTCTACCTCTGATGTCAGGATCTGTAAGGCGCTGGAGCGATGGTCCAAGAAGTATGACTTAGTCCACGACACCTGTGTCCTGTTGTCTCCTTATGTTCTTAGGGGCTTGGGGAATGTTCGGTTAGATATTTGTAGGTCCAGCTTTGAGGTTTCATTTTTCCATGCTGCATTCATTTTTCCATGCTGCCTTCTTTGACACATTACAAATCAGCAAAC
Source organism: Ctenosaura bakeri (assembly GCA_948474755.1). NCBI lineage: Eukaryota > Metazoa > Chordata > Lepidosauria > Squamata > Iguanidae > Ctenosaura > Ctenosaura bakeri. The sequence goes on from CAOLHI010000568.1 coordinate 213,417, forward strand.
TCACTGAGTCCTTGAAAAGTGATCCTTCAGGTAAAGCCTTTCAGGTTACAGATTAGAGTTTATCAAGGAGGATGTTGTTTTAAACAATGAGCACTCCAAAAATTAATTCAGGAGAGGGGCTCAGCTTCAGCTGGGTTTTTGTTCAGGTTCTGTTTGTGTCCTTCATGTTGATTTAAGAGGCATACAACCGGATATTTTATTTTGTCACGGTAGCTTTTTGCACCTTACCAGGTCCCAGTTTTGGAGAGGGACAATGAAGGCCTTGCTGTACTTGGACTTGGGTGAGATTAAATTCTGCATCTACGCCTTCAGGGTTGGGGCGGCTTCTACAATTTTGGGTGCTGGAGATCTGCAGCAGTTAAGAGGCACGTTCATCTTCTGAAGGTACAGCTGTAATGTTATCACTAACTTGTCCATGTTTCTTTCCGTTTTTTCTTAGATTTTAGATCCAGTGTGCAAATACAGTGGGTCCTGATTTGTGGTCACAGCATCGTCTTCTGGGCAGCACACCAGGCCCAAAATTGCCACTTTGGGCCTCAGCTGGGGCTGAGGGATTCCAGCCCAATGAAGTGGCAGAGCAGAAGAGGCCTGTAGTCAAGTGGCTTGTTGCCCTTATTGTTTGAGGAGTGCCTGAAGTGTTCGATATTCACTTGAGGGGAATGACCTGGGATTGTTAAAGGGCAAGGAGTTACATGATTTTGATATTATTAGAACTTGTTGGGCTGGGGCTTCCTTGTCTTTTTCTGCCATGCTACTGCATCAGCTTTGGCAGCGGGGCCAAACCTGATGGGTGATCAACTCTTGGCACCCCCTCTGGAGGGCAGGGCTCTGGAACTCTCTCTTTAAGTCCCTGCATCCCAGAGGGATGAGAAAGGAAGCTACCCTTGATGTTAACCTGGAGACTGAGCTCTAACTTGTAGGGCCCTGTGGCTTGGATGGGAGACCCCCGGGTTACCTTCCAGTTATGCCAGACTGGGGAGCAACCAAAGCAATTTGGATTTCTCCTGCAGTTGAGGTGTTTTCACCGAAGGGAAAGCTGAGGAGGTAATCACAGGGTGGCATCTAGCCTCGGCTGGGCCAGTATCAGGTTGCTCCCCCCAACACATTTTTTCCAGGCCAACACAACTTTTAAATAGGACAGGTCAAATAAAGTAGCCCTTAGTTTAACCCAATTTCTGTGTCTCGTCCTGTTATTTCATGGTTGACCATCAATCAGTGATGTGCAACATGGCCACTAGCAGATCTCAATGAAGACTTACTGTAACAAAAATTGCTGGTACTGGAGTTGCTGCATCTGATACATGGCCGTGATTTCCTGTTGTCTAGTGAGTCGTTCCTGGTCCAGTTCACCCTGTTGATGCAAACAAACCATCAACTAAACATTGAGAATGCACATCAACTACTTTAATGCTTTAGCTACTTAACAGAAAGTGCCTCCTGAATAGCTACTCAGTGTTATTTTTCAGCTTCAGTTCCATTCTCTATATTGGGAATATATACATGCTGTGGTGTACTCTATGCCAACAAGAAAAAACACCAGTTCTATCATGAAAAAAATTGAATTCTGACTGGTGTTTGTTAAGAAATTTAAGCAAAGAGCAAGTATTAATTAGCTATATATAATTATTCTGAGAATAATGGCAAAGGAACCTGTTTTCCCTGCAACCACTCAAAACTCCTAGCCAGCCAAACCTTAACAGATTTCACAAGGCATTGCACGTTCACTTTCAAGAATATTTTGGAACAGGACTAGAACATTGGTTGTAATAATTTTTTCAGTAAAAGACTGTACCTTGTACCAGATCCTATGTTTGCCATGAGTCATGGAGTATACACAGCTCTGATTACAGTGACTTAAATTAACATTGTGAAAGACCTTGTATAAGGAAAGGTTATAAAATTTTTTACAGATTATTCTTTTTTTAAAAAAAGTAGAAAAGACTGTGTGAAATGGGAAACTAAAGAACATATATACAGTAGGTCAGACTCTAAGGACTACAGAGCATGGCAATGCAAATTAGAACCCGTGCCCCTCTATAGGTACATATCTAAACAACTCCTCCATCTTTCCTAGTGTTGAGAAAAAGGGGAGTGGATGTATCTTTTGTGCTCAACCAAAGTGCAGAAGAAAAACAAGGGGAAGCAGAGTTAAAGAGAACAGAGACAACATCCTCTTAACAATGGACATAGCAAGGACAGAAGTTTAAGTCATCAGAGGTTAAGCCCAATTCTTGTTTCCATTTGTTACTATTACAAATAAAGCACCTGAAGATCTTTGATCTTATGAAGCCTATTCTAATTGAACTAATAGCAAAGAGAACTATTGCCTGTATCACTCCTAATTACTGTGAGTACACCATCCTTTTGTGTTATAGGGGGCCTGCTACATCTTGATTACAGTGAAATACTGCAATAGAGGCAGTGCTCCTAAAGGCCACTGTAGCATTGTGCCTTGTTGCACAAAAGGATATGAATTCCTATAATTAGCGTATCTTTGTCTTAATTTTCTAAATTAAAATACATTGATTCACACACTGTTTGTCAAGTATTTACCAAATGCAGAGGTGGTGCTGGTCCTGGTGTAAAAGGAACCCTGCCCCACATTTTCATGATGTCTCCAAGAGGCTGGAAGTTTTCATCACATGCTCTTTTCACCAACAGTGACATTGTGAAATACCCAGCCTGAAACCATTCTGTCATCTCCTGATTACTGAATGGACCTGCAAAATCACCCACCAATACATAACATGGTGACTAAAAGTGAAGTCCAAGGAAACAAGAGCAAAATTAAGTGCTATATCCAAGAAACACAGTCAATATGCAGGAATCTATGCAGGAAACCACTCCTAAATACACTTATATTTCCTAACTTAACGGGCATTCATGTGACTTTTAACATTTAACATTTATATCTTGTATTGCACCCAAGGAGCATAGAATTGTGTACTAGAGTGCATGACTGATCCACAGTCAGCCAGTGAGCTTTTATGGCTGAGCAGGAATTTGAATCAGCTCTTCCCCAGTCCTAGTCTGACATTCTAACACACACCACATTAGTTCTCAGCACACAGTACAAGACAAGCCATTAGCTGGCTTGTGTGTAGAAAACCCAGTGGTTGACAATGTTTCCAGAGATTAGCATTTATTATAAATATTTCCTTCTCCTACTAACACAAAATCTTATTTTTCACCTTGATTCTCCTTATCCAGACACAGCGATAATCCTATGTTCACATGACTTCTGTTAATACTCTAGTCACATAAAACAAGTAGGTAAAGGGGCAAGGATAACAGCATACCTTGAATTTCTCCTTGTGGATCTTTGTAGAACCATTTTTGCAGGGCCTCTGGGTGCAACGATACTGAACTACCCTTTGCTCTTTGCTCTTGAAGCTTGGCTGCTAGTCTTTCATCATCCAGGGCACTATCTTGCAAATATGCCACCATTTTTTCTGCTTGCTATAGGATGAAAAAGTGGGTATCTTAAGAATTATTTCTGGCACTATTACCAAACTAAACAGCCATTGGAATAAGGCTAAATTCACTGGAGTGCCTTTTGAACAATACTGTCGAAGTCTTTGCATATGGTAGAAGGACTCTGACTCTTCCGCAGTAAGGCGACACCCCTTTCGCCTTCAGCAGAAGCATCTTCCATCTTAACCACAATAGAAGACATTCGCTTTACTCATCGATCAGTGCCTTGATCATAGGGAAAGTCTTAAATTCTCTAATGGTATGCTAACACGGCTTTTCTAAGCAAAGTCAGCTCAGAACAGAACCTATGCATAGTATCTGCGAAGTAGAAGGAGGACTGATTTCTAGGGAAGAAATGGGAGGTGTCATCTAATCCAACCATGGCCAAGTCTTCATTTGGGAGAGCCTGCCTCTTAGTAAATGGACCAGAAGGGCACCCAGTTTCTGAACGATGACAAGCAGGGACAATGTTATTACATAATAGCTTTAAAACAGTAAAAGAAAGTAATAAAAGTGTAACAGAAAACATGCAGACATGTGGTACCATGGTTTGAGACAGAGTTTGAATCACTGCTCAACTATGGAAACCCACTGGGTGTCCTTGAGCAAGTCACACTTTCTCAGGCAACCTCAACCCCAAATAAATCTTGTCAAGAAAACCCTGTTTGCCTTGGTGTTGCCATAAGAAACAACCTGGAGGCACATAATAACAGCAGCAGTAAATGCTGGTTAAAGACTCATGGGAGCATATAGTGCAATTAGTTCAAAAGCTATCAATGGATCCTGTCAATGACATGCCTGATATATAAAACATGCCTGGTATATAAAATTTGGCTTCCCTCTTATTCTAAGTAAATGTGGCATATGTGAAAGTAAGGTTTGGTCTTTGAGTAGGATGCATACCTGTGGTTTGGGTTTTGTACTCAGCCTTCTTATCTGTGTACTTTTAAGGAGCAAAATCCTACGTGTTTCTGCTCAGAGCTACTGGATACATATGTCCCCACTGAGACTTTTATCATGATAAATGAGTACAGAATTGCAGCCCATGTCTGACTGTTCAGACTTTGGATATTTTTTTCAATAGGACTTGATACTTTAATATTCTTGAGGGACATATAACCAAATCAGTAGTGAGGTACATTCTAAGGGCAAAATTTAAGGAGTTGGTCTTAGCTGATAGAATTGTTTAGCACAGATCAAGGGGCAACTAAAATATCCTATGCCAAAACTTCAAAAGATTCTTCATTGGATTTCTTCACTGGATTTTTTTAAACAGTTTTGGGGGCAGATTTGGAATAAATGTGTGCACTAAAGCCTTTTTAGTTATACTATGTATGTCTGATCTTGGAAGATAAGCAGGTTAGTACTTGGATAGGAGACCGCCAATGAATACCAGGTGCTGTAGGTTATGTTTCAGAGAAAGGAACTAGAAAAACCACCTCTGAGTATTCTTTCTCTAAAAGAACACCATTAAATTCTTGGGCTTTCCATAAGACAACAGGTGACTTGAAGACACATATACACACACATAAATATATAAATTTATTGTTAACTAAACTGTATTGTACTTCATATTACCATCCACATTTCTACCTTAATGTAAAGTCATTGCTTTGTGTTTTGTTTTATTTTGGAGTAGTTGTATACATTATTAAACTGTTATTGGCATTGTATGATGCTTTTAGCTAGATGAGAAATCTCTGTAAGCTTTCATGGGCTCAAAAAAATTCTCCAGCTCTAGTGTACTGTAGACAGTTTTAGAGCCATACCTTCAAAGCATTAAATACTTAGGATGGAACTAATTCTGGATAGCATGTGGCATTAAGGTGTTACTGTGGTATCACTGTATCAGATCTTTCAATCTCTGATCATTTATGTGTTTTGGACTTCAATACCTAGAATCACTGACCACTGAGTGAACTAGCTGGGACTTCTGGGAATTGAAGTCCAAAACATACAGAGGACCAAAGTTTAAGAACTACCAATGCAGAGAGCAAACTGGAGGTTTATGATTAGAAATGTAAAGACTGACAAAAGACTGGTGATATCTTAAGACACTGTGTTTCAAAGTAAGAAACTGTTTGAAACAGCGTGCAGGTTCAGCTCTCATAAAACCTTTACTGTTACACCATAACTTCTTGCCAAATACTTACATTTTTAAAGGCAAATCTGAACAACTGATCTTAATGTTACTGAGAGTTTAATTATATTTTTAAAACTTTGGTATGAGATGGATTTTCAACTATGGCTATTTTAAATGTTGTAAGCTGCCTTGAGCCTTAAACTGGGAAAAAATATAAATAAATTCAATAAACAAAGAAATAATAAATAATTACACTGTTGACCAGATAGCTCCTTTTTGTTTAGGAGGGCTTTGGGGCAAAACTGATATAAAGTGACTGCACTGCACTATTTTATTGTCAGAAGTTTTGTAATTGTTTTAGTGGATGCTTTTATAATATGTTGCTTTTTGTAATTTTGTTTTTATTTGCTTTAAACTTATTGCCATTATTACTTGAACTTTCAAAGGAAACAGTGAAATACAAATATTTTAAGGTATTAGTTTGAGGTCAGAAGCACAGGCTCATCATGCCTGCATCAGAACCTAGAGTAAAAGGCAAATAATGAGATGAATTTTGTTCAAAATGTTTTTGGAGGTACTTGTCTAGACAACCATTCCTTGTAATTTCAGATTAGACAGGTTTTGGTTCTCTGTCTCCAAAGAGGAATTCACAAATCTTTCTCTTGGTGGCAGTGAACAAATTCAGCAGGCAACTTGAAGCAAAACTTGCGTTTCCATCTAAAACCCTAAACTAGTGAACATCTAAACTTGGTATTTTGCTTTGTAAAATCTCTTGCTTGTAATAGTCCTGAGCATTGATAAGAGCTGCATTTGAAGTAATTTTGTTGCTAGGGCCAATTTGGCTACAAGGAGAAGAATCAAATTACTGGAAATACTGGCTCTCCTCCAAATAATTGTGTGTTATGTTCTGTATGTGTACAAGACTATCCTTGTCACTCTTTCCGTTGCAACCCTTTGTGTTTTCCAAAAGTTACCTTTCAGGACTGAAAGATCCCCTGGAATTGTATGCATGTAACATGAGGGACTGCAGCTGGGATATACACAGGTGACCACATCAAAATTGACCCTTCATTCAAACCATTAACCATATTGCACTTACAAGGTTAGGGCCAAAATATGAGAACTACATGAAAAAAGAAACAAGTAACATTTTCTTCAAGTCTTTGGGAACGTGCAACTAGCATAATTACAAGTGAAAAACAGAAACAAATTCACAGAGACACTGTACCTGTTCTAAATGTTTAAGGCCCTCTTCATCATCAGGATCAGTAGGAATATTCCCCATGCCTGGAGCAGCTGTGACCAATGTCTGAACTGGTCTTAAGGCAGAATTTGGATTAGACCCAGAAGGAGGAAGATGAACAGGGGAAGCTGCTTCTGGAGGAATCTGTGATAAAGGCTGGACAGCAGAAGCTGGCTCTACTGGGTGGGAAAAAAGTGATATGAAATGCCCTTTTATTCCCTTGAACTGAGAAAGTCTTAATTTTGATTTTGTTAGCATCTGAATTTCTTTCCCTCTGAAAAGCGCATCTTAAATATCACAAGAGACAGGGGAAAAAACCTCTTTGATTTTCCTTTATCTAATACTTTCTGCATACATAAAATTACTTGAATATTGCACCAGATGGCTTAGATTGCAGAATTAAAAGCTACAAATGAGAAATGTTTTATACTAACAAAATAAAACTGGCAGTCCAGAACTCACAGATAAACTAGTTAGCCCATCACCTACATACGCCCTTATTTACAAAAGGAATGTTTTTGCTTCTTTGGGCTTCTGCGGGAAACAAGTCATTCCTGAGACAATACAGGCTTCATCACCTACATGGTACTAAAAATATTGTCTTCCTTTTTCTCATCATTCACCAACTATGAACATATGCACATTAGAAGGGGGCGAAATAGGTCAAACCAAAAGCCATGTACTGCTTTATAACAAATTTGTGTTAATATTTGAGTAAACTGTTACTGTTAACATGCTACCATATTTTCAATATTGCTTAAAGGAGTTGTAAATGGACCAATGCTCAGCTAGGCCCCCCATCTTGTGTTGTCAACAGTATTATAAGTATTTGTTAATGGTCTTATAAGGATTTGGACATATGTCTTCTAAAAGTATGTTAAACTTCAAGCACCTCCCACATTATTTTAATTACCTTCTCTACTGGGCACTTTGGCTGGTGAGATTTCCTCTGTTTGGTTCTCTTTATATTCTTTTTTTTCTGTTACATCTGGAACACAGTCTTCCTGTCTTTCATGCAGGTTTGTTGGTAAAGGCTCTTGTGACAGGGATTTTGATGGAGTACCTGACCTGGTAGATGGTGAAGATTCTTTCACTGTTTCTTCTGTTACTTCTGAAATGATTGATAATTTTACTTAAATGACCTGAAAGACGTAAGCCATACATAAGGGGTAAGCCTGAAAAACCCTTCTCACCTGAAGCTGTTTGGTCTGTCTTAACCCCTTCTCTCACAGGGGTCTTATCCAGTTCTTTGGCTTCTTCACTGTGACTTCCTTCTGAATCAGATCGGTCTTCGCCTTCTTCAACTGGGCGGAAATCCATTTCCTGTTCCTCAGGAATTGGTTCCTTTTGAACCTTCTGATGAGAAAACAATATAGAAATCAAACTTTATACTTTTAATTATAACCAGTGAAAACCACATTATTTTAAGTCTGCAGATAGTTCCTCACTTTTAAGGACAGGAATGCCCCAGACGAGTCGAAAGTACCCATCTCTTCTTCAGCATCTTCTAAGCACCATTCAGGAAGGCTATCCCTATCATCATCCATACTGCCACTGCCACACCGTACTCTTCGGTAACCCCGTTCATCATCCCGATCTCGGAAATCAAATTCAAACCTTCGCCGTCGCTCCATGTGTTCTCTCCAGCCTGCAGAACGAGGGCCGTCTAAGGGGGTGGGAAAGTTACTTTACAAAACAGTTCCATAGGGCAAGAACTTGTTTGGAAGGAGAAAGGGATAGAGGAAAAGAGGATAGGGAAAAGAGAGGACAAAGTGACAGAACTTCAGAATGCCACTAGCCTGCGGTCTACCTTGAAACAGGCATTTTATAAAGTATTATCATAACTGTTTTCCAGAATGGGGAAAATGTGTCCACTCTCTTCTGGAGACATCTTATTAATGTAAAGAACTGACTGTTCCAACCTCAAGCAACTAGGTCAAAAAAGACGAAAAACAGAATTAAACTCTGAGTTTATTCCGCAGCCGTTTTAATAATACAGAGAACTACTAATGTCATAACAGGATTGGCCATAGGGGGCAGCCTCTGCTAGTGAGACCATTACGTGACTTCCCTCAGCAGTCACTCATAGCTGCCAGTCCACCTCAAATGACTTGCTCTTTTCTCTGTCAGCTAATTACCAATCCTTTTCTTCTGGTGGCTGAAATGTAGCCTGAGATTTGTGGTTACTAATTTAATTTACTGAATCCACCTTTACTTTGTCTGTCACTATAGTGAGGTAACCTACTAGCACAGTAATTCTGTGAAAGGATTTATGCTTGAAGAACTTATTGCTTCACTTTGCTTTTAATGGCTGTGGAACTGCAACTAAGCCTCCATGAGAATGCAAAGTGGAGATGACAGGTGGTTGATGGTAATGCTGACCCATTTGTTTATGATCTAGGTAGTTTCCAGGTGGGCTGACATATACAATTCTGCAGTTTAGAATGTAGCCAACTTCAAATGTGTCTCAGTATAAGCTACTAACTTTGCTAATTGGGTTCTACTAGATATTGGTAGCAATTTATTATCAGAAGTAGATGCTGGGATACTAATGTGGTTATAAAGTAGCAAGCCTCTTGTTCACTGAGTACAGAGCATAATATACAAAATCTTTACCCAACATGCAGAGAACAGTTTTATGAAAAACTAAAGGACCTGCACTGTGTTATCAAGACATCAGTGACACTCAGTGATGTTTGTTTTATAGTGCTAAATGACTCATGCACTTTCTACCTACAGTATCCAAAATCTGTACTTGCCATAAATGATTCTTTTTATTGTCAAAAATTTATTTCTTTTCTATTATATCCTATGAAGAAGTCTGCATTAATCCAATGAGTTACATACTGGCATTATATACAGAGAATAAGTGACACTACTCTATCATGCGCCTATAAAATCTTAAAAATGGTTACTTCATGTTTACTAGCATAACCTAACAGGACAGGTAGCAAAAGTATAACTGTTGATTTATCTAGAAAAGCTGGGTTTAGCTTGAGTCTATGACTTTTAAAATTCAAGCTAAAATTCAAGCTTTCTCTTCCAAAATAAGGGAGATATTCCACCATTAGATACACCAAATATGGAGAACAGTGGCCTTCCAGAAAGCAACAACATAAGAAATGGCCCCGTATCAAGTTACGCCATCAGATCAGCCTGGTATTAATTGACAGTCACGCTGTAGGGTAGCAGGTGAGAATTCTTCCAGTTCTATCTGGAGAAGCCAGGGGTTGAATATGGGACGTTCTGCAAACAAAGCATTTGCTCTGCCATTGACCCATGCCCCTATTTTAGCTACAACTCCCATCTTCCCTGACAAAGTGGCACACTGTTGGGAACAGGATCTGAGTTATATGTGGAGGACCTCAGATTTCCCATCCTGATACCTCCTTCTAGTCAGTGTACTGTAGTGATTAGGGAGATTCAGGTTCAAGTGTCCACTGAGCCATGAAATTTACAATTGCTGTGAAAAGAAAGACTGACAAAAGAAAGCCATGTAGCTGACTTTAAGCTCACAGGAGTGATAGCAGGATAAAAAAAGCAAGCAAATAGGGCTGGGGAGATCCATATTAAATGACTGTACCTGAGGGGAGGGGCCTAAATACTCTAAAGGTCCCAGAACCTGTCTGATCCTGGAAGCTAAGCAGGGCCAGCCCTGGTTAGTGCTTGGATGAGAGACCACCAATGAATATCAGATGCTGTAGGCTACATCTCAGAGGAAGAAACTGGCAAAACCACCTCTGAATACTCCTTGCCTATGAAAACCTTATGAAATCCATGAAATCCATAAGTCAACATGGAACTTGAAGGTACATATTGACACACGTCTGAGGGGACACATAGCTGAAGAGTGGGCTTAAAACACTGTAACTAATCCCTGTTAAAACAGAATTTAGGTCTTGGGAAATGTAGTGTCATTAGTTGATCTCACATATCTCTAAAGCCAGCAATCCAACTACTGATTCCACATCAAACTATTTTTTTAAAGAATTGTGTTCAAAATACACCAAATGTAAGTTCCATGATCAATAAGATACCTAAAATAGTTATCTGAAATTAAAGGGAAACTGAAAGAATGTTTTTTAATATATGACATAATGCAGCATTAATTGTGACAAACATTTCTTTCTGCTTCTCTTCAAACAGCAGAAAATAAACAATAGTTTTGCCTCAGGATTTATCTGTCATATAGACAGTTATTTTTTAGTTATGCTAAAAAATAGTTCTTCATTATGCTAACTAAATTTATGCTACAAGAGGATTAAAATTAGTCATGTCCTAAGTAAAACCCTCACATCTGATCATCACAAGGTGCCGGTTCAGCTGTTTCACTACTGTCCAACTTAAGACACACTGCTGATTTACTCTGCATTTATCAGTTACATCTGACGTCAGGAAGAGACACAATGCAGCATTCTCTATGACAAACACTTCTTTCCACTTCTGTGAAAGTCAAAGTAAGCATCTGATATTACTTCAGCCTTAAAATCTAGAGCTATTTGGAAAAGAAACAAGACTGGAGAACATTTCAAGGAAACAGAATCAGAGAAGGTAAGAAGAGCTCTCTTTTCCTTTAGTAATTCTGGAAAAAATGGGTTAAAATAAACATTTCCTTAAAAAAAAAAAATCTAAAGGGGATGATTGGCAACCCAGAGCAACCTTACAGGATTTTTTTTCCCTGACAAGAACTTTTCATTCCTGGATTTGTTCATTTTTTGCTAGTCTTTAGTTCTTCTTTTTATATTTCTTCTCACCTGGACTATGAGGACGCCACCTTTCACCATCCCTTCGTGAACCAGCAAGTCGCCATCCTCCATCTTCCTCTTCACCATTTTGCTCTTCTCTGAAGATGCGCCAGTTCTCACTCTCAGAGCGTATAAAGTCGTGCTTCCTTCCTGCTGTTACGGTTCCGGAATCTTCAAAGTTTGGTCTTACTGCAAACAAAATTAAGGATTCAAGTGATGAGTATACTTGTCATGAAGGGAATCTATAATATAATTCAAAAATGTGCAATTTAAATCACAAAATGATAAGATAAAAGAACAGAAGACAAAATATAGTTTTGTTCTGCTTTTCTTCTAATGATAAGATTCATTTTCTTTGAACTATTCTCACGGCTTTTGTGTGGTAACAAACCAATTTAGCACTTTAATCTACAACAAGCAGATTTAATAAAATAGCTAAGCACAGCTGTAACCATTTAAGAATGTCAAAAGTTCATTCTGCAACAAGTGATGGAAAAGCATCTGCAAAGTTTGTTTGCATAAACAGATGCCACCTGATGTTCAATGAGATTGCTTTACCATACTTCAGAGGTATCAAGACACTATTCCTGGTCACTGCAAAGTTTATAATGGCACAAGGATTCTGTTGGTTTTTGTATGGGAGGTGTTTTAAGCACTGCATAATCTGAATCAATAGAACAGTTCTATTTTCTGTTCAAAAACATCTATGAAGTATAAATCAACATGATCTTCTACTTATCCTAGAATATATAACAGCTGCAAACAATATCTTTAAAATTAGCAATTGTTTAGTGAGAGCTGGTTCTGTATTTCTGGCATTATCATTTTCATCATTATTTGCAGAATACTTCATTTTATACTGTATATTGCTACGTAAATAGTAATATTCAGCCATAAAGTCATGGTACTGCTTATATTACAGCAGCCTGAAAGCAGAAAATGAAGACTTTAATACTATCCAAGCTCTAGTTTGTTTTACGGACAGGAATGCAGTACACTGAGGGTGTAAACATTAAACAGTGGGAAACAGCTCACTTATAAATCTATAAGGCATCATTACAGGAAGTGCCATTCTACTGAAATAGGATTCCATAAAATTTAAAAGAAATTTGGGCTGGTGAGCAGCATGCACATTTTAGGTTTGCAACCCTACGCACACTTATCAAGAAGAAAATCAGAAGAACTCAATGAGACTTGCTTCTGATTAACCTGCAAACCATCAGACTGTATGCATCTTGTGGAACAACTCAAACTTGTTTAACAAGAAATAGCAACAAATTTTAAAGCTTAAGAAGACTAAAAAATCAGAAAAACATAACTGAATGAAATCATTTTTGAAATTGAACTAAGGAGAACAGTCACATGTAATTACATCCTGAAGTTACTGAAAAGAATCAAACAGCAGGTCTCTGTATTTCCCAGTCACATTTAAAGTGTATGCAAACAAATACTTGCATGGTTTAAAATTCTGTATATACATATATAGTTTATAACTTAGCACATTCACTGTTTTGGATTTAAATTACTTGGCAGAATGGTTCATTGTTTGGCTATGATTTCCCAGGATGAAAAGAAAAAAGAAAAAGATCTGTGGCTTTGCCTCAAACTAATTGACTGGACTTCCTGAGGAGCAAGAGCAGTGAAAGGGCACCTGCATTCCATGTCTGACCCAAAGCCAGCAATGGTGTTTATGGAAAAGTTCAGATACAACAAAGACATCCAGCCAACAAAGTCTACAGCTATGTAATTTGAAGTTTTAAAAGGGGCTAACTTCAAAGTACTGAAGTGGTGTTCGGGAATACAATCTTTTGAGAACTTGTTTACTGAAGATATAAAAAGAACTAAAATAGCAAATAACAATGTCAACAAAATTTCTATAAGATATTGAAAATACCCATTCTGTTCTGTATTGTAACAAAAGAGATTTTATTCCCTAATATCTCTCTTATGTTGCAATAATATACAGCACTAATGCTGCATAGTGTGTGAGCAAATTTCCTGGAGGAAAATGCAACTTCTCCTGTTGTGGAATAGGGACTTTTTTCAGCAGAAGGAAAAAAAATAAACCAAAGTTTTTAGGAAGCTGTGGCTGCAATTTCTAGGGAGCACTCAGATCAAATATGGTCATATCTGAATTTCAGATTTGTACACTCTTGTCCCTAAACTCATCGCAGTTTTCCCACAGACACAAGCTTCTTTTGCCTAGAACCTGGGATGGGGGTGGGCAAGGGGTGGTATCCTTAGTAAAAGCTGACTTTACACAAATGCATCCATATATTTCAGTATTCATGCCTGCTGTTACCTGTCCACCCTTTCACACAAACAAGTGCCAAGTATTTCCTAAATGGGTTAAAGTTTGCTCTATAATTCTGCACAAACAACTGAACTTAACAAACAAAGTAAGAAAGCTACCCATCTACACTGTGGTATTTCTGCTCTTTTCCCCAGCTTAAAGTATATTTTTGTGCTACATTTGTACAATGTTCTTGTGATGGCTTAAAAACATGTACCAAGAAAATGTCAGAAAAATGTAACAAAAAGCCAGTTTATATTCTAGAAAATAACTATAAAAATGTACTGAGTGAAACTGAAAGCTGCCTGTAATAAATGAAACAACAAACAACATGCTGTATTGAGAAGTACAGGAAAAGCAAAAATATATTGCAGTTCCTTCAATAAGAAGTGTCCCCACGGCCATGAAGGTCACAGTCATGTCTCAGTTTAATGGTGCTGTGCCTCAACATGTATTAAATTGTTTTCTGCTAATGAAATGAAGAATTAATGTTTTGTGTTTTGTGGGGGTTTTAAAAGGAAAAACATGAGAGAGATTTCAGTTTCTAAGTAGCATTATATTGGTCTACATTAATAATTTTCACAGCAGGTATTCAGTAGTTTTACTGCAAACAATCGCAGTCTTTGTTTCTCAGATCCTCTTAGGTCTGACGCTCGATCAAAGTCCTCACATCAGCAGCTAACTGAGGAAAAATGTGAAATGCTGGACTGCATTACAAAGCTGCTCTCACAAATCATACAATTGGTTCTGGAAGCTGGACATTATGGGCCTCATTTCAGCCACTGTCTTCACTAGTCGGCTGTTACATTTAAAAAAACAATGCCACACAGGAGAAAGTTCTGAAGAGCAAGGATTTACTAAATGCAAATTTGTGGTTCATTTTTGGTCTTAACTGTATATAGCACCCCAGCAACAATTACACAGTATGTAATATTTTCTCCCAGATTCAAAGACAACCTTTCTCCCAGATTCAAAGACAACCAGATTCAAAGAACAAATGATGAACTGACAGACATCTTAATAAAAATAAAGAGTCACTGGAGAGAAAGAAATCTTATATCTAGATTTAGGTGCAAATGATATAAAAGTTATTTTCAAATTTGATATATATTATCATGATAACCCCTGTCTGATTTGTATCATACTAACATGTATCATACTGATAACATGACTGTGTGTGTGTGTATACACACATTTATACACTTAAAAATAGGAAAGTGAAGTGGAAGCCATATTTACCTCAACCTGCCTGACTTAGAAGAAAATAACTCTGATAGTATGAACTCTAAACAGCTATCACAAGAGCAGCTGAATGGAAAACAGATCTGAGGAATTTCATTCCTTTGAACCTTCAAGTAAAACCTTAAGTAAGATTATGCAAACCTAAAAACCCTATCCTGATTAAGAGGAAAAAAAACGCACCCTTTTCTCCAAGTTCTTGTAAATTTCTACACAGCTGCTAGGGTATGTGTTGGGTAAAGAAAGCTCTAACGAATCAGCATTCTTTTCCACATGAGCACAGCTAATTGGCCCCCCTGCAGACCAAATGACCAATCACATCAGCATCATACGAAAACCAACCCCCCCACATTATAAACTGTGGAATGAGACCTGTATGCCCATTTTGAACAATCATCCTTCGAAACTGGTTGTCAAAAGGGGTTTTCTTCCTTGCGTTGGGATCACTCTATAGAGATACGTCTGGTGCACTTACCACATCCAAGACATCCACCTTGCTCCCTTTCCCTGCCAAACAGTAAGAGCTACACAGACACTGGTAAGTACATGAGGCTAACAGAGCACTTCTTATATATTTAGGTTTCCAGCTGTGTGCTTTAGTTTTTCTAAAACAAGGGTATGTTGGAGGATTGAAAAAAAATGAATTCCCCCCCCATCCCCCCAAAAAAGAAAGAAAAGGATAAGGAAAAAGGAAAAACCAAACACAAACTTTACTTTGGGATTTTCACAAAGTAGATGTCTTTTCAAACTATCGTTGCCTGAATACAACTTCCAGGGCAAAACACCATGAAGAAGTACATCTGCTGTGCAGGAAATCACAGAGGGTAACATCAGCTTGCTACGTATTTTTTCTGGCTTAAATCACATATGAATAGAAACTATATGCATAGTTCCTAATGGGGCTTTTCTTAAAAAAAAAAACTGATCTCAGACTCAAACATCTGATTTGAATTTTTACTGAAATTAAGTTGAATGCCTATGATCAAACTGCAATAAAGAGTCTTAAAGAGTTATGATAATTTTATTTGAGTAGCAGATCTAAAAAAAAAAGGCACTTCTTAAAGAATTTTGATTGTGATTTAAGATTTGACAAGTAACTTTGAAAAAACAGCAGCAATTAAAACTATAAGACTTTTAATACTTAAATTTCAGGCACTTCCTAATCTCTCCTCTTTAAAGACCAGGGGAAAAAAATTACACTCCTAAAATTTGTACTGAATCTCAGCTTCATTATTTCATGACTGACAAGTATTAACAAATGAATGGACATTTGTGTAGCTGTGTAAAGAAACCTTCCTTATATTATTTTAACTTCTATTATTTTCAACCATCAAGATAACAATGTGAGGGATTCTCCTGTATGAACCTAGGAGTACTTTTTTTGTTCACCACAGAAATGCTGAAGACATAATTTAAATTTAACACTTTCATAGTCATTCAGATTCTTTGAACTTTCACAATTGCTCCCCCCTAGATATTCTATAAATTCTAAACAGTGTTAACATTATAGTAGCACATGATACTTACTTAGATCACTATTTCCTGTTCACATAAATCCATTTCACTTCCTATACTTAAGAAGTATGTAAACCAAAGGAGATAAATACATGTTATACAGAATAAAGCAGCTTTTTCTGGGAATATTTTTAAGCCATCAGATAAAAATAAACGTAAAATCACTCCTTGAGTTCTTATGTATGTATACGATGCTGACAGAAGACTAGCACAACACTAATTATATTCAAAAATGTAGCTGTGTTAATCTGGACCAGTATGCAAAGGAATTTTGCAGCACTTTTGCTATTCACACATACAACCTGCTCATTCATAGCTGTAACAGCTGTTCCTAGGCACTTTACTCCATGCATTCAATAGAGGAGACTTATGTCTACAAAAGCTCAGGCTACCACTGAAAGGTGCTGCAAGATCCTTCTGCATATTGATTATATTGTTATTGTTTTGCAAAGGTGTATTTGTGTAGCTTTTTATAAGTTCTATCCTAAAGATATATGCCCCACTATCACAAAGCTTAAGATTACGTTATTTTCTGTGTGTACCACTTAGATCGTCAGGACTCAAATATATCCTTAAAGTGAGCCCACATTCTTAAGCAAATTTACCTTGAATAAATCTATGAAAATTATTTTATTCTCTTTTATCCATTCTTAGCATGCGTCTGTTCAATGCAAAAACCTCAGTAAATGTGTAACGATGAAGGTAATGAAAGAATCGGCATTTATTTTTCACTGACACTTTCCAATTATATCATATTTTTATATTAGAATAAAGCTCTTGTAACAAAAGTAAAAGCAACAAATTATGTAGGCACTAATAAATCTACATGAGGCACAACATGCCTCATTTATATCTAATCTCTCTTTTTTAGGACTATCCTAAAAAGATACAGTCTTTTTGAGTACCTGTCCCTCTTTTTGCTGATGCTGTTTTCTTCTACTTTTCCAGTTCACACATCCTCACCTCTAGCAACTGACATAGTTCCAAACATAGCACTATATATGCTATTTTGTTGCACACAGATACATGTGCATACACAAACATACATCTAGATTTAAAGAACAGGAATTACTGTTTCTCTTGAGTTTCAACAGACATTACTGGACGAGCTAGTTCACACCATAAGGGGAGAATGGAAGGCCTTGCTCCTTGGCTACATCCTTGAGACAAATTTAGGCAACTGGCAAACTGTATAACTGTAATAACAACAGAGAACAGCATTTCAAATATATTACAGGTCTTCACACTAGTGCAACAAGTCATTAAAAAAAAACAACCTACAAACAGCAATGATATATACCCTTAAACTTCTGCAAGAGAATTGCATCCCAAGACTTTTTTACATTAGCTGCTCTGTATGAACCTTTACATTCACTGCTCTGTAAGAAAAGCTACATGAAGAATTACTTTGAGGCCCAGCAGTAGCTGGAGTACACTTTGTTACATCTCAGCTGACATATTTTCCAGAGAAATGAATAAACTTTTACTGCAGATACTAGTGAAATATTCTGACATGAAGTTGAGATTAAAACTAAGGTTAAACTACTGCAGTTTCAATAAATAATCTTACTGAAGAACAAATAGATGGTGCCACTTTTATAGTGATTATGAACTGGGAGAAAGCATGTATTTAACAAAAATGTTAAAAATATGTTCCATAGAACTGTATTACAAAAAAGGAAATGATTTTTCTAAAATAATGTTTTGACTCAACTTGAAAATTTAATTTTTCAACCATATTCTGCTGCACTGCGTTGATACAAAATATTCAACTTTGCATAAATAAAGAAAAGCATCTGTATTTATACCATCTCCTGTAATCAAGTACAGAGAGCCAATATTTGAAATTTTGTAAAGCATACGTTTTCTAAAATGGAATATTGTGTGGTAGGAGGAAGGAAATGGGTTTTTTTTTTTAAAAAAACCCAGACAATATTTGTTCAGGTTCAGTGTCAGTGACCATAGATATAAGGTAGGCCTATATAGTCATGCAGGACACACAAGCTCTATGTCTAAATATCCTGCAGGTATTATTGCTGTTTTCTGAACTCTGTCTCTGTGATCTAAAGGCCTAGAGTGTGTGTGTGTGTGTGTGTGTGTGTGTTGTCTGTCTGTTTTAAATGTCAAATGGAAGCTGAGAATTTCTGTATCAGTTCTGAGATTTTGGCCAAAATATAGAAGGTTAGGGACATGGAAACAACATGACCAGGAACAGTTTTTTCTTCTCCTCAGAAGCCTTAACTAGTAAAGAAGTAATGTAGTAAATTACAACAGGAACATCAAGCTGCACAGTGTTTAAATAAACTGAAAATGTAATGGTGGAAGCTGTAAAGAAAGTTTTACTTTAATTGGTTGGCTGAGTCTTGGAAATATTTTCTGAGGATGACACTCAGCTTCTACAATACTCATACACCTAAAAAGTCTTAATTCTAGTGGCATCCAACAAGCATAACAACTTAGGTTATATTTATATCTGAAGGTGTGGATCTGAATGATCTAAACATGTATCAGTGGCAATCTGCAATTTTTCTGCTTTTGACTTCTAGATTTTGTTCAGACTGAGGTGTGTAACAAGTATCTTGACATTTAGGGGTTTTTTAACTATTGGAAGTTACCAATGTAATCATAAACTAATTAAAAGACATATTTAAAATTCACCAAGTTAAACTAGAAAACAGATAATACTGAATAAGAGGCAGAGTCAGACCATCAACAATAATGTTACAAAAATAGGGACCATCAGTTATTCCTTATTATAATTCCCTTTTTGTAGCAGTTAAATAACAACTTTTATATTACTATAAGCATTTTTAGTACTGCTCACAATTATACATTTTCTGAACACAAAGTGGTTGGAATATAGGGAATTTAGAGTCCTACACCTTTTCAGTAGATTTGTCATACTTGAACTTTCTAAAAGCTTCTGACAAACTTCTCACCAAAGCCTCCCAAATAACTTTAACACAGCTTAAAGAACAAGATGCAAAGGTAAGGAATTAACTGATAGCTTTTAGAATGTGGAAAGTAAGTAGCAGTGTACCCTAACAATAAGTACTGAGAGTGATGGAATTTGATCTACTCATAAATTACCTGGAGTCAGATGTAAGCAGTGAAACAGCTAGATTTGTGGATAAAACTGAATAACATAGTTTGATAAAAGTACAAATAGACTATAAAGTCTTTTTAAACTGAGTAAGCTGTAACATTCAATGTAAACAAGTGTTAACGCAGACTGGCAAACAATTCCAATCAACATATGCTGATAGAATCCAAGCGGGCAATGACACTAAGGGAAAACTATCTTGAGGACAATGATAGCTCAATGAAAATCTGCTGCAGTGACAGAAAAGGAAAAATCCATTACAAGAGTTATTAAGAAATGTATGTGCTAAATAAATTTAAATATCCAGTATTATAAGGCTTATACATACATCTACACTGATGAAGCAATTTGAAATAATGTTTAGAGTTCTGGTCATCTGTCTCTCCACCAAACAAAACAAAACAAAACAAAAAACCTGCAAAGTTCGGAAAAGTACAGAAAAGGGAAACCAGAATAATTAAATGTTAGGGAACCTTTCCTGGGGAGATAGGTTTTTTTATTTTCAGCCTCTGTATTCCATAAATTAATGAGGTAGGCTCCTAAGAACAACAAGCAAAAGGAAAAGACTGGCAGAGTTGCAAGTCAATTGTTTCTTTTGCTCGGATGTTTGTATAAGTGTATTTGCAGCACACATATAATCATTGTTCCAATCCTCACAGGAAAATAAATTCTATTGAACTGGAGAAGTTTCTTGTCCCTGTCCACCTACCTCCCACTTACATAGTAGAAATACAAGCCTACCAAGAAAACATACTTTTGGAATGTGATACATCTAGCTGATCTCAAAGGCATTTTAGAACTCCCAGCTCATTACATTTGTGACATAAATGAATATTTATGAACACAGACAGAACATCAGTATTTTCATTTAAATGTCTTTCTTTGGCAGTTATTTAAATCCACTATTACAAGGTTTTACTATAAAGTCTAACTTTTTTTTCCAAAGAAAAGGATAAACTGTACTCTATTCTGCCCTTCTTGTATGTCCTTCCAAGCTTGCAGATTTGTATATGTTCAAGAAGCTCACCGTATTGCCATAGGCATGCCTGTATTATCCCCATCTAGGCCACTCCCTCCATTAGATCAAATAGCATGAGCTTCAAACTTATGACCTGGCCCCTGGGTGATCTGTCTAGGCATATCTAAAATGGCATTAACTAGATGTTTTTGTTTATTTCTGAAACCACGATTAAGAAAATGAATAATGATTAGGAAAATATTATTAACATCTAACTGAACATTTTGCAGACTATGTTAATTTTAACATTACCACTCTGCTCTCAGAGCTAATACGATTAAACACTCTTGGGTAAACATCCTCTTTTCTCAAACTGAAGTTAATGTCTGTATATACTGGGGACTTCATGTTAAGTTGGAATAAAAGTTTGTCCTCTTTGCTGAGGCAAAAAAGCTGAGCTGTGAATCAGGGAGCCTAGAAATTTTGCCCCTGCTGTAAACTCAGCCTTAACCCACTACTCATAATATGGGAATAATAATATTCCCTATTATGACCTATTCTACAGGGCTACTGCAAAGATGACTGAGATAATGTATGAAATGCAATTTGAACACTCTACAGCACTACAAAAAGGCTAAGTGTTACTATTACTCTTCACTGCCTCATCAGATTACTCAGCTTTCTATGCTTTCCTAGTCCAGTGCTACTAAGTGTAGACTTTTACGGACACAGATTTCTACCATTATGACTAGCCATTATCATGCTCATAAAAAACCTTTTTGGTATGGGGGGTTTTAGCATGGATGCAGCTTGCCAAAGTTCGAGGGAAAGTGAAAATGATCCCTTGGCTCAACAATCCCATCCCTGGAATACCAGATAGAATGTTTTTGCTGAGATAACAGAGTTCTTTGCATACAGATTTGTGATTAGTTCACTGTGAATACAACAGAGTCCTTCAGTGAGTATATGTTCTAGGTCACCAGTATCAGAGCAGTTTTAGATGTTCTGGACAACCACTGAAGTCTCCTCTACACTTTAAAGAAATTCATTCTAAATAAAGCAGTTACTTTTCATGAATGACCCAGAGGTTGTTTTAAGTTCTGCTTTTTAAAATTATTTTTTACAATCTTACTTATACTTGCAGTAGGCACATACCATATTCTGCTATTAGACAGCATGAAAATGTAACAATTAAATAAATATTTTAATTTTTTGCAGTTGTTACACACCAGAGATCATGCCATTCACATATTAATGGCTGTAGGATGACACCAAGTTCAAAAAAAAATCTTCATAAAATAGAACAGTATTACACAGACTATACAAGTTCACAGTAAAAGAATGAAAGTGGATGTGCACAACAACAATGTGCATACTCCTGGACTGGTATAGCACTACAGGAAAAAGATACTAAAAGGGCAAGCAAACTGTAAGAAACCATGACTGGGTATTTGATTCTGTTTATTATTATGTCTCTACCTTTGAAAATCTTGTGCCAAAAGAAAAAAAGTTCATAGAAACACAGAGGTTTGGTGGGGAGGGGGTTCAGAGTAGCTCAATACCTGCAGCTTCCACAGGAATAGAAGCTGCTCTGAAATCAGAAGCCATCATTAGAAGAGAAAAAAGAATGCAATTGTACCCTTACTCACTTCAGTTTTCCCTTTACCATATTTGGTTTAGAGCTGGACATTTTTTCCTCAGGACTTCCTCGCAGTTTATATAATTGCATAATATTTTACATATTATTCTCTATCCCCTTTTTAATGCAGCTTTACATCATCAGTGGCCTGAGTATGTTCAGCAGAAGAGGCTATATCCCAGGTACCACAATTCTAGACAATAAAAATATCATGGTTGGTAACAGTAAAAACTGAGATTGAAATCCCACAAGTTAATCATGAGGGAAATTTCATGGAATAAATATGACATGACAGTCTAGAGATTGCCACCAAAGGAATTCTGTACCTAGAAGAGCACTTAATAGAAATATAGCCTTGATAGATTACTTTGCTTAAACATTAAACACATATCTGTTAAAGTTTAAAAAAAAAAAGGTCATAAACCCACTTTCTGAATTCTAGAAAATTCAGACTTGCAGTACTCCTTCACTACCTTGGAATGAAAACCATTAGAACCACAATTAAAGATGAGAAGTCAAAATATGAAATTTGGCTTACACTGTATAGAAGTCTGAAGAAGTCAACTGACATTAAAGGGTTTTCTAGGTAACCATTATTGTACCATGAAAGCAGTGGCAAACCTGGTTCTCCAAAGTTATTTTTCTCAGAACTGCATGTTTTAAGACTCCCTTGGTTAGCCATAGGTGGCAGCTGATCCACTGCCAATGTGACAGAATCTCTGATCATCATCTGAACTACAGAAAAACAAGCATCCAACAGTTCTTTACTTTTTATTTTCAGAAGATGAGGACGGAAGTGATAGAAGGCAACAACACCAAATCTAGTGCTCCTCTCCTGGCCCAACGGTATCCAAGAATGGTCACTAAAGATGGGCACAGCACACTTCAGATGGATGGTGCCCAAGGGAAAGGTCTTGCATACCTGAAAGATGCCTGGGGAATTCTAATGGATATGCGTTGGAGATGGATGATGCTGGTATTTTCTGCATCTTTTGTCCTTCACTGGCTTGTTTTTGCAGTTCTCTGGTACCTACTGGCTGAAATGAACGGGGATCTAGAGATTGATCATGATTCGCCACCTGAAAACCACACTATATGTGTAAAGTACATCACTAGCTTTACAGCTGCTTTTTCCTTTTCACTGGAGACACAGCTTACTATTGGTTATGGCACAATGTTCCCAAGCGGAGACTGTCCAAGTGCAATTGCTCTGCTTGCTATACAAATGGTATTGGGTCTAATGCTGGAGGCATTCATCACAGGTAATTATACTTTATTTCATAATTAATTATTTTACATAAGATGGCCTAAATAAAATGCTTCAAAACTAGAGGAGGGGAGCAAGGTCAGGGACATGTCTTGGAGCATTTAAAAATGCAGTGTTGTGTAGAGCAGTTTGAGAGGGATGTATATTCTTGTTGGAAATATAAAAAGAATACCAAAAACACTTATAGTAAAAATGTCACTGTGTAGTACTGTATAGGTAGTGCACAACAAGTCCAAGTTCTTTCCAAATACTTGTTCTAGTGTAAAATGCTTTTTTACATTATTCTAATGAGTGTGAACAGTTAGTAGTGCTAACTTTTGTACAGATTTCAATGAGTCTGCCTAGACACATTTGCATGGCTTAAAACTAACAGTACAATTTTAATCAGAAAATTAAGTCCTACTTTATTCAACTGCACATTTCCCTGCAAATATAATTAAGACAGTACCCTATCAATAAAGTTTTCAAAGACTGCTCTTGTTCTCCTCAAAACAAATGTCTATTAATATTGATTTGATCAGAGACCATTTTATTTTTAAAATTACTGACCATGAACAGTATTTCTGTGGCTTTGTTAATGTGCTGATCTGAACAACATGAGTACGAACACAGAAAGCATAATTGTACTTTGATCCTAATATGAAACTACCTCCTAAATTGCTCGTGGTTTCTATTTACTAAGAACAATAGGAAACTACATACGCACACAGGCACACACCTGTATATATGATCTACATGTAAATTCTCCTTTTATTTAGGTGCATTTGTAGCAAAAATTGCTCGTCCAAAGAACCGAGCTCTCTCCATTCGATTCACCTATTCTGCAGTAGTGACACACAGAGAAGGAAAACCATACCTCATGTTTCAAGTGGCCAATACTCGCCCAAGCCCACTCACCAGTGTTCGGATTTCTGCAGTTCTTTATGAAGAACGAGAAAATGGCCAGCTGCATCAAACTAGTGTAGATTTCCATCTAGACAGCATTGCTTCTGAAGAGTGCCCATTCTTTATTTTTCCCCTGACATATTATCATTCTATAACTCCATCAAGCCCTCTAGCCATTCTTTTACAAAGGGAGGCTCATCGCCATTTTGAGCTAGTAGTCTTCCTCTCAGCCACACAAGAAGGCACTGGAGAAACATGCCAGAGGAGGACATCCTATCTTCCATCCGAGATCATACTACATCACCATTTTGCCTCCATGTTGGTTCGAGGAGCCAAAGGGGAATATCAGATCAAGATGGAAAACTTTGACAAGACAATCCCAGAACTTCCAGGAGCAGACTCCAAAAGCTCAAAGAGGACTGACATGGAGATCCGCATCAACGGACAGCACATTGACAGCTTCCAGATTTGTGAGACTCGTCTGACTGAATAGACTTTGAAAGTGGCAGGTCTTTTTTAAAGAAAAATAATTGGTTTAGACTATCAAGTCTTTATTTTTCTCCCTGTTTTCTTGTGCTCTTCTTGTTCTCTACCTTTGACTTCATAACAATGTGCAGAATAAAGAGCATAAAATGCATGCAACTGGATGAGCCGCTGGATTAACGGCACAAAAACTGAGTCAGGGACAAGAAACACTGCACAAATTCTGGGAAAATAGAAGTGCTACCTGCTGAATTCACTAGACTATGATTAAAGCTGCACTGACCCTGAAAAAAGAGACTTTCAGACCCAGACAGCTCATCAAAAACCTAATTAAATGACATGAGGGTAAATATTGTAGCAAAATGGACAAAACTACAGTAAATTATATCAACTAAAAAGAAACTTCTCCTGAAAATCCCAAGGTCTCTGAGATTCTTTGAATCAGCCTTCTCTTGCTATAAGGTTACAAGAGAATATGCTGATGTCTAAACATGCTATGAAGAATGTTGCTAGTATTTTCTGTGGCAATGAAATTGCAATCCTGCTGTGCTTGTTTATTAAGGAAAATCACAAGCATTTGCTGAAGCTCTTTGTTCCAGCAGCTAAGAACAAGTTCAACATCCTCCTTAGGCAGTTTTGAAAAGAAAGTAAATGACAAGACTTCTGACATGTATTAGACTGTAAGATTCTACATTTGGACTATTTTCATACTTAAAAAACATGCAGGAATCCAGCAATTTGTACTCTCCTGACAGCAACTATCAGCACCTCATGTTTCTGCCTTGCTGCAAGTCAAAACCTGAGGTAGTCCTGTCATCAGAAAGACGCACTGCTTCATGCATTTATTGCAGTTTCTGCCCAACCCATACAATAGAGATAAACATCTGACTCTATAAAATAATTGTACAAACATGTAATTATGAGACTTTGACCAAGAGACTCTATGATAGGTATGAATCATAATTATTACCAGAAATAATGGTGTGATGGTTTATTTGTTTTTAATTAAAATGAGCAGAGTTTGTACATGGTCCAAAGGACCACTTTTATGTTTTCTCAACATTTTTTTCAGCTAGAGAGAGGTCAATAAGTTCTCTGTACTCAAAATGAAGAAAAACTATAGAGTATCATCTAAACCACTGAAAATTTTTAAATTAAAGGATAATTAAACAGCTCTTCCTGGAAAACATGACATAAGGATCAATATTCTTACTTGCAAATGGCCGTTTATTTACTAATCTGTTGTGAGAAACCTGACCTTTAGCTTTTGAACTTAGACAAACATATTTATATGTATATACTAGTGTTGATGTTGAGATTTGCTAGGGGAAAAAAATCACAGAGTATTTTCTGAGAAACCATCCTTCACTTACCCAATCTCTGGAATGGTTTTGTGTTGGTCAGCAAATATTTGGATGATGTGTTTAACTGAAAACATGGTAGGGTTTTGGGCAGCCAGGGGACAAGTGACAGTGGTGCCACCTGCCAACTGACAGCTGCTAAAAGTTTTTAAAGACAACTAAGAGAACCAGTATTTTACTAATATTACTAATGATGATGTTCTGTATAAGTAACTGCTAGAATAGCTCAGCATTATACTCAGATGGGAGAAAGTGTCTTTTGAAACTGAATTATGAGAGAGCAGGGAGTCATGACTATATATGTTGGTAATAGTTTATATCTGGAAAAAACTTACACTATAGCAGTAGACTCTTATGCTCTCTCACAGGGTTCTGAAAATATTTATTCCTTTATCTGTGCTGAGGCTTTAATCTTTTCATTCACAGTGTACTGTAATAATGGTTTAGCCCAACGCTGAGACTGAATAGCTATAGCTATCACCATCCTGGATTAATATACATTAAATGTATTTGTATTCACTTTGTTCTTTGTTCATCATGGTCACTTCAAATAATTTTCTCCCTTTTACCCCATTAGTTGTCTCAAAACATAGAAAACCCTACCTCTTTGTGCCTCACCAAAATATCAACCTGTCTATCCTGATTTTCTAATATGTCTTTACATTTCTGTAGAAGCTCCCACTGTGTGACACAGCCCATGTGTTCAACAGTCAATACAAAAGTTCACTCACATAGTGACCCAGGCAGAAGACAACATGCTTTCATATTCTTTTACATGAAAGGGAATATGTAGTGCCATTAAACTAGTTTCACTGACACATTTGTCCTTTCAGATTTAGACAACATTTTGCAGAGGCAAATTGTTCTTATAATCCAACAGTAGCTACCTGAGATAGGCTTTTTAAGATAGACTTTTTAATAAAACTCTAAAGCTTTAAAAAGAGCAACTGCATGTATTTAAAGCATAACACATGTAAAAAAGCAAACAGGTTAGACAACTTCAGTGATGTGATGGAAATATATAAACATTCAAAAGCTGCAGCCAACTGGTACATAAAAAACAAATGTCTAAACTCTCTGTCCCACCACTATTACATAAATTGTAGAGTAATTCACGTAGCAATGGATGTTTATTCAATTCATTGCTACTATTTAAGGAACAGGAGCTAAAAAATATGTATTTTAACAGTGTACAGATTATTTTGTTTGAACATGGGAAATAATAATTCAAAGTCCTTGCTTAGTCTTAAGTTTTTCTGAATAAGTGGACTATTGTGAGGAAAAACTATAAAAAGAATTCTAAATTGTTACAAGCAAAATTTTTAGAAAAAACCATTTTACACTCTGAATTAATAACTCTACAGTATCAATGTTACTAAGCTGAAACAGTCTCCAGAAAACCAAATGATTTATGGATAACTGAAAGAAGCTGAATTAGTTATCTGTCATTAAAATCATAAGAACTAAAAAAGAACAGCAAAACAAAATAATTTAGATGCTTTAAAGGGGATACAGGGGGGATTAAAGAAGATTATTTATACAATTTCAAGCACTAATCACCACAGAAATCTGGCACTGTTACAAAATTCAGAGTTTATATTTAGCAAAGAAATATCTCCTTATAGAGAAGGGTAAGCTGTAGTTATGTGCTCAAATCCTATTGATTTGTAGAAGAAATGGGTTGCTGTTGGCACCTTTAAATGCCAGTAAAGCCTATGGTTTTCTCTTCTGCCTACCTAAGAATTCACCAGAACCTTGAAAAAAACTCCAGAAGTATACAGTACTGAAAGACTTACACCCTGTGTAGGAAGGCTGAGATATAGACTGCTCCTACAAATATAAGCTGATCAATGTTGGCAAGTCAGAAATTTTATGCTGCGGGGAGGGGTGGGGGAGACAATGCCAACCAGAAAAAATCAAAATCAAAAACATTTAGATTCCTAGTGAACTTTTCAAAGATGTAATCACACATTACATTTTAAAATGTATGGCCAATTATGTTTTTAAAAATCCCCACTGTATTCAATAAATAAGAATTTAGTCCATGGAAGACTAAAACTTGACATGACCCCAAACTCTGGTCTGCTCATGGGGAGCAGTGTATTCCCTACTCCACACAATGAAGTACCTACGTACTTTGGGCAATACAAAACAGCTTTTAAAATAGCATGCTGTTTTCAAAAAAATGCACACTACACTAAAAGAATAGAAAAGGAAAAAAAAAAGATCAAGAAACTGCTCTTTGAATGATTATACAGCAACTCTTAAAAGACAAGTAGTGCACCTATTACAGAAATCTCAGTAGTAATAGTTGTTGTGTGCCTTCAAGTCACTTCCTATTTATGGTGACCCCAAGGTGAACCTATCACAAGGTTTTCTTGGCAAGATTTGTTCAGAAGGCATTTGCCTCTGTCTCAATAGGCAACATTTTTAAAAAATCATTTAAAACTTTTTTAGACTGTCTTCAGAAACTTAACGCAAAATTTCAATCTGGATAACATCCTAAAATCTGTTTCTCTTTACTTGCTTTTAGACAAGACATCCCATTTCCTTAAAGACACAATTTATATACAAAAAAATCTTTGTTTAGATAACTTTGGGTTGAGTTGCAGATACAGTGTTAAAAATCACATACCTGGTTCTTTTCGTCCTGGTTTTTCAAACCGTCTATCTCCCCTAAGAATGCAAAAAGTGTGTTTAGAAATATTTCAGGGTATAAAATCTTAGCTTTTCATACTTCAGAAGAAAAACTACTTCAATGATACAAGAATAACAAGCTGAAATGCTGTGTTTTATTCATTATTTATTTCGGTTTGAGAGACCATCCATATAAATCTAGCCATCAGAACAACAGCCACTCAGAAGATGACTCTTTAAATCATGTGCATTGTTGATAAAATTCAGACAATCATTGGCCTTAATAATCCAAGACTTTGTTAGCATGTACAGACTCTGAATAACTACCATTGTCAATACATTCATCCTATTTTACTCTAAAACAATGCACTAGAAATATATATTTCAATCTCTTTTTTAAAAATCTGTGAGCATTCTTCTATTACACCAAAGTAAGTTGCTTACAAACATATACCCAGTACAAATACAGCCAGCCCTCCATATCCATGGATTCTGTATCCACTGATTCAACCAACCATGGCTTGAAAATACCAAATCCCCCCAAAAAACAAAATTCTACAAAGCAAACTTTGATTTTGCCATTTTATTATAAGGGATGCCATTTTATTACACCACTGTACTGAGACCTGAGCATCCACAAATTTTAGTATCTACATAAGATCCTGGAAACAAACTCTTGTGGATACTATTTGTATTACACATACCTTCAAACACAGGTTAGTCACATTCTCTCTCAATGTTTTTGGAAGCATGCGTGGAAATACATTCATAACAAGATGTTCTAGAACAGAATAGAATCATGGAACCTTCCACACTATTAGAACGTGATTACTCACACTGACCAAGACAACTGAGACTTGCAATCAAACATGTGGAGGGCTGCAAGATTCCCACCATTCCTAAGAAAAATGAACATGAAAGCAGTGCCAGCAGTCTACTAACACAGCTAATTCTCTAATCTCCACAACAGAGGCTAACATTTTTAATATAAATTCTTTAAAGTTACCTTTCCTCCCAGCTCTGTGATCTGTGCATTTCTCTGCCCCCTCCTCGTCCAAATCCACCTTCCACATCATCAAAACTTCTTTGGTAGAAACCACTTTCTCCTCTGCCTCTGCCTGAAAGACAAAATGAGACTAATATTTTGCAATCTTCTCAAATGTCCGCTGCTATCAATATAATGAAAGGGTACTCTTCCATTTTGCTCATGACTAAGACCAATTCTACCACTGGGCAGAATGAAAGAGTACTTTCTGGGTGTAACGAAAGAGCAGAAAAGTTTCAGTTATCTGTCTGTTACTACTGGATCTCGTTGCTAGAGACAGACAGTGGTGTCTAAAAAATTGTCTATTCCCTGTGTCAGAATAGCTTGGTTTGCTTAGGTGAGCAGGGAGTACCTACTGGTATTCTGCATCAGGTAGCAGACATTGGTCAACTCTGTTCTGGGCACTTTTCCACCATGACTTTCAATTTTACTTTTTCTAAATACAATGTTTAATTCATTGCATCTCCTCTTCCTATCAATCAATTATCACTCTTCCTCTAATTATAATGTAGGAAAGGAAAGGAAATAAAATTGAACATAGCTGTGAAAAAAATCTATAATCCTACACCTAAAGAAACACTGAAATTACATCTTTTCCCCATCTCACTAGTATATCACTTATCAATCTATTTTAGAAATGTAACCTCCTAGTGAGGTTCATGCTAAATGACTTCCATTTGAGTTAATTTAGAAAAAGATGGTGGAAGAAAAAGAAGGGAAGAAATAATCATGTGTATTGTTGCTCAGCAACTTCACTTCAAAACTGCAGCATGAACAGTGTAGGAATATCACCCACAATGCTATAAAAATGTGACCAGCCTCAGTGATACTGGTGACGTGAGGATAATATGACAATCAGTGCTAGTTTGTTAGTCACTGCTATACATTTTAAGTGTGGAACAATTAGGATTATCAGGCATTCCATTTTGTACAGAATGCCCTGTACTTGGGGGTTTGAAGTCTAGTCCTGTATCAGAGCCATGCAGAATACCTTAAATCCTATTTTCCTTGATGCTGAGAACAGGGACCAGCCACACTCCCAACAGATCAACTGCTGAGCATCTGGCATGCATCAATCAGTATGCAGCAATCAACCTTAGTTACTACATGATAGAGGTCTACTTGCTGAGATTCCAGCCGGCATGCAACCGGTCTTCTTCCTTTCCTCCAGTTAGACAGGCAAAGAAGCCCCAAATTTTGCTTCATACTAGAAAAAATACTAGAAAAAAGAGGGACCAACCACACTCAGAAGAGATAGACACATACACATACCCATTTGAGGTCATTTTGCTACATACCAATTTCTCCAGGATCATCTTTTGTGAATGTGGCTGTTGCCTGCTCTTCCCATTTACAATATATGCAAAGAGTGGGCATCAGCCAACTCATAACAGATAGACCATGGAACATTTGGTGCACAGCAAGATGGACTCTGCTGGGAATTTTTAAGTTGTGAGTGTCACTGGCACACACTCCTTTTGTTCTCAGCACTACAGAGAATAGTGAGTAGATTGAGAAGCTAGCCTCAAATCTCACAACAGAAAGGTCTCTCATCAGAATTCTGGGCTTCTGCAAAATCCTCACTTCCTAATTATACTACCGATAATTTGGATTAATACTGCATTATCTAGTCAAAGAACTGATGAAGTAGTGCTAGAAAATACTACATAACCAAAATGCACACAGCTGGGGAATGAAGTTGAAGAAGGTTTACAAAACTGAAAATTCAATGATCATGGGTCAATTTTGTTAAATATTATTTTGTCTTCACATCTAATGTATCTCCCATGGAAAGGCCAATACTAAAATTAAGTATCTTTAATCAATCCATGCAGAATGATTCCACTGTTACTTCCATGTATGTAGTAGGCTGTTTGTTTGCTTGCTTTGGTGGCTTACCTAATTTTATTATTTCATTGCTATATCCAATAGAATGCAAGGAGACTTCCACTCCTACAATAGTACTTCTCTTTCCCTTTTCACCCTTTCAGCTGCTCAAAATCTTCTCTGGAGAACCTTCCAAAGTAGATTTTGGAGTACATTGCAGCTGCAGCAGGAAAGGGAAACTCAGTCAGTGTCCACTGCACTGGCAAAAGGACCTTGGTTTGCTACAGCTCTCAAACTCCAAAGCAGGTTTAAGAAGATGATGCTGGCCAGCAAGGGCAAAAATTGTTCACCCCATCCCCCCATTATTACCTTCTGCAGCTGGTTTGATATCTTTGACTTATTTATACACTACCCATCTTTTCAAGTGAGCTCAGGGCTTTAAAGTACTGATGTATGAACCACTTCACATCATATGCCATTGCTAAATCTATGAATACTGGTTGAAAATCACAAAAATACAAGAGGTATGCATATACAGAACCAATTTTAATTACCTCTCAGTACTGCAACTCTATCTTTCTTTCATTCTATAACATTATAACTATATGCTTTCTGAGCTTTTGTAGGCTCTCATTTTTATTGGCTTATATTTATTATATGCAACTTTTATCTAATTTTTCCTTCCAAAGAAAAGCTATGGAAGATTACAAACCTACATCTTTGCAAAGGACTAAGCACTTCAAGTCTTCTGAAACATAATATCAATACTACTTTATGTTCACAAATCTCACCTCGACCTCTAGAGGAACTTCGACCTCGAGGAGCCCCTACCACTGTTCCTCCTCCTCGTCCCATCAATCTTAAGACAGCAGCACTATTTACAGACATAGAGAAATTTCTCTGCCAAAGAGAAGAAACAAGTGATAGAAACATGTTTCAGAGATATATATTCAGACCTTTGTTTTCTTTCTCAATTCTCATGTATTATTCTGGAAATAAGAAAAACTCCCAAGTGATACTTTCAAGTCAAGATCAGAGAAACTTCTGAATAACTGTTTCTGGTGAATTAAACTTAAGTTCCTTTCTTTCAGTTTTCAAATGAGCTGCTCAAATATCCATTATTTCTCAAAGATTTGTGTTCTAGACTGTTTGGAAGGGGTTTTTACTGAGTGGCTAAGTATGCACAAAAAAACTTCTGATTCCCATAAGCTCCAGGCTGAAGTGATCCAAAGTAGCAGGATCAAGAAAGAGAACTTTGGAGAGTTCTTTTTTGTTGGAACAGGCATGTACTGGGTTATATGATTTGAGACATATATGTTATTGTGTTTATGATATCAATCAAGCAATTGCTTTGTGTAAACACTGTGGAAATCCCTTAAAGTAAGCAAAAATGATTTTTCTCCTTCAGATTAAGCGAACTGGCTTCTGTTTCAAATTATCCATATTATTTGCACACATATCAATTATATGTCCCTTTAAATACAATTCTTTTTTCAATTATATTAATCAGTTGATCAGTGTTGAGTGAGACATAAGATGGACTAGATTCAAAACATTCCAATTAATTTTGTAAATTTGTGCCAGAGACTGACACAACATTAATGCCCATGAGAGTGCTAGACTGCATGGCAGGGGATTGGACTGGATGGCCTGTGTGGTCTCTTCCAACTCTGAATTTCTATGATTCTATGACTGCTCACTGCTATCTTATGCAAACAAGCCTTGGGCTGGAGTAGTTATCCTTTCTTTTCTTCCTCTGGTATACATGGAGCTTCTGGTTTAAATCTAGCTGCAGTTTGCCACTGTCTACGAGTCAGAAACTCTTTAATTTAAACATAGTTTATTAGAACTAGCCAGATCATAAATTCTGATTTGACCTTGGCTTGCTAGAATAAGAACAGTTTAAACTGAACACAGCTACATCAAAGACAACAAGACACAATGAGTTTAAAAACAGAAACTGATGCCTCTAAACCAGAGAAGGGAGATACATGTATGAGTCTCTAAGGCTCAGCAAGGGTCAGCTACACAGAACAAAACTGAACTAAATTGTTTAATAAGTGACTTCTGTGAACAACCAGTTCAGAGTCTACCAACAGGCACTGAACAGTGAGGGGAAGAGAATGGGAAGAAGGGAATGGGAAGAAGCAGAACAAAAAACAACTCATTTTTGGCTCAGATCCTGCCTACCACTGGATTTGGCCTCACTACTGCCAGCAGGAAGCGCAATAACCCACATTAACTCTAACGACATATAGCCCAACATGGTAAACTGGTTCCACAACTGGGAGTAAGGCAGGGGTGTAGAAAAAGTGCAGGACATATGCCTTCTCAAGGTCAGCTCCCAGAAGGCTTGGGAATAAGTTTACCACGTTTTATCTCTGTTAGCTTTTTTAGGCCCAGGAGAAGCCTTTCTTAAAAACAAGAAGTAAACTGGAAGTCAAATTCCAAAATAGACCTCTCCTGGGTCTGAAAAGCTGGGGAATGTGGCAAAACTGCATCTACAATCCCTAGAGGGGAAATTTAAGTTTTAAAAACTTAAGTAGAGTCATTCTGAGTTTTTTAAAAAGTGTTGCTAAACTGCAGCAACCCAGATTCAAATAAAAGTCCAACATGTCCCCCTTCAGCTCCCTTGCAGTTTCCAAGCCTAGTATAAAGAGATGTGGGGAAATGTCAATAATCACAACTGTGCAAATAATTACTCTGGAGTGATACTCTCAATTCCTACAGCACTGTCTCCTACTTATGACTGCTCTCCTGATGTCAAAGTTGATGTTTTTTAATTTTATTTTTTTCTGAATCAAAACATTTTTCTGATAGACAAAAGCCAATACAAAGGAAGTGTATTACCAATAATGAAAATTCCTAGTTTCCTAGCAAGAGGAAATCTGAGGAATTTGGTTGAATGTGGAGAAATTCTGAAATGTTCTGTTGACTTTCTCCTGTGTTTTTTAATTTCAGAACATCAATGACAATGATGTTCTCCCTTAGGCACTAAGTAGTACTGATAATTTTTTGCTTTCCCTAATGAATAGGTTTTTATTGTCAATAGTTGTGGTATCACCACAGCTAATTAGTTTTCTAATTGTTTAGGATGTTTTTATTTTTAACTATAAGCCATCAGAGATAATTTATTAGAAAAGTGGAAAATGCATGCATTAAGTTACTAATAAAATTAAAATGCTCCTAGTAGAATAGGATGCTAATAAAAAAATATTTACAATCTATCATACTAAGGGTTTCTGTGTTCAGAAAGAAAGAATAATCTAAGCCTAGAAATTTAATTTCAAATTTGCATTTTGAGGTTTAAATAACTAGTATGCTTAAATAAGGGGGAAAAACACACTTCCTAGTATATGGAAAACTATACTAAAAACTGTTTAGATCAACTTGCACATTTGGTATATCCTTATACCCTGACCTTAGATATTCTGAGCCACAGCACCAGTACAGTCAGCCCTTTACATTTGCTGGTTTCACTTTCACAGATTTGACTATTTGCAAGTTTCTCCAACTCCAGTCCCCCTACCTCAAGTACTTCTTTTCCAGGGGAACCTTCCATTCTCCATGGCTCCAACCAGGCCACACAGCCCTTTAAAAACCTGTATCTGGTCCTCTTCCTCCTCCATCAGCTCCTGCCTGGTCACTAGCCACACCCAGTGTAACACCTCTTACTTTTTCCCATGAGCCAGCTGATTAGACAGATGATGGGTTGCTGAAATCATGCCACCAAAATCTCTGGTGAATAGCAGAGGGTTTCAACTCTCTTGTCTCCAGAGATTTTGACCTCGATCACTATTTTCCCTTCGGCAATAGCAGAAGAAAAACTAAGATCTTAGTGGAAACAGTTGGTTGGACTGAGAATACTCCCAAAGCTGTTACTGTCCTCCCTCTAGCATAGAAGAGAAACATCCAGCTTAGTGCAAACTTCTGGAGCAGGAGGCTAGAGGCTTTCACTCCCTAATGAAACAAAATCTCTTCACCTATGCACACTGAGACAGGAAATTACAATGTCGCAGATGTGTGTGGTGAACACCCAACATGAGATGTTGCCTTTGTACTTGAAAAGTTATGCACCACTAACCTAGATGGCCAATCTGCTACAGTATTTCAATATTCAAACTTTCTTGCAAACTTAAGTGCTTATGAAACCAGCCCCAATTTTCATTTATTCAGGAATATACCTGTTCTTCTTCTGTAAAAGGTACTAGTGCCAAAGGCGGTAGGGGCTCCTCTTGTAGAATGGGCAGAAATTCCTTATCCAGAAGATCCGAGGGAATCTCAAAAGAAAGAAGGAAGGGAAGCAGGAAAACAGCATTCAATCTTAAAATATAAATTATTACTATCATTACTGGACATATATGATTACATGCCTTAAAATGCTAATGTGTGCTAAACATGAGGTTTTATAATATCTTCAAAATGTAGGATATGTGAAATCTTTTTCTACAGGAATACACACGCATTAATACAAAATACCCAGAGATAGGATACACTCAGAGCTCTACAGCAGAGGCAGAAGATAAGCATGCAATCTGCCTCAGTGTAGGTTGCAAAGACTCAAGCCTCTTTTGTATATTGGAGAAACAATCCTTGATACACTTTGGGCATGACTTAATGCATAAAACCTAGCACTTAAAATCCTATTTAAAAAAATGAAATAGCAACTAATTTAGATCACCTCTTTTTGAGGAAGGCAAGGCAAAGATATTAATAAGGATAAAGACAATGGAACTGAAAGTCCATGCTAGAGTAGTATGAAGTGTAAAAAAGAGAAAAATGTGTACAGAACTGTGGATTTTGTACTATTTATTAACCTCTTCCCACATAAGTAGGTTTAAATATAAATGGTTTCTCCTAAATAAGCCTTCCTTGATGTCAAAATGTACATGAAGTTAATATCTGAAACAGAATCCGGGTCATCACATTAGATACTAGTCAGGAAGATGCGAATTCAGAAGACTGGAATAGAAAAAAGCTTCAAAGCACCAAGTGGCATTGGATAGCAGAGGTGACATATTCAAGATGGACACAGTTACACTTCAGATACTTCTAAATGTACTCTGATTTTAGAATCACAGTCCAAGTGTGTTTACAAGTTTTGAACTATTCATACTGAGAGTCATATTTGAAGGGTGTACTGAAGTTCTTAGAAGACAGTAATCACAATACTTGTAATTATAAATGTTGTGTCACTATACATTAAAGTTTCATAAACTGAAGAACTGAGGATGACAGTACACTGAATCCAAGAAAAAACATAAGGAGCTGAATTGTTGAATTTACTTCTGTTCAACCCAAGGAATCCTCCAAGATATGTATTTTAATGGAAACAGCAATGTATTTTTAATTTAATGGAGATAATGTTTGGCAAATTACAGCAGCAGTAATGGACGTTTTGCATCAGAAGTAAAAAAAACAGCTTATGGCCAACTTAGTATCATATATATTCAACACAAATAATTCTTTTAGATAATATATTACAGAAAGAAGAGACAGCTAGATATCTTTTTAAAAATTTGAATCACAATAGACTGTGAAGCTTCTTTTCCAATTCAGTTGTTATGCATTTATACTGTTACAGAAACAGCTTTCAACATATAGCATGTAAAATTTCTACAGCCATATAATAGGAAAACATCTGAATATAAAGAGGAGAGAGACCATTCATAGCTTTAAAACAGCACCATAAGAAAAAAACGGAACTTGCCCCAGCAGTGACTGAAAAGAAAAAGTGAAGAAATGAAACCATACATCAGGCACAGGCAAGGGTTATACAATCATTATGAGAAGTGACAGCATACAGTAGTATGAATTCTTACTGTTCATTACAGATGGTTTGATATTTCTTCAGAAATGACAGAATAAAAAAGCATTTGATGTAGCAACTAAAGAGAGATGTAAAAGCAAAGACAGATGTTTAAACAACTTGGCTGAAAGATCTTTAGCTATCCTGAAGTTCTGGGTGAATTTCTAGAAATTAAAAAGTCTGTTGTATGTCTCTGTGTGCGCAGACACATACATCTTCAACTTGCTGTTGACTTACGCAACCCCACACATTTCATAGGGTTTTCTCAGGCAAGAAATATTCAAGGTGGTTTAGGCAATTCCTTCCTCTGAAATACAGCCTACAGCACTTGGCATTTATTGGTGGTCTCCCATCTGAGTACTAACCAGGGCTGACCTTGTTTAGCTTCCAAGACCAGAGAGGATCTAGTGTCTTTAAGTCTACTGCCACTTTAGAGACTTTAGAGATGAAATGTTGTGCATTTCACATGGACTCTTGTAATTAACCTTCTTCCAAACCAATCTAGATACTGAATACACTGAAGTATCAGGTGATTCTGGGGTACTTATATTAATAATTTCAATGAACTTGAAAAAAGGTTTTTGTGATTAAATGACACATCTGTGAATATACAATCTGTGATTGTCACAATATGTTCACAGATTGCATGCTGTATATTGAATATACAATCTGTGATTGTATATTTTCTCTTCTCTAGCATTTTATTTTATAAAACTGTGAAGGAATTTGTAAAGCACCAGAGCATTCCTTTCCCTGCTTACCTTATTATCTTTCAGGAAAAGTGCTAACATTTCTTCTCTCCCATAACGATAATCTGCTAATTTATACTTTGGCAAAGCTGGAGAGAGAGGAGGCGATGTCACAGTCCCACCACTAGACAGAGCTCGCAGCCTATTGGGAGGAAAAAGAAGGGAAAATTAAGGCAACCGGTTATGTGTGCAGTACTTTAATTTTCCAAGTCACAACTGACATTTCAAACAGAAATCCCTTACCAGTTTGTAGAAGGAGGTAAGGAAAGGTATTTTAAAATAACTTAAGCTAAAAATGATCATTCACAGAAGTCTCATAGAATCATAGAAATGTAGAGTTGGAAGCGACCTCAGGGGCCATCCAGTCCAACCCCCTGCCATGCAGGAACACCCTCAAAGCACTCCTGACAGATGGCCATCCAGCCTCTGCTTAAAAACCTCCAAAGAAGGAGACTCCACTACACTCCGAGGCAGCATATTCCACTGCCAGACAGCCCTGACCATCAGGAAGTTCTTCCTGAGGTTCAGGTGGAATCTCCTTTCCAGCAGCTTGAATCCACTGCTCCTTGTCCTGGTCTCTGGAGCAACGGAAAACAAGCCCACTCCCTACTCTGCATGGCATCCCTTCAAGGATGACATGCAGAACTGCAACTACTCTGAAGCAATGCAACTACTGATTCCTGCCAGCATCAATCAAAAAGTCTGGGGGTAGCTGAGTACACAATGATCATATTAGGGTGGTTACTGGAATCTTGGAATCCTGCTGCACCAAGCCCCCTCAAGCCTGGCATGGTCTTATGATATTGCTTTCTATTATTATTACTCCTGCTTGGGGAAGACAATTAGAGAGAAGAAATCCAACGTGGTATGAAACTACTCTGTCAGGAACTCTGCACCTGCTTTTTCATTACATAGCAAAGGAAAGTTAGCTGTTCAAAGTAAAAAAAAAAAACTCATGGTGTAAAGTAAAAAAAGCTCAAGTCCTTAAATTTAGATAGTTCTTAGGATTCCAGTCAAAAAAGAAAAATATTAAATGGAATCTCTGTACTGGTATTTAAAGATGACACAGAAGAGAAAATTTGAAGTTCTAAATATTATTTCCCTATTTTCTTGCTCAAATTCTCTCTCTCCAGTCTCTTGGAGCTAATTTGTCTGAGTCTGGTCTAGTAACGGGTGGCTATTATACCCTGTACTCAATGAGCCCTAATGGACACAAATGAGCCTATTTAACAAAGAATTATGTATACTAACTCTTAAGGTCAAAAGTTAGAGAGAAAAGCTTTCCACAACATCTTTTAAAAGTTACAGAGACTAGCTGAGCATGCAGCAAGCATTCCACAGGACAGAGAAATGCTATCCTTTTTCCTTCCTTTACCAGGCTGTTTACCTTCACAGCCTGTGCTACAGTGGATTGCAGCATTAAAGCAGCAGGTCTTCATCCTGCCTGCTGCTTCCTAGCTCTTGAAGAAAGCAGGGTATAGAAGCCTGGACAAACTCAAAATGTATAAAAATTCTTCCACACATTATTTTGTATTCTTGATTAATTCTGACCATGGCCTGCACATGTACCACCACTCACATCCTGAATCGGTAATGTGAACAACTTGAGATGGATTAGTTCTGGCTGAAAAAATACAGTTCAGGCTCTGGAAAAAAAACAACACACAAATGCAAAGTGGTTTTCAATTCATGCTCTAATGTTTACTATTTATTTAAATTCCTGTAGCACAGTCTTAAACAGATAAGTGATACTTTGTTCAAAGAATCTTTTGGACATTGGAAAACTATGAGGTTTCCACAGGGTTTGCTTCTGATACATGGATTCACTCCTTCATTCGGAAATTGTTTAACCCATAATGTGCTGTATTAACTTAACTGGACCACTGTGATTACTACGCAACTCAATAGCTAACAGTATGATATCTTACAATGAGAGGGGAAGCAGAGGACTGTTGAGATGTAAATACAGATTTTATTCTATTTATTTATTTAGAATATTTATACTCAGCCCTTAAGCCAAAAAGGCTACTAGGGTGGAATACAAACAATTAATTTGACAGTTCTCTGCCCTCAGGTTTACAAACTAAATAAAATAGGAAACAAGGAAAATGGAAAGGCTGTTAGGAAGAGGATTAAATCTAGCAGGTATGGCCAATTCTTAACATCTGAGGCCAGGGCAGTGGCAGTTGGAGTGCAGAGGAGGGCCCTTTATCTGCTGTTGGGGCTGAGGCACAAAGGAGCCGTGCCTTCCTAGTATCCTTTCCTTCTGAGGCCACAAGAGTGTCTGTTAGAGTGGAGTAGAGGGCTTTTCATTCACTTCTGGGGCTAAAGCACAATGGGGCTGTGCCTTCCTCATCTTCCCTCCCTTCAAGGTCACAGCAGTGGCACTTACTACAAAGCTTCCATGATTTGGGAAGCTCCAAATTACACCTTCAAGATTTCCTGAAAACAAGGACTTCTCATCTAAGGACATTACAGCTATTATCTGTAAACATTAACTTCTGATAATGATTGTGATCTGTTTTCCCTAAAGTTCACATTGTAATTTAATAGATACTGATATAGTTAAGATGACATTAAAAAAATTCATTCAAATCTGGCATATTCCTGTGCTTCCTGATTTCACAGCAACTATGGATTGGATCCAGATTTCATCAAGCTTCAGATCCACAGAAATAAACAGGACTTTATGTTAGTAATTTCTAATTTGCTCTACTTATTTCAAAGGATCTATGAATCCAACTCTATGATCGCTAAGACTAATTATTACCTTTTGAAGTAGAGGAGAACCAGCTATTTAAATATTATAGTAAACACAAAGAAGTTAAGAAAAAAAGTGCAAAAATTTTCTCATAATATACAGATATTCTATCCCTACTTATATTCTCTAGGATAATCCAAGCATTTGGGACTGTCTCACATTAGTTTGCTGCCACCCTATGGTTACTGTTTTCATGAAATGTGAATAAATGTTACTTATATGTGAGTAAGCTTCCATTTTCACATGAACTAACAATCTGACAAAACAGATATGATAGGAAATATGAAAGGCATCAAAATAAGAATCTCAGAATCTCTCAAGTAAGTAATTCAAGAGCCAGAAATTTATTATTAATTTTAAAATCAGTCTAACACCAGATTGCTTTTAGTGCCTAGGACAAACAAAAGCTCATATTATATTTTCCTATCAGATGAAGATATGGAATTTTACTGAGATTATGGCCATTTCCACACTACACTGTTATAATGCTATTATTCCACTTTCAACATCCTGTGGAATTCTGGGGTTTGTATGGTAGTTTACTGAGGCCAAAGAGCTCTCTAGCTGTTAATTCTAAATGCCCCTCCCTAAACTGCAAACCCCAGGATTCTATAGGATGTTGAAAGTGGAATAACAGCACTATAATAGTGTAGTGCAGAAATGGCCATTATGTTTACTAAGAAAATGCAGCATATCAGCCTTGGCTCATTAAAACATCTATTTTATACTGATTTTCCAAATAATTGGGAGTACATTTGTTCAGTTCTTCAAACAGAACTGTATCTTACACATTTCTCCTCTCAATTGTTTGCTTTTCCTTACTATTTTAAAGATGACACAACGCAGTCACTGAAGGTGTAATATAAATTGGAGACAAGCAGGGGAAAAGAGGAGGAAGGTCTTCCTAATCTTTTCTCCTTCCGCCATTTTCCCTACCAAAAATTGTTCCTCAGATTACTTTTCTCTTTGCTCAGGAAAGAAAGAATTAAAGATTTATCAAGACTTCCTCTCCAAATAAGAATGTAACAAGATAGTAAGAGATGGGAATACATTTAATGCAAACTACCTTTAAAATCAGGAATGTAAATGGGATTGTGCTCTCACAGTTGGTGGGAAAGTACATATTCCCAAGACTGATTCTTGATTTTCAAACTATGGTTTGCAGGGAGCCAGTACTACATCTGTACCAGGCCAATATGTCAATTAGTAACAGATGGAACAAAATAACAGAAGGAACATATCCTGTTGAACTGCAAAATATTTATCTTTAGGATTATGTGTTGTAACGTATACAAGTTTGGCATAAAATAAATATTACATTATAAAAATAAAGCTCTTTACAACATGAATACTTATTCCCTTAGGAATACAACTTACTCAGGTACAGTTCTAAGATGAACAACATTCTTACTGTAGTGAATGGCCATATTCAATGGATCAATGAAGTTGATGCATGCCAATTCTGTCCTGGACACATAAGCCTTGAATAACTGTGTCTCCAAAATCACAGCCATCTTCACTGCAATAATATCTCACTCAACAAGGGCACACCTCAACATTTTTTCCATGTACAAGTCAGCAGGAAGCTGATTCTGAATATCATCTCCATCCTTCCAAGCACTATCGTTCTACCAGGGCGGCAACTTCTACGGGTCTGGGGGCTGCACATACTCCCTCCACACTTTAAAGCAAGGTGGGCAATGGGTAGTCTGTGGCCCACATGTGACCTCCCCCAGGGCTATTCTTCTGACTTCCAAGGCCCCCCAACGGATCAATTTTTAAAAATTTCTCCAAGATGCCCAAAAATTATCTCCAGGGGTTGTGCAGGGAAATTCCATCAAGAGGTCAAAATGAAATTCTGCAATTTTTAAAAATGCCTTAAAATGCTATCTAATGGCCCAGAAAGGCCACAAAACATGTCCTCATGTCCCCCAGAGGTGTTTGGGGGCAAAAAAGTTTTGATTCTTTTTTCCTTTCCTTTTGCCCTGCAAAATCTTCTGGAAGGCTAATATGACCCCAGTCTTCCACAGTTGCCCAAATCCATGCATGCCTTCCTACTTTATCACAGGCCCCTTCCCAAACTGTAATGTTTTAAAAACTTAAAACAGCCCCTCTCATCCTTTTGGGGCACTAATTCATACATTCCTCTGCACAAAGCTATTTTAGATGCAGAGCGGGGTGCTTTTCAAAACTGATCGTGTCCAATTTTCAAAGAAGGCTAGAGGTTAAAACAGCAGGGGTGTGTGTGTGAAAATTTCCCCTCCATCCTCTTAAGAGGGTACAAGGAACCTTTTAAAGTAAAAAATAAAAATGAAAAATGGAGTGTCAGGAGATACATTCAGTCCATGAGCTGCACTTTGTCCAATCTACCTTATCCAGTGCAAGAAAAGGTGAAAAAAGCAGCAAAAGCAAAATACAGTCAGCCCTCTACATTTGCAGGTTTAACTTGTACAGATTTGATTATCTGCAAGTTTCTCCAACCCCTGCCTCTCCTA
The DNA here is from genome assembly GCA_948474755.1 of Ctenosaura bakeri. Taxonomy (NCBI): domain Eukaryota; kingdom Metazoa; phylum Chordata; class Lepidosauria; order Squamata; family Iguanidae; genus Ctenosaura; species Ctenosaura bakeri. The sequence continues at coordinate 257,028 of CAOLHI010000568.1, forward strand.
CCTCAAATACTTTTTTCCCAGGAAAAACTTCCCTCTCAGCAGCTCCAATGAGGTTGTACAGCCCTTTAGAAAGCTGCCTCTGGTCCTCCTCCTTCTCCACCAGCTGCTGCCTCACCAGCTAAGGATGGCTTGCAGCCTGATTTCTCAGCATCACAAAGTATCTCCCAGTGCACACTCAAGGAAGGAGAGGGGCAAGAAAGGTAGTATAGGCCACCGTGCCAACCTATCTTGAACGCTAACTGCCCACTCCTCCCACCAAGCCTCAGCCCCTTTCCCACAGAAACACACACAAATATTTTGATATTTGCAGGTTTTTCACTTCTGTGGGGGTCCTACACCCCTAAACCTAGTGAGTGTGGAGGGTCAACTGTATCTTCATTTGCACACAGTATTTCCTTGTAGGAAAGGAAATAACAATCAAGAACTACATCTATGCCTCCCTAGTGGTTCTTCAACACTGCTTTCCCTTTGTGTCATTGTATTACTTATTCTATTCTTGTTATTGGCATCACTGCTACTTCAAGTTATTAAACAGATTTTTATAAAAACATTAAAAACGTCATGAACAATCATACTTCTCTATACCACAAAGAACAAGAAATCATAAGACTAATCAGCTAGCCACACCTACAAAATGTGACATTTCTTCAACACAATGCAAATGAGTTAGTCCTTAATTCAAACCAATTAACCACTTATCATACATTTGCTTCAACAATTCGTATATTCTTTCTTATCCACCAGCTGAAGCAATGCACAAAGTGTAAGTTCTTTGACATTTAAACTGACCTGCTGAAGTGGGCTTTAATTAACTGATTAACTGGCTTTGTTGTATGATTGATGTATTTTTAGCTACATTATTATCTAAGTTCATTACTGTTAGCAGCTGTGAGTGACTTTATAACAGAAAATAAATTTAATAAATACGTAAGTCAATTACAATAAATTTAATATTTAATAATTAAATAAGCCAAAATTCTTATTGAAAATTCCTTGAATACACATATCATAGGAAACTCACCATTCAGGCCCAAAGTTAAGTGTCTGAGTTTCTGCTGCCATTTTTTTTAAAGTATTAACCTGGGAAAAAGGAAAAGAAAAAGATCATGAACCAGTATTCTCTTCTCAACAAGTGAAAAGCTACGGGGAAGGGAGGATGATCATTTTGTCACTGGAGGGGGGGGGCACATGAGGAGGCAAGTCTACTGCATCCTTTCCCCAGACTTATTTCTAGAACAGCTTTTGAAAATGCAATCCATGACATTTCCCATGGGCTGAAGGGGAATCTTTCAATTTCCACCATCTAAAAATCCAGCGTTATTACCAAGGTCCAAAAATCTTGATATGACTTAATAGGCATAATACATGTACACCACTACCCCATTCCCAGCTCCAAATTCATGTCAGAGGTGTCATTTTTCTTTATGCTGGGCTCTGGTGCACGCAGATACAGCACATTATCTTCTGCCCCAACAATTAGCAGAACTTTGTAAGAAACCCACCCCACCAAAGAAGAGAAATGCTGGGGATTTCAATGCTGCACTGCTGAGAACCTTGGTAAATGGATTTGTGGCAGCTTCAGTATTATGAATAAACATCCTAAATAATCATGCCTACTGATAGTTATGAAATATTCATCATAAAAAAAGAGACATTCATGCGACCAGTCACAACTAGTAAGAAGTGCCTCCAGGCAACCAAGCAAGGACATTTTTGGAGACTGGAACAGGGCTGTCCCATCAACTTACTTGTGTATCACAAATAACTGGTAACTTACAGTACACGGAGGAGCATGTGATTATTTTTGCTGAATGATGACATTGAAATTCTGTTACTTTTGGCAGGAAGTTATAGTACTCAAATGTTACCAGCTGTTACATGGCAGGGGTAGCCAACTGCCAGGGGTTCGGTGGCCATGGTGGCCTGCTGAAGATCCAGTCTCTGCAGTATACTTTCCATTTTTGTTTGTTTCTTAAAACTAAAAATGTTCCACACACCACTTAGGGGGTGCAGTGGGCATTTTCAGTAAAAAGATGAGGAAAATGGACTCCCAAAATCACCTTAGATTTACATGTGCCCCATCCCTTTTCTGTAATAGGCAATTATTTTTGAATGTCTCTGTACTACAAACTTGAGAGTTGAAAGTTAAAGTTGGTTGTGTTGCCTTTAAGTTGTTTCTGTTACAAGATTTCTTGAGAGTCTGCCTTTCTGTTCCTCTGAGGCTGAGAAAATGTACTTGGCCAAGGTCATCCAATGGGTTTCCATGCCTGAGCAAGAATATGAACTCTGGTCTCCAGAGTCATATTCCAATGCTCAAACCACTACGCCATGCTGCCTCTTGGAAGCTGAAGTACTGCAATTGGTTTTTCTCTTACTTAAATATTTGATTCCAAAAAGTAGTGTGGAAGGATGGTTCTCCGCCCATTGGCAGTTGTCCTGTGGTGTTTCACAGGACCCCAATCCACTCCCTTTCACTCTGCTATTTAACATATATAGTACATGAAGACACTGCTAGAGGTCATCTGTAGATTGACTGCTATCAATGTATTTGTTACACTCATAGAGCACGCACTCACTCTGTTTTTTTCACTGAATCCAGGTGAAATCAGTGCCTGAATGCAGAAATGATCTAGATGACAGCCAATAAACTGAACTTCAGTCAAGATAAGAGAGATACTATTAGTAGGTAGATTATCTGTCCTGATGAGTGGTGTTCAGATCTGTAGTTGGACAATGCTCTTAGGTCTTGCACAGCCATAGTAGGTGCAAGTGACTCCAATATTACGGCGCCATACCAATGGCAACCCCAGCTAGCAGATATTCATGTGCTGGTAGCCTCTTGCTTGGATTATTACCATATACTAAATGCAGGCCTGCCTTTAAACCATTTCAGAATGAACAGCAATGTTATTAACAAAAAATAACTGATATGATCAGATTATGCAACAGTTTTCATTTGCTCTAACTATTCCCTTTCCAGGTCAAATCAGATGTGCTGGGTGTTATCAGCTCCTTACAAGCTGGGGTCAAATGATCTAGCACGAGCTATATGATACAGGGGGCAAGTCCAGTTCTGCTGAAAAACAAACATTCATCCCTACTTTCTTTCCATTTAGCAGACCACTGTGACAAAGAAATTGAGCAATAAAAATCATTCAATTTATCATCTTTGTTATATCTCCTTCCTTCCTGACCCATTCAAGTAGCGTAAAATATTTCTGTAATCTTTGTGTATAATACCACAGAGCAACTCCTAATCCATAAATTCTTCTTTTGTTAAAAGAACAATGATCAATATTGACAGAATAAAAGCAAATAACTCCATTTACTGATTTGCAGAAAGTAAAACTTAGAAAATTGCAGATTTTTTTTCACATTTCAGGGCACCCCCAGAGGCCACACTGAAGGCCCATGTATTACATGGGGTGTACACATCTGCTTTATAGTTGTAAATGGTATAAATCAGAACACCAGAAGAATAATCTGCTACCACATCTGTCTAGTTGCATTTAAGATCATTTTCAGATGCCTTTCTGTGGATACTAATTTGGAAATCTGAAAATCTCCAAACCCTGAAACTTTTTGCCAACAGCTGCCCACTTCTGCTTTCAAGGCAGCAGCTGTGGTATTCCTGCTCATTCATCTCTCAGATCCTCAGTCTCACTCCAGCCTCGCACCTCATATACAAGTAATAAACAAATCAGACGGAAGCTGGAAAGAGACACAAGGATCTGTGAAATGGCAGAAATCCAAGTGTAGCGCTCAGTGTGAATCCATCCCTCCTGCCATTTCACAAATCCTCACATCTCTCCCCAGACTTTTATCATGTTCATTCACTAATTGTGTTGTTTATAAGACACAAGGCTGAAAAGAGACTTAGGTTCTGAGAGACTGGGGATATAAAGGGCCTGATACCTGTATTCAGGAACAAAAATATAGCACTGTCCAGGAGAGCTCTGGGGAGCCCACCAGCTGTCAGCTTTAACATTCAAGGTGGCAGCTCCAACACTCCTGCTCATTCGTTTGCAGGCTCCCCGGATATCTCCTAGATAGTACTATATTTTACGTATATGCCAATACAAATATTCCAAAATTTGGGGGAAAATGTAAAATATGAAACACTTCTGGTCCCAAATATTTCAGATAAGGAATATCAACCTGTGTATTTTGGCACCGGATGAAAATGTTTTATTCTCTCACTTTTTTGTTTTAAGATTGTTTAATGTTTTCAGCTCCATTATATAAATATTTTCATTGGTGATGCTTTTATTTTTTTTTTAATTGTAGCTTTCTGTTTATTTTTATATAGTGCTTTAACTTTTCTGGACCTAAAAATTCTATTGTTAATTAGAGATTGTTTGTTACTAGGCAGTATATAACCTTTGCAATGACAATAAAAATAATACCACTGATATTATTAATAATAAAACACATATAGCACTTTGAGGGAGTTAAATAAGGCTCTAATAGATTTTATGTTCAGTACATTACATCTTCCAAAAACAAAAAACAAAACAAAAAACAAATTGCATCATATATTACTAACTGAAAACTTACAGAATAATCCTAACCACCTCTCACTGGCTGTCTAGGAGGTACAATGACAGGATAGAGATTCCTGGCTGTCACAGAGATTTCTGCTCCAATATTGAAATAGAGTCAGTATTTCAATGTACTAGCAGTCCCAAAAAACTAGCATGTATGTCCTGTTGGTAACCAGAAGTCAAAAATAAAATTTAGATAGAATAAATAAATAAAAGCAAGTTATCTACAGTATCCATACATGTTCATGAAAAAATGTAACAAAAAAAAATGTTGCATCTTTTCTTTGGAGAGGTGATGTACTTCCCTGTGACTAACATAAAACAGTTGGGTTCTAGCTGGCACAAATATCCACCAGCAACAGTTCTCATCATGTGGTCCACAGAGCCCCAGGGAACCTCAATGTCCTCACAGGGGGTCTGCATGTAGAAGGGCTGAACTGAGTGGAGAGTTGTCACTTGTCTCACCTTGCTGCCAGCAGGTGTAAGTGCTGGAATTGTCAGTTCCACAATGGAGGGAAGGAGAGTAGAGGCACTGACAGTGGTGCCAAGCTGGGTGCTTTTCTGTGTGACCTTTCAAGACTCCCAGCAAAGCAGAAGAAGAGAGGAGAGTAGGAGACTGGCAGCCCCTGTACATTCCTCTGAGAACAGAGTGGCTCCTCCTGGAGTGGCTCCTTCTGTGGAGGTGGACCTTGACTGAGGAAGAGGAAGTGTCTCCCTCACAAAGAGAGTCAAGAACAAACCACAAGCCATTCAAGCAACACCCAAAAAGTGCACCCATGATTAGCCACAGTCCAGGTCTTATGTAAACAGTCATCAATCAAAGTTGTTGAGGGATACCAACTTCTTCCCACTGGCATGGCTTGTGCCTCCTCCATTTGAAAAATGACACTTCCACTGCTCCCATCACTATCACTCTTTATTGGTTTATGTGAAACTTAGTCCTAAGTAACTGTACTTGCATCTCTGTTCTGCCCATGATCAATGAGGTATTCCCTCTTAACTACACGTTTGCCTGTGTGTGTATGTGTGTGTATATGCAGAGGTGAGGTGAGGTGGTAGAGCACCTGTCTTCTGGCAGGATCAAAGGTTTCCAGTGAGCCAACCCTGCCAGATAGTCTACACATCAGGAGGTGGTATTATTATTATTTTGTATGGGAGCATTCCAAAAAAAATATTGTAATAGAAGTGTGTGTGTTTACTTATTTTTCCCTTCTCTCCACATCTGAAGACTCTTGATGAACAACTTTAATTTGTATGTATTTGATGCACTTTATGAATTTTAAATAGTAAATCTTGGTGGTCCACAGCAACAAAAGAAATTTAAAGGGGTTCATAGTAAAGAAAAAGTTCAGAACTGCTGTCCTACAGCATGATGATAAAGCAGCTGTAAGAACTATAAAGTGGCTATATCTTATATATAGAAGGTGTGTTTTGGTGTTTTTAACCTGTAGTTTTTTAATTGCAGTTTAATTTTATTTTAACTTTTGTACTAAGGATTTTTTAATTGTACTGTGCTTTTAAAACATCGTACACAACCTTGAATTCCATGCTGCGAGAAAGGCAGGTCATTGAGAAAGAAAGAAAGAAAGAAAGAAAGAAAGAAAGAAAGAAAGAAAGAAAGAAGAAAGGTGGGTAAGGAATAGAAAAACTTCACTTTTCAAGACTTGCAAATTCAGATTTGCTTCTTAAAGAAAATATTTTAAACTTGGGAGTGAATTTGATTTTTATTTGTGGTGCCCTAACAGCAAAGTCAAAATCCTTGAAAAGAAGAGACCAAAAATTGGGTACAATACATTTTAATAGGGCTACAAAGAAAAAAAATTGAAGGGAAAAACCCCACAAAGAACCACCCACCCACCCCTTTGAATTTTTCCAATTCTCTCCTGGCCTTCATATCTCAAAGTAAGGACAAACTGGATGTGACATGGTAGGTCTCTGCACAAGATCTTCAACACACTTTTACATTTAATAACAGGCAAATGAGGAACTGTGGCCCTGAGAAAGTGAATCTGATTTTGCTCTCTACAGAAAAGACAGATGTCCCTTAGTGATCTACTTCTGTGAAGGCAGAAACATGATGGTACCTTATATACTTCACACAGGAGGAAAACACGAGTGGAGGAGCATGAAATTTTCCTCAGAGCAAGCAATATGAAAAGAAAGACTTACAGCCTTTAAATTAACTACAAGTGCCAACTAGAACAGAGTCACTGTATCAGTGAGATTTAGATGCTGACAAACCATTCAGAAATTAACTCAACGGAACTATTCTAGCTGGGGCTTTGGACCTGATTTAGTCCAAAGCCTCTATCTCTTGCTGCTATGATCCTGATTTAAATCCACTTGGGGAAGAATAACAATGTTTTCAAAAAGGGCCTACATCCTCCAGACATGCTTTTATTTTCCAGACCTTTTGCTCAAGTTGATATGAGACCAGCACATGCTAATCAGCAGACTAGTAGCATATTTACTGGATATGAACTTTGAATGTTCATTCATAAAGATTAAGACAGAACCTGAATTCACACTAGTTTTTCTTTGACAGTACAGTACTGTCAAGTGTCCACAGACTCGGAACAAGGTGACACGATGAGAATTTGACCAAGCTATACACCAAATCCACTTGCACAACACAAGAAGACAAAGATCTGCAGAAATACTGCTTGATTATTTCCATTTGCTTTGCTTTGCAGTTGGTCTATAATGTTGTCCAGCAGCAGAGAGCTTTCTTTCTCTGGATTGTTTCCTCCCAAAACCAGAGAAAGCAACCAAGATTTTTTCCCCCTTCTGGTTTGTTGGAAGGAAAAAACCAGAGAAAGGAAGCTCCCTTCTGCCAGAAGAAACAATAAACCTACAGCATATAAATGCTCTGTGGTATGTTTAGCTGCACAGCTGCACTGTTCAGTCACAACAACCAGAGTTCCTGAAGATCTCTGGCTTGTCATGTCATGCAAATGCTCCCATTATCTTAATCATGGCTGGGCAGCTTATGAGGGCCCAGGGGCCATTTATGCCCTACCCAGACTTTGATGGGCCACACTTCCCTGAGTCTCCAAAACCACCACAATGCCAATCACCTTTTTTTTTAACTCTCCAAGTGACAAACAAGACTTCCTACTTCTTTGAGGCAGTGCAATAAACACAATCTTGTCTGTACTGCCCCACTTTAAGTTTAAACAGTCATTTTTAAAGAAATGAGAAGTGACTGGTCAGTTGAAGCAATTTTGGAGAATGGGAGGAGACCCGGGAGGTGCTGGGGGGGAGCATCATGTGGTCTTTGGGCTGCGGTTTGCCTGTTGTGTGTCTTCTGAGTTATGGCAGCCCTAAGGTGACCCTATCAAAGGGTTTTCTTGGCAAGATTTGTTCAGAAGGGGTTTGTCTTTGCACTCCACTGAGGCTGTGAGAGTGTGACTATCCAAGGTCACCCAGTGGGTTTCAATGGCTGAGTGGGGATTCAAACCCTGGTCTCTGATGTTGCAATTGAACACTCAAACAACTACGCATTATGTTGGCTCTCTGCTGCACTTTGCCTACACCCACCAAAGCCTTCAACCCATCAAGAATGTTGACATCCAAGTCTTCCTAATGTCAACAAAAACTGAACAAATAAAAACAAAAAATGAGTGTGAATCACTGTTATCATTTATGTGATACTTGCCATAGCTTTTAATGTGCAGTAGATTGCATTCTGAAGAGTTCTGCAAGAAACCGAACAAAACTTTTCTGTTTCAAGCCACTCCACATGCATAAACTGAACAACAACAGAAAACAACATGCCATACTCAATCACAATCAATGATCAGGAACTATTATGCTGCAATTACATCTATGGACAAGCAAAACAAGAGACAATCTCCTCCTCAGATGAGAAAGAAGAGAACAGGGCAGGCCTGCTATACTAGGTAAAACAACTTGCTACAGGTAGCACCTCTGTTAAAGGGGGGCAATGAAATAAGGTGTTAGGATCTGAATGGTAAACAACACATTTTATTTAAGTAATGGCTTTAGCACTGATGAGGGGGAGACAAATTTTTGTACTATGCTTCAGCAACAAACTACTTTCAGTCAGAACAATTGTAAGAATGACTTAGCCATCAAGACTGTCCAAAATGTATGGATCCCTGCAAAAAACACATACTAACCCAACATTATTTACTGGACAGTTTTTATATTCAAAAGCATAAGGGCAACAAGTAAAAAAGAACTTTCATGCCAAAGAAAAATCTACAGTTTGGTATGTATCACTATCTACTGGTCAGCCTTTCCCAACTTGATGGTCTACAGATGCTTTGGTCTACAACTCCTACAGCATTTCTGATCACTGCCTAGCACTGAGGTCCAAACCACCTCATGGGCACCAGGTTAGCAAAGGCTATCAAAACGTTTCCTCATCAGTGAATAAAAAATTTATATAGAGTGGGACTTTTCTGTGCTGGCTATAATACTCTGTCCACAGAGTTTACTCATTAACTGCTGGTGGGGGCAGTTCTAGACACAAAAACAGTATATGAAAAGCTGGTCCCCAATGAAGTGAACAGAAAAGCCAGTTAATTAAAATCTATGCACAAAGCAGATCAAACTGTGTCTATATTTTAACTGATGACAGACTTCAATTAACTTCAATATTATACCTGTGAGCCACCACAAAGTTTCCAAACCAACAGAGCTCTGCGTTATAGAACCAGAATATCTACTCATACTACTAAGTCTAGAGCTGAAAATGACACTACCATTTATAATGTCTAGGGTGTTTCCTAAATTAGTGATGAGAAAGACATGGACAACCTGAAGTCAAATGTATGATTGAGAGCACTGAAAATTATTTTCAGATATTGTCTTCTGTGGGACAATTGTCTAAATGAAATTCCAAGAGTGTAGTATCACGTCTAAAAGAACAGCTACACTAACATTTATATTCACATTTTCAGTTTACCTGTAACTCCTGAAGAGGTGAACAGATTACTAGAGGTTGTATAGTGTAGCATCCTTTCTGGTTTGTGAAGGTGAGTTGAGGGAGATTGGGTGGGTTTCTAGCTAAGTTCATCAACAACTTGCTGGAAGAAATACACTGTTTCACCAATACACTGTTTCACCATCATTCAATGAGATGCTCAACTCTCTGCCTAAGAAGCTCCTTATGAACACAGAGGATTCACCTAAGTTCAGGCTACTTTCTAGTCTCCTAAAATTCAGCCTGATCAATCCGTCTGGCCAGTATGTTTTCCTTACAGCTAGACTTGCAAGACATCTGTGGAACAGATCCTATAAGCCCATTCAGTATACACAATTGTATTAATCATTCTGTCATAAATAATACCAAGGCCATCTGTTAAGTTGCTATTTTCTATGGCTCAGGTTATAACTCCAAAGTGATTTCTATCTTTTAATATGCTCCAAAAATGGTATCTTGTCCCATCTACAGTTACTTTTACATCTCTTGTTTGGCCTGCCAGGTCTGCAGCCGGTTGAACTTCTCTTTAATGACAAGCATCCTGAATTTTCACAACTATCTCAAGCGGATTCCCAGTAAGTCTGTATAAAAGTGAATAAGAACCTCTTCTTGGAGGTATAGAACACTTGTAGTTACTCAATTATTAAATGTTCGGTTCACCCTTTTTATTTCATTTGGCCATGACAAAAAGTGATTTTGAAGTCTGATATCCTGCAAATTTGGTGTCCTCTAAATGAAGCCTAAAAGGAATCACAAAATCTGAGAGCTGAAAGGGACCAGAAGAGCCACCAAGTCCAACCCACCACCATGCAAGAACACACAATTACAGCACTCCTAAAAGATGCCCACCCAACATCTACTGAAAGATGGAGAGTCCACCTCTCTTTGAGGCACTCTATTCCAAAGCTGAACAGCTCTTACAATTGAAAAGTTATTCCTAATTTTAGGTGGAATCTAACCTTTTCCTGTATTTCATTCCATTTGTTTGTGTTCCAATCTCTAGAGTAGGAGAAAAAAGGTTGTACGTAATAGCCTATTCACTAAGAGCAAATAAGGCAATATTTCTGGTCATCTAAAAGCGTTCTGCAGTTGAACTAACCTCAAGATAGAACAGGTAAGCAAACATAGGTCAGAAGCTCATTGGCACACTATTTCCACTTAACTACACTGTTGCAGGAGAGCAAAGGCTACGAGTACAGTGCTCATGAAGGAAATCAAGCAGTAAAGAACTAGGCTGATTAGAACTGGAAGATCCTATATGCCTTCAAGTGCTACCACTAAGTAACTCTGGAAAAGAGCAGCTGCTAATGTAATACCCCAACAGATTTGTAGTCACAGAGTTTCCATGTAAGTTTATAAGTAAGCCAATATGATATCTGGATTACTTATTTTACCCAAAACAAAACGAAGTGTTATTTATTCAAAAACAGTGTCCCATTCTGCACTGTTCTCAAAATTACTTCTGAGAATATAGCTAAATGAACAAATTGCTGACTCAGTCATGAAGTTAAGTAACCATTTATTATTTCAATTCTGCTGCATTAAGATTTCAAAACTACCAGATACTTGGAATTTACTGGCTGTGGTACAAAGGATAGTTTCAGCTCATCTTGGATAGTTTCAGCTCATCCTGTACAAATAATTACACATGAAGAAACGGAACAAGATCTGCAAAACTGCATCTTCAATTCAGTGAACTCAGGATGTTAGCCATATACGATCAGGCAAGGTTTATGAACCATATTTCCTACACGCTGCTTTCAGTGGAAGTACCTGTTACTTCAAACAGGGTTTGTAAATTGTATTTCCTACACCCTGCTTGCAGTGGAAGTACCTGTCACTTCCAGTGGCCTGTCTGTATAATTGCTGTGTGCAATTACCAGGAGCCGCTAACCATTTCCAGCTTCCAGGCTACTTCTGTCCCACTCCTTTCCTAAAATATACGCGATCCTCCATTCCTCAAACCCTCTGCATAATGACAGAGTTACAGAGGGCCATTCCTATGCTCAATTAATCTCACTGGGCAGAGGCGGCAGCTGTTGACGCCTCCTTTCCTTCCGTGTTGGCCAGTCACTACCATGGAACAAGAAGAGCGTTTCCCTACATAATGGCACACGGCCTCGAAGCGCGAGGAAGACATTATCCCCCAGTAGTACGGAGGCTTTAGGGGCGCATCGAAGGACAATCATTCCATGCTCCTCTTTGGCGGCCTACCAACAGTCGCCCACTATCCCCCGCCCAGCCAGATCCGGCATTCCTCCCAATATGCCGCATGGAGAAGGAAAGGCCCACAGCTGCTCGGTGTCAGACTGGAACAAGGGAGCCAAGGCCCACCCGAGCTTCCTCACTCTCACTGCACACTGCAAACCGCCCTGCACCATAAGCCAGAACGAACAACCTTCAGTACTACGATCTAGCCCATTTTCCCTTCTCCCGTCGCTTTCCGGGACACGGCACCTAAGGGAGGCCGGTGCTTGGCGAGAGGCCTACGCGTGTTTCACGCGACGGAGCCGCGACAGTGGGCCAGGCGCAGGCCTGGAAGGGAAAACGGAAACTCGGAAAGGGGTCGTGTCCGAAAGGAAAGGCGCGGGTCACCACGAGTCGCCTTACCTGAGGTCGCGGACGGAGAGTCTTTCGGATCCCAAGCCAATCCTCAGCCCCAACAACACAAGATGGCTGCCGCGCCGTCACGCAAGGTCATGTGATCCCGCGGCCGTCTCTCCACCCCCTCCTTCCTGCAGGCTCGGGCAGGGAAACGGGTGAGTCGAGGCGGAGAGGGCCTCGGAACGTCGGGAGCCAACGGCGGCCGTGGCCGCCCTTCCTGGCCTCGCAGAGCAAGAACGCCGCAGGCGCCAGCCGGGCCCGCCGCCGCCGCCGCCGAACGCCGTGTGAGCAACGCACGGAGAGCGTCCCCGCTCACTCAAGCGGACGGGCGCCCGGGCTCGTTCCCTTCACAGGCAGAACCCTCATCTCCCCGGTCCGTCGAAGAAGGAGCACGTTATGCCCTGTTTCTCCTCTCTTCCCTCGCTGGTACGGGAAGACAGTATGGGAGGAATTTATCCGCGTTAAGGGAATTTCGGATATGATCTGTACTTTGCTGCTGTGAAGAAGAAAACGTGTGTCATGCGTGTCTGTAGTTACATACGCGACATTTCCGCACTACATTGCTATAGCGCTGCTATTCCACTTTCAACGTCTTGTGGAATCCTGGGCTTTGCAGTTTCGGAGGAGGCGTTTAGCATTCTCAGCCACAGAGCTCTTCGGCCTCAGTAAACTACAAACCCCAGAATTCCACAGGAGATTGGAAGTGGAATAATAGCGCAATAACAGTGTAGTGAGGAAACGGCCACAAACATACACGCGTTTATTTCAGTGGACCTACGATCGGGAATGGACAAGCTCGGAAAGAAGGTCTCTATCTTGGGCGTAAACTGCTATTATTATTTATTCAGTGTTTTATCTTGGATTAGTGGAACCTCCCACGGTGGTGTACGTGATCTTTTCCCCTCCATCCCCTGCACACACAGACACACACACCCCACAGCCCTGAGATTGGAATCTAGTTTCCCCCCCCGGTTCTCAGTCGACACAATAAACATTACACATTATTTCTGATCCTGTGATTTTTTTGAATAAAGTGTTCAAATGAAGTGCCAGCAATAAAGGTTCTGAAGATCCGTTAATGAGGAATTCAAATGGGTTAAGTGGCCTTCCTGCATGTGTGTTCACAGTCATAGATGCAGATTAATTTCCTCACTCAAACATGTAACTTCTTAATTTTGCCAACCTAAAATACTCTCAGCGTTTGGAACAATATTGCTAATGCAGATTGGGATTTTTTACACACTTACACACACACCTTGTTTCCCCACAATCTTTAATCTCGTGAATAATCTGCATTTCATGGTGCCCTCCCATAGGAGCTCCCTGGACAATACCAGTTTGTTTGTTGCCAAGGCTTCCGAGTGCAAAAACAACGCCTTTTGGAGCAATTTTCCTTATTTCTGATATCCTGAACATCAAAAGGCTTTAGCAATACACACTCTTGTTGAAGTGTACACAATTTATGGTATCAGTTTATGTAAGGAGATAGTATTCACCCACTGGGCCCCGCGCAGGAAGAAAAATACATGCCGTTTCTGCCCCAGACTGCTATAAGCGCTGTTACTATATTCCATTTTCAACATCCTATGGAATCCTGGGGTTTGCAGTTTAGGGAGGGACCTTTGAGGCAAACCCCAGGACTGCAAACCCCAGAATTCCATAAAATGTAGAAAGTGGAATAATAGTGTTTTAACAGTCTAGTCTGGAAATGGCCACAGTCTTCAACTCAGTAAACTCTCTTGCACAGAGTGAGAGATGTTTTTCAGAGAGTGCTAAAAAGACAAATAAATGGGTCCCAGAGCAGATCAAGCCTGGCTTCTCCCTAGAAGCCAAGATGGCTTAATTGAGACTGTCCTACTGTGGCCATATCAGGAGAAGACGCGACTCACTAGAAAAGACAATAATGCATGGTAAGTTAAAAGGCAGTAGAAAAATAGGAAGACCGCATTACAGATGGATAGATCCAACCAAGGAAGACAAGGCCCTGAATCTGCCAGACCTGAGCAGGGCTGTTGATGGCAAGGTGACTTGGAAGTTTCATTCATTATTGCTGTTGTGTGTCTTCAAATAATTTCCAACTTAGGGTGATCCTAAGGTGAGGCTGTCACAGAGTTTTCTGGTGGGGTTCCATGGCTGAGCGGGGAATCAAAGCCTGGTCTCTACGGTTGTAGTCCAACACTCAAACCACTACAAAAAGCTGGCTCGTTTATAGAGTCACCATAAATCAAAGCTGATTTGACAGGAGTTAACAGTAACTTTTTAAAATGCTTATGCTACTAGAGGGCTCACAATAACAGAATACAAACCAACTTTATTGGATTGAGTTTAAATAGCACTTTACCTTCTAAAGAAAACCGGAAATTGGCACAATTTGAGATAGCATTAGAGGGGGAAAGATTAGTGCTACTGATAACTGGTTTTGATCTGCATGGGGGGTAGATTTTTATAAGAAGTCACATATACAGAAATATGATTTTGCATTTAATGCATTTAATCCCATCCAACCATGGAAACCCACTGGATAATCTTGGTCAAACTACACTGTCTCTTTGAAGAGGAAGGCAACAGCAAACCTCTGAATAAATCTTGCCAAGACAGCCCTATGAGAATGTTGCAGTGAGCAGAGTTGACTTGAAGGCACATAACAATAATTTAATGCATTGCCCAGGATCAAGAGTTTCAGTAACCAGTGGTACCATCATTTTTAATAATTTACTTTTTAATAATTCACTTTTTGTTTGACACTAACTGCTCTACACTAACACATGGTTATGCCATAGGTTGGGCTTGATAGGAGCTTTGGTCTGGATTTTTTTATTTCTTTATTTGAGATATAGAACCTCTAATGACATGGACTCATCCTGGTATCACAGTCCATTGTTTCCCTTAGATAAAAGGACCTGGCATGCCGTGGCAATTATTTGACTTATCTACTGTAGTGTGGTTTCTGCATGACTGTCTTTAAAGAAAGGTGAAGGACCTCTACAGGGCCTTCATACAGGGATATATTTTGTTTGGTCCTCATTGACGAGATCATATTAACACTGATTCACTGATAATTTTACTTGCTTATTTTTATGCTAGATCCAGAGTGCCACCTCCAGGTTTTGTTTTTTTTAAAGGAAATTGCTTCTTCCATGTACAACTTCATACCAGTGAGATTGTTGCAACAATAGTGCTTTAGGCACTACCACTTACTTTATAATCATTTAATAGATTTCAGTTTACTTCCAAAATGCAAGTAGCACACAAAGTAATAAAATTTATTTAAAATGCACATCAATATCAAAATTTAAAAAGAGAAGCCAAATAAATCAATTTATTTCATTTAAGCCAGCCATTAAAGTGTAGTGTTCCAGCTCTGGGAAGTTAGGCGGTCCTGCTCCAGTATGTCCTCTATATTTGTGAGTACTTTTTTAAAAAAATACTATAGGGCTTCCCAATAATTAAGACTGCTTTCAATAAGAGGTTGGCTGCTGCTGTGCACTGGATGTTTTCCCTGAAGTTTTTATGATGGTTTTCCTTTCACTATCTTAAGAACCTCTTTGGTTAAAGGTGAAGTATTTTTGTATAATAGAGGATTCTCACCAAATGTGTCACACAGAGGTCTCACTAGTATGAATAGCACAAAAGTATTCTTTGGCCAGTAATTAGAAAGTTAACAAACAATTCCAGTAACCTCATAAATCTTAAACAGCAACAATAAATCACAAGGTTCAGCATGAATGTTAGTCATTTACTCTGGCAAAACATATCCTGAATTGTTTTTATTTAGTGGCTATCAAAGAGCAAGATCAACAGCTTGTAATTTTAATTTCTGTCATAGAGCAAGATCAACAGCTTGTAATTTTAATTTCTGTCATAGAGCAAGATCAACAGCTTGTAATTTTAATTTAATTATCTCAAGAGTCCCTGCACCTGGTTACACCCAATTTCCCCATTGAACTGTATCGCAGTCTTTTCTTTAGTCATTCATGCAATTACCAAGTTGCTGAATCTCAAACCTCAAAAGTTTCCTTGTACAAAGAAGCAAGTTGTTTATTTTACTTTAACATTGTTAACCCCCCATATACTTTTAGATCCAATGTGGTTGGATCTAAGCAACAGTTTACCAAAACACCACGTTTTTAAAAGTCCAAACATAGAACCATAGCAGCAATAATCAAAATAATGAAGTGGAGGCATCAAAGATTCTGTGGAAACAGGTCACCACAACTGAAAAAGCCCAGCATCTGTCTTATTCTAGAAAATGAGGCATCCAGAGCAGGATTCCAAAGATGGCTAAAATATATATGAACAAGTTCAAGAGGAATTCAATTGTCAAGTATGCAAGCTCCAAATAGTATATGATTTGAGAAGGTATGAACTAACACTTCCAATTATACTTGCCAACAGACTAGTTGCCAATGGAATCGTTTCAAATCTGAAATACATGTTCTCTTTTGTGGTCCATTAGCAACCTAACAGCTATTTATTGGATTAGCTGAAGTTTCTGGGAAGTCTTCAATGGCAGTCTTGCATAATAGTAATCCTTCTACAGTCGCTAGGGTTAGGGGTACAGGACCTCTGTGAAAGCGGAAAAACCGTGAATAACTCTAGGCCCTCCCAAACCATTTAACACACAAAAAGAGTACGATCACCATATTCAACCCACCATGGATTCGAGGCATCCGGGTTCCTTCACAAGGCAGAAAGGTGTAGCTGGTGGCGCTTACTGCCACCTCCACAGCTGCCCTACATATTTTCGATAGGGACTTAACAGGCCTCATTTGCAGTTTCTCATTCTCATGAGGCTTGCAGTCCCTATTAAAATTGGCCTAGAGAGGCAGCAGAGGTGACAGCAAATAATCCATGAATAATCAAATCTGCATAAGCGAAATCTGCAAATGTGGAGGGTTGACTGTACATTGTAATAGTCGAACTTGGGGGTTGTCAGAGCACAGCTAAGTGTGTTCAGATTCTGTCTGCCCAGCTGTAGTCACAGCTGGCACACCAGCTTCAGCTAATGAAAGGTACTGATGTGCTATCTATCGATGCTGTTTGTACTGTCTTCACTTCTTATCCTCTGTCTGCAATCCATCCACAAGATCCGTATCTTGCATTTAAGCAAGGTATAAAAATGAGATATACTCACCTCTATATTCTCACTCTGCAATTAATTACTTCAACATTTGTGACTATTTTCTAAGGGAGTTGTGTGTATGCACACACATGTGCAAACACATGTTTTCTAGTGCCTTTAGTCCCCTTGAGGAAAGTATTATGCATATTATTAGTAAAAACGCTCAGTCACTCAGAAATCTTTCAGCAGATGGCGCTCCAATAACAGGAGTATAAGCAATACAATCTATTCTTAAGTTTAATAATGTAAAAGTTCTGATTCTCTTCATTGAAGAGTCATTCAATAGAGTACGCATTAAAGATAGCCTCCTTGTTTCTTTTTCTTAAGCAGGCACCCCTTAAGAGAATCATAATTTAAAAAAACAGTTTGCTAAGGACTTAGTTAAAAAAAAGATTTAAACAAAAACTGTCTGTATAGATTCTCTCACCAAAATAAATGGGTTTTCAAGTGGAAAACTGATTTTTGGTTCTTTTGGTTAAAAAAACCAAACTATAGAAAAAATTAACTATATAAGCATTTGATTAATATTGGCAAGCAGTATTATCATTAAGGCTTAGGATAGCACTCCAGTCACTGCTATAGCAAACATTCTGTGCTGTCAAAAAATAGCGCTAGTAATAGTTTTACAGTGACCTAAAATTTCTGCCTTTGGTAGTTCCACAATAAGCTAAAAGTTGTGACTTTGGTACAAAGCGCAGACAGATTTTTCCTCAGTTGAAGTGTAGACAATCCATCCCTTTAGACAGAAACAAAAGCAAAAAAAAAAAATTCAAGCTAACCTCAGTCAAGTTAAAAAGAAGTTTTATTTGCACAACTAAGCAAGAGGAAAGAAATAATAATTCAAACTTTGTAATGTATAAAACCATTTATTATAAATATTTTTAGTTGAAACGTGATTTTTACCAAATATAATCTGTGGACTTGCAAATATCGTTTTAATTGTTTAGCAATTCTCCCACCCATTATTAAATGGGCTCCCTTTAATTATTCAAGACTCACAGTTTAGTGTCACAGTGTAAAAAGCTAAAAAGACAAGTCAAAATAAAGATAAAGTATCTGGTTTGTGATCTGAAGACAAGAGGGCATTTTCGTTCTCTAGGTTTGCATAAATATATACATAATGTAAATTCTGAATGTAATACAAGATTATTGAACAGTATAACATGCCATAATCTGAATTTGGAATGTATTTACCCTTGCAAACAAACCGATGGAAGTGGCAGTTTTATTTAACTGGTGGCTACAAAAGTTGTTATGCTCCCACCTTTGTACACAAGAAGAAAGATCTGCAAGACAGAATGAACATTTCTCTCCAAACTATATTATCCATTTCCTTAAATGACCTATTAATGGATGGTTTGTTCTTAAAGGCCAGTGGCTTAAAAAAAGAACAGCTATGGACTCATCCAGACACACAGAATGTGGCTAGAGAAACAGACAGTACTATTAGTAGCACTATTTCTTGTTTAGAGTACAGCTACTTGTGTGTACGCAGAAAGGATAAAACGGAACAGTGACTGCTATACCCTTGAACAAAATGTATGTGTCAAAATATTTGTCTGGCTTGGATTCAGAAAAGTACAAGTGGAATTCTATTCATGCAGCAGGGCTTTCCTAACACCTCTTTGCATCTGCAGCCCCTCATATCTTCTGAAAACCCACTGCTGAGGATGAAGGAAAAGTTGCAGTGCTTGGAAGTCTAGTGGAAGGAATTGGCAGAAACCCCTTTGCATGAAAGGAAGTGTCTACCACTCATGCTTTGCCAGTATCTGCTAACTTGATCTATTCCTGGAGCTGGCCTAGAAACCTGTTTTCTAGGGTAAGACGCACAAAGAGCCACTGGGGCATTTGTTTGTGCATGAAAAAACTATGAGGTGTACCCATAAGAATACCCTGTTTATTGAGAAGTAAGAAATTAGTTTTGTGAAAGTCAGGAAGAGCAGAAAAGGTATATAGAATGAAACATTAAAGAGAATTATATAGCTATATGACAGAAAAATTTTCTAACCCCAACATGTAATTGGTCCGAGTTGTTACTTATCAGATGCTCCAATATTTTCTCTGGAGGCTTAAAACTGGGGAATTTTAATTCCCCAAACCATTGTCCATTAAAATGAAAGGGTCACCTTGACTACTCTTTAGCATTTGTATCAGTCTGAACACTATACGTGGCATATCCTCCAGCTTTTAGATAGGAAGGTTTTTTTTTAAGCAAATAGATTCAAATCTGTTTTGTTTCCTCTGTAGGTGAGTGTCTAGCCAAGGGTAAGGTTTTTAAGGATGTACTCCAGTCTCAGGTTACAGATACATTGTTCCAATTACTGACTGAATGCTGACTTGAGTTCTCGGAATGCTGCTCTGCGATGCTTTCTTTCCTCTTCCTCACGTTTTCGTTCATCTTGCTCCGCTTTTATTTCGGCTTCAAATTTGCTGGCGGAAGACAAAGCTTGAACCTAAAATATAGTAGTAGGTAGATAGCACAAGGCAAGGATCAGGAGATGGAAGATACATTTCATTATTAGCTGCCCTGAGCAATCAGTAGAAAAGGCAGAGTATAAACACAATACATAATAATACTCCAGGCCAAAAAATCAGGACCATCAACTTGCACATCAGGTTTAAAATTGATGTACAAGTCCAGCTGGAAAAAAGAGCTCGACAAAGCAGTCACATCAGTGCACTCTGGCCCATGGAAGCTGCCTTCTAGAGGATGTGCAACTGTGCTTGTGGAGTATTGTGCTCCAGAAGTGCCATTCAGGATCCTGCCCTTAGACTTAAGAACTTACAGGCCAGGATGCTGGAGGGGCATTACATTAGTGCAACTGCTAGTTGCACTGCCAGATATACTTTTAATAGGCTTGGCTAAGGAGGTCTCCTTTTGCAAGCAGCTCCATGTAGTTTTCTGGCAGCCCAACAATAAGCAGTATGCCCTGTGAGGCAGTTGGCCACAGGTCTGCTCCTTAACCCCTGAAGCTTGCCACCAGCATCCTCTCAACAATCCTGTGGAGTTATACCAGCAGAGCCTTCCAGCTATCGGATGCTCTTTTTCCTCTCCTACCACCACCACACCTGAAGCTCTTGTTCATACCTTTGCTTCAAAGAAGTTCTTGGCTCCTTTTACCCCCTCAAGGGCAACATCTATTTCAGATAGTTTTGCCAAAGCCATCAAACCACTGTCTTCTTCAAGCTCCCCAGCTGCAGCTTTGTGGAAAATGAGCAGGAACTAAAAGAGAGAAAGAGAGAGAGAAAGTGTGAAAACAGTAATTTGGGGAAAGTAATAGAATCAGTTTAACATGATATGAGCTTACATTCTTACAACTGGGAGCTGCAGCAAAAGAGAGAGGAAAATGAACAGTTGAATTCTGTTCCAATTCAGATTTCGTAACTTATTTAGGTCAAAGCCAATGAAATACAGATGATCCATTACTTCATATCCCAATGTTTTATTTCATTTTTACCAAAAAGAATCCAGGAGCAGAATGTCTACAAATCAGGCAGTGCTTTTAAGTGCTACTTAAAATCATTTCATTTTATCTGCATAGTTAGTATTGATGTCACTGTTCATTCCATGCACAGGTCATACTCTTTCACTAGAGGGCAGCAGAATCTTAGAATGCTAGAAACTACATCCAGGAAATTAGGCATCTGGCAGAACCCTTTGTTCCCATGTTTTTTCCCCAGCTGCTTACTAATATAGCATTTGAAACAGAAATTTAAAAGCTCCCAAAGTCCCCTGGGAATGAGTGAGGGAATATAATTAAACTGTTGGGCTATTTTCTAGCCACACACATGTGCTTATTCACTCATTTTCCTGGGACAGTGCTGAGCATATTCTTGTACTGAATCACATTCTTAGTCTCAACACATCTCTAATGAAGACATTGTCATGACATGGTCATTACTCACAGAGAGGGTGAAAACTGGGATAGGGTGGAGATAGCGAGAAGCTCTTTAACTTGCCTAACACACCCTATCTCTGGATTCCTCTTGGAGAGTATCATTCAATTCTTGATTAAGTCACACTAGTTAAACCTTCCTTCAGCTGGAAAACTGTAAACAATTATGAAGCCATCTCCTGCTAGGTCAGATCATTGGTATATCTATCTAAGAACTGTCTAATCTATTTCAAAATGGTTTACTAGACCTTCAGGCAGATCACCTTTCCCAGATTACCTGTTATCCTTTAAACAGGGACTAAGAATGGTATTAATCTGCATGATTACTGAAATCTGGGGAAAGGAGGTAATCTTCAGCAGTTGTGCCTCTCTGAAATCTTGGAGCAGCACCAACACAGGCTTGATGTTTGCGGATGGTGTGCAGAAAAAAGGACTTGTAGTGACCTGTTAGGATTCTGTCCTTTGCCAGGCCTTCCTGTAAAAGCAGTTGCCAATTCTAAGTGTTTGTACCTTGTGTTGTGCAACTGGAACAAATTAACAATTCTCTTAATGTTCCACCCACCACACTGCCTAGTTAAGATGACAGTGGAGATACTGTGGACCTCCAGATGGTGGTCTTGTAAAGTCCTGGATCAAACGTCATGGCTTGCCATGGCAGCAAGACTAAGATATCATAACCTCAGTATAAGTTATTCTGGTTTTCATATTCTTGTCAGGGCTTGAAAATAAAGCTGCAACAGTACACTTTTAAAAAGAATTCCCTTATCGTAGTCAAATCACTTGTTGGTCAGGTTTAGGCTTATTGTGGCTTTCATCGGCAAGAGAAAGATGCTAATGAGAATGATCCATCCTTGGAGGCTGTTGGATCTGGATGAATTCCTGAGTTTCTTGTTACTGTGGTAGGCATTTCTGTCAATCCTCCTCTAACTTCTGTGGAACACAAAGACTACCTGGGTAACTGACATACCCACTTCTAAGTGTCCTCTCCCACTGGTTAGAGCCTGGTCAGCCTTCATTTATAAAAGAAAGAAAACAGTGAAGCAGATGGGGAAATGAGCAGAAGGGACTCAAACAAACACAATAATTTACTTCAGAACCCACTCTGTAGTAATGCCAGCAGCAAACAGACAATACTTCTCTACTACCATGACATCCTTGCAGTGCTTTCCAGAAGTGGTTTTCTGGATGGTCTCAAGCCAGCGGAGTGATGTTTAGATGTTATTTATTTGCTAAGTTTCTTGATGACATCTAACAGCAACTTGGATACTCTTGCTATCTGTACATGTGTCTAGACAGTCATACATGAGTTTCAGTTATTAGCACTCAAGCAAAGCCAAAAAGATGTTTGGAGGAGTACAATATATCACTTCTTAGTCATCTTTTACTTTTCCTCACTCTTAACATATAGCAAGGAAAGGATGACCTGGATGCTGTAAGTGTTTCTTTGTTAGAGGGAGTGGTTCCATTCACCTTGAAGGAACCAGCTGTGCAACTACACTGTGGGGACTGTTCCAACTACTAGCCAGTCTTGAATATTCTCCTTGGGCGAGTGAGTGGTAGCTTGGCAAACTCAGGTATTCTTGGACAATACCAAGAATTTAAATCTGAGTTCTGTGCAGCCCTGTCTTTATCCTAGACATATGTGTAACTTTATGATGCCATCTACATTGGTATCCTTTCAAATAAACTGAGCTGTATGGGAATTGGGTGGAGGGATCCTATGCTCTGGTGGCTGCATTCCTACCTGGATGGCCATTTCCAGAAGATATGATGATTCTGCCCCATGAGAGTGGTTCCCAAATCTAGGTCCCTATATGTTGGTATTTCAAGTAACAGAACCCCTGACCACTGGTCATGGTGTATGGATATTTTGGAAGTTAGAATCCAAAGTTTAAACTTTGAAATCCAGTGTCGAATTTGAAATCCAGCTTCATTTAGAGACCCAGGTTTGGGAAGCATTGCCTTGCAGTGTACCAGAGGATTCTAGGTTGTCCCTCATTTTCCTTTTCATCAGTTTCACTTGAGTCTGTAAACGTGTTGAATCACTTATCTCCAACTGGTAATGGATCAAATGTGCCATAACCCATAAAGCTCAACCCAAACAAAATGCCTGTGCTATTGGTGGGTGCTTTATCTGGTCAGAAAGGCAAGGTCAATCTTTTCTTGATAAGTGTGCACTTCCCCCTTAAGGCTCACCTTTGCAGTCAGGAGTGCTTTTAAGTCCAACATTGACCTTAGAAGCCAAGAGGTCTATATGACACAAATTCATGACAAAACTGCAGCCCCTCCTAGTCAAAGACTGCTGTGGCATTGTTATGATCTCTCCTCATTATATGTGGAGCTACCTTTGAAGAGTCTTCAGAAACTGCAACTTGTTCAAAATGTCACAGCTGGACTGCTGACCAGTTAAAGGAATGCTAGTCTGAGCAAAATCAAAATGTTGGTTTTAACTTTTAAAGACAACCTCACTATGTAAAGAAACCTTCCTCGTCACATAAACTTATTGTGACTTTTCTAAAGCTGTTCTCTAAGTTCCCACAATACTGGAGATAGGGTCCTTTCTGCTGTGCCTCATCCACTTCAGCTGTTGCTCCCCAAACATCATTTTTATTTTCATTGCCAGGTGAAGATCTTTACATTTCTCTAGGACCATTTTCAATGCTAGGTGAAGATCTTTACATTTCTCTAGGACCACAATGAATTTTAATGCTAGGATTTTATCTGCTGGCTCTTTATAGTTGTTTCTTATTTTAAATTATATGTAAATCTGCTCTGGAAATATGTGGACTGAAGAAAAAGGTAAGATATTTCAAATATAAATATTATTATAAAGTAATTATATTAGATAGTATAAATTATATTATAAAATCTTATAAATATTACTTAGATATAAATAATTCTATACATTTCCTCATGCAAAACATATTCTCTAGCACTGAGCTATGGAGCGTCCCCATTTTATGGGTCTCTTATCATACTGATGAAGAAACAGCTACCATGTTGAAAAAAGCCTGGCACATGGAGGAATTTTGGCACCCTGTCCACACTGGTGAACTTCTATAAAAGGGGGAAGGGGGCTTTGAGAACTGGTAGCTTTGCAAAAAGATATAAAGATTTGTTTGAATAAGAAGTCCAGCTAACTGTGAAAACGTTCCAGTCGAGCCCTACACAACCATCACATCATGCAAGATAATTTGTTCCAATTAAATGTAAGCTATCATTCCAGTGAGAACATGGTACAGTGGTTTTGAGTGCTGGACTATGACCCTCGAGGCCAGGGTTCAACTCCCCATTTGGCCTTGGAAACCCACTGAGTGACTCTGAGTGCATCACACACTCTCAGCCCCAGAAAATCCCATGACAGGTTCGCCTTAAGGTTGCCATACATCAGAAACAATGTGAAGGCACATGACAACAACATAATTCCAGTATGTCCAGGACAAAGTCTCATGGTTTGACACTTCCTGAAGCCTGGTTCATATCATTATCAGTTATTCCTTTCCCAGTTTCCAATATGATCTTCACAGAAGAAGCTTCTTGTTATGTTCATTAGCAGCAGGAAGCTTTTAATACCCAAGACTACTCTAGTCTAGGGAACGCCAGTGCAGACCAAGTAAACGTATTGTGAAGGATAAATACAGAGGAGCAAAAAAAAAAAAAAAAAATCAGTCTTCAGAACTGAGCAGATTCCCTCACTTGGCTGGGAAAACAGGGAAATATGCTGTTGCACCAGCAGACACAGCCAACAAAAAGCATGTGGGAATGACTCACCAAACAGCTGGGAACAGGTCATAGATGCAAGCTGCCAATTCCAGATCATCTCTGGGCAGAGGGACAGAAGCGACTCTGGGTATAACTGGCAAGCAATTCAGCATGTTCAAATAATCTACATGGCTTTTGGAGAGATCCTTTACAATATTTCAAGATAGAATTAAAAGGTATAAATGTGTTCAGGAATGTAAATCAGGGTTTTATAAACTATGCAACCAATCCATAGTCTTCAGATGTAATCATACTTTTCTCCAGTATGGTCACCATGCTTTGGAGCAGAATGACAAGCAACGTCAATGAACATATTATACTGCTCAATGGCAGTTTCACTGTTGAATTCTCATGAGCAGACGCTATCATGTTATGAGTCACAGTGACAGAACTTTTTTATTTAAGGTTACTTGACTCTAAATAGATAAATAAGTAAATAAACAAATAGAACAAGATATGTAAGAATAGTAGCAGAACCAGATATTCTGCACATATCCTGAGTTAGTGTGAGTAGGAGCAGATACAGGAAAGCACTAATCGGTATTCTGGTTGAAAGTTAGCAGTAGCAACCATAAGTCTTTGAATGTAATTTTATTCACCTTGAAACTTAGAGCGCACTGGGTTGATGCAATTGGTGATGTATTGATGGACTCAAAATGCTAAAAGTACAAAATTAACTTTATTAAAATGTTCCTTTGTTAAGGCAAGCTGGAATAAGTAACTGTTACAACAGGAAAGAACCACACAAGTTCCATAGTTGTTGCACCATCCTAGGGAACTCCCATTAGTTCTTTCCTTGAGCACAGGGTGGTGGTGGAGTATAGTTGGAAGCAATGTAGAAAGCAGAAAAGAACAGGTTGCTTACCTGTAACTGTGGTTCTTCGAGTGGTCATCTGTGCCATCATACACTAGGAGCTTTAGCGCCTGCGCGGTAGCGTTCGGAAACTTCTAGAGCTTGTTCGCTTGGCGGAACCCCTCCCCCACGCCGGTACTGCGCATGCTCCTCCCGCCGAGCAACGGTCTCTCCTCAGTTCTGTCGTCCGCCGTAGAACCTACAGGGACCTGAGAAAGAGGGGAGGAAGGGGCGGGTGTGTATGATGGCACAGATGACCACTCGAAGAACCACAGTTACAGGTAAGCAACCTGTTCTTCTTCTTCGTGGTCTCTGTGCCTTCATACACTAGGAGACTGTGTAGCTTACCGGTCGGACGGCGGGTCAGGTCCTACAGCACGGAAGCCAACACCTCACGTCCAAACCGGGCATCTCTGCGCGACCGGCAGTCGAGCCTGTAGTGGCGCACGAAGGTCGATGGTTGGGACCAGGTCGCCACACGGCAGAGTTCATGCAGGTCAACTCCTCGCAGGAGGGCCGCAGAAGTAGCCACAGCTCTGGTGGAGTGGGTTCGAAGCAGGACTGGCGGAGGCTTCCTCGCGAGCTCATACGCCAGTTCAATAGTCCTCACCACCCACTTGGAGAAGCGCTGGGTGGACACTTTAGGCCCCTCCGACGTCGCCCATAGCAAACAAAGAGATGCGGCGTCTGTCGGAAGGAAGCAGTCCTGTCCTTGTAGAAAGCCAATGCCCGACGCACGTCCAGGGAGTGGAGCCGCTCCAACGGTGTCGTCGGGTTCGGGAAGAAGGCAGGCAGGATGATATCCTGGTTGAGATGGAAACTGGACACCACCTTTGGCAGGAACGAGATGTCAGGTCTCAGGACCACCTTGTCCCTGTGGAAGACCGTGAAGGGCTCATCGGAACGAAGAGCTG
Organism: Ctenosaura bakeri; assembly: GCA_948474755.1. Taxonomy (NCBI): domain Eukaryota; kingdom Metazoa; phylum Chordata; class Lepidosauria; order Squamata; family Iguanidae; genus Ctenosaura; species Ctenosaura bakeri. The sequence goes on from CAOLHI010000568.1 coordinate 283,674, forward strand.
TGATCTCACCCGCTCGCCTCGCTGAGGTCACCGCTACCAGGAAGGCAGTTTTCATTGTCAGGAGCCTGTCATCCGAGGTCGCCATCGGCTCGAAGGGCGGCTTCGTCAGCTGCGAGAGCACCAGCGAGAGGGACCACGGCGGTAGCGGCGGCGATACCGGCGGGTAGAGATGATGAAGTCCTTTCAGGAACCGCTTAACGGTATCGTTCCTGAAGAAGGCCGAGGCAGCAGATCGTGGCGGTTGGTATGCCACGATCGCGGAGAGATACACCTTCAGGGATGGAAACGCCAGGCCCTGTTGCCGGAGGTGCAGGAGGAAGTGCAGGACGGTCGAGAGCCCCGCGGGCGATACCGGCTCACTCCTCTCGTTAGCGAAGGTCAGGAAGCGTCGCCACTTGTATTGATAGTTGCGACGGGTGGATTCCTTCCTGGCCGCGACGAGGATGGTACCGAGCACGGGATCGTCTAGTGCGATATCCTCCAGGCATGGAGGGCCAGGCGTGGCAGGTCCGGATGGAGGACTCGGCCGCCGGAGTGGGAGAGCAGGTCCGGTGTCGGTGGCAACCGGAGCAGGTCGTCTCGCGCGGCTTGTAGCAGGGGTGCGAACCAATGTTGCCTCGGCCAGTACGGGGCTACCAGGATCGCGTCGGCTCGGTCGGCGAGGATCTTCGATATCGTCCGGCCGAGCAGCGGGAACGGCGGGAACGCGTAGAGGAGTTCCCCGGTCCACGGAAACTGGAAAGCGTCCCCGATGGAGGCACGATCGTGGCCCGCTCTGGAACAGAATCGGCGACACTTCGCGTTTTCCCTGGTCGCAAAGAGGTCGATCGATGGTTCGCCCCAGCGGTCCCGAATCAGTCTGAACGCCTCTCCGGAGAGAGACCATTCGTGATGGGATGAGGTGTCCCTGCTGAGGGCGTCTGCCGTGGTGTTCTCCTGCCCGGCCAGGTGAACCGCCACGGGATGCGTGTGCAGGCGAATGCACCATTCCCACAGGCCGAGCGCGATGTCGAGCAGGGTCGTGGAATGAGTCCCACCTTGTCTGTTGATGTAGCAGACGGCGGTGGTGTTGTCCGTCAGAATCAGGACCGTGCGCCCCGCCACGGCATGGCGGAACGCCCGTAGGGCTTTCCAGACGGCAAGCAGCTCCAGCGCGTTGATATGGAGAGCGGTCTCGTCGTCGGTCCATCTGTCGCGGACTCTGAGATCGCCGCAGTGGGCACCCCATCCATACAGGGAGGCGTCGGTCGTTACCGTCACCTTCGGTGTCGGCTGTTGGAAAGGCATCCCCGACATGAGATTGCGTCGCGACTGCCACCATCGGAGGGATGAGCGGACGTCTCCCGGCAGCTGCAGTCGGAGTGTCTGTTCGTCTCGCAGGGGGTCGAATATGCGGACGAACCAGTGTTGAAGAGGTCTTGCTCTCAGCCTGGCGAGATATGTCACAGCGGTCGTCGCAGCCATGTAGCCCAAGAGCTGCTGGACGCTTCTCGCAGATAACGTCGGGGCCGTACGAGCGTGAGCGGCGGCCCGGATCAAAGTTTGTGCTCGAGACTCTGGTAGGTACGCCCTGGCGGAGGTCGAGTCGAGCGTCGCCCCGATGAAGTCCAAGATCCTCGCCGGCTCGAGGTGGGACTTCTTCGGATTCACTCGTAGACCAAGGCGGGTCAGGAGTGACAACGTCATGTGGACGTCGTGGTAAAGTCTCTGTTTGCAGGACGCCACCAACAGCCAATCGTCGAGGTAGGGGAAGACGGAAGCGCCCTTCGTCCGCAGGTAGGATACCACCGGGGCCATGCACTTGGTGAAGACCCTTGGGGCAGTCGAGAGTCCGAACGGCAGCACCTTGTACTGGTAACAGGTGTCGTCGACTGCGAAGCGGAGGTACCGTCTGTGCTGCGGGCGAATGGCGATATGGAAGTATGCGTCTCGGAGATCGATGGAGGCGAACCAGTCCCCTCGATGTAGGAAGGGTAGGATCGACGGTATCGTGACCATCTTGAACCTTTTGGGGCGGATGTAGTAGTTCACCCCTCTGAGGTCTAGGATCGGCCGGAGGGTACCGTCGGCTTTCGGTACCGTGAAGTACCTGGAGAAGAAGCCGGTGGTCTTGGCCTCTTGCGGGAGCCGCTCGATCGCCCCTTTCTGGAGGAGGGATTGGATCTCTTCCAGGAGGGCCGGACTCGACGGCGTGGAGTAATAAACGCCGCGAGGAGGATATCGAGAAACTCGATGGCGTAGCCAAGACGGACGATGGAAAGCACCCAAGAGTCCGTAGTGACATACTGCCACTCCGCTAGGTGTCGAGCGAGGGTCGGTCGGTCTCCGAGCGCTGATGGTAGGCTGAAGAGTGGGTATTGGCGGGTCCTGCCAGGCACGTCAAAACCGAGACTTTGTCTCGGAGGAGGACTTCTTCGACGAAGGCGGGCGCCGCCTAATCGTGCGTCTGGCCGATGAGCCGGAGGACGGTCTCGACTGTCCAGACTGGGCCGAACGCTGGAACGACGAGGTGGAAGATCGTCGCCAGGATGGTCGGAAGGTGGAGGCCCTGCGGGTCTGCGTGGCCGGCTGCAGCCCGATCTTTTTTGCGGTCAGTCTCGCCTTGACGAGATTGTCCAAAGCTTCGTCTGTGGACGAATTGAATAGGCCTTCACCGTCGAAGGGGAGATCTTCAATCCTCCTTCTGGTGTCCTCCTGGATGTCGGCCGGTCGAAGCCAAGCATGGCGGCGGAGGCCGACGGATCCCGCCATGACCCGGGAGGCGATCTCCACTGCGTGCCGGGAGGAGGCCATCTGGTGCCGAGCGATGGAGATAGCCTCATTGAAGATCACGGAGGAGGCTTGGCGGATGTCCTCCGGTACCGCTTCCATCGCTGGTTGCAGGCGATCGAGCACCTTCTTCAGGTATGCCGCGAGGCAAGCCTGAGTGTTGGACAGCCTGATCTGCAAGGAGGCAGCCGAATAGAACCTCCTTGCGTAGGCGTCCAACTTCCTGCCCTCTTTGTCCGGCGGGGTGGTGTGTTGCCTGCCGGAGCCTTTCGTCTGCGCGGACTCGACGACCACAGAGTTCGGTGCAGGGTGATTAAATAGATAACCGGCGTTATCCTTCTGCACCCTGTAGAGGTGTTCTAACCGCTGCGGTATCGGCTGAGCCGAGGCCGGTCTATCCCAGGCGGCCTTCACCAGTCTGGATACCCGGGGCAGGAGAGGCAGCGGGGCCGTGGAAGGTCGCTTCTCCTCGAAAACGGAGAAGGCTTGGATCGTCATCCTCCGGCTCCGCATCGGCGATCTTAAGGCCGAGGGTAGTGGCCATGCGGAGCAGCATCGCAGAGAACTGGTGGACGTCCTCTGGAGCAGAATCTGGGATCGGGTCCCGAATCCCAACGGGGGGACTCCTGGGAGGCCGCCTCAGACACCTCAGACTCCGCACTCGAGTCGTACGACTCCGAGCTCGGTGAGTCCTCTCGCCGCTCGCTCTCCGGCTCCTTCGTAGTCGCCGCAGGTGTTGCCTTCCTAGGCTTCTCCGCAGCCGGGGCGGTGGTAGCAGCAGCGTCCCGCTTGGGATGGCTACCACGGACTTCACCCTCTTGGTGGTGACCGGGGTAGTCTGGCAGGCTGACGTCGTCGTAGCCCGCTCAGTCACCACCGACTCCGTAGGGCGCGTCGCCGTCGCCGTGACCCTAGGAGGTGGCGATATCGCCCGATACCGTGGTGAAGGCTCCCTCGCCCTATGATATCGAGGGGAGGGAGAGCGGCTGAAGGAGCGGCGATCCGACGGAGATCGGCTTCGGCGTCGACGGTACCGGGCCTCGTCCCCTCTAGGCGAGCGCGATTCGCGCTGTCGACGAGGTGACCGGGACCTCCGGAAGGTCTCCCAGCGACTCGGGCCACGATGGTACCGATCCCGGTACGATGGCGAATGGGACCGATAGGAGGCCGGGCGCTCTCTCCACTCAGATTCCCTCGCGTACCTGGCCACGTAGGACGCCGAGGTGTATCTGGAGGCAGACGAGCGAGGTTGTTCCTCTCTTGTCTCCCTCGGAGGCGGCGAGGCCACCGGACGCTCGGAAGAGCGGGACCGGGACCTGAAGGAGGTCGAACGCCGCTCCGGAGAAGCAGAGGGCTCTCTCTGCTGCAGGTCGGCCGACCTGCGACGGCTAGGGGCGGTGGCGCTCCTCCACCAGGGTTGGAGGGTCTGCCACAGGCGAGTCCGGGCGCTGTTGGGGAACGTCCTCGATCTCATCCTCCGAGAGGTCGACGGACTCGCCTCGCCCTTTGGAAGGCTGCTGAGTAGGAGGAGGAGTAGGAGGTTGAGCGTCCCCAGCCGGGGAGCGCTTCTTTTCCTTCTTCTTCTTCTTCTTCTCCTTCTCCTTGCCCTTGCCTCCGTCCGGAGCAGGGCGCTTTTTGCAGGCGTCTCCGTAAGGGGAGCCTCAGCCTTCCTCGCCGTCGAGGATCCTTTAGCTGACTTGGCAGCCGCCGACAGCTTCGGGATCCTCGGTAACGCCGAGATCGGCGTTTCGCCGGTACCGAGCCCGATACCGACGAGGTGGACGGACGGCAGCCGCCGATACCGTCGATGGCGTGGTCGTCTTCTTGTCGGCCATCTTGGAGGTGGAGGTCTCGTCTATCGCCCGCAGAGACTGCTCCCAACAAAAAGATTTGAGTCTCGCGGAGCGGTTGCGAAGAGTTTGCGGAGTAAAATCCCTGCAAATTGGGCAAGTCCGGATGTTGTGGGACTCGCCCAAACAGAAGAGACACTCCTTATGGCCGTCGTTGAGGGCAACCTTGCGGCCGCAGGACACGCACTTCTTAAAGAGCGCGGACATAAGACGAAGAAACGCCAAACTCCGAAATCCAAAAGACGAAAACCGAAGGGGGAGTCCGAAAGAGAGGTCAAAGACAGTCCGAAAGTCCGTAAAACCGTGAAAAAACAGCAAGCCAAGCACGACGTGAGAGGAACAAACTAAAGAACCTTCCGTACGCGGCGGCGGACGAGAAAGAACTGAGGAGAGACCGTTGCTCGGCGGGAGGAGCATGCGCAGTACCGGCGTGGGGGAGGGGTTCCCGCCAAGCGAACAAGCTCTAGAAGTTTCCGAACGCTACCGCGCAGGCGCTAAAGCTCCTAGTGTATGAAGGCACAGAGACCACGAAGAAGAAACATGAGTTCTACAGTTGCCAGCAACTAGACTGCCACACTACAGATAATAGAACAAAAATAGATCCAAGTTGCTTATTTCTAAGATAAAACATATAGTTGGCTCCTGGGTGAATAATATCATGGGTTCTCTGTAGAGTTTTTGTAGCCTTTTATAGACTTCTTAGTTTTAACAGATCAGCACAAAATCACATCTTTCATCCTCTTCCTGATGCCTATTTTTAAAATGCAGAAAAAGCAGTTTAGTTTTCTCAAATGTTCTATGTCAAGTGATTCATTATGTTGAAGCTGATTCATGAGATCAAGATAGGGAAGTAAGATGTTCTTTTACGAAGAAAATCTGTCTGGCTTGGTCCATTTACTCACTCTCTTAGCGCTCATGGTACTACTCCAATAAGAAATAAAAAAGTTGTATTTATTTATTCTCTTCTTTACTGACTTTTATTTAAAGTCACTTCTATTCCATTTCCCTTGATGGACTGCACTGTACAACATTTTTGGAAATTAAAATGAGGTGTCTTGTAAGAACTAGGTTAAAAACAAAATTAATGTCAACAGGTAATAAACAGAAAGGTTGAATACAACTTCACATCCAGATACAGCAATGTTGGAATAATATATTGTTCTCTTTAAGACTAGTTGAGCAAAACTGGCTGAAACTGGTTTAGTTAGTGTTAGTTGGCAGAGAAAGAGAAGACAGCTCTAAGGATAACACTGATTATGCTGCAGGGAACTATCATTAGGGTTAATCAATGATTTGTGTTGGGAGTGTCTACAAGCTGGTGGGAACAAGAAAGAGCGTATTCAACTAATAGTTAGGTCACAAATGGGAAAAGAATATAACTAAGAGTCACCTTCATCCTGCTTCTGCTATAGTTCTTTATAGCTTCCTTAAAAGATCCTACAAATGTACAAATCATTTTATGCTTGTTCTTGACCTAGCATTGTCTCTGTGGGCTGCGTGCCGCAAATGCAGAAATTTGGCAAAAGGAAACTGGATGGGAGAAAGGAGATAGTAGTGAAGGGAACTAAAAGTTAAGGCCCCCTCTTAGTAGATTTCTAGTTAAAGATTAACACATCCATAAATGAGAGAAGACATGCTCTTAGATGGCAGCTCACTGATCCATGCCAAACCAAAACAAATCATAAAACCAGCATTCTCCATGAAGGAAGGATCAGTCCTTGCTTCAGCTTTAATGCATAGCTTATAGTATCAAATGACAAAGGGGAAAAAAGAGTAAGAAAGATTACTATAACTTAGTTCCGAGCATCTAATCAATGTGATTGGTAGGAACAAGAGATGTAAATGTAAAGTCAAATGCTTTCATGGCTGGAATCCATAGGTTGTTGTGGGTTTTCTGGGGTTTGAGGCTGTGTTCTGTTAGTATTTGCTCCTGATATTTCACCTGCATCTGTGGCTGGCATCTTCAGAGGATCTGGTGGCAAGGAAGTGAGACAGAGTATATATACTTGTGTAGTCCCCAGGTGGGAGGAAGCAATTTGCATATGTTACAGTTGGCCTGTGTGATGGTCTATTGTTAAATGGGATATCCCCCAGGGCTGTATTGTTAGTGAGGGGATATGCATAACAGTGCATTAAGTATATTAGCAGTCCATTGTACTGTTTTCTTTGGAGGAACCTCCAGAGTCTGGATGGTGTTCATTGGCATATTTTTGAGTCTTGATTTTAGTGTTCTTCAATACTGGTAGCCAAATTTTGTTTACTTTCCGAGTGTCTTCTTTCCTGTTGAAATTGTCCATGTATTTATGGATTTCAATGGCCTTTCTGTGTAGTCTGACATAGTAGTTGTCAAAATGGTCCAGAATTTCTGTGCTTTCAAGAAGCATTCTGTGTCCAGGTTGGCCTCAAAGCCCGGAAAACCCACAACAACCTAAGAGAAGCAGAGTTGGATAAAATTGTCCCCCCCCATTTTTCTTTAGGTGAAAGATAAACACCATAAAAACACAGTAGACACGGTAAGTTACAAGCAGCAGTGAGGTAGGCCTCTGGGTCCTGTTAGGAGAGGCATGAACATACCATAATGCCCTAGTTAGAAGGTAGTTTTCTGAGAATGTCTTAAGGGATGGAAGAGCCACTGTCCCACAGTGCTTGAAATTCCTAGACCTTTTTCACTGTTGAAGTAGTAACGGGCATCTAGGAGCACTCTACTCTATATGCCACCTTCTGAAATAGTTCTCTGCCACACTTCATATTTAAGTAGCTCTTATCAGTACAATAAAAACATGAGAAAGCATGTGTTTATATATAAACAGACACAAAAAAAGAGAAATGATGTTCAGCAGTTCTCTCACTCTTTCTTAAATATTACCAAACACAACCAATTAATTTACCTATTCAAAGCACATGTAAACAGGAGAGACACTCTCCAGTACAAGAAGATAATAGTGAAGACACTAGGTACCGGTAAGTCTCTCTTGGGAAGCAATTCCTCATCCGGCATGTTAAATAGGAAATTTAGCCACCTGCCTAACTTGTACGAGAAAGGGCACTCAGGCAAGGGCTTCTGACAAGGATCTCAGCTTATATTGTTATGCTGGCATTGTGGGTAGGAATGCTGCACTAGGGAGATCCAAATTCTACTTCCTGCTGAGCCGTGAAACACATTAGGTAATCTTGGGCCAGCCTAATATACGTCAAAGTAACAGTGAAAATAAAATGAAAAGGAAGAGAGCTATGTAGGCTGCCTTAAACTCACTGGAGGAACAGCAGCACTTAAAAATCAAGAGAAGCATTTTTAATTATGAGCAGGAATTATAAACCAATGAAGCTTCTTGAATATAGGTGTAATATGTCAATATTTGACAGCCATAATCAGCTACGTAGCTGCTATATTCTCCACCAGTTGAGTTTTCCAATGGCATGGTAATCGCAGTACAGTGGGTCTTCCACTTTTGTGGATTCAGCACTTATGGATCTGATTATTCATGTTTTGTTTTATTTATTTTTTAAAAAGTCTTACTCTATTTGCCTCTGCCACAGAAAAAAATATGTTCCCTCAAAAAATCTCTACATTCACCAGCACAATTCTATGATCCACTTCCCACTGAGCCATGCTGGAGGACCTAGAGAGTCCTACACAGAACACTTCTCTAGGCATTGGTAGGTCCTTCAGCATGATTCTATGGCCCACTTCTGCTGGAAGTTGACCACAGACCTTCATGCTGGAAGGCCTAGAAATTCCTACAGAAGTGTTCTCAGGTTAAAAAAAAATAGCATTTGTGATTTTTATTCACTTTTTTTCCAATTTGGCAGGGGTCTTGCACCCCTAATGCCCACAAAAAAGTAGAGAACTATGATCAAATTCAGAGGTTACTAAAACATGGAGAAGCAATGGCTGGCCCTTTCTTTATAACAGCTAATGCACTGGTTTACCACCAAAGTAGCAAAAGGACACTCTAAAACATCTGCTTTGAAAGTATCTCCTGACCAAATTCCCCCCAAAAAAGAGATAGTTGTATACCATTTCCTCTTAATTTTGCCTTGGTCCTCATAATTACAAGGCCTCCTTGGTTTTCTGAGGAGCTCAGGGCAATGAAGCACATGGGCAGATGAACAGAACAATGGTGGAGAAAGACTCTGGATGAATCCAACCAAGCACAGGTTAAGTACCATTTTAGAAACTACTTTGCACCAGTAAGTGAAGCAAAAAAGCAATTCTTTGCCATCTGTCTCTGTTACATCAGCTCAATCTCATCCAGTGCAGCTATTCTAGGTAGTTACCTGACTATTTCATCCTAGACCTCAGGCTATTAAGGAAGAGCCCTCAGAAAAGTGCTCTGACAAATTTGCTAAGTACAGTGCAGAGAAAATTGCTTGAATTCATTCTGATTTGGAGTCCACATTGAAAGTAGAGTCTCAGGAGACAGTTGAGGCACATAACTATCTGGTTTTAATGGATGAGTTTCAGGTTGTTCAACATGATATGGGCAAGTTGCTTAGAGAGGTGAGACCAACCAATTGTCTGTTAGACCCATGAAGATCCTGGCTAATTAAAGCTACCAGGGGAAGACTGGCCAGTTGGGTGGTGGAGGTTGTAAATGCTTCTCTGAAACAGAGCTATGTTGCAGAAGCAATTGAAAAAAAACCTTCACTGGACCCCATTTCCCTACATAACTACTGATCAATCTCTAATCTCCATTTCTAAGTAGAGGCCTAGGGTAAGTGGTGGCAACACAACGCCAGGTTTTCTTTTAAAGAAGGACTACCTGGATCCATTCCAACCTGGTTTCAGGCCTGGTTATGGGACAGAAACAGCCTTGCCACCTACACCAGGGGTTGGACAAGGTTAGAAAGTCCCTAGTGGGCCTCCTGGATCTTTCAGCAGCATTTTATACAATTGACCATGGTATCTTTCTGGGTTGTTTGGCTGAAATGGGACTTGGGGGCATTGCCTTGCAGCGGTTCTGGTCTTTCTTGGCTAAACATTCTCAGAGCATGGTGCAGAGGAACTGTTGTTCAGCCTTTTGGCCATTAGCCTGTGAGGTTCCAGAGAGGTCAATATTGTCCCCTATGCTTTACAATATCTACATGAAGCCACTTGGGGAGGTCACCCAGAGCTTTGGACTTGGGTGTCATCACTATGCTTGTGATAGCCAGCTCTATTATCTCCTTTACAATTGATGCCAAGGAGGCTGTAATAGAGCTGAGCTATTGTCTCTATGCATTAAAGACTGGATACATAAGTGAACAGACTTAATCCAGACAAAATCGAAGTGCTACTGATCAGCAGAACAACCAGTCTGGGATTGGGATCACAGCCTGGATGGTGTTGCTCTCATTCTGAAAGATCAAGTTTGTAACCTGGGGATGTTCTTGGATGCAGTGCTGCTCCTGGAAAGTTAGGTTGGTGTAGTACCCATGAGCACTTTGCCCAGCTTCAGTTGGTGTGTGTCCTTTCTTGAGGGAGGCAGATGTAGTCACATGTGTTCAGAAGCTATACCTAGTACAAAATGCAGCAGCCAGACTGGTGTCAAATATGTATTTTAGAGACCATATAACACCAATCCTGCAAGAACTGCACTGACTTCCAATTTGCTTCCAAGCTCAGTTCAAGGTGCTGGTGTAGATCTACAAAGCCCTAAACAACTTGGGGCCGAGATATCTGAAAGACCACCTCCTCTCATATGAGCCTGCTAGAAATTTGAGATCTTCAAAGGAGGTCCTGTTGCATTCTCAACACGTTGTGAAGTTAGGTTGGTGGGTACACATACCGGGGCTTTCTTTGTTGCAGTGCCTTAACTGTGGAGCTCCCTACCCAAGGAAGTTAGGCTGGCCACATCTCTTTTAAGCTTCCAGCAGGCAGCCAAAACAGTGCTGTTTTGCATGTCATTCTGTGTTTGAAAATGCCATTTTAACGGTTTCAAAACTGGATTCTAGAAGTTCTTAAAGATTATTTTAATGTGTTTTAAAAATGTTTTTAATCTCTGTATTGTTTTAATTGCTTTTTACTTGTTCATTGCCTTGGGAACCCTTGTGGGCTGGGAGGTGATACTTGAATAATAATATTTATGTATTTGTTTGTTTATTTAAAGTAATTTTTATGCTGTCCTTAAGGATATAATCCACACAATATCTTAGCACAATACTATCTAGCTTGCTGGGATGTGTCAGAATGGTTTCATATGCATATCTAGCTGGGGACATTTATAATTAGTAAACAGAACATTTAAACAGTCACAGGGAGTGCAGGTTCTAGCCTGCTTATGCAGCAACAGAGCTAATGGAACTTCCTGGTAATTTCTAACGCATGTTTCTAAAATTTTTCTGAACAGCTTCCTTCTCTTGCTGTGAAACAGCAGAACAGACTCAGGTCATCTTACCACCCAGTATAATCACACAAGGAAAGTCTATGATAAAAGATTCAGACTTTGAAATCCACATGGATTGCTTCTATAAACATATGAACAAGATGTGTGGAAAGGGTACCTGCTTTTTCCAGGATTCTCCTCTTTTCCTAGAACTATGTAACAATATCTAAACTAAGGGCATATACTGCACTTTGTATACCATTCACTAAGCCCGCTTAGCTAACACTCAAAGTTCACAGTAGAACAGGGCTGGGAAACCTGCATTCCTCCATTTGTTCCTCGACTCCATTTTCCATTAGCCTCATCCAGCCTGATACTGGTGATGAATGATAGGAGTAATGGTTAATGAACATCTGGAGGAAAAGAGATTCCCCCACTTCTGTAGAAGGGGGACGAAAATGTTTCTTTGTATCCTCTTCCTTTGTGTAAAACAGTTCTAGTTCAGATATCATGATTGCCAAACCAGGCTTTAGCTAACATGAGCAGTCTTTGTACTTACCAGCTTGGTTGTACTCATTTACTTTTTTGAGCAAACCTTAAAATGCCATGGCAGCCAAGCCAGGCAACCTATAATTTTTGCAACTCTGGAAACCATAACGCCCTCCATACAGATTCAACTAACCATGGCTTGAAAATATTCCAAAAATATTCCCATTTTATATAAGAGACACCATCTTACTATACCACTACACATAATGGGACTTGAGCATTCACAATTTTTTGTATCCACAGGGGGTTCTGTAACCAAGCCCTAGCAGATACCAAGGGTCCACTGTATGAACTTCTGGTTTGGAGGCTAAACAGAATTTGTCTGATTTGAATGTCACAGCATACTATGGCTTCCTTGAACTAGGAAGACCTGAGGCACTATCACTGTTTATGAACTGAGCCTCTGTCCACAGCCTCTACTTTGGTTGGCCAGTCCCAGAGTCCTCCAATGGGGAAACCTGCTAAGTCACACAAAGAAGATCTTACAGCAAGAGTGGACATGAAACCCCACCTGCCTAATTTTGTGAATGCCACTAAATTAGTTATCATGCTGCCAAAACTGTAGTGGCACCACAGAGAAAACAGCAGCAACAACGACAAAAAAGCTACAATTGTCTTTTAACACCAAAGCACAAAAAAAGCCATGCCTTGTTTAAGAGCAAAATCATGGGTTTGGAATCCTCCCAGAAGCATAATTCTGTTTTTTTTTTTTAAGGGACATACTTCCCTGGTTCTTTAAAAAAAGGGGGGAGGAATCCCATCAAAGCAAAAAGGAGCAATCTCCAGTAGGTTAGGGGATTCAGTGAGACATCCCATCAGGGAGCAGCTTATCCCTGTCTTTCAATCAATCTATTTCTATAACCTTATTTTCCTAACAAATGTAGTCAAATAGAATAGTTGAGAGAAGTGAAGAAATGCACCCCAAATAATTACTGATTTTGGTGACAATGTGAAATTCTCTATAGATCTTTCCCTTTCACACGATGTCAATTTTGTTTGGATTTTTTTTTTTTTTTTACTGAACACTTCAGTGTTTTTATTCTTGTAAGCACTTTTGATCCTAAAAGAAAGCAGGCCAGAATATGACTATTTTAAATAAAGAAAATACTAGTGGGAATTTCATCCTGTAAACTCAATTTGGTTCCACGGATTCCTACATAAATAGTGAAGTCTCAGGCATGTCTACTCAGAAACTAGACTTTTGATTTTAACAAGACTTACTCCAAGGCATTCTAACCTAAGCCTGTAATGTCTAAACTGGCCCTTGGCTCATGCAGATTGAAGAACCTAAAGCAGTGAGACAACTGCAACCATTTTGCCATTCTAGAATTCTCCTGTGCTAATTCCAAGCAGAGAACTCTGAGGGGTCATATCCTCTTGTAGGAATACAAATGTATCACTGAAATCCCTATTTTCATGTTTCAGTCTGTTTCATTCATACCTTGAGCTGTTTTACAGGTTGAACTTTTGTGTACAGGTAAAATAAATATACTTGAGAGCATGTCTTAAAAAAGGAAGGTCCAGGGAAGGGACAAAGCAGACGAGGTAGCAACATTCCTAGTTTTAATTCCCCATTTGATTTCGCATTCTATTTTCTGCTGACGTTTACCTCACGGAAACTGAGTTTACCATCAAAGTCCTCATCCACTTCTTTGATCATGTTCTTCAAACCCAGATGAGTCTGAGGTGCACCAAGTTTCTCCATCATCAGCTTCAGTTCCATAAGGTCAATGTAACCATCCTTCCCTGAGTCATACCTAAGTGGAAGAAAACAATGAAGATGTCAGAGGGTTCTGTTGACTGGCTTTCAATTTATGGATCACTCATTATTCCTAGTCAGAGAGACAGACACCATAGTTCAAGCTAGGCCCAGCACTTTAAAATATATTGTCAAATGAAACAGCAATGCCTGCTTTTATCTCACAGACACCTCCAGTACTACCAGAAAAAAATTGCTTCGGTGCATTGTATAATATGACCAGACCTGAACCTTGCTATTTCTGGTGTGTGGCCATTATGCTCCACTTCGGAGCAAAAATTAAATGGTAATTGGACAGGTTCAACAGATTTTAAACAGCATGCAAATTATAGCAGAGGCATGTTTAGTGTAAACAGCGCCTAGAACAAGTGTGGAAGTTGCACCCTTGTCTCTGGGGCTGCTTCCTCTTCCTACTCCTCCACTAAATCTTCTGGCACAGTTTTTTGGTGCCCCCCCGGCACTGACACCCAGGGCATGTGCTCTACTTGCCGCACCCTAGATATGCCTCTGAACTATAGTGAATGTTCTGTATCACACAGAAAATGAAGTCCATTTGATGAAGCTCATTGATAAAAAAAAGTAAACCATCTGGCTTTTGGGGACTTGATCCAAAACCATACCTCCTTATTTTTCTATTGTACTATTCCTTTCAAATGGGTAATAAAACTCCCTTTCAATACCATTCAAATCTGCATATACTTTATATAGCACAAAACTCATCCTGGGGCAATTTGGACCAATGATACTTATAACTGTTCCTTAGACATCAAGCAAGAACTGCTCCGAAGAAAGGACACACAACAGGACATCAGAGAAAGCAGTAAGATTTCTTGAGGTGTATTTGCTGAACAAAACATATAGTATGGAGAAGATAGTAAAATGTGGTGGTCTCTATTTGTTTTCATGCTGCATATGCACTGGGAAAAAAAATTCATAGCTGCCTCAAATCATGCAACACTAGCTTTCTACATAAATTGCAATAGGTCATTTAAAGAAGTCTCAGAAGCTATATGGTTTGTTTGAGGACTAAGAAGAAAGGTTCTCATGCTTCTTCTTGAAAGCATCTTAAACTGGGTTATAAGCAATACTGGCATATCTCAGTTAACAAAGCCACTGATAAAGAAGTTCCCTTTTACAAATCTCTTTATGCCCCCAGTCCCCCTTTCTTCTTCATCCTCCATCTAGCTGGAGGGTTTTTTTTAGCAGCATCACCATTGGGAGGATGGTGAAGAAGGACTAGAGAAACATTCAGTATCAGGCTGAAGCCGCACGACTGCAGTACAGAATGGAATAAAACTTGAGTAGGGAAAGAGTATGATTCTAGTCTAGCTGATCCTTCTGTACCTGTGTGTGCCTGTCTAAAACAGATAAGATAAAAAGTTGCTTTCTCCAAGATCAATTACTGATTATGAGTGAACAGGAAAAAGGAAAGAAAGGGAGAACAAGATTAGCCTGTTTCACCAGCTCCTTGCAACATGTTAAGAACATAGATCCACAAGTTTGGCCATCAAAATGGAAATCATAGGAAAATGGAAGGTCATAAAACAAAAAGTTATCCTTGAATACATTCTGGAAGAAGCCTTCAAGTGGTCTCTAGAAGGATCAGAAAGCTTCTGTTTACTTATGCAACGCTTACCTGACCTGGTTGTTTCATTTCACACGAGCCTATTTGTCAGGTTTGAATAAAGTTGCTGAAACATGCTGAACTCCTCTTCTTGTTTTTGGCATAGGAACCTATCCCTGTGGTTTCCATGTTATTCTGCCTCTGTACCAAATTTTCTGTTAAAAAAGTGATGGCCAAAAATGTATCTACTTTGTTAACCAAGGTATACCTATGTTGTTCTCATGTACTAGCTGGCCAAGAAGCCTTTGCTCACTCAAGTTTGGAATCATTTTAGCAGAGCAGTTACAGCTTCCTGTACAATTCTAGCACAAGTCTCTTAGCAGTGTGTCAGGCAGCCACATGGTCCTAGTCATTTGACATTTAGAACACACTACAAACTTGAGGGCTTGAGCACCTACTTCCTTTGGACAAATCATTTTACAGTCTTTGTGCACGTGACTCTCCCACCTACATACTGAGCAGCTTGCTAGCCTTGCATATGTGTGTGCCAAAGAGTCCATGATGAAGAACAGGTTGCTTACCTTTAACCATGGTTCTTCAAATGACACAACACCCCACCTCATCATCATACTTCTCCTTACTGTCTGATTCCACTGTGGCGGACATGAACTGAGGAGATCTGAGCATGAACCATCTAGAGTATGTGCAGAATGTAGAGGCAGGGTTGCTGCCAAAACTCTAGAAGTTTCAGAAGATAGGCTGCACAGGCACAGAATGACTCACATATATGAGTTCACATATGACCACTTAAAGAACCACAGTTACATGAAAGCAATCTGTTCTTACCACCTGTGCATTCAAGAATGCAGAAGGGAGGGGGGAAGAGTGAGAATGGCCAAAAACATATCAGACTTATTTCGGCAAAAAATTTCTAGAACCTAACTTATTTTTTAAAAAAACTGACAACTAAGAAATAGACAATTGTTTTTGAACATTTTATCTTAAAATCTTTGCTTGGCTTGAGGTTGAAAAATGATAATGAAGTGCCACGTGTCCCAAAGTGTATTCATTCACTCACTAACTCACTCACACACACCCCACTGAGCTTGCTGGCAGCAGGAATCTAAAGCTAGATAATATAGTTCCAGTCATAACAACAAAGGAGTACTTCATCTATATCATTCCTTCTCAATAGAAAAAAAAAGTTGAATGCTTGCTGAAGCTTTTCTGTTCCCCTTGAGCTTCTAACTCTCCTTTGTCACCCTCCCCAACTTCCTGTTACTTAGTGGGCTGAGGGGAGGAATCCATAAAGACAAAAAACAGTTTTGTAGATAAAGAGTATACAGAAGGAAGGAATGAAGAAGAACCAAGAGGGACCAGGGAGCAATTAGAAATGGCAGAGGATGCGCTTGCAGACAGATTGGTGGATCTAGGGGCAGAACCCCATTCCTCAAAGCACATTTTCGCATAGCAATTTCACTTTGTTGAAAGACAGTGTAAAACATGCAGGGGGGAAACACCCCCTGTCAGTGCCACACCCAAGCCTCGCACTCAAGGCCTGCCCAACCTGACACCTCTTTGTGATTAGAACTGAACAGCCAAGGAGATCTCTGAATCAAGCCAGGGCCAGGACAAACAGGTCTTCCTCAGTTCTTCCTCTTTGAGAACACAGTCCCTTTCTCACTCTTGTCCCCCCTTGGCTTCTTCCCTTCAGGATTCTCCCCCTTTACTCCCTTGCCTAAATCTGCCCTTCTCCCAGATGTAAGGATCAGCAGTGATTTATATTTTGCAAGACTGTGGTACTGCTGGCACTAAGGTCAAGATGATATTATTGGTAGCGTGTATATTCCAGGATTCAAAATAAGACTCTGACACTATTTTAAGGAACACAGAACTTCAAACATTTATTGTAACACTGTTGCTTTAAATGTGTTTTGTATCTAAATGTTTATAAACAGCACACCATTCTTCTCTCTCTCTCTCTCTCAATTCATTCACTATCTTTCGTACACCCAATTTCTCAGCTCTCCCACAGAGCTCTTCAAATCTCCAACCTCTCCCAAACACACCACAATTCACACTCTTCTTCAAACACACACCAGACAGTTAAAATCTGTTATTTTCCTCTTTCCACCAGCCCCTCCCCTGGGCTATCCAAGGTTCCATTTCACCAGCCAATCAGCTTACACACTCTCAGTTGCCAAGGAGGCTCTGTTGTCAAGACCCCCTCCCATCAGGTTCATCACAGACAGTCTTCAGGGCAATCCAACGGATTCTTGGAAATGTAGTCTATCTCCTGAAAGTAATCCCCTACAAACAACAGTCTCAGTTTCTTTAACCTGTTTTCCTGTCTTGCACTTGTGTGAGTACTGAGAAATCAGTTCTGTCTCTCAACCAAATCATGATCAAAAGTCTACCACCTAAACACTGGTTGTGCATCTGCCTGAACACACACAGTGTTACTACCAGCAGTAAGGACATGAGTGTGCATACAAGCTTCATTCACCACTCCAAACACTTCTTTATTGCAGCCTTTTTTCCTCGTGAACCACTGGAAAGAACTGTAGTCAATTTCCCGTTGCAAAGTCTTCCATAGCTTCTCCAGGTTCCCCACTGCCACATCTAGAGGATTTGGGGAACACTGAATGTGATCTGGAGTTTTTGTGATGCTAGTGGTTTTCCACCAGTTCTCCTAAAGTGACAGAATTGGGCAAGTGTTCAAGGCACAAAGTTCTTAGCTGATCTAAGCACACATATACTATCCCAAGTGTATTCCGCTTTCTTCTTTTCCTTCCATGACTTGTAAAGAGACTAGCCTCCATGCTTCATCAATCGTAAAAAACCAAAGCAGTAGGGATATGAGTTAGTAGGACAAAACTAGTAACTAACACCAAAATTAAAAGATGTCACATGTGTGCACTTGCACATGTGCCTAAAGAGGATCTCCACTGAAACAAGGCCTGTAAAATATCACCACCAGAAGCCCACAGATAGTAACTGATGCTCACAACTGAGAGAAATAAATTTTAAGTACGTATTTTCTTAATATAATGCTCCTAGGTTGATAGGGGAATTGAAGTAAGGCAGTGCCCACATTCAAGAACAGTCTGTAACAGAGAACTAGGTTATTATGAAACAAGGAAACCTCATTTTCCCTGTCCATGCCAAAATTATTTCTACAAAGGATAACAAGGTAATATCTAAAAAGCTGTGGCAGGAGGAGGGGAGAGGTCTTTGTAGTGCTGCATGAACTGTAAGACTGTTTTTCAAGAGGAGTAGCAGCTCCACAGGGGTTAACATACTGTACTCAAGATCCACAGCCATCGAAGCAAGCCTCACGTATCCGTCATTCCAGGACAGAGGCAATACAAAGCCAGGATTGTGAGAAACTGGGCCTTGCCAGCAGTGGGCTGAGATGGCAAAGCAATACACTATCCCAGCAGCACAATAGGTGTTCAGTCTGTGCCAGTGAAGCCTTCAAAGCGCAGCTTCCCAAAGTTGTGCTGCCTCAGAAAGCAAAGTGGCCATGGAATATTCAATCTGTCCTCAATTCAGCAAGAGCCAGGCAGCAGATGAAACAGTTCAGCAATACAGAAGGGAATTAGAGGGAGATAATGTTTCTTCTCCTGAGAGGCAACATTTCCAAAAAGGAAAAGAAATCTAGGCAGTGGGTGTGGAGCAAGAAAGAAACTTGTTTTTCCAGACCAGAAAGAGCTCAATACAAATTACAGCAGAGACTGAAAGTTGCATCATATAGCTGGATTGCAACACTTCCCAAACTGGAGTTGTTGTTCTAAAGGCCTGGGCTCAGCCATCCACGGAATCAGCATAGCGTTTCGCCAATTGCACTACTTCCTAGTCCTTTGGAAGGCTCAATTCAAAGTCCTGATTTTGAGCTTTAAAGCTTTTACGGCTTAGGAACAGGGTACCTGAAAGAATGCTTACCTTCATATGTGCCTATTTGTTTGTTTGTAATTTCTTTATCCAATGTCCTTCTCTAGGTAACCCACCACCACCACCACCAATTGAAATATGATGTGTGGTTACTAGGGAAAGGACCTGCGTCTTTATTTTTTAAAAAAAAAAATCTGCCAGCCCTTGCAATAGAATGTTAACTGTGCTTATCTGCGCTAGTGATATCATGCTACTTTTAATACTATACTTTAAGAATGCAATTTTTCTGTTATTTATAGAATATAAGTTGTATTTTAGTTTTCTTACTCAGTTTTTATCAGTGGCCTCAGAAATTTTCTGGAGGGTGTTGAAGAAACAACGGTATTAAATACATTGCACCATACTTTACATTTTCAATAGGCAAATATGACTGCAGCCATACAAAAGGGCCAGCGCCTCTAAGCTCCAGCTATCTGCTATGTCGTAATTAGTATAACAGATAAATCATAATGCACATAACGTTGATGCCACTTTTGCTCAGAAAACTAATTCTAGCCAGCTTGAATGGAGTTTAGTAGTAAAAAAACCCCACAGATTCTTAAGTCACAATTACTGCCTAACCTATATGCCTTGTGGGTGACTTCTTTTGAAGGCTCTGATAAATTCTGTTTAGGGGAACAACAGGATCCAGAATTAGAAGGAAAAAAGCACTAAGGTCAATATGACATGAAGGACACATGATTCATCAAACAATTTGCTATATGAAATGAGATTTGAAAGCCAAAAGGAAAGCATCTCTCCAAAACTAATACCATATACACACCCTCAGATTTACAGGACCCATACTAACATATTAGTGGACAGACAGCAAAATATTGTATTATGAGAAAATATAGTTTTTACCTAGCTGAACAGGCTCTCAATGGTGCAGACTGAGAAGAGCTGAAGCCAAGTGATTTTGTTGAATATGTACATAAAGGTTCCAGAAGTGAGTGAAAAGAAACTAATTCAAGCTGCCAAACTGGTTTCCATTAAGTAGTTCTTCCTTTCCTTTGGAAGGAAGAAGAGAACAAGAGGAGAATGCAAGGAAGGTGCCTACAATTACAGATTTAAACTGAGTGAAACACTCTGAAGGAAAAGTCAGCCAATTTACTCTATTAAATAGCCCCAAGACGCTTCTTCTAATGGTTTTGCTAGATCTCTCAATAAAAGTATTATAAATGGATAAGTGACAAAAGTGAGAATTTTAAAAGAATAAAAACCTCATGAAATACTCTACAGCTACAACTGCAGAGTGTTTTTTTTCCTAGAATGGCAAATAATTTCAATTTTAGAGATTCTGTGTTATGTTACTTTTACATGTGGCCCTTTGAACTATAACAGCAAGTTACTCATTTTACCCAGTTCTCCGAGTGGCCCAAACTACTTTGTGAATTAACTGTTACAATAAAAAGGTAAAGTTTGAAATTATTCACTTAGTAGGAGCGAACACTTATGAAAGCTGTAAGAGAACAGAGATTTAACAAAACGCAACTGAAATCCATATTATCATAATCAATTATTCAATGTCTCCAATGTTAAACAAATATTTAAATATCCATCGATAATAGAGATTCAACTGCTGTTCTCAGATTTTATCTTTAGCAACACCCCCAAAATGTTACAAGTTTAATCCAAGAAAATATTAAACAGTAAACATACAGAGTAGCCCTCCAGTGCAGGTTGCTAAGGCATACAGAGGGTAACAAAACAGGGGGGCAGGGGAGGGGGGAGTTCCCTCCTGATTCTGCGGAAAGCAGCAACAATATCCATGGAAAATTCATAATTAGAAATTGGCTACTGCAGCTATAAAAGGCAAATCATGTTTTAAGATGTGAATATGATCGTGATCAGAAAAGGGAAGGGCCAGGTCTCATCCCATCCAAACATCTATAGGACTAGGAACCGTGGTGGTAGTACCTGGCATTTGCTCTCAGATGATGTTAATGCATATATCCGTGCATTTAATGAACATGTGGAGAAGGATGCAGATTCTCAGTTCTATGCAGTAATATGCATGTAATGTGCATGTACAGTATTTCGCCTGCTACTGCTACAGGAACAGAGAAATGGCAAGTCCCGCTTCACAAACCTTGAGTTAAGTAAATGTGGTTCGAGGAAGATATTTAATAATAATCCTAAAATGACAGTGCAGAAGAAAGGCTTCCATCCACACAAGAATAACTGGTATCTTGTCAATGAATCACACAGATTCTGACACTTATGTCCAACTTACCACTCTGTAACTCAGTTTTTGGGTACTGCAGAAGTTAGAATCCTCCATCTCTTGCACACAATGACCAAAAGCACCTGTAAATTCACTTTTTTCATGCTGCCTGCCCTACACAGTGGCTAGTAGTGAGCAGGTGACAGATCTGAAAAGTATCTGATGTTCCTGCATATGGGCATGCAACAATGACATCATCCTCTAGAACTCCAGGAGGTCCAAAAAGATGTCTTCAATATAATCCATAATTTCACACAGCAACCCACTCCACTTGGAAGAGATGTTATAAGTGGAGACCCTGTGGACATGTACATATGTAATACAACTTTACGCAGCAAACTATTTGCATACAGCAGGTTGCTGCATAGATCCAGTGACTGCCATATAAGGGCAGCTGCAACATGGAAACAGTTTTAGCCTTTTTTTTTCTTTTTTGTGTGTGGAACATTTCATGTGATGCAGGACTAAATGGAACAACAGACTTAGATCATGGATTTACACACACACATACCTTTAGCAACAAGGCTTACTGGGTGACAGACAAACCTTCCCCACAGGATTATGAAGATAAAATGTGAGGAGGGAATGTATATTGTTTCACATTCCTTGGAGGAAAGGTGGTATAAAACTATAGAAACAATTATAAATCACCCTTGTCAAGAACAGAACTTTTATCTTAAAGTAGGCATCCCAGATTCATTCCTCCTACACACCCTCCTAAAGAATTCCCCAGCGTATGGTTTCTAAGTATCAGCAGACATCTGTTCTAGAAAGAGGCATTTGTTTTAGAAATTCCTATTGGTTACTGACTGTTGTTGATGTAAGTAACAAAGAGAATGCTGTAGATCTAAGCAAGTCGCTAATTTTAACCAACAGTTAGGGTTGGGTTAACATCTGTGCTCTCTTGTAATTTTCCATCAAACACCAACCACTCACATTTCCTGAACCAGGGCAGGGGAGCACTGGATAGGGAGCTGCTGAAGCAGAACACTCTGGTCCTCATTCACATGCCTGATAAGCTTCCAAAGCAGCCATGAAGTAAGCAGTGTTACTACCTCCACTGTGGGCATGTCTGGACCTGGACAGATGGTGACTGGACTGGCAAAGCACAGTGTTCTGCCCCTGCTTGGCTAGTCCAACTGGCTACCGCGTAAGTGCCATCCAAACTAGCTCCTGCCACAGTTGCTTCTTCATTTACCTAGACATGATAGTGAAGCTACAGTTGGCTCAGCAAGTGCTTTTCTGTATAACAGCAGGTCTGCAAACGAAAAGGACAACAAAGAGTTCTGTCTGGTTTTTGTTGTTGTTGTTTGTAAGCAGCAGCTAAGAGAAGTGAGAGAGGAAGAGATGGGGATGGCCTCTAGCCTGGAAACTGTTTTGCTAACTTTGTTTTTTTTAATTGAGCAGAAAAAAATGAGAAGGAAAGATATCTGCA
The DNA here is from genome assembly GCA_948474755.1 of Ctenosaura bakeri. Lineage (NCBI taxonomy): Eukaryota > Metazoa > Chordata > Lepidosauria > Squamata > Iguanidae > Ctenosaura > Ctenosaura bakeri. Next base: position 306,065 of record CAOLHI010000568.1, read on the forward strand.
ATGGTGTCACTTCTTGGAGTCTGATAGCAAGGCTGAGTTGAACACTGTCAAAGTTCTAGGTGGGAAGAAACACCTAATGTGGAAAGAAGGGAAGTATATTTTAATGTTTGTAGGAACTAGCCCACCTGGTGAGCTGTATTTAAATAAGTAAATGGAATGTGAGTGGATATAGGCTCCTGAAAGTAGCCTTCAGCTTCAGTGAGGTTCTGCATACAATCCAGAAAATTCAGAAATCCTCACTTGTTCTCTGTTCTCCATTTTCAAGACAACCTGTTTTCTGAATCACATGTGCCCTTTAATTACAGAAAAATGTATCATACACAAAAATAATCTAAAGCCAATATAGGGTGTTTATTGGCATCACCTAAAATCTGTACTAAGGCATTCATTAACAAGATGCTTCAAGTATCTCAAGCTATTTAGGACTTTGAATGTCATTACCAGCACTCAGAATTCAAATCAGAGGTGGCCAGTGCAATCTCTTTAAAACCAGTGCTATGCAGTTTCTGTATGGTGTTCCAGTTAGCAGGTTAGCCGCTGCACGCTGCTGCTTCTGGGAAGCCTTCCAGGGCAGCCCCATGGAGAGTGCAATTATAGTAGTCTAATCTGGAAGGTATGAATACAAAGACCACTGTGGCTAAGTTATCCCTGTTCAGGAAAGTCCATAACTAGTTGATCGGTCAAAACTGGTATCAAGCACCCTGAGCCATGGAGGCCACCTGAATCTAAGACTATTCCCAAGCTATGTGCCTCCTTCTTCAGGAAAACTGCAACCCCACTCTCATCCACAGAACTGGTCCAGTAGGATACCATCATCAGTGGTATCAAAAGTCACAGAGAAGAGATGCAAGAAAATCAAAAGCGTATCACTTTCCTTGTCTTTCATCTGGAGTAAGACATCATTCAAGGCAACTAATGCTGTTTTGGTATCACTCTGGTCCAAACTCAGAAAGAAATAGGTCCAGATAACCAGTTTCCTTAAAGTGCTCCTACATGCTCAAACACCTAATGATAGGGTGGTAGTTCTCATGTACTTCCCCTTCAGCAGAGGGCACAGTACTGCCTCCTTCAAGCCAGTAGGAACTTTTTCTTGGTGCAGCAAGGAATTAACATCCCTAAATCTACTCACTCAATCCATTTCTATTAGATTTTATCAGCCCAGTAAGATGATGCTTGAGTCATTCAAGCATATTTTTCACCTCATCAGGCTGCAACAACACAAAGTGATTCCAAGAAAACTGGCTCACTGGGAACTTTGCAATAACTGTGGCATCAAGTTCTGAGTGAATATGAGCAGTATGCTCCTCAAAGTACCTTGCAAATTTGTTACAGCAGGTTCACACTGCTCATTTCTCTTTTCCTGATCCCAAAAGGCCCCTCGCTACTTGAAATAACCCTGCTGGGCAGCAAGCTGAAGACAATAGCAGAGGCACAGTAAAAAAAAAATTTCACTGACTTCACTGCTGCATAATAGGCACTATGAAGAGTCCTCATCAAGTTTCAGTCATATTATTATGCCCTAATAAAATTAAGATGTTGATGTGGAATGGGGATATTTCCACATAGTCCTTACAGAGAATGACATCAAAATGTCTCTGCATCATCTCTAGCTCTAGGACAGCTAAAATAATATCAGTCCCTCCAAAGTTTGGCAAAAAAAGATGTTCTCCATCCAAATATAAATGCTTATTTGCATTCAGCTGCAGATTCTATAATTCCCATTACTACAAGTCTGTGATGCTGCTTTTAACTATAGTTCACTATTTTAAAGCTGATTTTTAAGCAACATAATTTTGTACAACCCTGCCATATTTTTCACTTTATATCCTTTGACAATTAAAGTGAGGTAGAAGGACACTGGAAAACACTGGTTTTGAATCCCTGCTAAGCCATGGAAACTCACTGGGTGACCTTGGGTAAGTGACACTCTCCCAGCCTCAGAGGAAGGCAAGGGCAACAAATCTTGCCAAGAAAACCCCATGATAGGTTCACCTTAGGGTAGCCATAATTCTGAAACAACTTGAAGGCATGTGACAACAAGAGAACCTTCTTCAGATGCTGCACTGTAATACATTCCCTACCCTTGGTTTTTTTTAAAAAACAAACTCTCATTAATGTGAAGCAGTGGAAGTCCTTAAGCACTTTGTTCAGTCAGACTGAGACTTCTACCTTTAGAGAGTTATCAAGTCAGCCACTGTCTCACTTCAGTTATGGATTGGATCATTCACAGTTCAAGTGAAAAACAACATCCAAAGTACACAAAGATTTCTTCACTACACTTGGAGCCTGAAGCACTTAGCTCTAGACGCAGCTCTGACAATGGCATGATGAATTATTATGGACAAATCTTTCTCTGTGACATCTGCCATGAGCCTAACTTTTAGTTCTATAAATTGAAGAAGACAGCATCTTGCTAAGGCATTAATAATCCTCAGAGAAGGGCTGGGGAACCTGTGGCCCTTCAGTTGTTGCTGGCCCACTTCTCTGCTACCCCCTTAACCACTGGACATATTTACTGGAGATGATGGGAGCACAGCATAGAGCACCATGATGGAAGGTTACAATAGATGTGAGTGAGTAACATTTGAGAAGATCAGATCTTCCTAGAACAGTACCCTGAAACCCCAATTTTGGGAAATACACAGAACATAACTGAGTCTTGGGCCACTGTGTCTATTTTACAAAGGACTATTGCCCATGAAGTTCAAAGAATGAGGAACAGGAAAAAACAACTCAAGTTGTCTGAAAGGATCATTAAATACTTCTACAGCTGTCATGAGCTAAAACTTAAGTGATTTCCACACTAGCCTGTTATAGCGCTATTATTGCACTTTCAACATCCTATGGAATCCTGAATTTTGCAGTTTTGAAAGGGGCTGGCTGGGATTCCATAGGATGTTGAAAGTTTAATAATAGCGCTATAACAGGCTAGTGCGGAAATGGCCGTAGTCCTATTTTTTAAAAAGATACAAATGAAAAACTTTTTCATCCAAATACTAAATGTGCTACAAGTCAAGATTGCAGTCTTTGCGGTATTTATGCAGTTTGTGACACTTTAAAGACTAACAAATATTATGGTGTTAGAACTTTTTGTGGAGGAGGAGTCCTCTTCAGATGTATAATGTCCTAAATTTGTGAGATTATGTATACATAAATACAACTGAAGGGATGCTTTATATGTTGGAGCCAAAAGGTCAAGTAAACACAAAAGTGCATACCAACAGATTTTATTTCTATGCAGAGCATACCTAATCAGGGTCAGAGTTGCCCATTCACAATTAGTGTGTGGCTGATTAGGATTAGAAGAGAATACCACCTAAAGAATTTCAAAAACCTTAGAGAGCCAAGTTGCCATACTGAGGATAGTATTTAAAAAAAAAACCTGGGCAACAGCTTTATTATTGCTATTGTTGCCTGTCTTCAGATGTTTTCTGATTTATGGCAACGGTAAGGTTTTCTCAGCAACATTTGTTCAGAGAGTGTTTGCCTTTGCCATCTTCTGAGGCTGAGAGAGTATGACTTGCACAAGGTCACCCAGTGGGCTTTCATAGCCAAGTGAGGATTCAAACTCTGGTCTCCCAGAATCCTGGTCAAACATTCAAACCACCATGCTGGCTTTCAACAGCTTTATTAGGGCCAAGAAAAAAAGTCAGCAACTTCATCAAACTGGATGTTTTGTTTGCAATCATACATTTGCTAACAAACTTCAGCACAGAGATGGTAACTTCTCCACAGAGGGACCTTTGCCTATTTTTCACTGCTTGCAAAACATCTGGAAGTGTTTGAAGGTCCAGCTACAACTTGATTCTCTCCAACAGGCTGACAGGACAGGATGACTGATTACAGCATCATACCACTGCTGTCTTCCTGGCATGAGATAGTGCTGAAAAGAGGCTTTGGGGCTGGCACATTCTCTATATAATTAAAGAGGCCTGTTCCATCAAAACAGAAACATTAGGTGGCAGTAGTAATAAGCATTGTTTCTTTTAGATGGTTTATACAAACTTTTCTTGCTCACTTTCCATCACTTATCTCTTTCTCTGTCCACGGATACAGACATTGCAAATAATCCTTTTTGTACAACTCTCAGATTCTTCCAGCCTGCTGCTTAGGGAACTGTGGGAGATATAGTTTTTAAAAAAGGAACTCTTCTCAAGTTTTGTGCACTAATATGTGTTATCTATAAAGGAGTGTGCAACTCACACCAACAAAACACACAGATTTTTGCAGAGGCTGACATAATTAAAATAAATATATCACATCCTCCACAGGACAAGTAGCCTTATACAAACAGTTCCCTTCTGACTATTACATATGCCAAGTTGTTGGTAGCTGTGGGTGGGGACGAGGTTTTAAGGAGCAGCACTTCCCTTTTTGGTTAGGATTTTTTGTTTTTCATTTTTTTTTTTGCCAGATTAAAAGAGTAACAGAGAACTTTATACTACACAGACCATTCAATTGGAGGGGTACAAAGGCAGCTGTCTGAATGGCAGAGAAACAGAGACAAGTCGTAGCACTAGAGACTGGACTGCAGCCAAAGACAGAATGAAAAGACTAAGTGTTGCTTTAAAAATATGCACCAATGCAACTGGGGGGGGGTCAATTTCAAAGTCCCCATTTAATTGTGTACATTGGTTGGTTTCACAACAGCATAGTAAGGAACAGGTACTGTGCCAAAAGGGAAGCCTGCTTACTCACTGCCATAAAATCCTGACAATACTGCAAAGAACATTCAGATTTCCTTATAATATTTATACTACCAAAAGGCAGGCTTTATTTTATCTGGCCTAATCCTGGTTGTTGCTCTAATTGAAAATATCATAATAATAATATCATAATATATTAATAATAATAATATCATATCATACTCCTTTATTTCCACTGAAAGCAGGGGACATTGCAAAGTTGGAAATCATCAGGAACAAACAGTTCTTTTGGCAAAGAAAGAGGCCCAAAGCTTATCAACTCATTCATGTTAAACCTATAACAATGATTTCTACTGGCAATTACAGATCAGTCATGCCCATGTATATGATCCAAGACATCTGGATTTCACTAGAAAAATGTATATTCACATTCTCAAATTCTGGCACTGAGGGGTGATTTGCATGTAAATAGATCTCAGAAAAATATATGCATTATATTCTCCCATATGAGGTATAGCCCAGGTTCTGATATCTTCAGATGATCTCCTCCTCTGGCTTCTACCGCCCACAAATGTCTAGTAGGAGCAGAGGAGTAGTTTCTCCTAGTGGCTGGTCATGGGGTTTTGAATTCTCTTCTTAGGAACGCCAGACTGGTACTATCCTTGCTGTGCTTCTATCAGCAAGCAGACTTTTTTTTTTAATTATTCCATCAGGCTTTTGGGAATGCAGAGTTTTTAAGAAAAGGATTTTAATGGTTTTTATAAAACCCTTCTGTGATGGAGTCTGGGGTAACAGCTCACCTGAGTGGCAGAGGAGCCCCAGCAACAGGTTGCCAGGCAACCAGAATAGCCACTCGAGAGAGAAACCCAACCCATTAGTGGAAAGGAGGGGCTGGGGTTTAACAGGAGAATTTATATACAAAAAGCACATTGATTGTCTTTAGTCAGACTTCAGGGAGTCAGTCCTTCAGCCAGAGAGTTTCTTGGGTCAACTAGAGGGCTGAGTGGGAGGGTCTGTTTTTCTCAGGGGAGCCTAGAGAGAGAGGCAGAAAAGAAATCAACCTACTTCTGGTCAGAAAGGGTGGCCTAGATTTGGGAACTGGGCCATTGGGTAAAACAGTAGCCAAAGGGCTGTGTGCATCAGACCTATGACTTTGTGGTGATCTAAACATATAAGAAACTATCTAAATGCATTCTGAATATCTGTTTGAGCTTGGACATACATATGAAGACCAATACTTTATTTTGCTTGTTATTTTAATAAAGATTATAGTATATTTTTATAAATGTTGACTTAGCCAAAAATATTTCAGTAGTTATAACCAAACAGAACCACCAAACAGAACTATAAAGGGGTTCTAAATAACAATGGAAAGGCTTTACCCCTTTTTTTACATGCAGGTGGTGTTTTAAAGAGGAAGGCAGAGCTGAGCAAAGTGACAGGGCACTTTAGCAGACTGAGGAAGCTGCCATACCAGTTTGCAAGGAGTAAAAGCAGGTCCAGCCACTCTCTATGTATTTGTAGTGGATATTTTAGATTGTTTTTAATTTTATAGATAATTTAACTACATTTTAATTATAATCCGCTTATGTTTTTGCCCATATAGTATTTGCTGCAATTTTGTGAACTGCCTAAGTCTCAGCTCTAGGAATAAAGACTTTTAAATATAAATCAGATAGTTTGCTAGCTAGCTAAATAAATACATACATACAAACTGCCTGAGTCTCAGCAATAGTTATAAAGACCAAATATAAATCAGATAAATAAATAAGCACATAACATAGCTTTCCCAACCTAACACCTGGGGAAAAATAAACAGCAAGCCATTTGTATATTATGTATGACATGCTTTTTCCTATGGCAATAGATTCAGCATTGGTTCATATTTGCATGTTTATCACTTCCTTTTTCAAGTAAATCAATCAAGAATGAAATCAGAAAATTGTGAATGGATATATAAAAAAGATATGGGCATTTTTTCCAGTAATCATTAAAATATTTTTAAGTTTTTTGTGGAATATTGTTTTTCTTTGTTCACATAAAGCATATCAATTACAGTATATCCATTAAACTTATTTTCTCCTTTGTTAATGGAAGACACATCTAGCCTACGTTATTTGATCATAAGATCTTGGCAGTGTAACAAAATATCTGCTTATAATTACATTTCTTTCAAATGTACATTAACATGTGCAATCTCTTTGTACCTCCATTTTCTAAAAAATTATTCTAGGAATGTTCATCACAAATTCCAATCATCCTGACTAATTTTCTCATCTAACCAGCCCTTAACCCTCTCATTTCACACAGGGTATTACTCTTCCACTCTCACACCCCGGATGAACAAATGTTCATGTTAATTTAATTTGTACTCTCTTCATGTTCCACTCTGCAGTAGCACAGTGATGTGCAGCAAACTATACAAGACAGTACTGGGCCCATTTCTTTAAATAGAGGTCTTAATCAGTGACATGTAAAGAATTTGCATTTTAAAGCATTAAGGGGGTGTGGATAAGGGATGCCTAGTCTTTGAGCTGCCTACCACTGCGCTCTCACCCATTTTTACCCAGCTAGGCTCTGGTGTTTGAAGTAAGCTAGGCTGAGAGAAAAGGAGCTCAGGGGGAAAGACTGCTAGGGAAACTGGCAGGCAGGTTCAGCACCCATCATTGTCCCTTCTGTACTTTAAATCACTCTATGAGTGTGGGAGGAGCCCCACTTGACAAAGTGAAAGGTAAGATGTGAAAAAGAAAGGCAAGTTCAAGACCAGTATGAGATAAGAGCTATTCGATCATCAGTTAATTTATCAAGCATCAGCTGGACATGAAACAAAGGCACATCAAAAACCCTCAGGGACAGGAGCTAAATCCCAGGAGCTAAAGGCAAGCTTTTAGAAATATACCCCTCATGTAGCTCTTATACCCCTTATGTAATGAAGCCTTGAGAAGCTGCAGTAAATTTCATATAATACCAAAATTGGATAGGGGGTTAAAAACTAATATGTAGTTCTGCAGACAAGTTTGGCAGTGCAGATCTATCTAGTAGGGAAACATGCTTATAAACAAAAAGTACCAGTTAAAATTTCAGTCTAAGAACAGTCTACATGTGTGAAGGAAATGGCTATCAATAGCTACTAGCCACGATATTTACTGCCACCAGTATCTCTCTGAATTACCATTGCTGGAGAATACATTTGAGAAAATGCTCATGTCCTTCTTGTGGGCTTCCCATAGGCATCCAGCAAGCCACTGTGGGAATAAAATGTTGGACCAGACAGGGCTTTGGTTGTCTGATCCACCACAGTCATTACATGCAGCACATGATTGACACATGACTGGATGCATTTCCACATTCAGAGGCACGGCCATTGCCATTGATACTTGTACTTTGCCTCAATATGATTAACGAGTATCATTGCAAGCCACAACACAAAGCTAGACTTGCATGTCTGAGAGCAAGTACCAATCTGTAATTCAACTCTCTTTCACTCTTGCCATGGTTGAAAAGAAGCATAACAGAACAGAAAGAAGTGGCTATTCAGAAACACACTAGCTCACATCTCTGCCATTATTTGCTTCTACATTTAAGTATATGCCATTAACAGATGTTCCTAAAATTCTTTCACTCTGCTATCACCACCACTTGTGTTCTTCAAAAGAGAAAAGAAAAGGGAAGGAGGTCTTAAAAGTCCAGTACACATACCCAAGTTATGTGAGTAGAAAATGAAAGGTTGGTTGCAGGAAATATTCTCTGTCAACACACATAAAAGTGCTTAATACAAAATTATGGAATTATTCTGGCAAGAGAAAACAAAGGGGAAAGTATGACAGTAGACATGAAGCAGAGATAAGTTGTGCATAAAAGGACTGCATGATAAGAATTTATAGCGAATAGAAGCCCATTTTCCTAACCACAGGAATCCTTCCTTGAAAACTAAATAGCCTGTTAACTTTTTTAAAATACAAAGAGCAGAAATTCTCAGAGTTTTGCTGAAGCAATCAACTTCTGTGACTCTCTGAGAAAGAACCATGACTATGCATACTTTGGGACTCACTATTTATGACATAGGGCTCAATCTGCATAGGGTGCAACAGTTAGCTATAATTGGCAGGATTCTATGAATGCAAAATGCCCATTGTCCATCCATAAGCAAAGAAGAAGTACAACAGGGTTAGGCAAATTTCAGCCCCCCAGATGTATATGAACTACTTCCACCATACCTTACAGTGGATTACTCTGACTAGGGCCAATGGGAATGGGAATTCAACATCTGGAGGACCACCAGCTCCCCAGCCCTGAAGTAGAACCACTCTCACACATAAGGATGCCCAAATGAAATGTTGCTACTGCACCATTCTTCAATCCTTCACCCACCCCATGTGACTAGAATCCCCAAAGGGTCCCCAGGTAGATGAAAATGAAACAATACAAATGTGCACATCTGTTCAAAGTGACCACGCGCCAAAACTGATGAACAATATCCCATAAACAGTTCATTTACTTCATGGGAGCCAAAATGGTCCACTGGAGAAAAAGCAAAAGATATATCCTTGCATTCTGTTGGTGAATTACAATAATATAAATCAGACATATGTCACTGTAACTCACATTTTTTGGCTGCTGCAGAGGTCTGAAACTTTATTGACCACAGTCCTCCAATCTACTTTTTTCTCAGCTGCGCCCTCTAAATCTTGCCATTTCCTTGTTGGTGGAGATAGAGGGATGACCAGATATAAATTCAGCTGTTTTCCTTATAGCTGGGCACAGAGCAATGTCATCATCTGCAGGGAGATGCAAAGGACTCCCAGAGACCTCTGTGTATTTCTGTTGCTATGTATCCAGCTATAGGGAAACAGCTGGACACAGCTGCTCTCTCATTCTCCACCAACCAGAAAATGTCTGGATTTGGGGGAGAAAAGTTGCTTTGGTGGATGTGGGATGGGAGACTATCACTGCGACATCTAGTAGCTACATCTCCTGATGCAGGATTGTGGCCAATATCTGAAATTGCTCTACTGAGTTACAAGTCATATCAGAAGTGGAAACTGCCAAATGATATTAGCATGCAGTCTGCAAATGGAAACAATGTCCACAGTGTAGCACTGGCCTTTGAAATTTACTAGTATCTGGCCAACAGGAGAGCTAGGTTAAAAGAAAATTAAAATGAATGGATGTAAATGTTGACATCTATTGACCAAACTGACACAAAATTTAGGGACACTAAATTTATTCTTTCATGACTGAAGATGGTTCTGAAAAGTCAGCATCCCCAGATGTGACTTTCTGCTGTTCTGTTAGTGGCCTCTCCTCTCAATTATTTCTTCCAAAACACAGGGAGTTCATCATGGAATTAAGTTGACAGAAAGGATACTAGGCCTGAAAGAGCATTGATGTGGCTCCATGAAGCTCCTTTATCATGTGGCTCCTTTCAAACTTTTAAACATAAATTTGTAATGGCAACAAGTTAATATGGATGTCATTAAAGGAAAAAAAATGGAGCAGTTACTGAACTTTGAAGCTGGTTAAGTGTTTTTGCTAAAATTCCAGCTGTGTGCATGTCAAGTTTTCCAGCAAAGCTTACTAAAAAACCCTTCCGCAAATCCCCATGCTGAACAGTAGTTGTTTTGTTTTTCTATGTGTCATTTGATCTGGAAGATACTCATTACTTCTCTTTTCCTTCAGGAATTGCCTTTTTTTAAAAATTCCAGCCCACCTGCCCCCACTCTAATTAGAGAGCATGCCTTCTTCTTTTTAAAAACTGTTTTATTCTAAGGTAAATATGATTGCGAACAAAGCCTGTTCATGCTTAATAAGAGACTCTGGAGATCAGGGTTCAAATTTCAGTCATGGAAATCCCCTGGCTGACCTTGGGCAGGTCACTCTCTCTCAGCCTCAGAGGACAGCAAAAGCAAACCTCCTCTGAACAAATCTTGCCAAGAAAAACCCATGACAGGTTTGCCTTAGATTAAGTTGAAAACAATGTGAAGGAACACAACATTCGGCCATGGATTTCCACTGGGCAATCTTGGGCAAGTCACTTAGCCTCAGAGGAAGGCAAAGGCAAACCCTCTCTAAACAAATTTTGCCAAGAAAACCCCATGACAGGGTTGACTTAGGGTTGTTGTAAGTCAGAAATGCACTGAAGGTACGTAGCACCAATAACAACAACATGGAGCAAGCACAGAAAGGTACAGAAAAATCTAAGGTCACCCAATAAAATTGGATACCCAGTGAAGGCGGGAGACAAAATCACATGGTAGTTAAACTGTGAATTGTGCCATCCCCTGATGGCCTTGCTTTAAAAGAAAAAGAAGACAAATTAGTAGAAGATAAAGAAAGCAGTTAATATGGATACTCTCCAGGCCAAGACCAGAGAAAGCACGACTCTGAATACAAGCTGAAGAACAGCAAAGAGAACTATTGTCTTTTTTGTCCTGCTAATGGGCTTCCCAAGGGCAACTCCTTGGTCACTGTGAGAAACAGGATGCTGGACTACATAGATCGTTGCTCTTATGTTCTTATTACCCAGGTCAAAGGAAAACAGTTCACAGACAAGGACAAGTAGGGAATACAAACAAAAACAAACAAAACAAAACAAAAGTAGAGAATTTTTTCTAGCAATGTTTCAGATGCTATCCTGAAGGCCATCCATTCTTGTCTGTGTATCCTAGTACACAGACATGGTTTAAACATCTCCCTGTTGATATTTGTACAAAATCACAGCACATTGGGCAGAAATACTTGGAGAGCAGCAGAAACAGAGAAAACATCAGGAGCTGCTTTAAAGGTGATGACTCTGCAATCTTAAACCAGGAAGGAAATTCAGGGATGCATCACTGCTGTATGTAATGCAGAAACATGAATGTTTTGCCCTCCAGATGTATCAGACTATAACTTCCATTAGCCTTAGCTAGGAACATAAAACTCTACCTCTTAAAAGAAAGCTAGCTGCATTACTCATTACTCTGACCACCTAAGAGGTCATTCATTGCTATATGCAGTTGAGAAAATGACTTGCTAGATTATTCATTATTATGTTACTTTCAGTCTTGTGCCATTGAAAAACACAGGAAAATGTTTTTTGACATCCACTACCATCATAATGCTGAGCGTACTACCCTGCATGGCTTCCTCTCACTCAGGCTCAGTGTACGAGACCATGCATCCACCTTGCTCACAGCACACAAACACATTGAGGAGTCTTCCTCTGTTCTTGCCCTGTCTTTCAAACCAAAAATGTTCTAAATCTCATGCCTGAGCTGGCAGAATAGAATAATACTATGACTTCCCTCTGTCTGGACACTATACTCCTGTTGAGATAGCTTAGAAGAATATTGGCCACCATGTCACACTGTTGACTTGTGTTTAGTTTGCAATCTACTAAAAACTCTAGATATTCTTCATACGCACTTTTGTCAAGCCAGGTTTTACCCATCCTGTATTTGTGCATTTAATTTTTCCTACCTAAACGTTCCTACCTTACGTTTATTAGTTGAAGACACTGAACAACACTGGGCCAAGGACAGAACCCTGAGGCACCCCAATAATCACTTCTCTCCAGGATGAAGAGAAAGTATTGCTGCGTACTCTTTGAGTTTGGTCAATCAGTTACAAGTCCACCGAACATTAGCACTGTCTAGCTTTTGTTACCAGATTATCTGCAAGAATATCGTGGATGACTTTGTCAAAAACCTTTACTGAAATGAAGTTATACTACATCCACAGTGTTCACCTGATTTACCAATCTTGCAACTCAATCCAAAAAAAGAGTTTAAGATTAGATTGATATCATGTTTTTGAGAAACCCAGGTTGACTCTGGTGATTACAGCATTCCTTTCTAAGTGCTCAGAGACCGTTTAATGATCTGTTCTAGATCCTTTCTGCTATTGACATCAAACCAACTGGTTGGCGCTGGCATCTTCTTTCTTCCCCTTTTTGAAAATAGGGACAACATAAGCATGCTTCCAGAAGGCTAGAGCTCTTCTTTTCTTCCAGAATCCTCAAAGATAAACTGGCAGTAGCTTTGAGATAACATCTGCAAGTTCATTTAACAATCTTGGATATAGTTTATCAGGCCCTAGAGACCTGAATTAATTTAGAGCAACTATGTATTTTTGTAGTACTTTTTAACCTATACTGGGCTGCAGGCCCCCCACAGCATTATTAGTTTATTTTCATCAGGTAAAGCACTGTTTTCCTGTTGGAAAATATCTGAGGCAAAGAAAATGTTGAGCAGTTCTGCCTTCTCTCTGTCCTATTAGTGTTTCACCATCTTCTCTGTTCAGTGGCCCTATCATTTTCTAACAAAAGGTAACTACTTACCAAAGTAAAATATCACAATAAAAATGTAACTTTCAAACTCCAGCTTGGTCAGCCTACATTCCCCATCCATGGCTTAATATGCCTTTGTAGTTTCTTCCCCAGCTTAGTATTTCTCTGTTTCTTCTGCTTTACTTAAATTTTCACCTGTTTCATTGGCATGTTGAACAAAATCAATTTCACAGAGTTCAAAAACATTACAGCCAATATAATTTCTTCCTCATATAAGTTACAACACAGAAAAGAAAGAAATGAAATGCAAAGAAAGACACACACATACACCAGGCTAAGTTCCTTCTGCTTTAAAAAAGCTTCTCCTCCAGGCTGGCCAAAGATAACTCATCTCACTAGCAGCCATTTACAAGCACTTCTACAGGCTAGCTCCAGCACACTTTCCAGTAAGAGTGTGAACCCCAAAAGGTAGAAAGCAGACACCATCCTTGAAGTGTTGTTCATCAATATCTTCAACTGAGTTTGTAAGACTTGAGAAGGATGGTAAACAACATGATCTTTCAAAGATCACTGATTCAATAAGTCACCATACTTTAAAATTTCAAATATATAACACATAACACATCTTTGACTGGGGGACACTAAGAGAGGCTTCTGTCTCTCCTTCCCATAAGATGGGGCAGCTTCTTAAATGCAAAGTTTTGTGCCACTCTTTCATGGTTTATAGAGGGAACACAAACTATTCCAGTCCCTTGTCTCTAGGGAACTGGAATATAAACTGATTCTCTTACTTCGTCTCTCTATTTCTCAGGTTGCTCCCTGTGTCCAGATCTTGATCTCAAATGAGTGACTAACTTCCTGCTCAGCTCTCAACTCCTGTAGGGAAATCTCCTGAAAAGCAGAAAGTCAGGGAGAAAGCACGAGCACAGGGCTTTGGTTGCACACTAAATACTAGTGGTATTATTGTAGCTGTCACACCTCATTAAACAAGGAAATTGGTTTTTCAGTATCTTTACAAATAGCTGCTTAGTACCAACTTCACCTTCAGAAGCAGAGGTTTCTGGGACCTATGTTAGGTAGATAAAATAGTATCAGCACAATATGCGAAAAATTTTAAGTTCATATAAATATGAACAGTAATCAATCAAGTGGTTTTAACTAGTACAGCCCTGGTTCACATCAGCCCTGTACTGCAATAAGGAGACAGATATAATTTGCATTCTTTCTGGAAGCTAAGCAAACCACCTGTATACCACCAACAACCTATGAAGCCTCACACAATCTTTTTATGCACATTTGAAATCACATCTTCACTTGGTTCAACTGTGTATAGGATTACAATTTTTATTTAGGCTGCAGCTTTAAGCACACTTAAGTGTGAATCTCCCTGTAGTCTAGTTGTAAAAAAAATGCAGTTCAAACATCTCTTTTCAATGGTTGTTTTAGCAACTCTGGAACAAGTGACAAACAGTCATTTTTCATGATCTAAAAAGAACATGCTAAATATAACTTTAGTTGACTTTGCAGAGATGGGGAAGGTCAGGCTTTTTGTGGTAGTGTGACTTTTTGAGTATTACCAACCAAGCATAAACAGCTGCAAACCTAAACCACATAGGAAAATAAACATCTAAAGTCAGTGTGGTGTAGTGGGTTGAGCACTAGACCATGAATCTGAAGACAAGAGTTTGAATCCTTGCTCGGCCATGGAAACCCACTGAATGACCTTAGGCAAGTCACACTCTCTCAGTCTCTGAAGGCAAAATCAAAACCACTCTGAAGAAATATTGACAAGAAACCTTTGCTTCGCCTTATTATCTCCATCAATTGGAAATTACTTGTAATCACACAACAGGGTGCTTTAGTTCTCCCTGTTGAAGACTACAAGTTGTTTCCATTTAGCTAGTGAATGTAATTTTTTTAAAAAAAAAGTAAGATCCAATCTCACCTCATTCCAGTAATTGTATTTGTGCACAAAGCTTCGTCAATCAGGAATGTGAATACCACCAATTTGTACATAGGTACTGTACTACCCATCTCTTCCCTTGGGTATTCTTAAAATCTCATGTTTTCAAAATGATCAGTACAGAAATATGTCTGCAAGCCCAGATAACAGTATCTTTAATTGCCTTTGTAATAAGCAACCTAATAAAGAAGTAGGTTTCTCCTGGAAAAAGCTAAAATTCAAAAACTGGTGCTTCAGAAACCTGGCTCTGCGCTCATTCTATAGAAGCAGGTCCAGATTTTAGGCAACAATCCCTTTAGGTTGTTGTGAGTTTTCCGGGTTTTGAGGTCCTGTTCTATTAGTATTTTCTCCTGACGTTTCCCCTGCATCTGTGGCTGGCATCTTCAGAGGATATCCATATCCTCATATCCATGTCTAGATCCTCTGAAGATGCCAGCCACAGATGCAGGGGACAAGTCAGGAGAAAATACTAATAGAACAGGGCCTCAAAACCCGGAAAACCCACGACCTATGGATTCCAGCCGTGAAAGCCTTCGATTTTACATCCAACAATCCCTTTCATACATTCTTAAGAGAAAGCTCTACTGCTTTCTTGCTTCCAAACAAGCATGCAAAACATAGTATCTACACCCCTACGCTTTCACATTGCTAAGACTAGCAAAAGCATTTTGGGAATAAGAGCTACTAAAAAAAAAATTGCAGTACAATCCTATGCATGTATACTCTAAAGCAAATCCTTTGAGTCCAACACAATTTACTCTCTGGTAGATTCTCAAAAAGACAAAGAAAATGGGTCCTGGAGTAAATGGAGCCTGAACTCTCCCTAGAAGCCAAAATAACTAAACTGAGACTGTCCTACTTTGGACATATCATGGGAAGACATGACTCAGTAGAAAAGATAGTAATGTTTGGAAAGGCAGGAGGCCATAGGGGAAAAGGAAGACTGCATTGCAGATGGATCGACTCAATCAAGAAAGCCAAGGCCTAAGTCTGCAAGACCCAAGCAGCGCTCTTGATGACAGGGTGACTTGGAGAAGTGGACTCGATGGCAGTGAACAACTGCTCAGTGTTTAACTATTCATCCCACCACCCAACAAGGAGGATTTCCAAAGTTCTCTTTGCCCTTAGAACACCAGTAGCCTGTTATAGCGCGATGATTCCACTTTCAACCTCCTCTGGAATCCTGGGGTTTGCAGTTTCTGGCCCCTCCCGAAACTGCAAACCCCAGGATTCCAGAGGAGGTTGAAAGTGGAATCATCGCGCTATAACAGGCTAGTGCGGAAATGGCCCAGGGTTCTGGACTAGACATGAGTAAGCGCGCGCTCCTAACAGAAGCGCAGTTCCTGCTCATGGAAAAAGCGGCTCCCCCTTCCCCTCGATCCAAGGAAATAAGCGCAAGATCGTGCTGCAAGATTGCATTGCTGAACTCTCTTGATAGGCGGCTGTAAACTACGCTGAACTCAACGGAACGACCCCTGGCATGGAAGCAGCCGGAAGAACCACGTTGCACCGTAGCGATCTTAGAAGACACGTGCAACCCGGTTCTACTGCGTTACAGGCACGCCCCGCTCCGCGCTGGCTCTGGAAAACCGTCTCCTTAAATCCGGCGGGCGCTTGAGGATCGCGCCCCGGGGTCTGCGAAGGGGGGAAAGGGACGGTGTGGGAGGTGCTTACAGTCGGAACATGCGCTCCATATCCTTGATCTGCCGGCGAGTGAACTCCTTAAATTCCGTGTAGGGGTTGAAGACCTGGGCGAGGCGGGGTCGCGCCGCGCCCGCGTTGATGTCCTGCCGGCGGCTCAGTTTGGCGCTCAGCTCCGGGTCCGCGGCGGCGCTCAGCGCGCTCCGGTCCTCGTCCGGGTCTGCAAGGCTCGGTTCCGATCCGGCGGGCTCAGCCCCTCCGGGAGCCAGGCTCCCGTCCCCTTCCTCGGGAGGCGGCGGCGGCGGCGGCGGCTCCGAGGTGCTCCCGTCCCGTAACAATCGGCGCTGAAGCTTTGCGGCCAGTTCGGCCGAGGCCATGGTCGCGGGGGAAGGCGGGCAAGCGCGTCCCGAACCAAAAAGCCGCCGCCGGTGCCGCCGCCGAGGGGGCCAGTCCGCTCACTGAAGCGAAAAGTCCGCCTGCTCCCCCCTCCCCGAACTTTATTCTAGGACTTTGGCGAATTGGCGGGGAAGGAGAGCCGGGGGCGGGGAGGCAGCGGGAGGCCGGGTTGAAACTTAAGGAGGCGCCGGGGAATTGGCGCGCCGACGGCTTTTACCCGCCCAGGGAAACTCCTCGACGTCTGGGGCGCCTGTCGCCCCCCTCCCTGCACCTGGCTCGTATAAAGCATTTCTTTTATTTTTCTGTGGCTGCCCGCGAGACGCATCATTCGCTTTGCATACACCGTACATCATTTTCATGCAGGCAAAGAGAACTTTGGAAATCCTCCTTGTTGGGTGGTGGGATGAATAGTTAAACACTGAGCAGTTGTTCACTGCCATCGAGTCCACTTCTCCAAGTCACCCTGTCATCAAGGCCACTGCTTGGGTCTTGCAGACTTAGGCCTTGGCTTTCTTGATTGAGTCGATCCATCTGCAATGCAGTCTTCCTTTTCCCCTATGGCCTCCTGCCTTGCCAAGCATTACTATCTTTTCTACTGAGTCATGTCTTCCCATGATATGTCCAAAGTAGGACAGTCTCAGTTTAGTTATTTTGGCTTCTAGGGAGAGTTCAGGCTCCATTTACGCTAGGACCCATTTTCTTTGTCTTTTTGACAATCTACCAGAGAGTAAATTGTGTTGGACTCAAAGGATTTACTTTAGAGTATACATGTATAGGATTGTACTGCAACTTTTTTTTAGTGGCTCCTATTCCCAGAATGCTTTCCCTAGTGTTAGCAATGTGAAAGCGTAGGGGTGTAGATACTATGTTTTGCATGCTTGTTTGGAAGCAGGAAAGCAGTAGAGCTTTCTCTTGAGAACCACTCTACTCTGCTTTGGTTAGACTCCATCTTGAATACTGTGTCCAGTTCTGGGCACCCCAATTCAAGAAGGATATTGACAAGCTGGAGCAAGTCCAGAGGAGGGCGACCAAAATGGTGAGAGGCCTGGAAGCTATGCCCTATGAGGATAGACTTAGAGAGCTGGGTATGTTTAGTCTGCAGAAGAGGAGGTTAAGAGGGGACATGATAGCCATGTTTAAATATTTGAAGGGATGCCACGTAGAGGAGGGAGAAGGCTTGTTTTCTGCTGCTCCAGAGACCAGGACAAGGAGCAATGGATTCAAGCTGCAGGAAAGGAGATTCCACCTGAACCTCAGGAAGAACTTCCTGACAGTCAGGGCTGTCCGGCAGTGGAATCTCCTGCCTCCGAGTGTAGTGGAGTCTCCTTCCTTGGAGGTTTTTAAGCAGAGGCTGGATGGCCATCTGACGGGATTGATTTGAGGGTGTTCCTGCATGGCAGGAGGTTGGACTGGATGGCCTGAGTGGTCTCTTCCAACTCTGAATTTCTATGATTCTATGATTCTATAAGTATGAAAGGGATTGTCTGATGTAAAATCGAAGGCTTTCACGGCTGGAATCCATAGGTCATGGGTTTTCCAGGTTTTGAGGCCCTGTTCTATTAGTATTTTGTCCTGATGTTTCCCCTGCATCTGTGGCTGGCATCTTCAGAGGATATGGATATGGATATGAGGATATGGATATCCTCTGAAGATGCCAGCCACAGATGCAGGGGAAACGTCAGGAGAAAATACTAATAGAACAGGACCTCAAAACCCGGAAAACCCACAACAACCTAAAGGGATTGTTGCCTAAAATCTGGACCTGCTTGTATAGAATGAGTGCAGAGCCAGGTTTCTGAAGCACCAGTTTTTGAATTTTAGCTTTTTCCAGTCAGGAAGCATTTGAGACTCCTGTCCGACTGGCCCCTCCCGAAACTGCAAACCCCAGGATTCCAGAGGAGGTTGAAAGTGGAACCATAGCGCTATAACAGGCTACTGCGGAAATGGCCTAGCACTCCCTCTTTTTTCTCCTTGTCTTCACTTTATGTTGACAAATAATCCGCGCAATGTTGCTTGGGGTTGGGGCGCCATGTCAGATTTTGGTAGGTTAAAAAAAAAAAGGGAGATTCAAAGTTCTACGACCTCCTGCAGGCTACCTTCAAAGTTACATGACAAACCCGGTGGAGTGTTTTTAAGGCCGTTTGTTGTTGCTTCCAGAAACTGGGACGTGATTTTTTTTTGTTGTTGTTGTTCCTTAATTATGGCCCTGGGATAGGACAAACAGGCACATTTGTTTCGGAAGGAGAATTTATACCTTCAGCATTCAGAATTATTGCAAGCAGCCTGAACATAGGTCTCTTCCAAAGCGAGTTCCGCACCTTTCAGGAGGATGTAGTGATTTACAAATACTGAGACTGCAATCAGGGAAACAGCTAATCTAACCTGAAAAACCGGTGAACAGGCCACAGACTGTAGATGTTCCTAAGGCATAATCTTAAGTGCAGTTAAGTACAATCAATGGATGCACCTATAAACTCCTTCAAATTCAATCCAGTCAAGATTTTATACACTGTTGTTAAATCTCTGTTACTAAATTCCAACCATCCCAGGAGAAAGGCAGGATATAAATTAAATAACTAAATCTGAAATAATTCCTGACCAAGTTGTGTACTTAGAATTACTGATACTTTCTTTTTTTTTGCCAATGCATTTGAACTGACTGAAAGTTACACCACTTACTATATTTCTAAGCTGCAGGCAACTAAATAAATAGTATAATAGGATACTTAGGCTGTGTCAAATGATCTGGAGGATGAATTCCAGAAGATGCCACCTAAAAAAGTAGACCAAGTCTAATTTAACATTTTCTAACACCTTTTAACTAGCAGATAGGCTAATTAATGAAAGAAGATGGGTTTTCTTTTAAACTTCCAATATGTATTGACGTGTAGTGTCCGGTGGAGTTCACACTACACAGTGATAGCACTATGATTCCACTTTTAACTGCCATGGTTCCATTCTATAAAATCCTAGGATTTGTAATGTGTGTGTGTGGGGGGGGTAGTTAGACTTCCCAGAGAGCTCTATTGGCTTGCTAAAATACAAATCCCAGGATTCTATTAGCAGCCTGGACAGTTAAAGTGGAATCATAGCACTATAAATATAGCGTATAAGGGTCCCTGTACTAATGTAAGATGTTATTTTAAAGGTGGTGGGACCAATTATTGCATATTAACTAATCCAGAATAAAATGACCTCATTTTATAAAAGGAGGAATAGGAGTACACTGTATAAATTCTTCACAAGTAATTTTTACGCTTCTCTCACTACTGGCAAAAACAAACTACTGTAACCTGCTTCAGATATGTCTGAAGAAGAGCTGTTTGTTTCTTTCTCCCTATGCAAGGCATGATCTTGCGATTTGCCCATCCCAGAAGAGATGGGCCTCCTTAAACTTAATGGGGCACGCCTCCTCTCACATATCTCCTGGGGTCTAAAATAAACTAGAACAAAGTCCCAAGTTCAACACTGTGCTTTGACTTGCAGTCTTCCAGAAGGAATCAACAGAGGTTTTCTTTTCAATGTGGGTGTGGCCATGACTCTTATTTATGTCTTCACCCCACCCTTTCCCAAAAGAGATCAGTCTGATAAGAAGAGACTAATGTGTTCCTTTCCATAAGTGCATTTTTTTTTCCAAAATGGGAGCTAGCCAAACTACTCTATCAAAAGGGAATTCCTTTGTCCTAAATTCTGTGCAGTGCCTGTTTTTTGTCTGTAATAGTGAAGCCTGGCTGGGGGATCTTTAGGTCATAGATAGGAAAACTATTTCTGCTGAGGGGGAGTCAAATTCCAATGTGAGAGATGGGTGGCAAAGGAAAGTGTGGCAACATGTGGTTCTTAACCTCCTTTAAAACAATAAAAAGGTTATTGGTAAATTATGTTATGAGTACACAAATCTAGATATTTCTGAGAATCTCTACCAATGTTAATTCCTGTTTTGCATCTGGCTACAAAAATCCTCTTAAATCTAGAATATGAATCAACTGTATAACTGTACTTGGGTAAACAGAAGATGTGTGTGAATTTACTGACCCAGATTCATTCACTTTACATAATCGTGGGCACTTTGATACTACACAGTTACAGCATTATGATTCTACTTTCATAAACTCCCAACATTTCACAGATGAGAACTACATCATGTCTGGCCAAGGTGTATCACAGCATGCTCAAAAAGGTGTGGCCAGGAACCAAAATGGTAAAATTTATTAATATGAAAGAACACACAAAAAAACTATTTTAAGAAAAGAAACCTGGGAGTATATGTACTGAAGGGCATGGTCCCACTCTGCCTCATCTCTTCTGCTGAGCTCATAAAGGATACTTCAGCACTTCGAACTCAGTTTGCAGCAACTGAAGTTAATTAACAAAAAAGGAAAAAGGACGAGAAGGGAAGCAAAGTGGGACATCCCTAAGAAAGGGATGACAGGATTAACTGGGGCTGGCCCTGACAAACTGGGACATGTGGAACCTATGCACTTTAACTGTCATAGCTGCATCCTATGGAATCCAAGGATTTGTAGTTTCTTAAGGTACTAGAGATGTGTTGCTGAGAATTTTAGATAACCCTCTCTAAAATACAAATGCCAGGATTGTTTAGGATGATCCTATGGCAGTTAAAGTGGAATCGTAGAACTCAAACTTTGTAGTGTGAAAGAGCCCCATATAAGTTTTAGTCCCCTACAGCTTGTATAGAAATCCACCTATTTTGTCCTTAAGAAGCTGCCATAGGAAATTCTAAAGATGAGCTGGGAAGAGTGGAAGATGTAGGAAAAAGACTCAAGAGAGCACAAGGACAATGTGTGAGTGTGCGGGGAGGGTTTGTGGTGCTGGGAAATTTGGCTGTGAGCCTTCCTTAGCTGGTCAGGCAGTGTCTGGTGGGGGAGAAGAACCAGAGGTGCATTTTTAAAGTGCAGAACAGTCTGATTGGAGCCCTGAGAGGGAAGGCTCCCTCATAAAAGAAGCACCTGAGGCAAGGGGCTCAAGGGTTGGAGAAACTAGCAAATAATCAAATCTGTGAAAGTCAAATCCACAAACATGGAGGGCCGACTGTACTGATTTGTCTGTTTTGAGATTTATACTGTGTGAGCTATATGAGTTGTCACTATTGCTTTCTTCAACTTATATAAATTATTTTCATTTTTGGTTTTTGATAAGCTTTTTTAGTCCTTTTTCTTAATAGTGTTTTGGGTGAATAGATAGAATTTAAAAGCCATGCTATACAACTGAATTGTTTATAACTGTTTAGGTAGAATTAGTAATTTTTCCAGAGAGTGCAACCTTTGCAAGCACCATTAAACATTCCAAGGCTTATTTCTGTTTATGGCAGCAGCAGTACTTTTCTGAATTTGCTCAAAATAAATTTATACAAAACAGTGCAGTTCCCTATCTCTATTGCTTGTTAATCAAGAAACTGCAAGGCATATCCAAAAACTAAGAACACATTATATCTATCACATATGAATAACTATCATATGGTATATGAATAAAGATACCATATCCTGTCTGATCTTGGAAGCTAAGCAAAGTCAGCCCTCTTTAGTACTTGGATGGAAGACCACCAACAAATACCAAGTGCTGTAGGCTAGGAAAGAACTGGTAAAACCATCTCTTGGTGTTCCTTTTCTAAAAAAAACCCTATGAAATTCAGACAGTTGCTATAAGTTGACAGGTGACTAGAAGACACATATACAAATTGAATTTTATATTTGAAAAACTAAAGTTTCTACTTCATTTGAAAAAGTAGTCAAGGATACTTAAAGCTGCACTTAACAGCAAAATTGTATACTGGAAATAAGTCCTATTGAGTTTACTGGAAAATGTTTCAAGGCAACATTCATATGCATAGAACTGCACAGATAGTACCCCAAATTTAAAAACCATAAAAAAATTTATGATCTTTGTGGATTTTACTGCTTCATGATAACAGAAATCTAGATTCAGTGTCTACTCCTCTACTAGGATTCTATCAGATCTTTTTAGCATCCTGTCTAAGAGAACAATAGATGATAAAATAAACAAATTTTTCAAAATCATATTTAATAAAAGTGCCTAGAAAAATACAGAGAGGAGATGCTATCATGGAATAGGTACTCTTCCTCTCTCGTAAGAGGGATTGCTTCTTACAAAATAGTGCTAGCTCACAGTTCCTTATATAAACAAAAAAACTGAGTAATTATTCTGCTTGTTCAAAACTTATTTCAATCACATGCAAATATATTAATTGTTCATACTTTATACAATCAATAAATTATGACCTCTTTTAATTTCCACCTCAATTCTATTTCTGTGTTGCCTCTGTAAACTACTGTCTCTACCCTATACTACATGACCTACTTTAGTTGTTTCAACTCTATAAATTGGCTTAAAATATTCCCAGCAATAGTCCCTAACCTCAGAGAAGATTGTCTTTCGAGTCTGTATAGTATGAGATCTTTTACAAGATCACTGAAGAAAAACATTAGCGCCTCTCCTTCAGTATATGCTCTATTGATCACACAATTTGAGTAGCTGGAGAATGGTAAGAATGTGGACTTTTGCACTACTCCTAACATGATTTTGAAGGACTGGGTGGCAATTATGACCCAATGTGGCATAGTGGTTTGAGTGCTAGATTAGGACTCTGGGAGGCTAGGGCTCAAATCTCTGCTTAGCCATGGAAATCCTCTGGGTGGCCTTGAGCTAGTCACTCAGCCTCAGGGGATAGCAATAGCAAACATTCTCTGAACAAATCTTTCTGAGAAAACCCTATGATAAATCAATAACAAATTGAAAACACACTGCAACAAGAATGCTAGGTTACAGAAATTTGTTAATGAATTTTAAAAGGACAGTTATGAATAGTGTTCTGCTGCCTGCTTGAAAGAGAAGGAACAGTCCACTTTTCCACAACAAATATATGAACAAAATCATGATTAACGTGTGCTCTTTTTGTGTGGTGACCCTGGAACATATCGCAAGTGGATTTTTGTGAATACATGGTCTTGAGATTGCAACCCAATTATTTAATGTGCTTGAAACAAAAGGTATTGTTGGTAGGCACAACCAGGAAACAGATTTCAAATGAATAGTTAACAAGAAAATGTTATTCTTAAAAAAAAATCAGAGCCAGTACTTCCCTCCCATCTCTAGGGTATAGCCTGGAACACACACACACACAAGTATGTATGTTAGGATGTGTGTAAGTGTAGTTAAAGAGCCAACTATTTATTTACTGTAGGAAACAACCAATATACTTGCTCAGGCTTTCTGGTGAATGTGGGAAGCTGAAAAGGTGCCAAAGTGAAATCGCAAAAGGAATACCAAACTAATACATAAACACAGCTGCCAGTGCTGAAATAGCAATAGAAATGTAAAATGAAACACAACATGCTACAAGCAGACTTTGTTCTGATATGTTTGTTAAAACTCCACAATCTCAAGCCACAGGAAGTAAGAATTGCATACAACATTAATTGCAGGAAAACATTAATTTTTGAGAAGTCTGTGCCTAGCTTTGAAGCAAGATAGGACTGCCCTCTGCTGGCTTTTGGTTGCATCAAACTGAGAGCATGCTCAAAAATTAATGGACCCAAATGGTAGTCCAGGAGATTATTGATCTGCTTGGAAGTCATGTTACAGAATTTCACATAGTTGCATTTATTATCCCTGATTCTATTTATCTTTTAAAAAAATTGAAATAATTAGTTGGCAGATGTGGACTGAGGAGTCATCGATATCTAGATGGCACTCAGCTTTTTTTCATCAAATCTAAGAGGAAAAAACAATTCTGAATAACTGGTTAGCCCTAGGTATGGACAGGATTATAAGGGCAAATACCGATACACTGATACTCAGTGTAGGTAATACGGTCACTCCTTGGCTCATCTGCCCAGCTGAATGAAGTGCAGTGTCTTTGGACATGCTGCGCTCCTCCTAAAGGATCAGGCCCATATTTCAGGGTCCTCTCAGATTTAGAAATATCACTGTTACTCAATGACTCGTGGCATATTTTACCAGCCTTGACTAATAAACAGAATGATATGCTTGGTGAGGACACAGAAGACAGCCTTCTCAGCAGCTGCTCTGAGGTTGTAGAATTCCCTCTCATTTGGGCCCCTCTCTTCTCTTCTTCTGCCAGTAGGCAAAGACCTTTTTATTCAAGCAGGCTTTTGGTGTACAATTTATGTGGCAGAAAGTGCTTTTAATGGGGCTATGCTTTTTTTACTACATTTTAATTGGGTTTTATATTGTTTTAAGTTTGTGTTTTTAACCAGATTGTTGTTTAATTGGTTTTTAACTTTTGTACATTTTTTTTTTAGCTGTAGTCATTGTCTACCTTTCCTGCCAACTTACGGTGATGCTAAGACAAACCTTTCACTGGGCTTTCTGTACAAGATTTACTCAGCAGGAGTTTGCCATTGTTTTTTTCTGAGCCTGAGAGAATGTGACTTGCCCAAGGTCACCCAGGAGGTCTCCATGGCTGAGCAGAAATTTGAACCCTGGTCTCTCAGAATTGTAGTCCTACCCTCAAACCATTATACCATGCTGGCTCTTTTTAGCTATACCCTGTTTTTAATTGGTTGTAAGCTATCCTGAGAGAGCTGGCACAGTGTGGTGGTTTGAGTGTTGGAATACAACCCTGGAGACCAGGGTTCAGTTCCCCACTTGGCCACAGAAACCCACTCGGTGATCTTGGGTGAGTGACACACTCTCAGACCCAGAAAACCCTATGATAGGTTTGCCATAGAGTTGCCAAGAATCAGAAACAACCTGAAGGCACACAACAACAAGAAGCAGCCTTGGATCCTATATAATGATAAAGTAAACTAAAATCTGGACAGAGATTGCACAGCTATAATTATCAGTGCTCTTGTAGCATCTCATTTAAATAACTACAAAGTATTGTAGGTAGGGCTACCTCTTAAAATGGTTAAGAAATCTTGACTTTTCGAAATTAGGACAGCACAATGATTAAGAGGGACAAGCCAATATGATCACATTAAACCAGGGTTTTGCCATCTGCACTGTTTTCCAGTCTGTTTCTGGGTCCAATTTAATATCCTGCTAGTAATCTTTAAAGCCTAAATGGCTTGAATTCTAACCAGTCACATAGGGACAGGAGGTGGGGGGCGGTTTGTCCCGGGCAGCAATGTTTTGGGGGCATCCCAGCCTTTAGCCCTGCCCCCCACACCACAGCCACGTCCCCCACACCACAGCCATACCCCCATGCACTGTAGCCACATCCCCTCCTGCCCCCCCCCACTCCAAGCTCTGCCTCTGATTCTAATCATTTGCAGTGTTATCTCCTCCCAAATATTCCTTCTCAGGCTCCAAGTTCAGCTTTGGAGGTTTCTCTCTATCTGTTATATATTTAATTTTCCTCTGTAAACAACAGCACTCCAGTAACTTCTGTCATTTGCCAGCATATGTTTGTGTGTGTTGAAGATAAATAAATAATGCAAACAGGAGTTCAGATGGGTTGCATAGCCACTAATGGTGGACAGAGGGGAAATAAGCTGATACAAAGAAGCTGTTTTGTATTTGTCACAGTATCAGAGAATGTAGAGAGATATCATCTGTCTTTCAACCTGTCAGCCTCAAAGTTCTTTCTTGAGTCCTAGATGTTAAGGGCAAAGCAATTAACTGTAATTATATGTGAAGAAACAGGAAGCCACTACATATTTTGGACCACGGGAGTAATGTGTTCCCAAAGACAAGACCCTGTCAACAATCCAGCAGCTGAATTTTTCCACTAATAAAAAGTTTTGGCATTATTGTCCAAGCAACAAAAATAGCTGAAACTATTGATGTCCTGATAATCTGCCAAGCTCAGTTTCTGTATTGTGTTGGAGAAAAATACATTGGCAGCTGGATGGATACACAAACTCTTTTGCATTTAGATGGAAATTAAATGTATTTGAATGTGCAATCTCTTACTCAAGCTTAAATAAATATGCACAAAAATTCTGAAGATAAGGAATGAAACTGACAGGATTGCTTGTTATCTCTGCAAGAGTGAAAAATCCTCTCCACTATAGTGGTGAAACTAACCAAGAACCCCAAACTCTTGGATGCTTTTCCAACTGACTGAACAGAAGTGTTTTTCAATGTGTACCATTGTTCTTCACAGCTTTTGCATGCAGACTGAATAATGGAAATTACTGGTGAAAATATACATTGCTATTTGAGCAATCAGATATACTGTTTGCACTTGGGGGATGTATAATAAAAATGTTTATGTATCCATCCTCTGTTATACTGTGCATCAATTTGTGTACCCTCATCAGCTCTTGGGGTATTTTCTTAAATGTGTTGTCAGAGTAAAAACACTAATGTCAATGGGTTATTCATGACTCTCATTGATTTCAGTAGGGTTGCTTTAAGTACACATAAGACTGTAAGCTTTCCCAGAATAATTATTTCTAGATTTTTATGTTTCTTCTGCTGTGCTTTAGTTGGTATGGCACATAGATGCTTAACTGTTAAAGCTTTTTTCAACCAATGTAAGAAAATGCTTCAGCTACTACACTCTCTATGTTCAGCATAAACAGTTGAAAAACAGTAGTAATTCCAGGGCACATTCAAGTTGTCCAGTATGAATGCAGTTAGGTACAAATCTGGGAAATGGAGAAGCCTTGTCAGATTTGTCACTGGCTAAAACTGGAAGAGAGCCAGTGTGCTGTAGTGGTTTTGAATACTGGACTACGACCCTGGGGACCAGGCTTCAATTCCCCTCTTAGACATGGCAAAACCCATTGAGTAACCTTGAGCAGACCCAGAAAACCCTGCGATAAGTTCACCTTGAGGTCTCCATAAGTTGGAAATGATTTGAAGGCACACAACTACAACAAAGTTGGAAGAATGTTCTGCCATGGGAAATACACAGTAGGAACACAGCAGTGCCATGGATGTGAACAAAGACCAAGTGTCATAATCCATCAATGGAATACATAATGAACATTTCAGTGTTTCTTCCATAGTCAGAAGGACATGCCAAGCACTTTACTGATAATCTGCCATTTCTTGATGCTGGACTTGAGAAATCAAGCAATACAATTGCAGAAACTGAGGTAAATGGAAGAAGAAATAGGAAAGGATATCATCATTATTCACTGCACTGATAAAACTTTCCACCAGTCTGCCTCAAGGCTGAAGCACTACTCTTAGTGTTATCCACTCCACAATGGGCACTGCTATAAAGATTACCCACGACTTGTTTTTCTCTGAAAGGAAACACTGTACACTTGTACTGTACATATCACAGTAATGTGCTTGTATTGTACACATCACAGTAATGTCACTCACCACAGAAGAGGTTTATTCACTTGATCATCTTTCAGTATGATAGATGCCATCTTCTAACAGCAATGTCCTTCTACATGCTACATAGGACAAGCATGTCAGTTTCTACACAGAAGAATAAATGGACATAAATGTGACACTGGAAATGACACTATTCAAGAATGTATGAGAGAACATTTCAGCCTCCCAAGGACACTCTGCCATTGACCTTAGAGTGGCCACTGTGACACAAGGAAAGTTCAAAGATCGTTAAAGGATTCTAGGAGTTCTAGTCTGTCACCTGAAGTATGAACTATGACCAGTTCCTCTCATCATATACATATTAATTAATTTCCCTTGTGCCAGGATACTTACATTTTAAAAACATTTTTTTCAAATTAATGTCACTATCAGTACTCTTCTGCATTCATTTCAGGGGTAAATGTTGTAGGCGCCGGCTGTCCGTTGTCAGGCAATGGAGTGCCAAGATATTCAGCAGGTAAACGGATACAGCTTAGCAGTTCAATAAAGCTTGCATAGTCAGGGTGAAACAGAAGCAAAGTCAAATATTGGTCCAAAGGTCCGGAATCCAGCAAGCAGCAAGTTTAGATAATCCAAAGGTCAGAAAAGACAGACAGACAGCAATCATGGAATCTGTAGCAAACACAAAGGCAAGGGCTGGCAAACACATGGGACGTTACTGGCATCAGACCACCACCCTATGCCTTCCTAAAGAAGGCTGGAGCCAGCTGGCTCTCATCACAGCCTGATTAGCTCCTGGTGTGCCTGCATCTTTTTGTCCTCCTTCGAGGCTGCTGTCCACCAGGAGAAACTGAGTCCTGGCCCATGACAGTAGCGGGTCATTTGTGTCTGTCTTTTGCAGCAAAAACAAAAAGAATGTTGTGGGAGAGAACACAATTGCAAGAAGTACCAGCAAGAACAGACCATCATTTGTTATCACTTACAGTTCCCACTCAGAAGTATAATCAGTGATCTACAGCCAACCCTGGACAAGGACACTTCTTGCTCACAGGCTTGAGTGATAGGCCATCATTTGTCCAGAGCAGAGGTTCTCAGTCTTTGATCCTCCAACTGTTTCATCAATGTCTAGAAGACTCCACCATCACGATCAATGATGACAGAAATCCAAAACATTTGGAGGACCAAAGGCTGAGAACCACTGATCCAGGGACAACTACCTAACTTGAAGAGCTTAATGACCAGCAACAATAGAGCTCATAACAGTGACAAAAGAAAAAAAATCAGTAGAAATGGAATCCTTTCAAATCCCATAAAAAAATCTGCTAACAAATATAGGAAAAAATGGCCCACAGACTAAAAATGCTACATTCCAGTCCCCAAGAAAGGGGAGACCCCGGATTGTACTAACCATTAGACTATTGCACTAATCTCCCATGCAAGCAAAGAGATGCTAAGATTTTCCAACAAATACTTTCATCACATATGAAGAAATGCCAGATATCTGTACTGGGTTCAGAAAAAGAAGCACTAGAAATTACATTGAAATATATATTGAATAAGGGAATGTACAAAGAATTTCAGAAGAAAATCAGTCTGTGTTTCATAGAGAATACCAAAGCCTTTAATTGAGTAAATCATGAGAAATTATGGTCAGGTCTAAAAGAAATAGATGTGCCACAACATTTGATTATCCTGATAGATAACCTCTATGCAGAACAAGAGGCTACTGTAAGGACAGAATATAGAGAAACAGAATTATTTTCAGTTAGCAGGGGCGTCAGAAGAGTGTGCATTTTATCATCCAATTTATTTATTTATGCACAGAATGTAGCACATGGCAAGCGGGATTCGACCTGGATGACAAAGATGTGAAAACTGGGGAAAGATACACAGATGATAGAACTTTATTAGCAGAAAATAGCAAAGTTGGAAAGATTACTAATGAAAAGTAAGGCAAAAAGGGCAGAATCAGGGCTACAGCTGAATATTAAGGAAAAATACAGAAGATTTATGTAACTTCAAAGTGGATAATAAAGATATAAAATAATTAAATATTTTCTATTCCTTGACTTAATAATTAATCAAAATCAGGGCAGTTGTCAAGAAATCAGAGGACTAGAATTGGGAAGGGCAGCTATGAAAGAACTACACAAAATCCTCAAATGAAAAGAAATACCACTGAATACCAAGGTCAGGAATGTCTTGCCATAATCTTTTTGATTTCTCTGTATGGTTGTGAAAGCTGGACAGTGAGGAATGGGATGAGAATCAATTTCTTTGAAATGAGAGAGATCGACAGATACCATGGACCATTCATGGTTCTATGGTTACCATGGACCATTCACTGGCAAATGTCTTAGAACAAATCAAGCCTGAATTCTCCTTAGAAGCAAAAATGACTAAACCGAGACTATCATACTATGAGTATATCATGAGATGATATGACTTACTGGAAAAGACAGGAATGCATAATAAAGGGGAAGGCAGTAGAACAGGAAGACTGCACTACTAGTGGATTGATTAAATTAAGGACGCCATGGCCCTGAATTTGACAGAGCTGAGCTGGGATACTGATGACTAGGGTTCGCAGATGTCTCTCATTCATAGGCTTCTGTGTGTGTCTGTGCCTTCAAGTTGCCTGTTGACTTATGGCAACCCAATGGATTTCATAGAGCTTTCTTAGGCTAGGAATACTCAGTAATAGTTTGACAGTTCCTTCCTCTGACATATAGCCTATAGCACCTGGTATTCATTGGTGGTCTCCCATCCCAGTACTAACCAGGGTTGACCCTGCTTAGGTTCCAAGATCAGACAAGATCTGGTGGCTTTAGGGTATTTAGACATTTCTTAATAGGGTTTCTCTAAGCTGACTTGATAGTAAATAAGAACAAACAAGAAAAATTGACATGTGAGGCAACTATAGTGTACACACAAGTACACCTTTGGTGCACGTATGCTCAGTTTAAACTATAAAGCCATGGCTGTAATGCAGAGGTAGGCAAAGTGCAGCCCACAGGACCCGGGTCACTTTTGTGGCCCCTGTGCCACCTGAGGGGTCATTTTTTTAAAAAGTTGCTCCAAAATGCCCTCTGGGATTTGGAGGGCATTTCCACCATGCTTTGAGGATCCTCAGGCTTATGTGGATGAAGAAAAGCTGTTTTTGTTATTGCTGAAATTGGGAAGTTAATAGGAATTGCCTTCTGCTCCCTTACTGTTGTTAAAAATGGCTTATCCTGGACCGAAAATGTCCCCAAATGTACCTATAACATAGCTAAAATGCTCTCATGTTCTCTAGAGGATGTTTGGGGTCATTGGGGGGGGGAATGTGTGGTGGATATTTTCTGAAGGAGTAGATATGAGGGGGCTGCAACTGCCAAGGTCTGAGGGGAACTAATGCAACCCGCTACAGTCACCCACCCATGCTTTAATGAGATACAACTGGAAACTAATGAGATCTCTTTATAAACATGACTTTTTCCTTGTTACACCCTGTATCAGTGGCAATTTCTCTTCAGAAACCAATAGTTATCTCTACTGTACAGCAGAGAGAAAGCCAGCTTGGTAAAATGATTTGAGTTTTGGACTAGGGCTCTGGAGAACAGGGTTCAAATCCCCGTTCAGCCATGGAAGCCCACTGGGTGACCTTGGGCAAGTCCCACTCTCTCAAAGACAAATCCCTTCTGAACAAGTCTTGCCAGGAAAACCCCACGATAGGTTTGCCTTCAGGTTGCCTTCAGTTTAAAGGCACACAACAACATAGCAACTATTCACTAAGGAAGCTGTCTTATCAACAGGCCAATCCAATCCATCAATAGAAATCTCAGCTCACTGAGAGGTCCACAATAGGCATCCAGGCTGCCTCATCAAATGTGTGCTGCCCAAACTGATAGCTTTCCAAAATGGGATTCCTTCTGTCTTGAAGATTTCCTGATAAACTCTTCTCATTTAAGTTCTTAATAAACACCCTATGGTGGCTGCGCACTCTCTCAGACCACTACTACATATTGGCCATCTCTGCACTGGACTGTTATAGCGCTATTATTCCACTTTCAATGTCCTGTGGAATCCTGGGGTTTGCAAAAGGGCCCCTCCCTAAACTGCAAACCCCAGGATTCCATAGGATGTTGAAAGTGGAATGATAGCACTATAACAGTCTAGTGTGGAAATGGCTATTATCAGTTTTAAACAGCTCGGTTTTTTCTTTAAATGGCACATTTTTGTACAGCTATCCACTTAAAAAAAAAAAGCCTTGTGCAGTTTTCCTGCAATAATTTTATTCCGTTTTTTTTTCCTTTAATTGCCTTTTGGTTACCTGAAACAGCATGAAGAGGAGAAGGAAGCAGAAGTAGTACCAGCAACAATAGTAGCTTTTGTCATTAAATGCGTCCACTACAGTTATTTTGACAGGAGTTCGTAACAATTTCTAAATGTGCAATATCTTTTAGTGACAACTTTTTTAGGGATAATTCTTACTATAGGCCATTTCCACACTAGCCTGTTATCGCGAGATGATTCCACTTTCAACGTCCTCTGGAATCCTGGGGTTTGCAGTTTCGGGAGGGGCCCCTCCCGAAACTGCAAACCCCAGGATTCCAGAGGACGTTGAAAGTGGAATCATCGCGCGATAACAGGCTAGTGTGGAAATGGCATATATATTTCCAAGGGAGCGCTCGCTTAACCTCTGTCACCACTTGACTTCGACTCAAAAAAAACCACGACCTTTTTTCCTATTTGCCTTTTTCTTCAAAAGGCGAAGTTGCTACCCCGCTGCCCCCCGCCATAGCCACGCTACCAACTTTTACACCTAAGAGGAAGCCCCGAATACCTTCGCTTTCGATTTTTCGGGACCAAAAGCAAACGTTCGAAGAGACACGTCCTCCGCCCGGCCGCTTTAAGCGGGTTTATCCGGGGCTTCAACGCGCCAGAAAATCGATAGTGCTGCCAATGATAGTATTGGCTTTTCCCAGTAGCGAAAAAGCGGGAAGGAGAGGCGGGTAAGTGCCAGCTTCGCAGTCGTTTTCCCAGAGGAATTAGAATTTGGTGCTTGAGCTTCCGACGCTTTCGCTGTGGATTTTTTTCTTTCTTACTTCCTGTAGTGTAGTGTACATTATGGCCTGTAATGCAACCTCTTTAGAGGGTTTTCTCTGCTCTTTGTAAATGGGAGAAAGTGGAACCCGTGGAAGGCAACCCGAAGGAAGAATCTGTACGTGGGAATTTGGATTGGGAAGCGCCTGACAGAGAAGGAGACCATTTCCCACCGGACCGTTACAGCGCTATTATTCCACTTTCGACCTCCTGTGCCGGCCCGTCCCTAAACTGCAAACTCCAGGATTCCATAGAATGTTGAAAGGGGAATAATGGCGCTGTAACAGTCTAGTGCGGAAATGGTTTAAGCGGCAATTTCCCACTCAAAATTTTGAGCAGGAGGTTTCGAGTGAAGAATCGTCAGGGCTTCCTTATGAGCATGTAGAGTGAGTGTATCCCTTGCTCTGAGAGCATCAAAACTTATTCTGACAGTGAAACTCGAGAAATGTTGGAATAATCCATTGCTCTTGTGGGTTGCCGTCAAAGTATCTCGATGAGGTTTCTTCTGAAAATAGGACGCGGAATAATTACCGTAATGCTGCTGTTCTGTTATTTGATCTGTAGTTGTTTCCTCCCTGGGGGTTGTGCTTCAGTCCCCAGAAGGTGTTGGCGTGAAAACTGCAAATCCCAGGACCCCTGATGAGTGGCTGTGCTGTCTGGGGCTTCTGGGAGGTGTAGTTCAAGTTTGAGAAGCAGTGAAAGAAAGATCATATGGCTCCATCCCTGCCACCCATGTGATGGGGGCACTTGTGGAGGATACAGGTTGTGAAAGTTGTTGTTGTAGACTACAGTAGCAAAATCCCCCAGTCTTCTCTATACCTGTAACTTACGTCTCCCATGATTAGAACCTAGGTCCCATGTCACAATGTCTTGCTGCTGATGACAGAGCTTTGCCACTCTTAGTAAGAATCTAGCTTTTCGTGTCCAGTATTGCTTGGACAGAGTGTTGTAGGGATAGCTATAGTTTGTTGTGAGCCCTGGTGTATCCCCCCTCTTCACTAAGTTATTTTGAAAGTAATGTACAATCAGCCCTCCACATTTGCAAGTTTGACATTCACAGATTTGATTATTTGTGAGTTTTCCAGCCCCTACCCCTGCCCCCCCACCTCAGGTGCTTCTTTTTCAGGGAAACCTTTTCTCTTGGCAGCTTCAATCAGAACATGCAGTTCTTTAAAAACCCACCTCCAATCCACCAGCCACTGCCTGGCCAGCTAAGGACAGCTCAAAGCCTGATTTCTCAGTATCCCAAGCCCTCTCCCAAAGCTCTCCATACACCCAAGGAAGGAGATGGGCAAGAGAGAGGAAGTACCACCATGCAACCATCTCCTTTCCCTGACCTGGTTTAGACCCTGGGTGCCCATTCTCCCCACCTGTGCCTCAGCCCCCTTCCCAGAGACATGCAAATTTTGATATTTGCAAATTTTTCACTTTTGTGGGGGTCCTGTGCCCCTAACCCTAGTGAATGTGGAGGACCAAGTGTATACTACTATGGATCCATGCCTTTCTTTTTCTCTGCTTTCTTTTTCCTCTTTGCAGCATAATTAGCTTCAATATTTCTTACTTTCTTTCTAAAAATACATGTGGTAATACTGTCCACACCCCAAAGACATAGCTAGGATCTTATTTCTGCCCCAAATTATTCCACCAATTTTGATATCCTGTCTCAGTATGAAGTTCCTGTTAGTTGTTCAGTCCAAATCTGGCCTATAGGTGCTTTTATTCACGAGAAAGCATTTCTGGATAACACATGCTATATCACTAATTGATTGGGATTGGTCCTTGTCTGGACAAGGGCTATTTTTGATCTTGAGAACTGCACTCTGTATTGGCTGAGTGGGACAGGAGCTACTTGTGTAGATGCTCCTGTGAGAACACCCTGTTAAGTCCTATTCATACTTTCCCACATATATTCTCCCTCTTCCCCATCTCCCATATCTCTATGCATCAGGATGTGAAGGTTTAAGCATCCCTTTCCCATCTCTTGAGATATAAGAACTGCTGGATGTTGGTGGAAGTGAGAACTTATTCCATTCCACAGCAATAACCACTAAGATGCAAGAGCCATTAGTGAAAAACAAGAACCGTGAAAAGCAGAATAGCATTTTTTTCCTCCTGTACAAAAAGTTGATGGGATGGCTCAATCATCAAGAGTGGCGAAGCATCAGAGATCATGCATACCTGAGCCGAAGGAATCAAACATGTCACAGAATCATAGAGTTGTAAGAGACCACAAGGGCCATTGAGTCCAACCCCATGCCATGCAGGAATACATCATCAAAACATTCCTGACAGATGGCCATCCAGCCTCTGTTTAAAAACCTCTGAAGAAGGAGAGTCCACCACACTCCAAAGCAGCCTATATAGCTTGCATTCCATCCAACCAGTTAAGATGTGTAGGAATCACCACCTCCCCAATGCCTGTAGTGCGTTCACTGTGAATCTAAATCTATATATGTAAATACCTATGTGAATTCATGTTCTGCTTGCCTTTTCTACCTGTGATCATGTGAACTACACAGGCCCTAATACTCACTGAACATGCAGTATATCCTGTGGAAGAGGACATAATGGTGGTTGGAATGTCAATTTGTATCCATATCTCCACTGATTTATACAGATTACTGGATTACTTTGGTCCAGTCAACGTACCTCAGCCTTACTGACCTCATACTGTTGTTGTGAGGATAAAAGGAGGAGCAATTATGTACACTGCCTTGAGTTCTCCAAAAGAAAGACAGGATATTAATAGAGCCAGCGTACTGTAGTAATTAGTGTTATTTCCAGCCCCATTGAGCTGGGCCAGTCAGCTTATCCTGCCTCACTGAGACTTTCTCCCATGTTCCAGTTCTACTATGCCCTAGTAGCATAGTGGTTAAATGCTGGTACTGCAGCCACAAGGTTGGGAGTTTGATCCTGCCAGGCTACAGGTTGACTCAGCCTTCCATCATTCCGCAGGTTGGTAAAATGAGTACCCAGCTTGTTGGGGAAAATTAGCTAACACATTGTAAACTGCTTAGAGAACACTTAGCTGATAAACAGTATAGAAATACACATGCTACTGCTATTATGTATGAACCAATTGCATTGTTTGTTATCAAAATTTCTCCCTTCTATCCTTAATTTTTTATGACCTCATCTCTTGTTGTCTATCTTCATTAGTCTTGGCTCTGTCATACCTCTAATACTAATTTGCTTATTAAATAGCCAGTTCTGTTCTGGTATTTCCCATCACCATGCTTTCCTTACTTCAGTAGTCTTGTTCTCATCTGTCATTACTTTTATCATGCCATTTCTATCAAGGCAGTTGACATGGGCCTAGTTTTACTTTTTCTAATTTGACTGTTTTTTAATTTGTAAATAATGCTTAATAGTAAATAGAAAACAGGAAAAAAATCAGATCCAACCCCTATCCAAAATTACTGTTTTGCTGTGGTCTGTTTGAAATTTGTTGTAATTGTATAGGCATACAATAAAGAGACATGGGGCACCTGAAAGGCTAAGAAGCATAAGCTTTAATGGACTACAACCTGACTACATCAGATATATATGAAGTGTTTAAGGTGCCACAAGACTCTTTCTTGTTTTTGCTTCAGTAGACTAACAGAGCCACCCACTCAGTTCTTCTATGAATAATATAAACCCTCGCTGCACTAACATCAGGATATTTTCTCCATTTTTTTCTGGTCTCACATCTTTCTGCATGACTGTGTTTTTCATCAAAATATTATTTACAATAAATGGAAAACTTTTAAAAATTCCTATCTAACCAATGCTAGAATAAAGTACATAGTTATAATCTTGTTTGTAATCTAAAGCACAATTCTTTGTATGTCTGTTTAGACTTAAGTCTCAGTGAATTCAGTGGAACTTACTCCTAGATAAATGAGTATAGTACTGCTATGATGATCCTTGTAAATAAACTCTTGCTGAACCAGCTCCAGGTGTACACACTTACACCACTGACGTTTATATTTTAGACTGCTGTTTGAAGTGTAACCTTTTCTGCTGCTGTAATGCATAATTCTGAGCTCTCTTTTCATGCAGGAGATTTCTTGGCTTTTTGCACAACCCTTTCCCCAGTATGATTGTTCTATGAAGTATCACTGTGAGCAATAGTATCATTTTAGAGTGTGAACACAAAATTTCTGGGCCAGGAGCAGGATGACAAAGGTTATATGAGTCAGTGGTGTATAGTATTTGTATTCCAGAAACATTTGTGTCCCAGATGATGGGAGGAGAAAGGGACATGGCAAGAATGAAAGATTGTGCAAGAGTTCTTAATACTTTCTTAGGGGCAAGTACCATAGTTGAAAAACGTGTTTGGACCACAGCTTCCAGAGTCTATAGTCCAAAAAGTAACTTTCTGTGGTAATTTAAGAGTGACTGAGTGGAGTGAGGGAAAAACACTTCCATCACTTGCCAATTTCACCACAAATGAGCATGATATCACTATCAAATGGCTATCCTCCAGGGAAATGCAACTGACAAACTGACAAGTTTTCAATTTTCTCTACTTTGGCTTCCTCTGTGCTTTTAATAGCCAAAGCTGCTTCATTTTAAAAATAAAAATGCAAATTTCTTTCACTCTTATTACTCAGTGAACGTACAGTCAGCCCACCACATTTCTAGGTTTGACTTTCAGGTGTGATTATTTGCAAGTTCCTCCAACACCTGCCCCCTTGCCTCAAGTGCTTCTTTTCCAGGAGAACCCTCCCTCTTGACTCCAATCAAACTGAGCAGCTCTTTAAAAACCTCCTTCTACCCCACTTCCTCCTCCACCAACTACAGCCTGGCCAGCTAAGGATGGTTCACAGCCTCATGTCTTAACACCACAAACTGTCTTCTGATGCCAACCCGCACCCAAGGAAGGATATGGACAAAAGAGGGGAAGTAAAGGTCCACAACGCCTACCTACTCCCTTTCCCTGACTTAATTTGGACCCTGGGTGCCTGTTTTCACAATGCCTCAGCCCCCTTCCCAAAGAGAGAAACACACATTTTGAAATTTCAATTTTTCCACTTCTGCAAAGATCCTGCACCCCTAACCTTAGAGAATGCAGAGGGCCAACTGCAATACTTTTGGTTTCATTTCCTGCAACCTTTAATTTGTAGCCAGAGGCATGCAGCAAGAAAATTAAATTCTCTTGACGCAAGTTGCTCAGCTGACAATAGCTTAGCTCAATCCACAACAGCAGCAGCCTCCTTCTCCGCCTCCTCGCAGGTGCAAGTGCCCAGTCTCTCTGTCAGAGAAATTTACTGGCACTCTTGACCACCAGCTATATGTCCATGTCCGGCCTGAGGATTTTCCTCAGCACAAAGGTAGCCTTTATGGTGATCCTATTGGCTGGCCAAGCATCCAAATGGATGACCCCCCACCTCCTTCAGGATAGCCCTCTTCCCACAAACTCTGCTGGCTTCATAAGGGAAATGAAAGGAAGCTGGGGAGACCTGGTCCAGAGGGAGACTGCTAGTTGCCGCATGAAGTGACTGCAGCAGTGAAAGGGGGCTGTGGTGACTTACACCACTGCTTTTTGATTGCTGGCCCAGGGTCTGGCCTGGAATGACAAAGTTCTGTAGAACCAGTAGCAGGTGGGTGTAGCAGATGACATTTTGGATGAACTTGCTTGGGCTGCCCTGCCTGCTACCCTGCAGCTGTTGATTGAACAATGTCTGCACACTGACAGTTGCCTGGAGTGTCATTGGCAGGTGCACCGAGGCCCTACCTCTCAGGTCTCTTATAATCTGCCCAGCCCAACTCCTGTGGCTTCAGTGCTGGTAGCATCCAGCCCCACTACTTCAGAGGAGCCAGTGCAGCTGGGTGGAACGTGTCCATGTTTCTCTCTGGAGGAGAAAAAATGTTGAAGACAGGCTGGGTTATGCTCGGATTGTGGTGTTGTTGGCCACTTTGCAAGGAGTTGTCGTGCCAAACAAAGTGGCCCTGCCCCACTCAGAAATGGGATCCCCCAGGCTTGAATGGACTCCTGAGCCTGGGATGGAGGGATCTGAGTTTGCTTAGGACCCCTAGTGAGACCCCAAGCTGAATCCTCTGCTCCTCTCTGCCCACTGTAGGACACAATCAAGGTCAATCTGTTCAAGTGGGAGCCATGGTAGACTCTGGGGCCTCCAACCTTGCTTTTGCAACCCAGCGCCACATTCCGGTGCAGTGACTGTAGGTGCTTCAGCCAGTTGAGACTGTTGATGGTTGGCTCTTGAGTTCTGGACTGGTGACTCACCAGACCTCCCTAATAACTTTGGAGATCCAGGGCCATATGGAGTGGGTGCAGTTCTACTTGGTGACTGTGCCTCACTTCCCTGTGATCCTGGGAATGCCGCCACTGGCCCGGCATGATCCCTGCATCTCTTGGCAAGGTCCTCTTTGCATTGAAGTACTGACAGGAGCACTGTTGGCTGGACTGCGTGCACGCCACCCCAGAGCTGGACTCTGCAAAGCCGTCAGTGGTATCTACTAACCAAGTCTTTGACTTTGCAGATGTTTTTGACAAAAAGGAGGTAGACTGGCTGCCTCTCCATCAGGTATATGACTGTGCTATTGACCAGTTTGTTATCAATTTATTTAGATGACTTTCTAATTTATTCCCCAAACCAGAAGGCTCATGATGTACACATCAGAGCCATCTTCCACTGCCTCCAGGAGCACCAGCTGTACGCCAAACTAGAAAAATGTGCTTTTCACCTCTCATATATCAGCCAAGGGACTATCACATATCAGCCAAGGGTATAGAGATAGTCCCAGCCAAGGTCATCTTCTGGCAACCTTCTCAGAATCAGAAGGTGGTTCAGTGCTCCCTGGGCTTTGAAAACTTATACTAGCAGTTCATCCCCAACTTCACAACCCTGGCCGCTTCCATCTATGGAGAAAGGTCGTATTTCAGTGATCTCTTGCAGCCCAACAGGCTTTCCAGCAGCTCAAGGAATGGTTCATGTCTGAGGCCATCCTGCAACATCCAGATCCCCAAATCCCCTTCATGGTGAAGACAGATGCTTCAGATGTCACTGTTGGGGCAGTACTCCTCCAGCCTGCATCAGCAGGGTCACATCTTCTGCCATGTGCCTTCTATTTCCACCAGCTGACTCCACCAGAGAGAATTTATACTATTTGATAGAAAGAGCCCTGTACTGGCCATCAGGGTAGCTTTCAAGGTCTGGAGGCATCTGCTGGAAGGGGCTGCCCACTTGTTGGAGGTGCACACAGACCATTGCAACTTGGAATATTTGCAGACAGCCTAGAAACTACTGGTAACCTAGTGACAAAAGTGATGGTCCTTGTTCTTTGTCAGGTTCAGTTTCTGACTATCTTATGTTCCATGCTCCACATATGCTGTCTCCTGGAAGCCTGAGTATGCCTTGTCAGCAGAGGGGGAAGTTTTTTCAACCATCCTCTGCCCAGAACACTTCACAGCAGTCCATGTACTTTTCTGGACCAAATCTGTGAATACCAACAGCAGGATACAGTGGTACAGGCTCATACTTAGGAGGGAGGGCCTTCCTCTTATGCCACCCTGGAGTGGCTTCTGTATCACAGGGGATGCATCTACATTCCTGTGGAGCCGTGTCTGGAGGGGATTTTGCAGCAGTGCCATGACAGCTAACCTGCAGGGCACTTGGGGCTGTACAAAATATTACCCCTCCTCACCTGGGATTTCTGGTGGTCTCAAGTATGGGCGTAAGTGGAGCGCTATATCAAACCTGTCCCACTTGTCACCATGCTAAAGACCAGCTGGGAAGACCTACTGGTTAGCTTCAACCCTTGCCTATTCTTGCAGGACCTTGGTGGATAGTCCCCATGGATTTTGTGATGGACCTTCCCTAGTAAACCAGTCATACCACAGTGCTAGTGGTGGTAGTCCTGTTTTCTAAGTTGGTTCATTTCACTCCATGCTCAGGAGTGCCGACTGCCAAAGATACTACTCACCTAGTCATCCAAAAGATCTTCTAGCTTCACCATTTCCCTGAGGAGATAATCTCAGATTGGGGCCCTCAGTTCACCACTTAGTTCTGGCACAGTGTGCTTCAACAACTGGACATCAGGCTGCATTTGTCATCTGCCTATCATCCACAGGCTGACAGGCAGACAGAGTACACCAACACCACACTGGAACAGTACCTTCATTGTTTCATGAAGTACCAACAGGACCATTGGGTGGAGTTGCTGCCATTGGCTGAGTTCACATATAATAACTCTCTCAATGCCTTGACCCAGCGGACTCCTTTCTTCGCTACCCTGATTGCCTGTTTGAGGCCATGATTCTTCAATCTTCCATCCCAGCGGTTGATCACTGGCTTCAGGAGCTGCAGGCTGTGCAGGCACTCCTCAAGGAGCAATTGGACCAGGTCAAGCGGGATTATAAGAAGTTTGCTGATGCCAAGTGGCAGCCACCACCTCCCTTAGGGTGGGAGATCAGGTCTGGCTCTCCAGCTGCTACCTGCCCCATCATCACCCATGCAGGAAGCACAGGTCAACTCCATGGCTTTCCAGTTGCAGCTGCCCTATAGTTTTTGTATCCATCCCACATTCCACCACTCACTCCTAGCCCCAGTCATGGATACTTGCCCTGATATGGGAGAATGGCCTCACTCCCTCTGGTGGCAGTTGGCAGGGAAGAAGAGTTTGAGATAGTACAGATTCTGGACTCCTGGAGACATCGCAGCTTACTGCAGTACCTCATTGACT
The DNA here is from genome assembly GCA_948474755.1 of Ctenosaura bakeri. Taxonomy (NCBI): domain Eukaryota; kingdom Metazoa; phylum Chordata; class Lepidosauria; order Squamata; family Iguanidae; genus Ctenosaura; species Ctenosaura bakeri. The sequence continues at coordinate 348,000 of CAOLHI010000568.1, forward strand.
GAACAGGGTATGGCCCAGAAGAGCACTCCTGAGAAGATGTCACAGATGTTCACACCCTCAACGTGGTCCACCAGTTCCACCACCATTGTCCCAGCAAGCCAGGCCCTCCTGGCACTAGCGGAGGGGACTGAGAGGAGGAGAGTGGTCTCATGCTCCCATCCCAGGACCCAGACAGGTCCCTTCCCAACAACCACAACATGGACACGTGAATTGGGCAATACTTACTGCAGCCAGCATAGGTGAAAAAAGGGGGAGCCCATGAGACTCAGAGTGTTTATATAGTAAAGATGTATCAGTTAGGCAGACAGCTGGGATTGTTTCTCAGCCAATGAAAAGGGAGAGAGAGGGGAAGAAGCCAGTGCAGACAGTGGAAGCAGTATGCCTCATGTTCATATCTCTTGCTCGCGTTCCTGGAAACATTGGCCCTTGCCTTATGTACGGACTTCGCTACTGAACTGTCGCTCTGAATTTACTGTGGACTCAGACTGTGAAAACAATGACCAGTAACTTGCTAACAAACGGTTATAGACTTTGCTCATGGCTGCTGATAAAAGACTCAAGGCTGTAAATCTTGGCTGGCTGCTGGCACAGGACATGGAGTGACCTTAGGTCAAGCATGAGCTCAGCATAATTCACCTTGTTATGGGAATAGAAGGGGTGAAATAACCTTTTATGTTGCTGTGAATTATGAAAAGAAAGAACAGGAAGTAAATGAAACAAACAGCAATAATCTTGGGGTTCTCTTCTGAACTTTAACCCAGCCCCTTCTGTTAGACTGTTAGTCTGTGTTAAAATGAAACCGATTATAAATTTATGTTGACTACCTTTATTAAAGCTGGGCACTCAGATGCAGAAAAATACCCTGTTCTTTTTTTCAACCTAGACTGGTAATAATCACTCTCAACATCCCAAATAAGGTAGAGGCAGCTGGAGAGAATTTGCCAAGTAGGGTTGCCAGAGTGAAAACTGGAGATGACTTCTGTCCTTTAATGGTTGTGTAGAATGGGAAATTTCATCAGGTGCTGCCTGGTTGCATGTTACATGTCTCAAGATGCTCAAAAGATAGTTGTGTTAGTAGAAAAGCACAACATGTTTTGGCCTGTGTGTACTCTTAAGGCCTTTTTCCCGTGGCTATTTGGAATCAAAGCAAGTTTGATTCCAAATGCAGGTATACTTCAGTTAATGACGTAGATGTGTCATTACTTCTTCAACAGAAAATTTTGGTACCAGTGATAGAAATAACATACAAAGTATAAGGAAAGGTTCCTGCACCCCCAAAAAGAAGAGCAGTTCAACATGTTTAAACAGGCTTTTTATTCAAAACTAAGAACATGCACATGAGAAATGGGGGGGGGAAGCCAGGTAAGCATAAGTAGAAGAAACATTTTGAACCTTCTACAAACCACTTGAAAGCTTCTTCCAAAATGCATCTGGAGTTTTTTTTTTTCTCTTACACTTCCCTCTTTTCTTATGATTTCCATTATGAGGGCCATATCTGTGCTATTTAACAAACTGGGAGAAGAGGATGAAGTATGCTTATCTGCTTTCCCCCTTTTTTTCTGTTTTCTATTCAGGCATGCTCAATAAGAGATTCTGAAAGCAGCTGCTGTTTACCTTGGCAGGAGAGGGCCTTCTCAGTGGCTGCCCCCAGGCTCTGAAACTCCCTTCCCAGAGAATCATATTGGTACCCTCCCTGCTGTCTTTCTGCAATCAGGTAAAGATGATGATGATGATGATTGTCATTGTTGGCAGGGACACAGAGCTACAGTAGGATTGTCTAGTGTAGAATGGCATTCTTTTCCAGCTCAAGCTTTACTGTATTGTTTACTGCAGACACACTGCTACAGCCCAGCACTGAAAGTCTGTCTTTCTAGCCCTCCTTCACCATCCTCTCAGTGCCAACTCTGCTAAAAATCACACAGTTAGACAGAGGACAAGGAAGAAAAGAGGGGCTGGAGGGACATAAAAAGACTTTGTAAAAATGATAATTTTTGTCAAAGGCTTTTTTAACTGAGGTATGACTGTAGGCCTGTGGAAAGGCTTCAACAGCACAGATAGGCTGAAATGCATGAGACTTTTTTGCTAATAAATCAGCCAACTTTCAGCATCTTAAGAGATGCTTATTCTTCTTTGGATTTCACTGGATGCCCCCCGTTTCTGCTTCTTTTTTCCTCCACTTTTGGAAATACAGTTCTTTCTGTTTAAGTGCTTGGTAGTAGATTTTGGTTATGATTATAAATTAGAAATTCTTCTTTTGATAGCTGTATATTTGTTCAAGTTTTCATTTTAGTTTTGAAGTTATTTCAGGTTTTGTTCTTTGTAAATAGCATGTCTCCTGTAAGTGAAAAATCGAGAGATGAATCTTTAGATGCAAACAATGGTAAGTATTTGTATTTGTTGTGCTAAACCTATTAAACTACTTCTAAAGATAATTACAAATAATTATCAGAATTTACAGAGAGATGTTCTCAGTATGAAGCATATGCTTTGCATGCAGAAAGTTTAGTGCCTGGCATCTCTCCATTTTTTTTTTTTTTTAAAGAATCAAGTAGCAAAGATGGGAAAAACTTCTGCCTGAGACCTGGAGAAAGATTGCTACTTACAACAGACATTTACTTAGAAGAATAAAATAAATGTCCTAGTCTAAAGCAGCATTCTGTGTTCTTATAAAGGTCAAACAATGTATAAAGTTACGTACATATTTTGCATTTAACATGCACATTTCTTAAAATGGAAATAAGAGTTGTTGGGAAAGCTAACAGCTAGAAGCTGACACAAAGAGAGGGGTTTAACCTTTTCCTTCCCTCGTGGGAAAAAAGCACTGCGTTGAACTCACTGTGTGCAATGGAAGACATGTTCCTGCTACAGCTTTCCCCTCTCCGTCCTTTGTAATTAAAATAATAATGTCACCTCTAGTGAGTGCTAGAGCACTGTTTGATGTTGTAAGGACTACAGAAAAGGCATATGAACTGCTTTAAAAACATGAAATACTTTGTATACATGCTAGTATCAAACCGTAACTTTACAAGCTCACCTTACATAAGCCCTATGTCTCATAGACTTTCAGACAAAGTACTTGCTTTGAAAGAACTGATTTTTGGCTAAGGTGAATACTGAATTAAAGTAGCGACTAGAAATTATTCCCCCTTTGTACAAATTGCATGACTTAACTTGTCCCCTTGATTGTCAAGCTAGAAACAGAACAGGTGCATAGAAAATGGCATCTGAGGCAGCAGACCCTTCTAGTAATCAGTTTTGAGTGGTATGGCCCATTAGCTGTAATTTGATTTTCACACAAGACATCTTCCTCTCCTTATTTACAGAGTTTTAAGGTGAGTGGGACTCCAAAAGATATTTTATTTAAGTATTTTTGTTTAGAATGTCTCAACCCAGAAGAGCTCCCTGGGCAATGCCCAGCAAAACAAAACAGATGAGAGAAGTAAAACCACTCATTTAAACAATTAAATTAGTATTTAAATACGTGCACCTAAAACAATCAGAAAAGTCACTCTGTACTGGACCAAAGGTTGTATAGAACAGTGCAGACTTAGTTGTTTGCCAGAAGCTCAAAAGGAATGAAGCATCCTGACTTCCCTTGGGATGGAATTCCACAACCAGGTGTGTTTCCTCTTCAGTTTTCCAGCATGTTGAAAACAGAACTATTACAACAAGGAAGAAAAATAAAGTACCCCAAACAGAGGAGAACAATCTTGAGTCTTCTTCAGTAAATAGTGAGTACAACTAGAGTTATCAATGATATTTGAGCCAAATTTGGCTCCTGGTTCTTTCAGTCACCCATCTAGAGACAAAAGATTGTTAAGTAGATGACACCTTGTTGGGATTCCACTTTTCAGGCTAGGTTTCAGAGTTACTGGAATTCAGCCTGTCACTCCATTCTCAGTTTGGACTTGCAGAAAAAGTAGTTGATCATCAGGGCACTGATTGTGTCTTTCCCATGTGAACTGTGTGGGACATATACTTTCTAGTTTAGTTGGCTCTGGTGCATAAATGAAATTACCCAAAGCCAATATCTAAACACATGACCCAAACTTTCTGCTTTAGTTTTGCTATAGGTCATTTTATACATAATAATTAGTAACTTTTGAGTTTTTCACCCTTGTGCCTTACACTACTTAGCTGAACATTGAGTACTTGTGTAATTGCGTCTTCATTCAAAATGTGCCCGTGCATATCCTCACTGGTCCAACATGCCAGAAATGGCTGTGTCACAGGTATCCAAGTCAGGACAAGGCACCCTGTGTTTTCCAGAGGAAAATGGCATATATGCCACAAGGAGGGGGTTTGAGATACAAAAGAGTGATTAGAGAGAATGAACGGAGTCATTTAAGAAGTGCAGAATCTTTTTCCCATTCATATGAGAATATGAATATGTATATGTCACCTTTTTCCAAAAATGGAGCTCAGAGCAGCAAACAATAAAGTTCAATGGAAAATACAATTAAAATACCAAACAAATTCAAATATTATAATACAAATGAATTAAAAATCCATTTTGAAACACATCAACAAAGAATGTATACAAAATGCAAAGTTCACCTGCTAGAAAGTCCCTTCCTTAGCAACCAGTCAGTTGCCCCAGCTCCACCTGAATGTAAAGATCTTTGCCTGCTGAGAGAGCGAGAGATCAGCTTAACCTCCCTGAGTTTGACAGCCTTTGTACAGACACTGAGAAATTCCTGTTGCATTTCACCAGAGAGATCTATGAGAATAGCAGGACTATGGGCCTTCCCCAAAGATCTCAGTGCTTCGGCTGGCTCATATTAAAATGGACATGGTTCCATGCCCTGTCTCCTGTGTCTGGGAGACTGAGGGTACTTTGTCATTTGTCAGCTAACTGATATCTATCTGGAGTTAGCTCTAGTCACCCTCTGGTTACCCAGGCTTCCAACTTTTGAACAATGGTATTATCCAGCTAGGCAGATTAACATCAACACTCCCTTTAAGTATCCTTAAGCACTAGAATTTTAGGAAATTTGTAGTGGGAAAATGAATATGTGTCTTTATGCTGTTCTGTGTTTTATTTATACAAAGCAATGATATACATTTCTACATTTCTTGGGAAGAGCATTCACATGCTCTAGGTAGATCACTTCTATAAATTCCTAGTAGAAGTTTATCATATTACATTGACATCTCCATCTAGGTGTGTATCATTTACCATAGACTTTACATAGTTTAGGAATCTTAACACAATATGCATATCACCTCTTATAAGGAACATCTCTCAAAATTACAAGGCACATGATAGTCTTATGTTGCCATCTTATACAATATGGCTTATACATGACTATAATATATTGCTTATACATGAGCATAACATTTTGCACATTACATCCCACCCATTCTGGGATGGCCTTCAGCTGAGCGGCCTTGTGTCTTCTGGCATGATCTATTAAGAGACCAGCCTCTTTGGCTCATTCAGTCACATTCTGTTGGGAATGCTTTGCACTATGTCCTGAAGTTCCCCGCTAGCAAGTTTAAGACTGAACCCTTGATTATCAATGCTGCATGTGGTCCTTTAGCCAATCAGTGGTTAAGGGGCCACATGCTGCTGGCACGCACGCACATCCACACACACTTATATTTCTTGTACTGTGATGCCACCAGGAGAAATGCTTAGGGGAAGGGAGCTATAGATTTCTCTTACATAAGGGTTGACATTATTTACCCTCCCTCATCCCCAGGAATGGCCTCATTTTCTAATTCTAAAATGGCTTCGTTTCCTAATTGTGGAGTGAGTAAAGCTGTGGGCATGGTAGTGTTGTTTTTTCTGAAACTCTGGTCTTAGTTGTGTTGGCTAGTAGAAAGTTGAGGAATGTCTCTAGCTGCTTCTCTTTTGAGCCTGCTGTGTACTTGCATGGAACCACCAATTGTGTGTGGTGCAAAGCCTCTCTCCCAACAAAAGAGCTCAGACATGTGCACAAAAGGGACCTGCTTTTTGGAATGGCTTCAAGGCCTCAATTACAACCAAGGACAGTCCATCTGGAAGGTATCCTATTGGGGAAGAGGGGGTGGGGAGAGTAGCAAAATATTTTTTTTTACCATTTTCTAAAAATTAAATACATGCTTCCAACATTGCCATGGAGAATTGATTTCCTCACAGCCAAGATCTTTCAGTCAAAAGATACATCATAAAGTTCTGCACAAACAGAAATACATTGCTTCTCCCCTTCTGCAGGACTCGCAGTCCTTTTGCTCCCCGACAGCCATTTTGTGGCCAATGGAGGGTGGTTGGAGAAACAGCTGGCAATGTGCCTATAACCATATGCACAATATTGTCATGCTCTGGGACCTCCAGAGGACTGCTGGGAGATACTGGAAAATGCCTTTATTATTCTCAAACATTTCTTTGGTTACTAAGTTTTGGTTATTATGTAAGGGAAGTGGTGAAATTTTTCCTCCACAATGACCAATAATCAATACACAGCTATGGCACTAACAGAATGCCAACCCATGTTTTTTCTTGTGAGGGGTGACCTGTGCCATGTTAAGCTCAAGAGAAGCCTTTTTTTTCCAACCAAGACCTAAACCTGAACTTCTGGTAGGAGAAATCTCTGGATGTTTTGGTGATGCACAGGGAATGCAGCTGTCCAAGGTCCCATGGGGAATGCAGCCCCACTCCCATCCCACCAAGTTGCATGTTGAAGAGAGCATTCCATTCTGAGCACATTTCTGTGGCTTAAACAAAGGACTGTTCTGTCCAATGGAGGGCACTAAGGACCCTTTGAATCTGGTTGTAAATTGAAGAAGGCTGAATATAATTCTTACGTTTTGTCTTTATCTTTGAATGTTTCTTCTTTTTAGTTTTAAATGTCACGTAGAGTTTTGTTTCCTTTAATAAGTGCAATTTTATTTTTCAGTTCCAAGTCTGCCTTACATTTTTTTGATGAGGCATTCATTAAGTATCTAATTATTGGTGACAGGTGATCAATGCTTTTATAAGTTTTTAAAAAGTTTTATGACTCTTTCCCTGGCTGAAATAACAAAAGAAGGCAATTATGGATATTGTGTATTGAGTCATAGCATTACATGCCTCATGAAAATGCAAATTAGAGAAAAATTCAGAGCAATCTTGGACAGTTTTTTTAATTATACTGTGGTTAAAGTTCACCTGGGCAGCCAAGAGCAGATAGATTGCTTTGTGGGTTATATCTGGATTTGGGGTACCAAGATATAAACTGGAGGTGAAACTACACATAGATGAGTATGGTTTTGATTGATGATTTTCTTAAGGAATAGCACCTGCTGATAGAAAGAAAAAGAGAAAGCGCCGAAAAGTTTCAGTTGCCAGCCAGAGAAGAACACGCATTCAAAAAGTATCAGTTGCCAGCCAGAGTAGAACATGCATTCAAAAAGTATCAGTTGCCAGCCAGAGAAGAACACGCATTCAAAAAGTATCAGTTGCCAGCCAGAGAAGAACACGCATTCAAAAAGGTAAAGATAATGATCTGGTGCCATTTAATAAGCTGTGTACATTCAGAAAGATAATGCAGTGCTGTAGAAGATCACAACCTCTTTGGAATGCTGTTAGATATATTGGTATTGAATTAACCCTTGCCTTGCACTCATTCTTCTCATTGTTTAATTTGTACTGCAGTAATAGTCATTAGATTGGCTGATGTCACTCCTTATAATGCCAACTACATAAAACTTTTTTCCCCAGTTCTCTCTCACAGTAACTTCAGTCTTCTTAAAAGTGAACTGAAGGAAACAAAAACTGGGGAGAAGCCAGTATAATAATCAGAGGACAGGAATGCACCTTGAGACGTCTTTCCTGTTTTCTGCTAAAAATGAACTAAGTCATTGAACATTTCCTCACTAGACTGTTACAGCACTATTATTCCACTTTCAACATCCTGTGGAATCCTGGGGTTTGCAGTTTAGGGAGGGGCCAGCCAGCCCTTCCCTAAACTGCAGACCCCAGGATTCCATAGGATGTTGAAAGTGGAATAATAGCGCTGTAACAGTCTAGTGAGGAAATGGCCATTGTCAAGTGATTTGAAATAGTCTATCCCAGTGGTTCTTAATCCAGAGTCTGTGGACCTTGGGCTTCTATAGAGTCCTGCTGCTGGACATCAACAGCAGTGGCAGCAACAGGAACCCAGCACTGGGGGGCATGTGGGTGCTGAAACTGCTCCCTCATTTGAAAATGAGGGAGCAGTTTGGGCATGCACACACACTTGCCACCATGTCCTTCGGAGCCAGCACCCCCTGCTGCCACATCCCTGACAAACTATGACTCTGGACACCAAGATCTGAATTCCCACTTGCAAGTTGTATTCTCTTATCCTTAGAGAAAGGCAAAAGCAATAAATCTTGTCAAGAAAACCCCCATGATAGGTTTGCCTTAGGGTCACCGTAAATCAGTTTTCAAAGGGGAGACCCCATGATGTCTAGAAACAACGTCATCGTGTCAAGGGCACTTTGTTGTTCTGTGCCTTCAAGTCACTTGTGACATATGGCACTCTAAGGTGAACCTATCACAGGGTTTTTGTTTTGTTTTATTTTGTTTTTTGGCAAGATTTGTTTAGAGAGAATTTGCCTTTGCCTTCCTCTGAGGCTGAGAAAATATGACTTGTCCAGGATCACCTAGTGTCTGAGCAGGAATTTGAATCCTAGGCTCTAGAAGCCCTAAATAAATAAATAAATAAATATTTAAATATAAATTTAGATATTTAAATCTTGATTTAAGTCTTGGGGGTCCTTGGCAACAAATTATATTTACAGGGGGATACTAGTAAACAAAAGGTTAAGAATCACTGATCTATCCTATATCACATTTATACAGGGCAAGACTGTGGTCAAATTAAATTATTGTCGTTTTCTAGGAAGTTCAGATACAGGAACTCTAACCTGTGCTTTTAATTATTGATTTCATGTAGGAAAAAAGATACAAATCAATAAAAGCTGTGTTTCGGAATTTCCTGGGACCCAGACTGGATGTCCACTGTGGAAAAGCTACAGGTGTTTTGCTTGTACAGAAAATGAAAAAAGGTATCCATTGTTTTGGAAGAGTACCATTAAACCTATTGAAGGGGTTTAATACCAATAACAGGTTAAAATATTTGAGATGGGGGAATTGAATCTATGTAATTAGTACATTTGGAAATAGCGAATCAAGGCACCTTCGAAAAGACAGAATATAATAAATCAGTAACACAACTGAGCTTTTAGTCATTTTAAATCTCTCTTAATTCATAAATACACGAGTGATTTCCTCAGTAACTGTACCAAAGAATCATCATACTGCAGACACATTTTCCCTGCTTTCATTCAACATGATATTACTGCTTGTAATGGCTCTCTATTTGGAAGTTCTGGAATGACTAGCCATACAGTTTCAAAGAAAGCCAGTTCAAATTCTCTTTCTGCCCCACATAGAAGTTGAGGGAATGAACACTGTGCACATACTATTGCTGTCCTTGTTCAGATGTAAGCAGGATGTCTTTGGCCTGCAGAGGATATTAGAGGTCTCCATAGATTTGTGGCACTGTAAGCTGTGCATTGCATGCCCCACAAGAAGCAATTTCCACCCAGTCCTTAACTGCTGCTTGGTAGTAGTGGATTGTAAGAATAAATAAATATCCTGTTTTATGTTTCAGGCACTGATCAGTCACAGTCCAGTAATGCAGTATGCACAATAGCTTAAACTGTAATTTATGTCTGGTTAAGCCCAAATTGCCATGTTCTGCAATACAATAAAAAAGCAATGAAATACTTGTTCCTTCTTACAAACAAATATTTGGACAGTTGAACATAACCAGCACATATAGGACAAAGGAAAAGTTCAGTAGAGGAGCTATTGCTATATGAAAACAGAGAGAGCAAGATTTTTATTTTATTTTATTTTATTTCTATCTGCCTTTCTCCCAACATAGAATTCAAGGCAGCTTGAATTATTTTATTGGGGTGGTAGGGAGTCTTTCTCTCGTTGTTGAGTTTTGCTGAATGGGAGAGACCCATGATTAATGTGACTACCATATTTGTTTCAGATGTTTCAGAGAAATGTATTGAGGCTTCTGATGGAACATTGTTCACACTGCGAGAATTTGAAATAAAAGGAGGACGTGCAGGTTGGAAATCGTGGAAAAGAAGTATTTACTATAATGAATCCCCACTAGAAAAATTGATAGAGGTATGTAGTTGATTTATAATACCTTTAAATTCCACTAACAACATAGGTCAGGTTCTTTTTAGGACTGACTCACTCATATGTACCTCACTGCACTTTATCAGCTTCTTTAGCCCGGTCTTTTTTCTGCAGGAACAAGGACTTTTCAGTGGTAACTCGTCAGGTCTAGAAGTTTTTCTTTAGATTCCACCCTTTCAGTCTTTAGATGTGAACTGCAGAATTTTAAAACCTTTGGAAATTAAGCTTTTGCTGCCTCTAGCACTGCTTTATTCACAATATTTTTACTGTAATGTTTGTCACTGACCTAAATCCACTTGATAGTCCCAGTTACAGGAATTCACATAAGTGTTGACTTATCACTTTACTGTTAATTCCCTGGCTCTGCTCTAGGAGAGGCTAGCAATTGTATCTATTCTGAACAGGATCTACATAATTATTGTAAGTAAATCAATATAGAAGTAGATGGACAGGTCATTCTGATACAGGTGTACCTCAGTAGATGTGTTCCAGAGTATTACTTCTTTAACAGAAAATTTGATGACGGATGCAGAAATAACATCAAAAGAAGAGAGAGAGAGATTCCAACACCACAAAAAAGAAGAACAATTCAACAAATTTTGGTAGCCCAAGTCAAGTAAACCTTGCCTAAGTGGAAGAAACATTTTGAATGTTCTACAAACCATTTGAAAGCATCTTCCAAAATCCATCCAGAGTTCATTTTTTTCTTACACTAGCTGCTTTTCTTACGATTTCCATTTCATGGATGTATCTATGCTATTTAGTATACTGGGAGAAGATGATGAGGTACACCCATCTGATTTCCCCTTTTTTCCCCTCTGTTTTCCTGTTCAGCCATGCTTAATAAGAGATTTTGAAAGCAGCTGCTGTTTACCATGCCTGTTGTAGGCAGGCACAGGCAGCTACAGTAGGATCAGGTAGAATACAATCCAACCCTTTCCAAGCTCAAGCTCTGTTTATAGTGGATGTGTTGCTGCAATCTGACACTGAAAGTCTGTTTCTCCAGCCCTCCTTCTTTATCCTCCCAGTGGTGATACTGCTAAAAAAAACTTCAACCTAGAGAGCAGGTCAGGAAGAAAGCAGGGGTTCAGCGGTGTTAAAAGCCTTTTAAAATGGAGCTTTATTGTCAGAGGCTTTGTTAACTGAGATATGCCTGGATATGCTAATTAAAAGCTGAATGTATATTCTGTGGAGGAATGTGAACAAATACATATGGAAAATAATAAATGTAACCTTTTTAGCTTCTTAAATTCTCATGGTATTTTTGGATTATCACTCTTCAGAGTAATGCTAACAAACTTGGTGTTTTTTTCAGGCAGGAAAACTTCCTAATCCAAAACGCTGTTGGAAAAAAAGGTAATGATTGCTGGACCGGATTGGTATGCTAGCCACTAATACTGAAAAAGAAAGTTAAATGTAGTCTAGCTCATGTACTGATTTTCAGATTTTCCTACATGATATTAGGAGAAGCTCCTCCCTCTTTGTATCTATCATCATGTCAGATTGGTGCTGACTTCCCAGGAATGCCTTTTTACTTCAAATAACCCTTCTATGCTATTTTCTCATATTGCTTCCATCAAATCGCCTCTCTTTTATCAGTGTTGTGGTCTCCATTTCTTGGTGCTGAGCAAAGAAAACAGCCCTTCCTTCAGCTGATCTACATGGGTCAGCTCAGGATTAGGGGCTGTGAAAGGGTGCATACATGGGTATAGGGAGATGTGAGAGAGTTATGTGGCAGCACCTGCTTTCTGCTTTGCAGATATGCAGCCCCCAGGAGATTTCTGGGATAGCAGTCTGACCTTTGCAGCATAATAGAGTCCCCACCCTGGCTTTAAGCAAACGGGTTCTGTGAGAGTGATTCTTAGAATTCTCTTGGGTATTGTATGCTCATCTTCTGAGGGGAAGGTCCTGTCATGTTCTGAATACCCAGATTGTATCCTTCAGAATCTCAGACTGTGAAGATTCCCTTCACCACTGGACCTTGTGAATGGAAAGAATATTTGCTATTACTCATTTCCTAGCTGATAAAATAAAATTTAAATTTAAAAAAATAAATAAAATAAAAATGGTTTCCTATACTTGGACAACTTAGCTGGGAGGAATAAGTCTCAGTCACCAAGAACTTTGTGTCATTTGCACATGGTATTCACACATCCTAAAGTTTTTTTGGGAAATTATTCTTCTCAGAAATACATGTGGGAGGGGGTTACACAAAATTGTGGTTTTTGCATTAAAAAACTCATTTTTCACACACACAAAAATCAGATTCCAAAAACACACATTATTTTTTGTGTGGAAGTATGGTATATTTCAGGAAACAAATGATTTTGTTTTATGCATTAAACCTACAATTTTTATACAAAAAAGCCATGTTTATGTCTGCATAGCATAATTTCTCAGAACATTTCAGGATATGCAAATACTGAATGAAAACTGAAGAAATATTCATTTTCTTCTGCTGTGAAGAAAAAACTATGGATTTTTTTCATCCTCAAATGTTAGGACAAAATAGTTTATGGTTTACTTCTCTCCTAGCTGTGCCCTGTTTGAACTTTCATATTTGAACCAAGACTTTCCTTAGTTTGTGCCTTGTACAGTAGTAAGGACAGATGAAAAAACATTGAGAGCAAATTAAGATTTTGAATAGTTACTTCCCCTAACTGTGGAGATCATACCTGATACTTACACTAGGGTTTCTTCTGGTGTGGTCGTCCCACCACATCTTCAGGTACATGATCTTTGTCATGAAAACCAGAGAGAGGATAACAATGTGAAGCTGGGTTTTTCTAAAGAATTTGGGGAAACGTGCTACTATTTCACATCATGTCTACCCTATCAGGGTTTACTTCTCACTGACCCAAGTGTTATTACAGAGAAGCCGGTAGGTCCTCAATACTGCTTCCCTCACACTGTGTTTATGGGAAGGTTCTGAACACATGATTCATATGACTGAAGCCTCTTTTCTTTTGTAACCACAACTCCTGAAGGTATAATATATCTGGGACTAGTGTGAAAAAAATCCAGGAAGAGCATGCTGCAGATTGAGAGCATCTGCCCTGCATGTAGGATGTACATTGCCAGTCCCAACATATTCCACTCATAAATCTCATCTGTCTTCCGATTGCTTCTTCTGATTTTTTTTCCCTTCTTGACACAAAAAACTGGAATGGAGAACAATAATTTCACAACATCTTCTAATTGACAGCAATAGGAGTCCTCTGTTTGGAAAGACCCTAAAACTTGCATTTTTCATTAACAACTTTTATGACTGCAACAAGAGTCAAAACCTGTGATAATTCTGGACTTCTGGGCTTATTTTTAGCTAAACAGCACAGCTTACAGAACAAAGTGGAATCACTTGTAACTTCTTTTATTTGACAGAGAAAAACTCCTTCAAGACCAGTTCACCAATCACCTCAGTTCCAATCATCAGGTCAGTGACAACTTCGGAGTATGTGTGTGCGCACGCATGCATGCATGCACACAGTGGTAGGACTGTTGTAGGAAGACACAGGGCTACATCCCTGTACATGCTATCACTTTTGACCAGGGGTTGGAAAATTGATCCCCTCTGACTTGGTTGGACTCTAGCTCCCATCAGCCACAGGCAGCCCACCCAGTAATCAGAACTGTGCTTCAGTAACAACTGGAGGGCAACTGGTTGCCCAGCCTTGCAATAAGTTGTCAAGTTTTGTTTCACTAACTGACAAAATTTGTGTTGTATGTCCCTGATCTCTGTGTGCGTATTTCATTTGTGTCTCAGAGGCAGGAGAATTATAAACGGAATGTCCTGTACAAATAGAAAAACTTGTAAATATACATCATTTCCAGTTTTGCCTTATAGGCAACCATATTCAGATCAGGAATGTAGTTTCTTTTGCATAGGAAAATTTTACTTGTTCTCATGTGCCATCAAGTTGGTTTTAACTTATGGCAGCCTATGAATGAACAACATCCAAGGATCATCCCAATCATCGGCCCTTTTCGCACGGGCTTTCTGTCGCACGACAGCCCCATGAGCCTCGCGGGAGTGGGAGCGTCACTCTGCACGACGCACTCCCACTTCCACCACGCTCACGGGGCTGCAGCGGCGCAATCGCGGGTTTTTTGATTTTCACCTCAAAGCGAAAGTCCCCCGCGCTCGCGCAACGCTCCCGGCGCCCATGCGCACTTACCTCCCGTGCGGAGCGTCGGGGAGGCGGCCGGGTCGCGCTTCCTTCCCTCCGCCCCTGTGGAAGGAAGGGGCAGGGCGAGGCACTAGCGTGACGGACGCAACAGCCTCCTGCTTCGTGCGAGCGGGGGGACGGGCGCAATAGCCTCCTGCTTCGCGCGAGCGGGGGACGGACGCAACAACCTCGTGCTTCGCGCAAGTGGGGGGGACAGACGCGACAGCCTCCTGCTTCGCGCTGGGGGGGCGGCTCACGCCAGCGTCCTGCTTCACCCAGGGGGAGGGCGGCTCGCGCGAGAAGGCTCCTCCAGGAGGCTGCCGCTTCCCCCTCGTTCCTTCGCCTGTGGAAGGAACAAGGGGGAAACGGCAGCCTCCCGGAGGAGCCTGCTTGCGCGAGAAGCCTCAATGCGAAAAGGGCCATCATCAGCCCTGCTCAGGTCTTGCAAACTAAGGGCCATGGCTTCCTTGATTGAGTCAGTTTATCTGTAATATAGCTCTGCAATCTGATCCTTTAGTCAAGCAGATAGCTATGTAGTCACCTGGCTTCCATTTAATTGAGCCTTATAGCAGCTTTCCAGAATCCTTCCTGTAGTTTTCACTCTGCAGACCTCTGTCACCAGCTTCCACCCAAACTTGCTCCTTTCCCAAAGGGTGCTTTGGGCATCTATCTCTTCATCTGCAGACCAGCTTTATTTTAGCTGTCCATGCACAGATTGCACCTTTCTGACTGCATAGCATTTGAGGTCTTGCAGGGAGGGAGCCTCAGGCAATCTGGGCAATCAACCAGGCATAACTGCAGTTTGTTATGAGGCAAACACACAGCCTCCTGCAGGAACAATATGCTTATAAGGAAAAGGAGCTTATAATAAATTGGATCAGCAGCAAAAAAAACACAACCACACTTTTAAAGAAAGAGATACTATTCACTGCCGTTTGAAAGCAGATAGGGAAGTGAGCCTGCGGTGACTCCTGGCATATAGGTCAGAGATTTGGAAAGGGGTGTGTTTGTGAAGGAGCTTGGGTGGAAGGCTTGTGGATGCACAGAATTATGTGAGGGTGATCCTGTGCTGCTTCTCTTACTCCACAGATACCATGACTGCAACTGTGGTGCCACAAGAGTCATCTTGGGCTGCCAGAAAGGGGCGTTACCCATTCAGACATGCTAAGAAGATCTCTTCCCCTGACTCAGCTTCTACTCTATTTGTAACCTGTAGAGACAGCCTAGAATGGGCCACATCATTAACAACATCAGAGTCACCATCAGAGGGTGCTGAAATTGTATCCCAACTACTGTCTGGGTCCACAGATACCATGACTGCAACAGAAGAACCACAGGAACCAGGCAGGGCTCCTGAGAAAATTGCTTCCCAGTCTGTTGACAATCTGTCCTCTGTCCCAGTCCCAGCATCTTGTACTCCAGCTGCCACAAACAGTGAGTGTCTGATACAAGCCACACCTTTAATGGATGCTTCATCCCGATCTCTTCTGATAGCTAGATCCTCAGATCTGGAACCTAGAGTAATACTGCACCACCTCCCACTAGCCATAATTGCTAGAGCAAGTAAGAAGCACCTGTTGGAACCAGCACAGAAGACCCTATGGCCTGTCTCCAGAGAAGCACATTGGAGATCATTCCTGTCTAATTGTAAGGAGTCACATGTTGTGTGAATTTATTGTCTGCAGGCACTGTGCTTTAACTAGTGCCTACTGTGTCTGTGTGACTTGCATTTTGGTTTGATGGAGTGAGATCTTCTCAGCTCCAGCAGGCTGGAGGAGCAAAGGTAGATAGGATGGCAAAAGAATAACTTGCACCCAATATGGCATGTGGGAGACCCTGTGGAATGGAAGCAGCTACAGGGCAGTCAGCTCTTTCTGAGGAAATGAACAGATCATCATGTCCAGTCTTACCAAAGGCCCATTTGGGACTAAACAGACCTCAGGGATTACTCTGAGGGATACTCTGAGGTACTCTGAAATGGCCAGTTATTCCCCTAGAGCAGGGCTTTCCAAATAGTGTGCCGTGACATGTTAATGTATCGCCTGCAGCGTGTAGGTGTCCCACCTATAATCCCACCTATAATCTTGGAAATGTATGTTATTATTTATGAATTATTTATAAGTCATATTATTAATAAATAATAAATAATAAATTATTTATAATAATAATTAATAATAATAAAAATAATAAATTATTTATAAAATTATTTATAAATCATATTTTATATATATAATATATTTTTTATTTATAAATCATATTATTTATAAATCATATATTTAAAAAATATATGAAAGATTTTCATGAGATATGTTGTGTCCCCATACATTTTGTTATTAAAATTTATGTATGTGTCTGTATCTCTTATAAGAGGTTAGTTTAACCTCCGGTTTGCTAGTAAAACTGAATTACTGTGTTGCAAAATGATGCATGTCTAAAAAAGTGTGTCGCCAACATAAAAAGTTTGGAAAGCTCTGCCCTAGAGGGTGAAGTCTGCAGGCCCCCATTTAGGCAAATGGGGGCCTGCAGGCTTCATGCTACACTTTGCACCAAATTAAGATAGTTGCTTGATCTAGTCTTCCTATCTCTTTCCTACAGCATCGCGCCTAAGAACTAACATCATGAATAGTTTACATAAAATGATGAATGGTTGCCAAACCTTGGAAAGGAAGCTCCAGGACGTAGAAGGTCACATGGGTCGCCTTGAGGAGGAACAGAAGCAGCTAGAACAAGCTTTGAATATATCTAACTTGCAAAAACGGATGAATGATATCATTCACCAACAAGCAGAGCTGAAAACATCACTACGGAGGATCGTGGCAACCCTGGGCCTGGAAGAGCCCCAGCTATAAGGAAATGTGCTGTTTGCCCCCCCCTTGTCCTTTTCTTTCCTCTGTTACTCCTGGCATACTTCTCCTGAAGTACTGAAGTGATGTTCTAGTAAAATCATTATGCACTCTTTTCCTCTTTAAAAGTTGGCAATTCAGTCATTTACAGGTAACTAGTGGCAAGAGGGGTTCATATTGGCTGTGCAAGGAGGATACTGAGGTGGGGGGTATCTGTGAAGGTACAAGATATACATCTGCAGGTAGATCATTCACCCTTGACCTAATGCAGCATGGAATTCATACAAAGGGGAGAGCTCGTGCTGTACTTTTATGGGGGGACACATGGAACATTGTGCCTTTCCTAGTATTGGAGATAGTATAAGATGTAGAAAACCCATTTTGGAGAAATTGTGACATCTTTACCATCTTCATAGTATTTTTAATGCACAGATTGTTCCATTCTTCTTGTCTTTAGTTGTATTTTAAAGCTGTAAGTGTTCGGGTCCGTAGCTAAATCCTTGCAGGATTCTGCCTGCAAGGATCTGGCCCTGACACTGTTCTTTGCAGAATCCTGCCCAGTACTGCAGGGCAGCTGGAGCAGCCAGCAGCCAGCTGTATAAGGGCTGGTGTTACTCTGCAGCTTTTCCTTTGCTGCAGCAACACAGTTTCCAGTGCTGCCTGTAGCCTTTCCTCACTCTCTGGTGTTCCTGCTGACCTCTGGACTTGGACTTTTGCCTGTTTTCTGGACCTGCCTCTTGCCTCTGGCCCTGTGGACTCTTGTTACCCAGTAGGCTTTTACTGGACCCTTGTTGTTCCTTGACCTCCTGCTTGTCTCTTGGACCTGCCTCTGGCCCTGTTTATACTTGTTGTCCAGAAGGCCCCTGTTGTCTTGGACTCTTGCTGTGCTCTGACCTCCTGCCTGTTTCCTGGACCCACTTCTTGCTTCTGGCCTTGTGGACTTTTGCTACCTGGAGGACTGCTGCCTTGGACTCTTGTTGTGCCCTCACCCCCAGCTTCTTGATCTAGTGCCATTCCCTAGGCCCAGCCACAGTACCTGTTCTGGCCGGCCCTTGCCACCCACACCTCAGACCCTGACAAAAGCTTTTCTTAAGACTGTTTCACTACAACTGAACACCTAAATCATACAGCATTTTACCATTCATTGATACAAATCAATAAATCACTTTTAGAATATGACAGAGAACTAAGCTTTGCAGTTTTAAAGCCTTCTAAATATTAGGTAATTTTGCTCCTGGTAATAAACTTATGAAAGTGTAAAAGCCCATTAAAATCAAGTGATGTTAAAAATACACACTAGAATATATGATTAGCTTTACTTGGAATTGTAGCCTGTACAGGTTTTATAAGTCATTGTGATTGCGGGAGAGTTTATTGAAGAAAAAGTCAACCACTAAGGGATATCCACTCTGTTTTGTTCAGCTTTGATGTCTTAATCTGGCACACAGTGGATTCACTACAAGAGATTTGCTAATCAATCTCAGAGGACATGAAGGACCATCAGGGATGCATAGGATGACTCAAAATCAACCCACAAACACTTATGAGACCCGTCATGATAGCAACAAAACATTATCAATTGTAACAAGGTCAAAGAAATCTCTGACAGAATCAATAGGATCCTTAGGGGTAAGAATAATTGCAGAATTGCCCATTTCTCATCTTAGGAGCGCTTATTTTGGTAGCATTCACAAACAATGTGACTAGCATCCTATCTTCAGAAAAAGTATAAAAGAGATCATAAACTGAATTACCTATTTTTTCCAGAACACATCATCAAATATCTTATACTCCACTTTCTTATTTCAGACCATCTGCCCACATTTTATCTTTATGGTGCCTATTGCTACTCAGTGCATCTGAGGAAGTGAAGTGTAATCCACAAAAACTCATGCTAAAATAAATCCATTAGATGTGTTAGAAGGTCCTTTCCCCTTCCCCTATTTATTTTGAAACAGATGAACATGTCTCTCTGAAAATTCCTAACTATTTAATATGGACAATAATTTAGGAAAATGGCTGGTCAGACCTTTGCTGTGGCAGATTTTGTTTGAGTGGCATAGCCTGAGTGCCCTTTGACTGGGGAAAGGAAAAAGGGAGCATGTCGAGAGAGAATATTTTGACTGCTTTGCTTCTGACACTTCTATGACAAAAGAAAACTTGCATATGTCACAAATCAATATTTCATCATGCAGCCATTGGAGGGAGATTAAGTTTGTTCACCTACTCTTATATAAATTAAATAAATCCATTCTCTGGAAAGCACAGAAGTATCAGCTTATCAAAATGATTGCTACAGTAACATAGAGACGACATTAAAGCAAACAATTTTGGACGCTAGTGCTTCAGCTGTAGAAAAATGGGAGCATGTTTGATGTTACAGCAAAAGGTCAGATCCAGAGTCCTATGAGAACAATCCTTGGGTGTCAGAGATAGGACGTGACATGTTCTGGAATGCCCAATGCAAGATCCCATCAAAGGTATTCTGGAAGATTACAGAGGGGAAAAAAAGGCATTGATCATAACTACAGTATTTGAATATATGAAAAAAATCAATTCATGGGAACAGAACCAACAGTATAGCTAAAGAGGCATTGCTGTGTTTTAAAGGAATTTGGGTTCACTGATTGACTAAGCAAAGATTCAATAGCAATGAAAATGTGTATTCCTTCTGAAAGTAGCGGGCTGGTTTGGGGGAATGCAGAACAAGTTACATGACAAATAACTCTCTCCCCTAACATCTTTACCACCTTTCAGCATTTGCTGCCTATGGTAACCAACTCACTCTGTGTAATGGTAGGACCTGCCCTGTAAAACAGCTTCTACCATATTACTAGATGAGTAGGTATAGTAAAATTACAACTAGAGTGCCAAGTGTTGAAAGTTAGGAGGGACTGGGTTGTTTTGAAGCCTATGGTTCTCTTAATCTGTAGAACCGTTCAGAAATGTACTATGCCATAAAATCACAAGAAGGTTGTTATTACCTCCCCTATGAGAGAATCCAGCTCATCTTTGTTCAGAACAGGTTCAGTCCCAGTAGATTCTTCCACCACCTAAGATTCAAGATACTATCTTAGAGCACTATCCTGTGCATGTTTACTCAAGCATAAGCCCTGCTGAATTCAGTGGGACTTACCCACAGCTGAATGTCTACTACATTGCAGCCTTAATAATGACATTCTAATTCAATGCAATGAAAATGCTGGCAAGTAGAATCAGTTGGGAGAAGTCTTATATGTAGCCCACTGTTAGGGTAACAGCAGACATAATGTTTTCCAGAGCAGTGGAGGTGTTCTCCAAAGGACACCTCAATCTGAATGTAGTCTTCCTTTCCAGGGTCTGAGATGGGGTGGGGTGGGGTCTACAAGTATGAAGAAGCAGCCACTTTGTCAAGTGTTGATTGGCTGGTTCACGGTTGGACCACGAAGAATCCATTCCCTCAAGCACTTTTAAACAATTTTCTTTTTTAAAAATACAGTGATTAATGAACAGATGAATAGGAAACCACATCAATCTTTGTGTAGAAGTTTTGCACAGAAGCAGCCCAGAATACACCAAGTCTCCCAGCTGTTACTGCCACATATACTCAGGATGCCATAAACAGGCTGTCATGAGATGTGCCTCAAGTATTAGCTGCAGGGGGAGGTAAATCTGGTTGTTCCAGCTGTCCTTGTGTGCAGGAGGCCGGAAGATGGACTTTCATCCCCACTGTAAGGCTGTTCTATTCTAGGTGGCAGCCATAACATTCTCAGATGCAACCCTTTAACCAATCAGTGACTGCGACAATAGAGCTGCACCAACAAACACCCTGATGCTGTTCAGTGGGAGCAAAGGGTGTTATACACAGAAGTACAGAATGCTTCCTTTAGCAATGCCCCCCAAAATGGCTATACAGGCATAACTAAGGATTCTAGCCTCTGCCTTTAACATGAGTGGAGTGGTGGAAGCATAATGAAAGAAGGGTGATGTAAATTATTATTAATATTCATACTTTAAAAATATAGAATAAACTGTATGAATTTTTCTCTGCAAAAAAAAAAGGGGGGTTGGGGGACCACCAAATCCTACCATTTATAAAAATAGGAATTGGGCATATTTTTGAGTCATGTTCCCAGTTCTCGGTATCCTTCAGAAGAAGATCATAGAGATCAGGGGTTCTGAAACTTGGTCCTACATATTGGGTCCTATCACACTATACTGTTATAGTGCTATATTCCACTCTAACTGCTATGGCAACATCCCATGGAATTCTGGGATCTGTGGTATATGGAGGGACATTTAGAATTCTCTGCCAGAGAGCTCTTGGACCTCATTAAACTACAAATAGCAGAATTCCACGGGATATTACCATGGCAATTAAAGCAGATATAAGAAACCATAATTTCCAACAATGAAAGGTTCTGGGAGCTATAGTCCAAAAACAGCCGAGGAACAAATCTTTGGGAACCACTAACATGTCATATTTGGATCTCACCAAAATCCCTTGATGACTTTCACTTTTACCCACTGGTCTGGATAAAGCTGGAAAGATTATGGAACCCCTGACCTTCACAGCTAAGCATCCTGGAGTAGCTGAGTTTGCAGCTCCTTCCATGTTGATGGTTGCAGAGTTGCCAGAGCAGGTCTTGCAGATCAAGATTCCACTGGAACAAAACATAAGAAAGCTCAGAAGTATACTTTGTAGACATAGGCCTATATTTCATAAGCCATGGACAAGGTTAAATATGGATGGAACTTGTTCTTCTACAAGCAGGTGGGGACTTTCACACCTCAGTGCTCTTCCACAGTAAAACACCCAGTTTTTTCTCTCTGACCTTTTGTTTTATGTGTACAACCAACCAACCAACCAACCTTCTTTCCTTCCTTCCTTTTCTTGCATGAATGAAGAGCATTTGATCAACTGGTACGTGAAGTAGAACAGGCACAGGCAGTGACTGTATTGTTTGAAACTGAACTGTTTTAATTGCTTTTTTATATTTTTAAGTGTATGTTTTAACACTGTGAATAGTTTAATTCCATTTTAATGTTCTTACTTTTTAACGTGTTAAGCAGCATTGTTCTTTTTTAAATTGTAAGCTGCCTTGAGTCTTGGTTTTAAGAGAAAGGCAGGATATGCTCGTGCTGGTGCTGGTACTACTACTACTACTAATAATAACTACTACTATTACTATTATTATTATTTGTACTGCTTGATCAAATGTATGTCTCATCTACATTGAAAATGTAGAAAATATTTCCCAATCAAGTATTCTTTTTAACTTCCTTCACACATTTGCTATCAGAGCAACCGACCTAGACAGTAAAGGTTTCTTGGATGCCTTTGCCCCCTATATAGGCTATCTATCTCTAGAACTCCCCCCATGTGCTTAGTCATCCACTGTGAGGATTTATCTAAGCAAACACACATGGGACCAGAGGATCTTCCAGGTGTATTTCCAGGCACATAAAATACTCTTCCCTCCTTTTTCTCTCTTCCTCCTGCCTCAAGAGGTGGGTGCAGGCTCTGCTGAGCTGCTCCTCTTCTTGAAATTTTTCTTTAGTTAGCCAGGGCATAAGGAATTCATACATATATGTTTGAGTATACTTCAAATGTAATTAGTAATGTTTTTAGCTAAGAAACTTGCATACTATCTTAGTTTGCTAAAAGTAGCCTCTGAAAAACCCAAAAGATTTAGTACTTCCACTTGTGAACACTGCTAAAGAAGGCTGAGTGTTAATTGAACGAATCTTCATCTTTCCCAGAAAGGGGGCTAACACCCAAGGAACCTACTTCAGGAATCTATGCAAATGATAATTGGCTTTTGGCTACCTCAAGACTACTGTTGGACATTAACCCTTGATGAATCCAAGTCCAGTTTCTAGTTGCATGGAACAGCACTGCTGTCAGAGAAGCTTTTTAACATCGACTCTAACATTTGTTGGAGGATAGTTAGCCCAAGTACACAGTGGAAGCTCCAAGGTACAAGTGGTTCTGTTTTAAAAAACATGGTCAGCTCTGAAAAAGTCTTTGTGATCAAAGACTTTCCTAATAAGGTAGCACATCTCTTTGGGAAACAGGAACTACGGAGTTTTTAAGTATCAGACCTTTTGATTTATTGGAATTGAGCCAAATCATAAGCATCAAAATTTCCTTGCTCATTGTCCTTGGGAACAGCAAAATTCAAATGCACAAAATTTGCACAGAACTCCCATGCTCACTGGCATTTCTTTCTTGTGGTGCTTGCCCTGCATGGTAATGGAAATAATGGAAAATACTTCAGCACTATGGCATTAAATTGCATCATGTAACCATTTGGGCAAGAAGTCTGGGGAGTTAACAATGGCTTTGTTCTTCTTGGATATAATCAATACCTCATTTGATCGGTGTGGGTAGGAAAATGGCAGGGCCAGTGGAAAGCCCTGAAACATTTATTGCAGTAGGTCAAGTCTCCATCTTTCCTGCATATTTCACATTTATCACCAATGGTCAATTTCTGTTGAAAAAAAAAATGGAATTAGTATGTATTACAGAAAGACTTGCCCTCTTTTCCCCTCACAGAATTACCCTGGGATGTAAGTGATTTCTTTTTATAATTACTTAGATCTCTAACCTGCAAGATCCTTAGGGCACAAAAATATTTAAACCTGAATAAATAAGGAAGAGTGAAACTCTAAATTATAAAAACTTGCAGAAGCAGGTTCAGTTTCCTTCATCTTTGTTGTTGTTCTATGCCTTCAAGCCATTTCCAGCTTATGATGTCCTTAAGGCAACCTTATCATGGGGTTTTCTTGACAAGATTTGTCCAGAGTGGGTTTGCCCTGCCTTCTGAGAGGCAACTGAGAGAGTGCAACTTGTCCAAAGTCACCCAGTGGGTTTCCATGACTGGGTGGGGTTCAGACTCTGGTCTCCAGAGTCATAGGTTAAACTACTACATCAAACTGGTTCTCTCTCATCTATCCAGGTCTTAGTAATACAGGTAATATTGCTCATGAATTAAATTTAAAACACTTAATTTGTACTTGAAAAGAGCAGCACAAAATTTACTTATTAGTTACATGTATATCCTTTTTTTTTTTCAATTATCTTAAAGCTACTTCCTCCTCACATTATCTTACATGACAACAATTGAGAAGTAGAAATTTCTGGAGAGCAGTAGCCATGTTAGTTACTCTGTTACAACAAAACAGAGTCACATGGCATCTTAAAGACCAACAAGTTATCTGGAATATGTTTTGATGGCCAGCAGCCCACAGACAGAGGCCAGCATTCTTCTAGGGATATACACATTCACAAGGGTCTCTCATGTGTGCAAATGTCTTTTAGGGGAGTACTGTGGGGGTTGATATTTCTTTCCTCTCTCCACAGTAGGCAAAGCTCCCCCTTACTATAAAGCCACTCTGCATGGCCAGTCTATGTTGCACAGTGAGCAGGCAAGATCAGACGAGTGTCTAGATCAGTGGTTCTCAACCTTCCTAATGCCGCAACCCTTTAATACAGTTCCTCATGTTGTGGTGACCCCCAACCATAAAATTATTTTCGTTGCTACTTCATAACTGTAATTTTGCTACTGTTATGAATCGTAATGTAAATATCTGATATGCAGGATGTATTTTCATTGTTACAAATTGAACATAATTAAAGCATAGTGATTAATCACAAAAACAATATGTAATTATATATTGTGAAATATTTATTTCTAATTACAAATAAATGAAATTTTGTCTTGAAGCATGGTGTAGCATGGGTAACAGTCTTAATATAACAACAGTAAACTACATTGCTACATTTTGTGACAGTATGCGTAAAAAGCTGACGTCAGTGCGAGAGATTGCTTCTTTCTCACTGGATCAGAAATTCTTGGGGCAGTCTTTGCAAGAGCACAACAAAGATCATCTTCCACAACAAGTCTACTTCTGTATTTAGACTTGATAACCAACAAGCTGGAAAACCCTGTTTCACAAAGATATGTTGTTGGAAATGGAAGAAGAAGGCGCAACACAGTCTCAGACAGAACAGGATATGACTGCAAACACTTGATCCAGAATTTTGTAACTGGCATTGTAGAGAAATCAGTTCTCACTGCATCGCTGTTAATAAGTTCAGTGAACTCCTCTTGTGCTGTCTCAGGAACATCTTCAACTTTGACTGTGAATGGGCTTCTGGCAAGTGCAAATGGGGTGTCATGTAGATTTGGAAAGTATGATGAAATTTCGTCTGCAAGCATGTGCAAGTGTTCTTTCACAGAAATTATCATCGTAATCCTTTTGTCTGGTTCAATGTCATGTTCCTCAAAGAAAGCAGATAAGGTAGGCAACACGTAAATTTTATTTTCATCCAATTTTTTTAGCCAAAGCTGAAGTTTCATTTGGAATGATCAGATCTTTTCAGACAAATCGAGGCATGTTGCATTTGGTCCTTGCAGTGATAAATTTAACTCATTCAAGATGGCAAAGATGTCAACCAAGTAAGCTATTTTCTGCAGTTCACTTTTATCGCTGAAAAGTGCTTCAAACTGCGGTCTGGCTTTCTGATTAAAAAACGTTTTGAGTTCATCACGAAGCTCAAAAACACGTTTTAAAACTTTTCCTCTCGACAACCATCTCACTTCAGTATGAAATAGCAGAGCATTGTTCGGAGCATCCAACTTGTTGCACAGTTGCAAAAACAGTCGACTGTTTAAAGTGCTTGCCTTTACAAAATTGACAGAACTTATGACACTCTTCATTACTTCTTGTAACTCTTGTGGCAGCGTCTTTGTTGCTAATATTTGCCGATGAATCATACAGTGAGTTCCGATGACTTTTGGTGACTCATTCAGTACCAAACATTGAAATCCAGATCGACATCCTAGCATAGCTGGAGCACCATCTGTGCAAACCTTTTCCCAAGAGATCTTACGCTCTTTCAGAAATGAGCCAACTGTGTCAAATACATCACATGCAGTAGTTGTCATTTCAAGAGGTTTGCAAAAAAGAAACTCATCTTTAAAGTGGCCATCATTAATATACCTCACGTAAACCAGTAACTGTGAACAGTTTGCAACGTTTGTAGATTCATCAAGCTGGATACTAAATATTGGAAGTGGAGCAGATTTAATTTCCTGGATTACCTGATCAAGAATATCAGCAGACATGTCATCTATTCTTCTGCGGACTGTTTCGTTAGATAAGGAAACTGCACTCAATTTTGTAACAAATTCGTCTCCGATCATAACTCGAACAATGTCTTTGGCCGCTGGCAACAGTAAATCTTCAGCAATGGTGTGAGGTTTCATAGCTCTGGCAATTCTGAGTGCCATCAAATATGAAGCTTCAACGGCTGCTACAGTTTGTTTGCGGTACTTGCCACCAGTGTCAAGTCTGGTTTTCTTGAGTCCATCAGCTTTGCTTCTAAAATAGTTGGTATCCTTGCCGGCAAAGCTCGGATGCTTGCTATCAAAATGGCATTTTAGTTTGTTCGGCTTCATAGATTGGGCTGATAGAACTTCACAACAAATAACACATTGCGGTTTCTCAATTCCTGCTGTAATTATTGAGGTAAAACCATACTGTAAAAAATCCTCACTATATTTTCTTTTCCTAACATTCTTCTCTACACGATCCATTGTCATGGGATGGTTTGCTAATGAAAATAATATATAACAATAGCTTTAATAATACAAAAGATGATACACGACATAGTTCAGTCAATACAGTTCATTAAACTTTCCTAGGATTTACCATGCTCTGTGTTGTTTTTTTTACATACCTGTTACTATCACAAGGGGGCAGTATTCACATCAACCACAGCTGAATATAAAAAGACCGATCAGCATCCAGATTAAGTTCCAATGGTACAGATATATATATATTTTATTTATTTTTTTGCAGTAGTTGATGATTTTACAGTACATGATTTTACATTTACCCAGTAATTATAATTCATGAAATGTCGTAGAGTCTAGGGTCATGGGTGGGGCAGTTGGGATGGAGAAATGGTCTTTCATCATTAATGAGGAAGAACAGACCAAGGTAGGAAAGGCTGCGGTTTGCTTGGGCCTGAGCCTACAGGGAAGGGCAAGAATCCAGTCTCTCATCTCCTTTACTCCTGGGTGAGTTACTTGAGTGCAAATTATTTGTGGACTTTGAACTCAGTTTACAGCAGTGAAAGTAAGCTAAGGACAAAGCAAAACGGAGAAGGAGAGAGAGAGAGCAGAAGGAAAATGGATTTTTGACACAAAACACTAAGAAATAGATTGTTGTGGGTTTTCCAGGCTTTGAGGCTGTGTTCTGTTAGTATTTTCTCCTGATGTTTTGCCCGAATCTGTGGCTTCAGATCCTCTGAAGATGCCAGCCACAGATGCAGGCAAAACATCAGGAGAAAATACTAATAGAACACAGCCTCAAAGCCTGGAAAACCCACAACAACCTATGGATTCTGGCCATGAAAGCCTTCGACTTTACACTGAGAAATAGTTCCTACATGCAAATTTTAACTCTGCCACATGCTGGATGTTTCCTCACACAAAACTACTTGTGCTTCAAGTCTAATGGTAAAAACCATTTGCACCAGAGTGGGCAACTGCAGCCCTCTTTGCATGCCTCTGACCAAGAACTCTTAGCAGCCCTAATAAAACTGTGGGTGTTGCAACCACTTAACAAAATCTGGGTGTTGCAGTCACTTAAAAAAATCTGAAGCTACAGTTGCTCACTCTAAGTTACTGTATAACAAATATTTCCACTTTTAATTCTTGGGGGAAAGAAAGAACCAGAAGTCACTTTTAAAGTACATACAAGTAATATAGAAGGTCTTGAATTTTGTCTCCATTCTGCCTCTAGTGAACAGGTTATTAAGCAAGGGGATAGTTTCTATTTACAGTACTTTAAAGGACCCAATCAGTATTTTGCAATGACATTCCCAACTAAAACAATATTGTATCCAAAGGGAGAAGAGCCATTATTATTGTTGTTGTCATCATTATCATCATGATCACCATTATTAATTTTATTTATATTCCACCTTTTCCCCAAGACTTCCAGACTCATTACTCCAGATGTCCAGACTGGGGACAAAAACATAGAAAAATTCAGGGACAGCTGCCCTTGCCATGAACACAAGTGAAGCAGCTAGACCACTTTAGAGTTGCCAGTGGAGGGGGGAAAAAAATGGAGAAGCCTACTGTACCTTTAAGGGTTATATAGAAAAGTGAATTTCACCAGGTGTTGCTTGTTACCTGGCAGCTGCTGAAATCCTCTTTTCTACACAGCCCTCTCCAGCTTTCAATCTGGCAATTTTAAGCCTGACACCCTCCAGATATTTCAGATTACAGGTCCCACAATCCTCAACCACTGGCCGCTCTGAGTAAGACAGGTGTCCAAAATCTCGGAAGGAACCAAACTATCTACTCCTGGTGTCCACTTAGCCCCAGATCAGTTTCCACGGTGCCATTAATAGAGGGGAATAAAAAGAAACCCCGGGCCTATGGTAGTTTAAGAGGTATCCAGGAATCCGCCCAATCGGGGGCGTTGGTGCATGTTCGGGCCAGCAAGAGAAGCTGAGGCCCTCTCCATCCCTCCATCCAGCCCAGCAGGGCACCAAGCCATGGGCCGAGCCAAGAAGCTGCCCTCTCCTTACCAAGCATTTGTTCCACGGGGGAGGCAAGAGGCGCCAAGGCTGGGTATTGTCTCCAACACCCTCAGGGGAGTTGAAGCACATGATGTCAATGGCGGCAGCTGAAGTCATCCCTGCGGCACTTGCGGAAGAAGCCCAGCCTTGCTCACCGTCGTTCCCACTCTGGTACCTCCTCAGGAGAGGCACAAATTTCCCTTAGGATGCTCCTGCTGTGGTGACACTGCTGAGCCCCCCTCTTCCCTGGGTGGTGGTGTGCCTGCCCCCTTTGGTGGGAGCACATGCAGCTGCATGCGCTCCCACCAAAGGGGGCAGAAGGACGCGAGTGCATGGCTCGTGCTTGCACACCACCACCGAGGAGGGAATGGAGCCTAAGACCATCAGAAATATGTGTTTTCCAATGGTCTTAGGTGACCCCTGTGAAAGGGTCATTCGACCCCCAAAGGGGTCGTGACCCACAGGTTGAGAACCACTGGTCTAGATACATCTCATAGCTGGACAGAAAATGGTGACATCAGCACTGAGATCTGCCAGGGTCCTTCTCCTTAGATGCTTTTCTGATCCTGACTGCTTGCTGCAAAGTACAAAATGGCCATGTATGGCAGCTTCAGGGGCTTTGCAGTGGTTGGAGGGAGGGTATATGGCTCAACATAGATTATGTCCACATGTGGATATTTATACTACTCTATGGGAATATAGGACTGGGGGCATAATTTTATGAAGTCGACTGCTCTTCATGGAAGCTTATGACAAACAAACCATGTTAGTCTTTAAGGTGCCACAAGGTGATAGTGGTAGTGTTAATGGTGGTGGTTCTTCTTCCTCTCATTCCTCTTTCACAATGGAATAGGTCCAACTGGGGACCAACTGGCCCATGGTCACTCAGTGAGTTTCATGGATCAGTAGGCACTTGAACTCAAATCTTCCAAGTTCCAGTCCTATATTCTAATTGCTACCAAAGACTGAAAACTTTTGGCAAATGTTTATCCTTCCTTGTTCTGATTTTGCATTTCATGCAAGCAAAACACATGTTTATACTGTACTCTGCCCTAAGATCCAAGGCTGGGACAGAAGTATTCTAATAAATAAAGCATACATGTTTCTTTTCATTGTGCTAAAACTCAAGGAATCTCAGATTTACCATGTGTACCCAATAAAAAAGTGAGCAGGACAGAGAACAGTAGGTAAGTTCCCAGTAAAAATGTGGGTAAGACAGAGAAATTGAATTCTAAACAAAACCTGGATTAGAGGGGGGAGCCTATACTCTAAAACAGTGGAACTGCTAAGAAACATGATATATACTTTTCAACATTTTTTGCTCAGATCCATGTGATGCCATACTATGCCTTCATGCTAAATTTGGAAGATAAGTGTGCATGTCAATACCTGGATTATCTATCGTTGTTATATCTTAGATCAGGGAAGATACTTTTATCCCCCCTCCCAGAGCAGAGCTTGGAGAAGTTACTTTGTGAAATGACCTGACTGGGAATTCTGGAGGTTTTAGCCCAAAAGTAACTTTTCCAAACTCCACTGTTGGACTGTAATACAGCATTTCTCATTCTTCGCCATTTAATTAATGACTGCTGGAAGCTGGAGTCCAGGATCATTTGAACAACCACCTATTTGAGATGAACCTTCAGAAGCTTAAACAACTTTCCTTGCTTGTGATGCTGGGAACTCTGGCATAACCTCTCCAAACTTTAACCATATGCAGGCCCCTGGTAGGAGAAAGGAGATGCAAGCAAGGTAACATAATAGATAGCAAGATATTTTGCAGCATCCCACTAAAGCATATGAAATATTCCAGAGGATGGTTACTACTGACCAGCTGTTTGTCATTTCCCACACACTGTACTGTTGGCAGCACGGCCACAGGCACTGGGGACAGGGAAGGCAGAGGCTGTCTCAAAGAGGTGCACACAGGTTCTTTGATAAGGACTCTCCGCCCATCTTCTGTTGTCCTCTGCACATATACAGGACCCTAATCAGGTATAAGAATTAAGTATCATTCTGTGTCCCAGAGATTCACAGCTTTTGACTCTCCAGGTGTGTTGGGCTTCAGCTCTCTAAATCACTGGCCATTGGCTATGTTTACAGCTAAAAATATGCCCAAGTTTTAAGATCCTCAGAGGAGGGCTTTCTCTCTGTCCCACCCACCTTCCTAGACACATTTGTTGAAGACATGGGAGAGAGCCTTCTTGGTGTCAGCTCCTAGGTTATGGAACTATCTGCCACAGGAGACTTTATTATTTATTAAAATATTTATATCTATCACCCTTTATCCAAAAATCAAAGGGCAGCTATAATAAAATTTATTCAAAACAATAAATTATTACAAAAGTTTTAAAAGACTGAAAAAAAAATTAAATAGATTCTCAATTTAACCATTTAAAACTGGTTAACACAATCTTGAATGACATAACCATAAAACATGTGCAGCCTGGATAAAATCAGGTTTGCCCAAGGGCAAAGTTTTAACTTGGCGCTAATATGATTCTGATGTTGCTGCCAATTGGGCCTCTTCGGGGCAAGCATTCCACTGCTGGGGTGCCACTGCAGAAAAGGCTGTGTCCCATGTCCTCCCATAATATATTTCCTCTACAGATGAGATACGGAGGAGGGCCCCTCCAATAGATCTCAATTCTTGGATAGGATCATATGGTGATTCATGCTGGCAGGAGTCTTCACCAGCACACAACACTCTTCTCTTCCAGTTCCACATACAATCCAGCTGCTGACTTGCAGTAGGCTAGCTTGTTGACAAGCCACATGGCATATACAACCCTGTCCTCCAACACCTGGTTCCCTGTGCTCCAGTATCCACTGCCTTTAGCAGCTGAACCAGTGGTGGGGCCAGCTCTGAAAAGGGGGGGTTGTGTCCTACCACAACCAGCCATTGGAGGACATGCACGAGCAGGATGGAACCCCCTTGGACTTGCTTCAAAAAGAACAACAGGAAGAGACAGCAAATTACTGGTCTCTGGAAAGTCACAGTTATACCTGAGTTTGAGAAAGAGACTCTCTGTTGCTCTCCTCTTCATTATGTCTGTTTTGGTTCACCTTCCCAGGTGAGCAGGAGTCACATCTCCATGTTCCACTGCTCAGTGCCCCAAAGTAGAAAGATACGTGTAGCAAGACAAGGGAGACAGGGAGAAATACACAAAGAAGCTAAGCAAATATATATGGAAATCAAAGTTTTCCCTTTGGGGAAAAATGACATCTTTGTGTAATAGCACTCACCTAATGGTGGAAGGCAGTTACAACCAGGGATTACAGCTTTCTTTATATATGAAAAATCACAGACTAGAAATACAGGGAGAGATACCAGTTGCTTTCTCTCTCCTTTTCAGACTTCTGTTCTATACTGTTTAGATTGTCCTCACAATCAGTGGTGTGAACTGGGGTGCCACATGTACTACAAAGGTAAGTAGTGAGAATTTGGTTATATTCTAGAACTACATCCTTGCTCACAGAGCTGATGCAGATGCTTAGCAGATTCTAGCTTTTTAGGATCTAGGTGATTGCATTATGATTCCATTTTAACTGCCATGGCTGTTAATGTAATCCCAGGATTTATAGTTTGGTGAGGCCCTAGAGCTCTTTGGCTGATAATTCTAAATGCCCCTCCCTAAACTGCAAATCCCAGAACTCCATGGTAGTTAAAGTGGAATCATACAGCTATTACTGCGTAGTATGGGATGTCTCATGATTAGAGTAGAACTTGGGCAGTTACCTTATTTCAAAGTAATTATGTTACTGTTACTTGTTACAGCCTTTGAGGAGTGATTTGTTGCCATTATTTGTTACAGTGCTGACCAACTAAACAATCTTGTTTCATTGGTTATTTTGTATATTATTTTCCTCAACTTTGAAAAACCAGAATTTGGGATTGATATGGGAATTGCATCAAAATTGAAAAGTCCCTCTCAAAATACCCCTAAAATGTCTCCAAGTGTCCTTAAAAGTCACTTTTAAAATTCAATAGAAAACATTGCAGTTAGCCCTCCACTTCCACTGGTTCCCCTTTTGCAAATTTGATTATTTGTGGGTTTGTAGCTCCTCCCTCCTCCTCTCCATCTCGCAGTGTGTGAAGTAAGGGGAGATAAGGACTGGTGATGTTGGAAGACAGGGGAAAAGATGGGTAGTGGGGTTTAGAGGTGGTTTGTGGGGTATGAAGGCAGAGGAGGTGCTGTTGGAGGATGGAAGATGGGGAAGAGCAGAAAGGGGAGCAAAGAGCTGGATTGGCCACTACCACAGTCAGTGGCTGCTTAAAATCTTATTCATGATTTTTCCACTCTCACGAGGGTCCTGTGCTGCTAATTCTTGCAAAAGCAGAGGACCAGCTGTACTTGCTCCACCAATGAAGTTACTTTGTTTCTACTTGTTACAATGCTTTTGAAATGTAAATTTGCTACATCTTTATAACTAGATGTTTCTGGATAGTATGGAGGAATGTATTAGCCATGTGGAAAAAATAACAATACATCTCAAGTAAGAAGAAGAGTAGAAGTCACTTCTTTAAAAATAACACCCCAAGAACAACCAATAATTAACTTTAAAAAAAAAATCCCAAACACTATGCAAAACAGGTTTCTGGGTTACATTTTATAAGAGTAATACATGACAGTAGAGGCCTTCCTACATCACACTGTTATAGTGCTATTATGCTACTGTCAACCTCCTATGGAATTCTGGGATTTGTAGTTAACTGAGGCCAAAGACCTCCCTGGCTGAGAATTCTAAATGCCACTCTCTGAACTGCAAACCCTAGGATTCTATAGGATGCTGAAAGTGGAATAATAGCACTGTAACAGCGTAGTGCAGAATGGCCCTGGGAATGTACTATAGAATTCTTAAACTCAGCTGAAGAAATGGGTACGATGACTACAAAGAACTGCTGTGAAGTTACTCCAGGCAGACAAAAAGGAAAATTAGGCAGTGGAAAGAAAAAATCTAGGAGCACCTTTGAGACTAACTAGCTTCCTTTAGCTTTTATAGAAAGTAATCAACTTCTTCAGCGGGAGAGGACTATTGTACTGAAGGAATACCAAATTACATCCTAGGTGTTAAAAGATAGTTGCATAGTTGTGAGAGTGGGATCAGAATGTAACAAGATACAGAAAGATGCAAATTGTTACTCTGGATCCAAAGAGCAGTATAAGATGATACAACTCTTTCAGGTAGCTGGTCTATAGTATACAGGCATGAAAGCAATAAAACTGCTTACCAAAATACAGTTTCTTTGGCACCAAAGGTTCCTCTGAGGAGAAATCTTTGGTTAAACTGTAGTTGTGAGAACCTGTACATTAATA
The DNA here is from genome assembly GCA_948474755.1 of Ctenosaura bakeri. Lineage (NCBI taxonomy): Eukaryota > Metazoa > Chordata > Lepidosauria > Squamata > Iguanidae > Ctenosaura > Ctenosaura bakeri. Next base: position 382,082 of record CAOLHI010000568.1, read on the forward strand.
TATGTAGTGTGTCAAGAAACTATTCTCTTTATTCATAGCTCTGCTAATGGACTGGAATTTGTGACTATATCCCAATTTAGCTGTTTCTCTTTCCAAAATTCCTTTGTTGTTGTTGCTTTTTTCATTCAAGAACTCATACCTGTAAGTCAGATACTGTAGACAGATATGCACAAGTAGAGTTGTGATTACCTGGGAATCTCTGTCAGTGGTGGTACAAGGCAGGCAAGATGGAAGGCCTTGGGGCATCCATCACAGCAGATCAGCTCCCCTCCATCCCTGCAGACAGCACATTCGTCATCATTCTTCTGACCCAGCAAATTGAAGGAGGAGGCCTAAAGCAGAAAGAAGACCCACTCAGACAGATTCTCTGGACATGACTCCAGAGTGAGTCACTGAAGCTGTTTTCACCCACTAGCCGCACCAAGAGCCTCTGCTGTTATTGTATCTTTTATTTTTTTTAATTATTTTTATTAAAAGGAAAGATTAAAAAATAAAAAAATATTATATCATTTCACAAGTAAATTATGTTTACATATTCCATATTTTCCATATATATATATATAAACCGATTTGATTTCAAATTTTTGAAGCTAAACAATACATTTAATCACACTGACTTCCTTTGCCAAGTACCTAGAATAATAACCTCACTTTTAAAGCATCTGCAATTTACTAAGCAGTGCACAGAGATTAAAAAAAGAGACCTGGCTACAAATTTATGATCCAATTTATACAAGAGGGAAAAAGGTTGGAGAGGAAAGAAGTTAATCAATTGCAGATTAATAGTAGTAGTAGTAGTAGTAGTAGTTGTAGTAATAATAATAATAATAACAACAACAACAACGATGATGTTTATTTATAATGCCCTTTATATCAATGGGCAGAACATCGAAGCTCATATTAATTTAACCAAAGCTTTGAAAAGTTTTTGGACTATAGCCCACAAAATCCCCCAAGCCACCATATCCTAGAGTCTCACTCATATTCACACAGTTGATGCAAATCATCAGCAGACTGTAGATATTAGCAACTAGTTGGATTACACAGTTACAGAAAAACTTGTACTGACTGGGAGATTCTGAGATTTATATTCTAAGTAACTCTTGCTCTGTACAGCAACCCTTAGTCCTCTAGCCAGCTGCAGAGGCCAATATCAGCTTCTCTTTAGCTCTTTCGTCCCAGGCAAACCAGTAATTAGACAATGGTGGGTCAGGAAGCAAATTCCTTGTGATAAACATGAAGATGCCATGCAACAGACAGACATTTCAGCAAGGAGGCTTGCCTTGACACTGGTCTTTCCTTAAGCTGTATGCCATATTCTGAGAGCACTCGAGGGGATTGTTATTTGTCTGCAAGAATCTAGCATGAAGAAACCAGCTTTCTTTATCCCAGGCCATTTCGCCTAGCTTGCTGTGTTCTGTTGGAGATAGCAACCTTTTGAATGCCCTCTACTCGCTGGTAATTAGGTTTCATGTCCTTCTAAAAGTTTAGAAAGAATACGTTTACAGCTATTTCCTGATGGTTTGTTTACATCCACTCTCTCTCTTCCTATAACACATATTGTCCTCTGGTGTCTCTGCTCTCCTCCTTCCTGCCTACCTCCATTAAACATGTGGCTTCCAGAAGCTCTCTGGATGAGAAGCTCCAGCTTTTTCCTGGAACTATGTAATCGTTGACTTTTTCCTATTTTCTTCAAGAACATGAACCTGTGCTGATTATGCATAAAAATCTGTGAATAAGCTACTTTTATATTCTTTTATGGAGAAAACTAAGTTTGAGGAGGGTGACCAAAATGGTGAAGCGTCTGGAAGCCATACCTTATGAGGAACAGCTTAGGGAGCTGGGGATGTTTAGTCTGAAGAAGAAAAAGTTAAGAGGGGACATGATAGCCATGTTTAAATATCTGAAGGGATGTCATGTCGAGGAGGGAGCGGGCTTGTTTTCTGCTGTTCCAGAGACTAAGACAAGGAGCAATGGATTCAAGCTGCTAGAAAGGACATTCCACCTGAACCTCAGGAAGAACTTCCTGACAGTCAGAGCTGTCCAGCAGTGGAATATGCTGCCTTGGAGTGTGGTGGAGTCTCCTTCTTTGGAGGTTTTTAAGCAGAGGCTGGATGGCCATCTGTTGGGAATGCTTTGATGTGTGTTCCTGCATGGCAGAGGGCTGGACTGGATGGCCCCTGGGGTCTCTTCCAACTCTACAATTCTATGATTTCTTTATCTGCTAGATCCTTTTCAGTGGGGGGAGGTGCAGTGGGCTGGTAGACTGCTCAAACTCCTGCCTAGCACATTGATTGCTCTGTTAGAGAGATCCACCAAATCTCTCACATTTTCCCAATAGGTTTTCTCAATATGTTTCACTATACCCAGTGGGGTCTTCCATAACTTTAGCCCCATTTGAATGTTTTGTAAGTGCATATATCCATATTCAAAGAAGAGAGCACCTTAGCCCTGCCCCTTTGTAACTGTTGTCCTCATACTAAAGCAAAGCAGTGGGAATCAGAGTTCTGGCTCATGTAAATAGCTTTCTTGTATACAATAGGCCATCCTGTCCAGACACTTTGCAGTACAGCAAGAGTGGGAATAATGCGATCCTTCAGACGTTGCTGGACTGTGAGCCCCAGCAGCCTTTGCTAGCATACCTAAAGGTGAGGAATACTGGGAGCTGCAATCGAGCAATATATGAAATCCTGTATGAATCTTATGAATGCAACAACAGAAGAGTCAATGCTAGCACATGCTTCCCCTTTCCTGTAAAGTACCCATATTTACCAAAGGCCTGAACAAGACTTTGGCTGAAACCATTTCTCCAGCTCAATTCACCCTGAAAGGAAGCTGAGTCAATAAGTAAGTGAGCTGGGAGGAAACTGCTTAAAGCAACAGAAGGGGAGGAGACAGGTTTCACTTCACTCTTGTGCTCCTTATAATGTCAAGAATAGAACCTCACTCCTGCATATATGGATATGTGTGCATGCACACATGTATGAATGAGACATCTTACATGGATGAAACATCCTATGACTGTCCTGTTTTATCTGTTTTGGTCTTCAGATTCCAGGACTAGCAGTAAGACAGACCTGCCTGATAAAGGAGTAGAAAAACAATACAACCAAGGCATGTTCTACCTCAAGACTGCAGAAACAACAAATCTGCCCAGCCAGGAAGTCAGAGTGATACCAAGAACCAAACAGCTCATGAAATGGATGCTTTGTAAAAACAAAAACCAGGTATTAACTGAAAGATTTTACATCTGGCCCTATGGTTCCTCCCTTCCTAATGTTTTTAAGGGATCTAGTCCTGGCCACTTCACATCAGTGATCCTTCCTTAGAAGGAGTGCTAAAAAGATGGTGCCCCAGGTTATAAGTAAGCAACTGCCACCTGTCAACACTGGCTTTTTTAAAAAATTAGCAGTGTGGTTCTAGATCCTCAGGCTGGGACTAAGGCAATGAAAAAGTAGCTAATCATCAAAAATCATCAGGATCCTAGGTCTTTGGTGTAATTTTCCCATGCAGCTGAGGTTCTGAGTTCCACACGTGGGTAAAAAGTACTGGTGATCCAATCTCTCCACTGCACCCTGAACCTTGTGAGATCCATTCCAAGGCAGGCTCTAGGAAGTGGCAGGCCATGATGTTCAAGTCTGGGCTACAAAAAATGGAAATCTTAAAACAAACAGCCTTTCTGTTTCTGAGAATTTCTTGGTTAACTAGCACTTAAAAATTGGTATCTGAATTGTTTTCCTTTTCCCTCCCACCCCGTTTTTCTTTTCTATTAAGTCTTTCTTAGGTTTTAAACCATCTCTTGTTTTTATTTATATGAAAACCACTTGATAAAAATGCTGCTGATAAAAATGCTGTAAACAAACCAGCCAGCAAACAAGAATGCTGCTGGCAAATGTGAGCATAATAGCAATGGAACTTGTGATTCTTAAGGCATTCTCAATTCCTACAACTGAATCTGGTGCTATATGACTGCTATCTCTAGTAAAGTATCACTTTCTTTATGGAAAATGGCTTGTATTCTTTCTTTAAATTTCACTCCTTTACCATATGAACTTTTGCATTCACTAGATGGCTTTGATGAGATGTCTGGAGGCATGCAAAACATGTGCAAGCCTTGTTCATTTGCCTCTATTCAGAAACAAACAAACAAAAAAGCCCTAAGCAAGAGAAGGTGTTGATCTGGAGCATATTGGATGGAAGTTGGAAAATGACTGTGAACAGTTGCAACTACTGTTTAACTCTGAAACATTTGGGGGAATTCCATCTTCACAGGAGTGGTTCAGGTTCTACCAAGGCAAAAAAAAAAAAAAAGGCTACTTCAAGTCAAACCCCTGCCTCACTGGTAGATCTGGCACTAATTTAAGTAGCTGCAGAAATCCAGGACTTTCCATGTGAGGCAGAGATTTCAAGGAACAATAAATGGCAAAGGTAGAAAGCTAATGAACTAAATTACAAGGCACTAGTATCATAATAGAAAGGATGGCATTCAGTATGACCCTGAGTTGTCCCCATGTCAAGCAAATGTACCACACTTGTGACAAACTTTTAGAGTGGTGCTATGCTTTACATAATACCCATAACACTTATTTCACAAGATGCTGCCTTGCTTCTCTCTTTCCATCACTTCCTCTCCTTATTTTTTAAAATACTGAACATAAACTTTTTCACTGATTAATCTGCTTCTTTTCCTATATTTTTCAATTTAACAGTTTTTTTTTCTGACAAAGCCCAGCCTCTAAGTTCTAGATCTTGTGGAAATATTCATTCGTCCTACTTCTTTTTCAACTCTAAGGTGACAATATGAAGCAGAGGACAGTGCATTTGCAGGTAGACAGTAGAAAACCTGACACAGACATGGAGCTCACCTTGTTTCACTCACTCTGACTTACTTCACAGGTAGAGATAGTTCTATATATACTATCTGAACTTCTTGCAAGAAGAGTGGAGTGCAAATGTGATTAATAATAAAATAAAATATGATTGTTGAAAGTAGAAATGAACTAGTTCAATATGTAGAGACAAAAGGAAACACAAAGAACACTGAGAGAGTGGGGCTCAAACAGGCACATCTCTGATACTAGAGAAATAAAAATGTACTATCTTTACCAGCTGGGGAGCTGAATCCCCAGTCTGAAAAGGTATAGTGTGGCACCGATCCTGCAAGTTTGCTTTTTGCTGTCCATTCTGAAAATAGAGAGAAAAGAACACATAGTTGTAGGTGAGGGTAGACAACTTTCCAGATATGTTTGGCCTCCCATTAGCTGTACCTGGAAGATCCAGTGATGAAGGATTAAGAGACTTGCAGTCCATAAACATCTGTAGGGTCATACTTGCCCATCATTGCACCAAGAGGCAGATCCCACTGAACACAGCAGGACTTATTTCCAAGTAAGCACCACAGGTGGCATTCTTGACTCAAGGATGCACTAGACCCCTTTCACACTATACCACTTTGGCACTATGATTCCACGTCAGCTGCTATGGAATCCTCAGATTTGCAGTTTAGGAAGCAGTGTTCAGAATTCTCAGCCAGGGATCTCTTACTGCCTCATCAGACTACAAACCTCAGGATTCTATAAGATGCAGCCATGGAAGCTGAAATGAAATTATAGTATAATAGTTGTATAGTCTAAAAAATGCCCCTAGATTTAAAAGGACAAAATGACACTCCTCTCTAGTTCTACCCCACCCATAATATATAGAAACTAGTACATATGAAACATCCCACAGTCTTAAACCAATTTTTTTCTCTAATACTGATTTTCTAGCACAGCTGTAGTGATGGTACCAACACAAAACTTCATGAGAGGCATCAAGTCAGAGAGCAGACCCAAAGAGCTAGAGAGCCATATCCATCAAACAAGGGTGGGCAATATGTGGTCTTCTAGATATTGTTGGATAGCAACTCCTATCAGACCTAGCAAGCATAACCAGTGGTGAGGATCATGGGAGGTACAGTCCAACGATACCTGGAAGCCAAACATTACCTATCTGAAATTTAATGCAATGCACAAAAAACACTTTTCTACAAGTAAAAGAGCCAAATTGTAATGTGAAACAGGAGGCTAAAGTCACACCCAAATGAACTGTTCTGGTTCTTGGCTACAATAGTAGAGTAAGGATTGACTTATGAACCTGTTTTATTGTTCTCAGTGAGTTTGTGGAATTCTCTAGGATGCTGAATGGGCCATGTGACTTATTTGCCATGGGCAGAAACTTTCTGTTTTGCATTCCAAATCAAAGCTTAGAAGAGTTATTTTTAGACAATCTTTTTCTAGCATCTTTTAGCTAGCATAGCTAGTGGCCATGATGGCTGGAAGACTGTAGTGAAAAAAGAAATTTTTCCAAGCTCTATGTTAGCAGCTGGATACACATTTCATTGTAAAGCACAATGCTGCAAGAGGTACAGACATAATCACTGGGTGAATGTGCTTGTGGCAAATAAGTCACACCAACCCTCAAGATGCCACCCTTGTGACATTAAGAACATCCACTCCTTTTTCTTAGGTTTTGGCCCTGAAGTTTCAAGGAATGGGAGGCTGACGACCTGGAAGCCCTACATTCTCAATTATTGATGCTGGATGTGTGTAGATTAACTAGCCTGGGATAAAGACTATACTGGTCAAAACGGCCCTAAAAAATGAGAAGATGCTGGTAGTGTTACCTACATATTCAGGGACCTGGGATTCTTTGACTTTCATACTCAGCTTCATTTCATAAACTTTATTCCTTTCACCAAGGTCTTCCATTTTGTTTGATGCATAAAGTTCACCACCTGCTTTGGAACTTTTCTTGGTATCACCTGAAAAAGCAAGATTATATTGGTTGCATGTCATCAGAACTTGAATATAAAGTTGTCCTTATTATAAACAGGTTTCTTGCATTTTAGTCATAGCTGGAATACTAAACAAAAAATTCCTTCTCAACATGTGTCAACCTGCCACATAGAAAATAGTGTAGAAACATAATATCTAAGTAAAGAAAAGGACAACCAAAATGATCAAGAAGCTAGAACAACTTCCCTGTGGGGAAAGTAACACTATGTGGAGCTGCTTAGCTTAGAAAAAAGAAGGGGTAAGTGAAGAGCAACATGGCGGAGGTGTATAAAATGATGCATGGTGTGGAGACAAGAAAAACATTTTCTTCTTTTCTCATAATATTAAACCACTTATGAACACAGGGAAACCCAGGACAGATAAAAGGAAGTATATTTTACTCCACAAACAATTAACCTAGAGACGTCACTGTGCTTGTGTGCATGTACCTTCAAGTCACCTGTAGACTTATGGCAACTTCATAGGGTGTCCTTAGGCAAGAAATACTCAGAGATGGTTTTGTTAGTTCCTTCCTCTGAAAATAGACTATAGCCCCCAGTATCTGTTGGCAGTCTCCCATCCAAATACTAACCAGGGCTGACTTTGCTTAGCTTCTAAGATCAGACAGAATCTGGCTACCACAAGATATATTGAAGGGCACTAAATATAGCTTATCTCTCTTTTTTAAATTTTATTTTCTACATTTGCACACCAACAGAAAAGCTTATAAAGGATAAGTATATCCTTTATAAGCTTTTCTGTTGGTGTGCAAATGTAGAAAATAAAAGTATATCCTTTATAACATAAAAGACGAAACAAGCTTAGAACAACACAGAAAATGCCAGGCCACTGTTTTGTAGCTGCATAAAAGTAGAAAGTTTGCTGGATTTGGGAGACTTGGCTTCAGTTGTGCTCCTTCCACTTGGTAATACATCAGGTAATACTCCATTCTTTGTAAAATGAGACTATTCTGCCTTTGCATTAAGTGTTAGCATAAAATAAAGCAAGAAATAAATGGTGATGACATTCATACTTTTACTCTTAAATTCTCTATGTAGTAGTCAGCGGGTCCTTTCCCATGACACATGACTATAGTGCTGTGATTCCACTTTAATTGCCATGATTTTGTCCTAAGGAATCCTGGGATTTGCAGTTTAGCAAGGATTGGTTAGAATTCTCAGTGAGGGCACTCCAGTGCTTCACCAAACTACAATTGGTAGCCCAGGATTTCATAGCATGTTGCCTTGGCAGTCAAAGGAGAGTCACAGTGGTATAATTATGTAATGTGAAAATGCCCAGTGGGGACTTGATTCCAAGTAAACATGACTGGGGTTTCAAGATCTATTTCATAAAGCAGAAGACAAGTAAATTCCAAACATACAACCTGCCTTTAACTATCCAGAATAGATAGGAGATACAGAATAGATAGGACAGAAATGAAGCTGTAAGTAAGACCACCATAGTTGCGACAAATTGTCAGAGAGGGAAAGAAGCAGCTAATGTTTGTTTTTCCTATTCAGATATGTGGATAAATTCTGCTTAGGCATTAAAATAACTTCTACTGAAATTCAGTGGTAGAACACAGCAGTATTAGATTCAGTCCTAGACACTATTAGCTGGGGTCCAGAAAGACTGTGGAGAACCAGTTCCAAATATTGTAGAAGACACTAAGATAAATGGACCTATGGTCTGACTCTGTATAAGCAAATTTCATATGTTTCATTGCATTCTCATCTTTTTCTCAGTTATTTTTTCTCTAGTTGTAAAGAAAGAGTTGTTATAAAGTTACAAGGTAAAAACATTGTTTTCCACTGAAGGAGACTTGCCTCGAAAACCCTACTGCTGGAACAAATCGTTGTGTTTAAAATTGGGTACTGTGATGAGCACTGCAGGCTTATTTGCTAGTTAGAAGATAGGTGGCCATATGTCCTTTTTTACATGTTTACATGGACAGACCTCTGTTTGGAGGTACCCTCCCTTTGAAGAGCTCTCTAGTCCTCATCTGGCTTAAAGATAAAGAATCATAAGAAGAGAAGTCAGGGGCCTGGCAGTTGCCCATCAATAGCACTTGGACCTAACAGACTAAGCAGGTAGGCACACAGTGTAGTCTTCTTTACTGTGGTGAAATTTATTATATTTCTGATCTATTTGCCCATCCATACAGGTACATTAGCAAGCATGTGCACATCTTATGCCAATCTCTTGTTCTTCTTGGTGTCAGCACATAATAATTACCTTAGAGGAAGACAATCAAGAAAAAGAAATGGCTACCACTATCATATATTTCTTGAGAGCTTCCCAGAAGCACCTTGCTGACTGCTGTGGACTTTAAACTTATGGACTAGATGGGCTTTTTGCTTGATCCAGCAAGACAGAGAGTCAGAGACACACATTGCTACCTGTTCTACAACCCCCAGGGAATAAAGAGAATCACACTCAGTTACTCTGTTTAGCTGCTGTAATTTTAAGCCAACTCACTACTGTATCTAATATGTGTATCTAGTCAGGGAGGCATTAAGGTTTGTAGAGGCCCTAGGCACTCTTATACTTGTCTCCCTGTCTCGTCTCCTAGCCTCACTCACTAGAGATGTTTTCGTAAGTCCTAAAATCCTGTTTTCATAGGACTTAAAATTTTTGTAGGTCCTAGGCATAGTGTCTAAAGTGCCTAATGGATAAGATGGCCCTTTATCTGGTTGCTTGGAAATTCAGTTCAGCTCATGCTGAACTGCAGTTGTAGACTTTGCTAGTCCCTGTTTTGCAGAGTATTTGAGTTTCTACCCAACTCAAAAGCCTGCTTGAAGAAGATTCCTTTTATACCCCCACACAGGTCACTGGCCTTTCAGTCAAAGTCACAATGGCATCTTTCTGGACTTAAGAAGGTATAAACCAAAGACTTACAATGTCAAAAACTGTCACATACACAAAAAGGGTGACACAGCCCATGTGCCTGATTTTAAATGGATAGGTTTTAATTTTATAGACAATGTAAAGCCATTTTAAACATAATCTTTTTGCATGTTTTTAGCCACATGTGTTTTTACTTGCATTTCTTTTTTTATCTTACAAGCTACTTTGAGATTTTGGGGAAAAGTGGGCTATAAATAAACTTATGCAATACCATGTAATACAATATGGGCCATCACATAATATCTGGAAGACAGGGGAGTGAAATTGAGGAGGATGCAAAGAACAGGGTGTGACCAAATATCCTCCCATAATGAATATGAGAAGGATTATTTATTTTCTCTTCCAGCAAAGGATGAAGAGTCAGCCCTAGCAGTATTTCTTTACACTCAGTTCAAATCCATAAAATCCTATGAGATAACAGCATTCACTCATATAATGAGAACAGTGCACTGCCATTGATTTAACTTGCAGATGACAGACAGTATCTCTACTGCAAACAACTACAACCCTCGAAAAGCAAGTGAATCGGAACCAAGCCAGGCAACTAATGAGTGTCTCACTCACATTTCCACTCTTCTGGTTTCACTGCTTATTTGAAAGGCAAATATTCTTACCAAAGTCAAAATGAAGCCCCAAATAGAGAAAAAAATAAAACAAGCCAGCCTATACACAGTTGTCAGAAGTATTGTCCAACTTGGTACCCTCTCTTGTCCTTTCTCCCTGTTAACCCAATCCCACCTATTTTGCCTGATATGAAACAAAAGGCAAGTCTAATTTCTTATACATAGGGGTGCCTTAAAAAGAGTTTAGAAGTTGCAAACTGCAGTAGCCAGGCTGGTGTCAAGTGTGCATTTTAGAAACCATCTAACACCAGTCTTACAAAAACTGCATTGGTTTCCAATTTGTATCCAACATCAATTAAAGGGGCTGGTTTTGACATACAAATGGCTTGGGACCTGGATATCTGAAACAGTAGAACCTCCCATATGAGCCAGTCCAAAATCTGAGATCTTCACTAGAGGCCCTGTTGTGTGTCTGAACACCTTGTGAGGCATGCCCAAGTGACATGGCTTTCTCTGTAGCAGCACTCTGCCTAACCCCTGGCCAAGGGAAGCTAGGTTGCCTCCACCTGTGTTGAGGTTCTAGTGAGTGGGTAAAATGGGGTTGTTCTGCATGGCTTTTAGTGTTTGAAACTGCTTCGTCTGTTTTACTTGTTTTTTTAGAACAATATTTTAAAGATCTATTTTTAGAAAGACTTAAAAAGTTCTTAAAGAGTATTTTGTCTTTAAAGTTTTCAACTCTGTATAGTTTTTAATTGTTTTTACCTTTTGTGCATCACCTCAGGGGGCCTGGTAGGCTAGGAAGTGATATATAAATAATTTAAGTAACCAAATAAATACTGTAGTGTATTTATTTCTAAATAAATAAAATGCTATGCTTACCAGTGAGAAGTGGGTAATGCTGAATCTCAACGTTCTCTGATTTCTTCACAGCTTTTGCCCTTGGAAGGGACCCTGCGGATTTACAATACAAATTGTAACACCAAAAGCAGGACTTTCTCCCTGCCAGAAGGAGTAGTGGTTACAGATCGCATTCAAACAGCATAAACTTTCTGGGTTGCTGTCAGAAGATCATACAGTGAGCCCTTGGTATCCACTAAGGTTTGGTTCCAGGACTCACCCTCCCCTGTGGAAACCAAAATCGATGGGTGCTCAAGTCCCGTTACGTACAATGGCATAGTAAAATAGCATTCCTTATATAAACCGGCAAAATCAAAGTTTGCTTTTTGGATTTTTTTTTCCTGAAGATTTTCAAGCCATGGTTGGTTGAATCTGTCGATAGAGAACCTATAGATACAGAAGGCCAACTGTACATCATTTGCACAAAAATGAAATGAAAAGAAAATATTGGCTGCCGTGTTTCATTTAATATATGCAGGGTTCTTATAAAAGAAGAAAAACACTATCCAAGTGGAATTATTTCACTGGGGCTTTTATTTTGTGGGTATGGGTGTGGAAGGCTATCCTTTATTCTCTGTAGTTTGTCAGCTAAATTCTAAAGTCCATAAAGAATGCAACTAAGCCAAAGAATTTTTTTTTTTTTTTTCCAAGGTGTGGATCGCCTTTTGCTGAAGACTGAGACAGATGCTGAGAGTCTTTTTCTTCCACTGCCTTCCTCTTTCCTTGAGGCTTATGCTGAGTCAATATCTTGGGACTGGTTGGGAGTTTCCTTGCCTTGCGATGCCTGCTAAGATCCATATCTGAAAAAAAGGAAACCACAAGGTCTGAATGGGATTTTTGGCTAGGAAAATGGCTGGGAAAATGGAAGCAATAATCCATGAAGGAGGAAGACAAATTATATCGTGCATTAGTACACATTGGTTACTGTTAGATCTTTAAATGTACTTCATGTAAAGTTGGCCCTCCACATTTGCAGGTCTGACTTTGACAGATTAGATTATTTGCAAGTTTCTCCAACCCCTGCCCACCCTACTTTTCTTTTCTGGGAGAAATTTCCCTCTTGGTGACTTCAGTCAGACCACACAGACATTTAAAAACCTGTCTCTGGTCTTCCTCCTGGTCCACCAGCTGCAGTCTGGCCAGCTAAGAATGACTTGCAACCCAATTTCTCAGCACCACAAACCCTCTCCCAATGCCACACACACACACCAAAGGAAGGAGAGGGATGTGAGAGAGGAAACATAGGGCCATCATGCCAACCTCCCTTTCCCTGATCAGCTTTGCACCCTGGGGTGCCTGCTCTCCCCACCATGCCATGGTCTCCTTCCCACAGACAGACATGCACATTTTGATATCTGCAATTTCCCCACTTTCGCAAGGGTCCTGCACTCACCAAGTGAACATGAAAGGCCCACTGTACTTTAAAGAACAAATGAATTATGTTATGTTGTTATGTTATTTGTCTGGAGTCTGTATACTCTGCCTTTCAGCCAAAAAGACTCCCAGAGTGGCTTACAAATTGTTAATTTGATAGTTCCCTGCCCTTCAGTTTACAATATAAATAAGAAACACAAGGATAAGGGAATGGTGGGAAGCAGGGTATTAAGTCCAGTGGATGCTGGCTATTCTTTCTCCCTTAGAGGCCATAGCAGTGGCAGTTGGGACAGAACTGGTATTACATTAAGGATCCCTCCCCCATAGCAGTTATTTTAAAGAGGAAATACTATCCTGCAGGGTTTCAGTGAGTTGTTTATGAATGTGGCCTTCCAAAAAAGAAATGTGGAGTGTATATAGGACTAGATCCAGACATAGCTATGTGAGCTTCAGTACTTTGGAAATCAGTGGGACAAGTTAGTCATGAGTCATGATTCAAGTTACATATTGTTGATTTCAAAGGAAAAATCAATACTTAAGTCAAGATCCAACCCCAAAGTCCTAGCCTCTAAACCTGAGGGTGTTCCACTCCCTATCTTTTCTGTATCATTCACCCATAAATAGGCTCTGATGTCATGAGCAAATACCTTTAGGAATGCTGTTTCGAATGGACTGGAGCTTGCAGTATCTCTCCATGTTGTAATCCTTGAAAAGGACCCTCCAGAAGTCCTGGATGGAGGGTGACTCCTGGCTCAGCAGCCATGTTAGCATGGCATGGAAAGCTTTGTGGCAGCCTTCCTTTTCATTCAGATGGAGAGTCTCCTTCAGCAAGAAAAAGGAAGGAAGAACAAAACCACTTGAACCACCAAATAGATTTGAATAGACCCTTAAAATATTTCAGTCAGACCCACGTTCCTCAGGAACAGGGAACCAGTGGTTGCACGGGGATTGTATAAGATTATATTAATCTTCGATGTGTTTCATAGCTTTCACTTTATTTCTCAGAGTGAAATATCACTGTGAAAGCAATAAAGCTAAAAGGGAAAAAACTAAACAATAAAGAAAATGCACAAGTACTCAAATGCTATTCATCATCTCTGTTTTAAACTCCTTTGAAGAGTGACAATGCAACAGTTTCTTGGAGCATTAGACACAGATTTTATAGCTATTTGTGGGGATTTTGAAAATATGTCCATAATCTTTGATGTGTAAGACACCAGATTTCCAGACACATTTCAAGATTCGGCCTAAAGGTTGGTCCTGAAATACACCAACCAAGATTTACCTCTGATAAAATTGTTTTATTCAGAACTGGAATCCTAGGAAGGTCAATGCAAGCAGAATGGAAGAAAAATGCACAGCTGTGAAGAATGGTGGAAATGATCATACTCCCCCTCCCAAAGATATCTATAGGGTGAATGTCTTACGTTTGTTTTCTTCCTATTGGCTTGAGAATTTGTACTTTCCTTTAAGCAATGCCTTGCCCACTATAGGGATGAGCTATTTTTTAAAAACTAAAGCCTTGTATAGAATTCAAGAGACAATACAGAAATGCAAAAACTCACATTAAAACTCCAGAAACAAAGCAAAGAAATTCAGGCTGAATATTATGGCTTTATATGAACTTAAATGTACAAGCATGTAACCTATATTTGTACACAAATTATGTACACACCATAAAAGAAAAAGAAACATTTCTTCACTATTAGCTGAAGAATAAACTGACTCAGAAATGTTATTGCTTCTCTCACCTGGAACATCTCTTCAGTGACAACATCATAGTCTGCAAGTCCATGAAGTAATGGAAAGACATCATCCACAGCCATTGAAATCTCTGTGCGATAAAGCTTCAGTAATTTCCGCGTGTCCCCCTCTCCCAGTGGTCTATCAGAACTAAACATCCTGGGACAGAGTGCAGGATGGTTAGGAGCATTCATTCACTGCATCCCCTTTTTCCCCTCTTTGGCATCCAACATTTGTCAATCCTCACCAGACCAAAAGCCTTAATCTCCATTTCATTCTTCATGTACAGATGCTGACAGCCTGCAGAATAAAGTTCCTAACTCCTGTCAAAGTAAAATATGCAGATGTGTCCCTAGAAAATGTTATGATCTCAACATTGGCTCGTCTATCTCTACGAATTCATATAGGTAAGTAGAGTTAACTAAAAGACATTCTTACTGTTTCTCTATTATTTGTTGTCTTTCATCTCTTAAATGACTCCCAAGCATCCAGTTTTCATTTATTTTGTTCACTCTGTCCTGACTAAAAAGGGAGGGAGATGGCACTATTTGTCTCACCCGTCATATGTTAGATACAATATAGTACCTGTTTTCTCCAGGTTCTTGTGCTCTTTATATCACTCAGTCCATGGAACTTACGTGAATGTTGGGGGTGGTGTAGAATTTTAAAAGTTCTTATTGAAAAAACAAATAGTACTCCAATGATAATTGTTTCATTGATCTGGAAAGCTGCATCTATCTCCAATTATCTGCTTTATTATCTGAACATTTTTGAAAGAGCTTCACTCCACCCTGTACCATCTGCACACCCTATACATGACCTTACATGACTGGAAAATAGAAGGGTTGCATTGCATGGGGGAAGTACTGTGTTTTCTCCTCTCCATAGTGTGACGCCATGTGGATTCTGTGGAAAATAGTATGATGATAGAGGTGATAATAGCCAACCATATAATCCTTCTGATAAATGTTATTTCAATGTAATGTTGCAGTTGACAACTTATTTTTTAAAAGAGTACATTGCTTACTCACTCTACCCCTGCCATTGACCTGCAGGACAAAACAAGGGCAGGCAGAAGCTGCAGAGAATTTAGGATGATCAACAACAGAGCCATGATACTATCTATCCAGGTAGTGCCCAGGGAATGGGCAGAGTAGAATCTGGTAGATCACAGGGTCAGTCAGGGTGCAATTAATCAGAATACAGGTGGATGGTAGCAGAATCTGGTAGGCAATCAGCAAAACATGGGAGAATCTAAATTTTAAAGTCTTTTTCAATCCCAAATCCTGGTTTTCTGATTGGACATAGCTTTAGTAGACTGACAAAATACCTTGATCTCTGAGGCTGAACCCCTACCCCCATGCTACTCACTCAAATCAAAGTGTGCAGTACTCAAACGCAGCTGATTTATTTTGGCATATGAAACCCAAAAGCATGTCTTCTTACCCCTGACAATAAGATAAGGAATTAAGGCCATTTCTGCACTACACTCTTATAGTCTTTCAACATCCTATGGAATCCTGGGGCTTGCAGTTCAGGGAGGGGCCGGCTGGAGTGCGGCAATACCCTAAATCACTAACATTTTTATCTCATTTCATGACACTCCAAATGCTCTGCTTAAGGCAGTTGTCTCACTCTTCCTACGTGTAGAGATTGATCTGGAGGGACAAGTAAATTAATGCCTGTTTGCCAACTCTAGACACTTTCTAGTTTCAAGTTAAAAGGGATCCTCTATTTTAGAATGATTTTTTTTTTTATCCACAAATTAGAGCTGTTTTTCCTTTCTGCACTATATCAAGCAGCTCTGGGCAGATTTTTAATGATAATAATAACACTTCTAGAGTGCTACATGAGTTGCTTCCATCCTCAGAACTTCAATGGACTTCCCAGAATTATTTTAGAAATGCAGCACCTCTCTTGCTATGTAATTCTGTGTGGCTAGTAGCTGCTAATTAAAGGTTATGAGCTGATTTGCTTTTTCTGTGCTGACTCTGGGAGAACTTCTACATTCATGCAAAATTAATGTACCACAACTCTCAGGACATGAGTAATTGAAAAACACCCCAAAATTATTCTTGATAGTAGCTGCCAGCAATCCCAGAATTTATGGGCTTTCTGTGACGTGTGTGTGGGAACACGCACACACACATGCATGTGCCTTCAAGTTGCCTTTCTGCTTATGGAAACCCCATGAATTTCACAGAGTTTTCTTATGCACAATAACTAGTTATTATCTCTCAGTGTGTAGCTCCCATCCCACCAAAAATGAATCTAGAAAAATACAAGGCCTTTGGGCACCAAGGACACAGAAAAACAACGCAATTAATTCTGAAACTGCTTTTTGTTTTTACTAAACTTAAGGAAGTCCATGTTGCTATGCTCACCACACACACACAGATTATTTGTTCCACTTTTAACCATGTTCTTGTTTAACTCATTCTCCTTACACCTCCTTTTGTATATACTTTGTACCTTCTCTCATTGCACCACCACAAGCCTCTATCTGTGAACCCTCTACTAGCGCTCCATCTTTTTCTCTCTCCATTTGATCTCCATTTTCCTCCTGACAGCTCATTCAACCTGCTCCTCTGGTTAACTATTGCTTTGTAATCCATCGTCTGCATCTGTCAGACTTAGTATTTGTTTAGGTCTATTGTAGTTTCTTTTGGAGGAGTTGGCTTAAATCCAGTTGTTACTCCCAACTAGACCAGATCTATATTGAACGTATGTGTTTTATCAAATTTCTGTTAACATAGTGGATTTATTCTTCTTGAAACTAACAACTGGACGTAGGCCTATATTAATTTTGTATTGAGGGAATCTTTGGATTTTGCACAGGGGCACATGTTTTTAAACTATTGCCTTCATTAGAAAATTAACTCCTGGTCATTAGGAATGGCTTCAATTGAGGACTTTAAAGCCTTTTAGCATTTTAACAAGTAGCATGCCAATTTAGTTTGGAAATGTTTGTTTTAGAACATTTTATCATTTTTATTGAAGTCTGTGTATACATTTTCCTTTCTTCATTGTTGTACTTTAACATGGTGATTGAAGAGTAAAATAAATGAAAAACTCTAACTTGAGTTTGTAACCACCACATTCTGTATCACACATCACTCTCACTGCTAACTGCAAGGTTCCTTGTTGTTCTTTATTATGCTGTTTTCTCTGCACCCTATGGGTTTTCTCCATACCCTCTGAGCTACCCTACCTTCCCTCATAAGTCTTGGCAGCCACACCTCAGCTACTATCTTTCTCTTTCCACACAACACAGATCTCTCTGCATCTCCTGATTCTCTCCTATTCACTCCACTCCACATCATCACAGATCTTGCTGACTTCCGCTTTCTGCAAGGTAGAAATCTGCTACCTGTAAGATAGCTCTCCACATCTATATAACAAATATTTTGTGTTGTTTTCTCTTCCCAACCTGACTTCAATTCTTCTCTTCCCTTGTTTCTCAGTTCTCGCCTATACTTCTTACTCATTTTCTCCCTGTACTAATGGTATTACTGTGTATCTCTTTCCATCTCTTTTGATATTTCTAAGTCTCTACAATCCAGTGTACCACAATTGCTCCTTCATTCTCTTCATTGTCTTTATGTATGTACCAGTTCCTTCCATCTTATATCTGCTTCTGAGTCATAACTAAACATATTAGTTTCATTCTCCCAGCAATACACGCACTGAATGAGAGCAGATGGGATAATATGCAGCATGGCTGATTGGCTGTATATCTCACTTGTATAAAAACTATTGCCAGTATCACCACAAATCTCTGATCAAAGGACAGTACATCCAATGCACACATGGTGTTCAGGAATTTTCCCTTGCCCTTTTGCACTTTTGTTGACGTAAAGAAGGTTCCATATTTAATCCCTGGAACTTGGTAGAGCTCAGAAAGACTGGAACATGTGGCCTCCCATATCTTGTTGGACTACAACTCTCAATATTACTTACCACTTGCTGTCTTGGCTCAGACTCCTGGGAGTTTCACTCCAATATCTGGAGGGCCACATGATTCCCACTCTTATTTAGGCAGATGACCCACCTATCTGACTCAGTATAATCTAGTTTCCCATAACAGGCTTGAGTAGATTTGGTGTAAATAATACCACAAAAGTGAGGAACATTTGCAAATAGAATCCTAAGGGAATGGGGAACAATCAGTCACAGGTTATTCTGTTTTTCAGATAAGTGGATCAAGTTTTTAATTGCATAAGAAGATGCTCCTGGCAGAATCCTAGAGTATCTTTCCTCAATACTTGTTTGAATGTGGTAGCTAGCAATAATTTAAAATAACTGGACAAGTATAAAAAATTAAAAATTTAAGGCTGCCTAAAGTAAATAAACCATACAAAAATGAAATAAATGCAATCATGGCCATGATATACATGCACAAATAGAAGTTTTGCCTTGTTTCCTGGAAGGTTTAGGGTTAATATATACAAGAGTACTTCCAAGTGCTGGATTATGATAAGCCAGAATGACCATTAGAAGTGTTGCCTGTGATGATGGGGCACATCTGGAGGGCAGCAAGTTAGAGAAGTCTGCTATATTGGGGCTTGAAAATGAGCCACCCCAACAATCTCTTTCTAGGTACTGTTTCCAAGTAAGTATTGTATACAGTCAGCCACCAAGACATTTGCAGGTAACCTGGAGAGGCATAAACACAATGTTCTTTTAGTTATATGTGATCCAAATATTTTATGTCTATATTGAGTATGTAACAACTGGAAGTCAGCCACGTGCACTGGTAAAACACATCTCCTGCTACCCAAATCACAACTTCTGAGTCCTTGTTATTGTTGTGTGTCTTCAAGTTGTTTCCAATTTATGGCAATGCTACAGCAAATCTATCATGAAGTATTCTTGGCAAGATTTACTCAGAGGTTTGCCATTGCCTTCCTCTAAAGCTGAGAGAAGTGATTTGCACAATGTCATCCAATTGTCTCCGGGGCTGAGTTTGGATTTGAAGTTACCACACTACATGGGCTCAGTTGATTCTGAGGCAACTTTATTAAAGATATCACTGTTGCTGTGGATTAAGGACACCTGGGCCTAGTTGCTGTTAGACTTGAATTTCAAAGCAAAAATACCACTTGCTGAAGCCTTCATAGCCTCTGCTACAAGTTGATGTTCCAGCTAGAGGCCACTTCTCATTAAGACCAGAGACTTGATAACCAGATAAAAAAGTATATGGACATCTTACCTTGCTAGTACAGACCTCTTATTAGAACATGCTATATAGATTTTCTCCATTTCACTTTTTTCCAAATTCCAAATTTAATGAA
Source organism: Ctenosaura bakeri (assembly GCA_948474755.1). Lineage (NCBI taxonomy): Eukaryota > Metazoa > Chordata > Lepidosauria > Squamata > Iguanidae > Ctenosaura > Ctenosaura bakeri. The sequence goes on from CAOLHI010000568.1 coordinate 401,675, forward strand.
ATTTTTTTGTCATAAAGGGTTTTGTGTGCTCTTGTTTTGCATTGTTATTGGGTTTTTTTGTTTTTGTTTTAGGTTATGTAGGTTAGGTAAGTTTGTATGTTGTGTCATCTTAAAAGTAAATCAATAAATATTATTTTACAATAAAATATTTTGCAGAGTAATGGCAGCCTCAGAGAAGCACTACTTCCACCCTGAATGCCTGGTGCATGCTTTCTATGACATCAGATCATCAGAAAAGAGCAAGACCAGTGAATGAATTAGACCCACATGAGAGAATGAGAGCTAGGAACTGATTCTTAGTCTATAAAAGACAGTAGAATCAAAAAGAGAACATAACCAAATATAGTAAATCTTTGAGAAACATTATACAATCAGCCTGCAGTTTCAGGCCAAATTAGACAGTTATCAACTCTGCAAACTAATTTAACTAACAAAGGGATCCCCCCACTTCCTAAAGTCACAGTCAAGCAATTACTGTTGAGCCTGTTGATCTTCCAGTGGCCATCATGAAGGGTTAATGAATAGACATCAGGCATTCAAGGAACTGTTTGTGTGTGATTCTACTCATTTATAGCTGGAAAAGCCTCACACAGCCCCCCAAAATAATGCGGGATTACCTGCTTGGACAATGTACTCAGCAGCACCCACATGCAGATAACACTCAGTTCCATCCTTTGTTTTCACGAGCTTTGTTAATATAATCATACTCACAGTCTGATCACTGGTAGGTCGATATCTGGAGCCCCAACAAAACTACTAATGATTGTCATGCAACAGATATTGTTATGTGCCTTCAAGTCAGCCCTGATGTATAGTAAGCTTGTTCTAAGAGTTTCTTAGCAAGATTTATTCAAAGGAGTTTGCCCCTTGTGTTCTTAGACTGGGGAGTATGACTTGCTCAAGGTCATCCAGCAGGTTTTCATGCTAAGCAGGGATTTGAACCCGTGCTTTCTGGAGTCCCTGTCCAACACTCAAAACCATTACATCACACTGGCTTCCCCAACAGAGAAGTTAATACAATTGAAAAAATCAGCAGCAGCACCTTTTTAATTTACAGTAGTCCTTTGACCTTCAAGAGAATTGGGGGCACAGAACTTTTGTGAAAGTAAAAAAACAAAACAAACAGAACCCAAGCAGATAACTCCCCATGGCAACCCTGTCTACAGAGAAGGCATGTGTGTGCCTCCCCACTCTCCAAATTCTCTTGCCTTTTACCCAGGTGTGCTGCCTTCCTTCTCTGTGACTAGGCAAAAGGCAAGTGAATGGGAGTGTTTAGCCTCACATGTGCCTCACTCCTTCTCCACCTCCCATTTTCTTGCCTTTTCCCTGGTGTACATGCCTTCCTCCCATGCACCTGGAAAACAGACAAGCAAATGGGTGGGGAAGAATGGGGGAAAGCTCATGCGTGCCTCCCATGCACAGGGCTCTCCCTTTCCACTCACTTGCCCTTTGCCCAGACACAGAGAAGGAAGGCACAATGCACCTGGGCAAAGGGCAAGGGAATGGGAGGGGGAGCCAAGCAAGTGCCTGACAAATAATTAATAATCAAATTCATGAAGATCAAACCTGCAAATGTGGAGGAAGGACTGCATATACCAAAGACTTCAGCTTTGGCAGACTACCTGCTTTACACACCTTCAAGGCATACATGAAAGGATCTGCTTTTCTATTTTCCCACTCACTCACTTCTTATGTATAGACTTAAACAATTGTTGCTTGAAGTTAATATCGAAAGAGCATCTCCTTTTATATAACTGTCTGAATATTAGTTCTCTTCCATGATACATAATAAAAATTAGACAGCCAGAGTGCAGGAGAGTAGTTACTTTAATAAGAATAGTTGTCCTTCAGACAATTCAGAAGGACCCCCTTGGAAGAGTCAGCATGGATAGATAGATAGCCAGCCAGCCAGCCAGGCAGCCGTGTAAACCCTGGAACATATAACACTGCAGTGTAGCCAATAAAACCATCCAAAGCATAAATTCAGAGCATAGTGGTTTAAGGGTAAATGCAATCAGAGTGAACTGGATATGCTAATTTGCACTCTTGACAAACTAGATCCATAAGGCTACATTTGATCTGAATACTTTTGCAGCAGTCCTTCAGTATATTGACAAGGAGTGGACTGGACTCTGCCAACATGACTCAGAAAAAGGAAAGCAGGGGGAAAAAGTAAGGTGTTTTTAAACTTGGTTTCCCACATCCTCTGTCCATATATGAAATTAAACAATACTGTTTTTGTTTTCTTTTGACTTTATTGTGCTTTTTGCAATGTAATCCTATTTTGTTTAAATGACAGCTTTCCAGTAACTAGTAACGTTTGTTCATTGCACTAACCTCCCACACCACTAGTATTTCCTGCTTCCTCCCTTTTTCATCATACTACAACCTTGGATCATTTGCTGAAGCTGAAATTCATGATATTCAGGATATACAGAGAAAATTAAGTACTTCTTCATACAACACAAACTAAGGGAATCCACCTCCACAAAACAGTGTGGTAGCTGCTAATTTGTATGGTTTAAAAAAAGAGATGAAGCAAATTCATGGCCACTGATGGTTATTAGTCATGATGGTTATATATTACCACTATCACCAGGGATATGTCTCTGAATACGAGTTACTAATTAGCAAACAACAAAAGGAGAGGGCTGTTGCCTTGCCCTTTTATCAGAGAAATCTGGCTGGCCACAGTGGCAAACAGGATGCCGGACTAGATGACTGTTTGGTGTGATCCAGCAAAGATCTTCTAGTGTTCTAGTAATATTTTCCCATTCAACCTGACACAACCTTCTAATTGACAACATTCACTGAACAAAAGCCACATTGGATTAGCTTTATCATATATCTTTTTGTAAATGTATACATGCTATTCCCAATCCAACATACACCTTTACAATCCATTTCACCATTTATAAGGTAATAAACCTAGAACTTTATAGTTCTATACAGGTAGATACAAAATAAGTTGCATGTAAAAAAGGCTGATGATTTGCATGAAAGGAACAACTATTTCTGGAAGTAAAACAAATTATAAGTTGCAAACCTGTATCCAGACAAGTGGTATTTACGTGCTTACAACTGGCCTACTTGTAATGTAGCATCTTGTTCTAAAATTGTTTCAGTACAGTGGCCTGATTTACTGATGTAATTTTTATAAATCCATGGACATTTGTTTCCTATTTTTGGGTCCATACATGTATTCACAAGATGTTCTGATCTGGTCATGAACTGTGCTATGTCTCATCTAGGCAAATCCCCTAAATCAGATGAAAAGAGATAGTAATAAATCAGTATTTCTTTTTCTGATGTGATGTGTAAATCACTGTGTATAAACTAGTCATTCTTGGTCCTTATTAATTTGAACATAACAAAGAGAAATTTCTCTGGGGAAAGGAGAAAAGTTTACAATGGGCTCTTGGTATCCACTAGGGTTTGGTTCCAGGATCCCTGTGGATACCAAACTTTGTGGATACTCAAGTCCCATTATGTACTAAAATGGCATCCCTTATATAAAATGCAAAATCAAAGTTTCCTTTTGGATTATTGTTTTTCGAGGGGGATATTTTCAAGCCATCGTTGGTTGAATCAGTGGATACAGAATGTGTGGATATAGAGGACCAATTATACTTTCAGTTTCATTAAGCCTTAAAGCTAAGCCATGACTTAGGAGACAAAGAATATGATGGATGGTAACTTCAGGTCAGTTCACATACCCATGCTCAACACAGGCTGATTATAGCATGAAGAAAGTACTTTCATACATGAAAAAAAAAAAAAAATCAGATGAGTCACTGCACTTTCATACCAGTTTATGCCAATTCAACACTGCTTGAGTTCTAACTAAAAAGTCAAAATATAACCCCCCAACCAGCTCCAGGACTACCATCATCATCAATATGGGACTGTTGTACAGTCTCAGGGACAGTGCACTGAGATAAATGCTGTCACTTCTCCCCCAAGTGTGAGTGGAGATATGAACATGTGTGAATTCCTAGACTTCTGGGAACTCCCAACCCCCTCTGAGGTAGCATTACAGCAATTCTGCATATGAATGTCTGTATGCACAGCATGACACTAAGGCTCTTTCCGTACAGCATTTGCCATGCGAAAGGGCATATGGAGCGTCACACAATTGTGAGGAGCAATCTGCATGACGCACTCAAAATTGCGTGATGCTCCAGGGGCCAGCAGGGGCCGATCGCGCACCTTTTCATTTTCAGCTGGAAGCTGAAAATGGTGCACAATCGCACATTGCTCCCGGGCCCCGCGTGCACTTACCTGGCGTGCGGAGCCTCTGGAGCCGCACTGGTCGCGTTTACTGCCCCAGTGCAGCCTGGGAAACTCCCAGGCTGCACTGCGGAAGGAAGAGGCGGGGCTCTCGCGCAAGCAGGCAGCTCGTGCGGAGCTGAAGCAGCAGGGACGCAAGAGCCTCTCGTTGGAGGCTGCTTACACAATCCCCGCACCCCAGCGCCAGAAAAAGGTAAGGTGTGGAAAGGGCCTAAGAGGTAATGTAGTAGGAGAACATATGCGTAGGTTACTACATGTGCAACATGGCTGGATTTGAAATGATGAAAAAACTCTACAGAACGCTGAGAAAATTTTAAAAAATGAACATTGGTGTTCTGCTTTGCTTTGAACTCGAAAAAATATGTACCACACATAACTAATCTATGTAGACCTGTAATTCTGTCTAGATTTTAGAGTTTGCTTCCAATATAGTTTGCATTATTGCCTTATTGCTAGGACTGTCCACTGCTGCAAATAGTACAGTACATTCATGTGAAATTCATAATCCATGAACAGAGTTTTTTTTAACCAGTCCAAAACAAGGAAGAGCAACTGTGAAAGACTAGGGGCACTTTAGCCTCCTAAACCTTGGACACCTGCACCCCTTTTAAAAAAAAACTTTTTTTGCCTCCAAACACCCTCTAGGTGATATTTTTGTCATGCTTTTAGCTCCCCCGTGTCCACTTTAGGACTTTAAAAAAAAGGGCCTCTTTTGGGCTTGAACTGGCCTAGAAACATGGTAAAAAGGCATCTGAGGGACTTTGAGGGCAAAAGTGTTTGCAGAAAACGTTTTCACCTCTAGGGCCCACAAAACTAGCAATGTGGGCTGCATGCAACCACAGGCTACATTTTGCCCATTCTTACTCAAAAATAATGTCTTATGCCATGTTCAGTGTGTTTTATATATATATGTTCAACTTTCAAGTATTTACAATTACAAATTCTACTTCTCCACAAAATTTCTCACCACCAATGATATTTAATTGCTAAGAATGCAGAAGATATACAGATAGTTGTCACCACCACATTTATACCTAAAGCTGTTGCTTAAAATTCCCTGACCATTCTTATCTTCCCACCCAAACCAATGTTATTTAACAAAGCTTATTCTCAGAAGTGTAAAGGTCTTTTAGCAACTATGCCCCACGCAGGACAGACCAAGCAATCCATTTTCTTCCTCTGCCAGTATCTAATCCTGACACAGAACCCTTTCAAGTTTCAGAGAATTAACTGAGTTGTACATATTCTCTTTAGATCACACAAGTATTATTAAAGGGTTTTTTTTTCATGAAGCTATAGTACTTCTTAGGTCAGTGGGACAATTAATCTTTATCCATAAGGGATACGCTACTGGTTGTAATGGTCAGACTTGACAGCCTAACATAAACCATTTAAAAAAAAAAATCTGCCTTGTAACAGACCCAGGATCACATCTTCCTTTAAGCAGCCATCTCTTTAACTACATTTTCCCTCAATTGTACATGGTCTTCAGTCTTGTTAGTTACTGAAGCTGGAATGGGTAACAGATTATTTACTGAGACTACTATTTTGCAGAAGAGACTGCATTTTCTCTTGTATTTCCATCTCAGGTCTCTACACTCAACATTTCAATACAGAATATTTTCACAAGTATTCACCCCAATATGAAGGACATACATGATACAAAATGTACCATCTTACCTAATGGCCTGTCCAGTTATTTCCACATAATTTAACTCACTGACATGCATCTTGTTTGTTTTAATTTCCAAACACTGGTGGTTCTGTCCTTTGCTACATTATAGCCTTTATTACCTCATACTTTTACTCTTTGAAGGTAATGGTAAAGGCCCAAACAAATCACATCTTAGCCTTTTCCAGTAAGCTAAAAGCCAGTTTCTACTGATGCCATTACTTTGGTGTTGTTGCTGTATATCAGTGAAGCCCAACATAATTATCTACATCAACTTCCAATTAATCAGGGTATTTAAGACCTCCCAAAACTCTGTAAACACTAACAGAAGCAACTTCCTCTAGAAAGACTGATGTTAGGCTAGCAGTTTTCATATTTGTCAAAAGTCTCATAGAACCCTGGCCTGACTTTTCTGATGCTCATTCGTATATGCTGACACTTAGGAGGAACTGACTCGCTATAACTAGTTGAACTTGCTGTCCCAGTAATCCAGCCAGAAGATAAGCGCTTTCTTTTTGCCTTAGGTGAAAAGTCTCCAATTCCTTTGTTGCGTTCTATACAGGAATCATCTTTACTCCTATTGTTGACATCTTCAACTGACTGCTCATCTCGGCCGGAAGTCATTTCTTGACGCTTACAAGCTTCTCTCTCTTCTTCTGCAATTTTCCTGAAATGCTCGAGTGACTCTACCTTTCTTCGTCTTTCTATTGTTTCCATTTGCTTCTTGTCCACAAAGTCCTCAAAATACATTTTCCTTTCACTTCTCTGATCCTCAAGAAATTTCCACTCGGTATCTGTCATCTTCACACCACTGTACTGTTCCAATTTCTCTCTTGTTACAGTGTCTGTACAAAATATGTCAAAGAGTTGTTCTGAACTCCTGTTGAAATCATCTGCCTTCTGTGTAAACAACTCATTTTTTCTTCGCTTCCTGGACTGATACAGCTTTGAGAACTCCTCATACACCTTCAGAATATGCTTTTTTATGCTTTGCGTTGCTATGGTATATAAGTTGCAGAACAACCAGTGTTCCTGCAAAAGCTCAGCCAGCAACTGGGCAGCATCTTCTTTTGATCGCTGGGCTTGCCCAGCTCTTTTTGGATGCAGTAAATACAACATGTTTTGAATGACATCCTTCTTTGTAGGCAGAATTCCTTGGGCAAACTCTGATGATTCCACATAATCAACAGTTCCCAAAGTTTTCTTGGCTTTGACTTTAGTATCCAAAGCTGCCATCATTCCTTCTGAATGCCACTTTATATCATAAACTGAAATAGAAAGAGAGAGAGACGTCAGATTGTACAGAAAAGTGCAGCAACAAGAACCAAAACCAAAGCTGGCATTCTGAAGCAACAGTTATGCCAATGACTCCCATCAAAAATGTTCAGGGCTCCAATCAACATTACATTCTACAGAGAAAGTTACTGATTCCCAAGCTTTTCTGCTTACTAAGCTCTCAACTGTGAAATAGAATTATGCTACTGAGCAACAGAACAGCAACAGGATATTTTCCTCCATTTCTCTGTTGGCACAGACAAATAACCTCTCTAATGTAATTCCTGTACTTTTACCGTACCTTTAGAAAATTGTTTTCTGTGATAAAATCTGGAAAAGAATTTACTAAAAATATTCTAACTATACTCTAGATCAGGTGGGAAACATGAGCCCGTTGTTGTAGCACTGCTCTTCCCATCAGTCATAGCCAGCAGAGACAATGACAAGGAACACTGGAGTTGCAGTGCAACAATATATGAAGGCCTGCATGATTGCCATCTTGGTCTAGGTATTTCACCGTAGCACACATGAACTACCAAGCACTCAGATGAGAAAAAGTGGAGAATTTTATTGTGATCAGTCTTCTGAGATCTGATATCTTTACAACACTTATATGCTGGCTCTGGTCATGAATGTATTTGCTATGCAAAAACTCAAAGCAGTTAGGAGTTCTCTCAACCTTGTTTTTTTTTTTTTTCAGAGTTATATACTACTAAAAGGTATGACTATACTTTCTCTAAGCAACTCCAACTCCATTTCAGTTATCCAAGCTTCTCAACATGCACATGGAAACAGAGGATCCGGTTAGATTAAATTTTAATTTCAAGGCATAAATCCAATATATGCAGCACAATCCTAAACACTAAGCCTCATGGAGTTCAATTTACCGCCAACAAAGTATACACAATCTTGGCATCCTGAACTGTAAAAAGCCAACTTATAAAAGAGAAGTAATAAATTACTTTGATTTTTTTTTTAAAAAAAGTATAAATACAAACTGCACCTATCAAAATACATGCAACAATGTTTCCAAGTCCCCCAGTCAGGAGCTTGCAAAAAAAAAAGGGCACAACTGCACAATTCCCTGTTAGACTGGATGAAAGACGAGACTCTTAGGCCAATTCCGCACTAGGTTGTTATAGGCCATTTCCGCACTAGCCTGTTCTAGCGCGATGATTCCACTTTCAACCTCCTCTGGAATCCTGGGGTTTGCAGTTTCGGGAGGGGCCGGCCGGCCCCTCCGAAACTGCAAACCCCAGGATTCCAGAGGAGGTTGAAAGTGGAATCATCGCGCTAGAACAGGCTACTGCGGAAATGGCCATAGTGCTATTATTCCATTTTCAATATCCTATGGATTCTATCCCATCCTATCCTTTGAGGCGCCTCCCGAAACTGCAAACCCCAGGATTCCATAGGACGTCGAAAGCGGAATAATTCCACTGTAACAGTCTAGTGCGGAAATGGCCACAGAAACCTAACGCCACAGAACTGTCACGAAAAAAAGGCGACCGAAACCTGGCGCACTGAGGCGCTCACCTGCCCGGCGGAGATAAGACACCGAGCTCTCAGTTACCCATCGTTATTCCCCAATTCGGGAAAAGGAGGAGGAGGAGGAAATAACTAGGCAGCCACCCTCAGAACCAAAGGCGGCCGGAGGCTCCGTGCGGGGGGTGGGGGTGGGGCGCCCGCCGTCCTCCCTCCCAGCCCCAGCCCACACTTCCCCCGCCCCACAGGCCAGGCGCCTCAGGCTCTATTTCCCCTCGAGAGTCCCGTCAGGGCAGATTAGCTGGGCCCAACCGACGCTGATCCCGCCCCCATCCCCAAAACCTGCCTTAGATGACCAGCCACCAGAGGTAAGACGTCAGTTAGAAGCTCTCGGCCCGTGGCCCGCCCGCCGCCATTTTGGTGCGAGGGAGCGAAGGAGCGCTACGCAGCGGGAAAAGGGAAGGCGACGCCCCCTCCGCCATCTTGGAGAAGGGCACCACTAGCATTCTTTCGCTGTGCAAAGCTCCTATTATCTCGGCTTCTCTAGGGCCTAAAGCTGTCGTTCATTTTTTTTAAAACAGCCGGATTCAGAGAACCTCCTCCGCGCTTCGTTCAACAGGGGAGACGAAAATCGGGCCTACTGCGAGTCCTCCAGGGAGGAGGGGCCCAACGAGGAGGAGTAACAACAGGAGCACCGCCAGCAAAGAAACCCGGGCACCCACCACGGCTGGTGAGACGAGCCGCTAAACGAAGCCAGAGACATACAGAAAAAGGGGACTTGCTTCTCGGGGGGGCGTGTAGGAGCCTCCGTTCTTCCAAAGGAACCCTATTGGTTGGGTAACATCACGGCCTTTAACCAATAACCAATAGGCGCTCGACTAAGGAGACTGCTGATTGGCCACCGAGGGTTCGAGCTGTCATAGTTCTAATTCTAATCGCTTCTCTTGGGTGGGAGGTGAAGCTGCGCCCGTTCCCAGGCTCGACCGCGGGCCAATCAGCTCCTTCCGGAGAAACCGTCAGTTACCACTTAGGACGAAGAGTTAGCACGCGCCCCCCCCCTGCGCTTTACTACGCCTCAGGCCTCAGAAGCATCTCTGTCCAGCGTTGGGCGAATCTGATTTGACAGCGGTTGAAGGTGACTTGGTGGCCGCAGCCAATAGCGACCGGGTGAGTTGGAGGGCGCGGATTGGTTCGTGCGTGAATTATTTCACTACAGTAGCGAATCGCTGAGTTGGCATAAAATTGTCTCGCGGAGGCGGGAGTCAGCCTGATGCTGCCTTCTTTTCAAACAGTGATCTGACAGGGGCGCTTGATTTGAGTCTATCCATCTGTAATGCAGTCTGGCTCTTTTCCTAGTGCCTCCCCCCTTACCAAGCATTCCTGTCTTTTCTAGTGAGGCCATTTCCACCCTACACACTATTATTCCACTTTCAACATCCTGTGGAATTCTGGGATTTGTAGTTTACTGAGGCCAAAGAGCCCTCTGGCTGAGAATACTAAGTGCCCCTCCCTAAACTGCAAACCCCAGGATTCCATAGGACAGTGGTTCTCAACCTGGGGGTTGGGACCCCTTTGGGGGGGTCGAACGACCATTTCACAGGGGTCCCCGCTCCTCAATCCTGCCCCCCTTTTAAAAGGTGGCCTCACAGCCAATGGGAGCAGTGCTTCTGAGACCCCTGCGCTGGGATTCAAACTGCAAACCCCAGGATTCCATAGGATGGGGAAAGTGGAATAACAGCACTATAACAGACTAGTGCAGAAATAGCCAGGATGACTTTCTCCTCTCGTTGTTGTTGTGCGTGGGCGCTTGGCACTTGCCACACGCATGTGTTGTGTTCTTCGCCCTGACTGTCTTGCATTCCTCGCTTTTTGTATGTTCAGTGTCCGCTCTCCCTTTAAGGGAGGGAGGGGGGAGGGAGTGAAACAAAATGCGTCTGCTTATGCCGCCGCCATCTTTCCTTTCTCCCTGTCCTTCCCTCCCTGCGCCTCGTGTAAAATGTGGGCTGTTTCGGCATTGCCTTTGGGAGTGACTGGCTTTTTGAACTGTGGAAACCCAACATTCAGAACTAGAACTACTGCCTTAATTCTGGCATTGATGGACGCTTTCTGTGCTTAAAAAAAGGGGGGAGAGGGTTACCAGTTTTTAGGCATTAGAAGTCTATCCAGAACAGTGATTTAGGGCAGTGTTTCCAATCTATTGATGTTGGAAATAACTAACTAACTAAATAATAAATAAATAAATAAATAACAACAAAAATGATTTTATGGTTGGGGGTCACCACAACATGAGGAACTGTATTAAGGGGTCACGGCATTAGGAAGATTGAGAACCACTGCCATAGGATGTTGAAAGTGGAATAGTAGCACTATAGCAGAGTACTGCAGAAATGGACTGAGTCACCTCCTCTCAGGATATGGCCAAAGCACAACAGACTCAATTTAGTCGGCTTCTAGGGAGAGTGCAGACTTGATTTGCTGTAGGACTTTTTTAAAAAAAACTTTTGTAACAGTCCACAGTACCCACAGAACTCTTCTCTAACACCCCATTTCAAATGAGTTGATTTTCTTTCTACAGCTTTCTTCACTGTCCAGCTTTCACAACCATACATTAAAAACTGGAAATAAAATTACATGAACAAGCCTAAAGTTAGTATTCAATGATGTATCTGTTCGCTTCAGGATCTTGTCTAGTTCCTTCATAGTGGCCCTACCAAGCTATAGTCTTCTGATTTTTTTATTGCAGTCTCCATTCTGATTAATAACTGAGCCAAGGTGTGGAAAATACTGAGTTATTTCAATGTTTTCATTGTTTGCCATAAAGAGAGGAGCACTCTGGTTTTAGACAAGGTAGAGCAGATATAGATAACTGCTTTATCCTGTCACATTTAGTATCAAAATATTCAACAACGGGACCACCAGCCCTTTATGGCCCATATTGACTTAGGTGTTGCATTTGATTCTATAAGCAATTATATTACAAGCAAATATTATATTATTTATTATAGGAAAAATTGGTTAAAACGAGTATTGACCAAAGGCTTCTTATAAAAGTGTTATATACAGACATTTGACTAAGAGGCAGAACTGGGGTGAATCATACATTAACTACTGAAATCCCCACTGGTAAAGAGATGAATCATGCATTAATTACAGCGGTCCCTCCACTTTTGTGAGGGTTTGGGGTGCAGAACCCTCGCAATAATGGAAAAACCACAAATAACTCCCCCTGTAATCCACCTCTCATTCCCTTGCCTTTTGTGCATCAAGGCCAGAGGCAAGGGAGTAGAGGGGGAGTTCCCAAGGGGGAAAAAGGCTCACACCTGCCCTCCCCATTCCGTTGCCTTTTGCTTCGCTGTGAGTTTTCAGCGCCAGGGCCAGAGGCAATGGAATGGGATGAGAGAGCTCTGCAGGGCAGGCCTGCATGTGCTTCCCCCATTCCCTTGCTTTTTGCCTCAGCTTGTGTTCTTAGCCCGGAGGCCAGAGGGAAACAAGTGGGAGAGGGGAGCTCTGGAGGGGAGAAGGAAGGCGCATGCTTGCCTCCTCCCCATTCCCTTGCCTTTTGCCCAGGGCTTGCCTTCCTTCTCAGCACCCAGCAAAACACAAGGGAATGGAAGGAGGAGAAGAAGGGGGGAAGTGCGTGCATGCCTCACAAATAATCAAATGTATGAAGGTCAAACCCATGAATGTGGAGGGAGGACTATAATGAAATCCCCACTGGAGCAAAGATACAGCACCGTGAGGGCTGTATTCCTGCTCCATTTTTTTTAACTTTTATGTTAGTTATTAGGTTTCTGCAGCTTCTGGGCAAGAGTTTCATATGCCGGAGGAATCTTACACCTCTGTGACTACCCTCCTGTATGCAGATGATATGGTATTATTGTCTACTCTGCAGGTTGGTTTGTGCAGGTTACTAAGGAAATTTAGCTCATATTATAGGGAGAATGTTTAAGAAATTAACAATAAGAAATCAAAAGTTTTAATTTTTGGAAAGAAAGAAAAAACTATAATGCCAAGGAAGTTGAACAGGTGGATTCTGTACATACCCAGGGCTAGTCTTCTCATCTACAGGTTCCTAGTCATTGCAGATCAAAAGAAATGAGCTAAAAGCAATTGGCTGTTTTCAGTCTCTGAATTGTCTTTTGAATTTCAGTTACCTGGGATCTATTTTACCAGTTTTTGAGATGTATAAAGCAAAGGTGTAGTCAGTCCTAACAGATGGCTCAGAGATAATGGGGCTTTTCTGATCACAAGAAATTATAAAGGGTCTAAAACTGTTTTTTGTACACTATTTTGGGAGTGCTTCCAGCTTGTCCAGCCTGTGCTCTCAGAACTGAAATGGAAATTATGACGGTCTCAGACCAAATTCAGCTAAAGCTATATAACTATTGGTTCAAGCATGCATTGATGAATGAAATTAGGCTTTCTGAGAAATGTCTACAAGAACAGTTGGTTAATATGATGGAATCTTCCTGGTTATATAAATTTACGAGGTTGTTGCCTAACTATGGCTTCATTCTGGAGGTCCTAATACAGTCCAATAGTACTATTAAAAAATTAGGTTAAGAATTAGTGACATCAGAACCCAATCTGATATTACTGCCCTGTCCTCTTCTAGAGTATTAAAATGGCTAGCTAGAGCCAAGTTACAATTCAAGGATGAGAAATATCTGTTTCTTAAGATGAGGAGATCAATATATTGCTTTTACTTGTCTCCAGTTTGAGATGATGGACCCAGTGGTCCTTCAGGGATGATTCCTGGGCGTTCCAGTCACAAATAGGCTGTGTATATGTGGTATGCAAGTGATAGAGGACTTGGCATATTGTTTACTCAAGTGCCATTTATATTCAACCATTAGGGACCATTCTCTGGGCGTTTTCTAGCCTAACATGAGAAACTGGTCTATGACGAAGAAACTAATTTTCTTTTTGAGTGGTTCTAACCATTGTGTGTCCCAGAGGGTTGTCCTCTTTGCAAGCAAGGAAAAAAGAAGTGGGAAGTGGGGGGAGTGTTTAGTTTACTGGATGGCATATTTTTAGTTTGGGTCAACACAGTCTTAATAAGTAACATTATTGTACTATATTGTAGTATTTATAATTGTTTGATCATTTGTAATTGTTTTGTTTTATCATTTGTAATTGAAATGGTCAGCAGACTAATTCAATAAATTGATCTAGCTGTCTGCCCACTTTAAAATGATGATCTGTGGACATTATTTTTGTTTTCTTAATGATCAGCTGTAAACCTGCCTTTGCATTTTCTTCTTTGACTTTCTTTGGTATTCATTCCAAGTCTTTGCTATTTTCTGCTAATAGTGTGGTATCATCTGTGTATCTTAAACTGCTGATGTTCCTTCCTTCAATGTTCACACTTCCTTCCTCTGACCCTGATCCTTTTTTCATGTGATATGTTCAGGGTACAAGTTAAACAGGTAAAAGGATAAAATGCAGGCTTGCCTTCCCCCATGCCAATTGGAAACCATTCTGTGGGCCCTTTGACTCACAAGGGAAGGCAGACACCATGACACTTTTGGAAAACAGCTGCCATTTACTAAAAATTATGGGAAAAGATTTGAAGAAAGAGACTGCAGGACAGCTTGTGTGGAGCAAAGTAGGAAGAAAGCAAAGATAAAACAATGTCTCACACTCCATGATATAAGATATATAAAAATTCTAGCATCTATGTGAAAAGTAAAAACTTCTGTATGGAGCGCAAAACACAAGAGTATGAGAGTCCAGGTGTGATCTATGCAACACTAATTTGGGAGCCAACCCTTTTTGACAAGGCATTATGGTATCTTTTCTAATGCAGTCAGCAAGTTTGAAGTTTAGGAGTTAAAGTATGGAGTTGGCTGTCATGTTATACAGCGCTGGCCATTCACCACTTTAGAGGGCTTTAGAAGAGGATTAGATACATGCATGAGGGATAAGGCTACTGACAACTACTAATTATGATGGCTGTACTATCTGAAGCGTAAGAGACAGCATGCCTTTAAATGCCAGTCTCTATGGAACAATATTAAGACAAGGTTATTTCTTTGTTGTCGTGCCTGTAGGCTTCCACTGAACATCTGACTGATCACTGTAGGGAAACAGAATGTTGGGTTACACAGGTATTTGATCTGACTGGACAGAGCAATCCATATGTTCTTTATTGCTATTAGCCATGGGCCATTGCAAATAAGAAATACAACAGGAAACAATACAATAAAAGTCCATTGACACAGGTGCAGATATAAACATATTTTTTTAAAAATGTAGAAAGCATTTATAAATGACTATTAATTATGTGCAATGTAACATTGCATCTAAACAGTTCATGAAATTTCTGAGGTTGAGCCTTTTCAGTCAATCAAGCATCCTGTTATGAGGCATCAGCTGACTCAAAGTTTTCATTCTAATTTTCTTTGCTGGTATCGCAAGCAGTACAAAGTGGTGAGATGTATAGTGGTGCTTGTCAGATAAAAGATAGATTGCTGTATTCTGGGTTGGCTAACCACTACACTGTGTCACAAAATGTGCTAGTGAACACTTTCTAGGACAAGCACACAATGGTTGGGCAATAAATAGTACACAGCCATTTTTGCAGGTTCACAATCTGTTGTTTACAGAAAAGTGTTGATACCTACCTGCCACCAAGAGGAACCAAACTGGCTTTTATTAAAATCTTAGTTCTATAGCAGCCTTCTTCTAAATGGTCTTAAGAAAAACCACAGATGACAAGATGGGGTGGCTAGCTGAAAATGGAGCAATTTTACTAGTTCTATTGCAGTTACTTCCAGAAAAAGCTGATTTGTCATGTATCCCCTTCCACCCATTGCAGCATCATTCATAGCAAGGCCGCAGAGTGTGCTCTGGAATGGAATCTGTTTTCCATGACCACCTCCCAAATTCTGAGAAATTTGAGGTTTATTGTGTAATTGTAAGGTTTTTCTGTGGGGGAGGGCAGGATTGTCTTGTTGCAGCAAAAACCTAGAAGAAGAGGGCTTGTAAATAGTATTTGCCATATGCTTTCCTGGAGCCTCCCTTGTCTTATTTAACTGTACACATTAACTGTATGCACACTTTCTCCCCTCAAGGAGGCAGGAGTAAAATGGAGGAGATCCAAATGAAGAAGGTATTAGTGAACAAAGGATGTGAGACCAATGAGAAAATCAAATGTGCATGGAAAGACAACATTTCATCAGCCAGGTTTGTAGCTCATTTGGATTTCAAAGATGGGCTGTTCATTGATAATGCAAATTCTGGGGCTTTGCTATTTGATCTATGATTTACTTTGGAATTAAGACCTGTTGAACTCAGTGGAACTTTGTCCAAGTAAATCTGTACAGGACTGTGTTGCAAAACTCCAGCAGCAAGTGCAAAAGCTGCAAGACTGTTGTAGTTGTATGCCTTCCAGTCATTTTTGACCTATGGCAATCCTAAAGCAAACCTATTGTGGGATCTTCTTGACAGAGTTTGTTCAGAGGGGGTTTCTCCTTGCCTTCTTCTGAGGCTGAGAGAATGTGACTTGCCTAAGGTCACCCAGTGGATTTCTATGGCTGAGTGGGGATTTGAACCCTGGTCTCCCAGAGACCTAGTCCAACACTCAAACTTCTACATCACAAGGGCTTTTAAAATCTTTTAAAACTGTGATCAAAAAGCAGAAAAGCTTTTGAGAAAAACTGCACATTAGCAGATCTATTACGGCACATGCTGTGCTGGGAAACAGCCCACTTTATTTGGTTCATGTGATTTTATCCTATGAAATTTTCATCCAAATTGTTGTCATATTTTAAAATTTTGGGAATATAGTAATGTTCTGATTTCAGAGCTCTAGTGTCATGCCTCTGAGAGACTGTGGCAATGATAGCTTCAGAGGAGGTTTTGTTAGAGAAGCTCTTTCCAAAACCACATGATCACAGTCTTTGGGTGAATGCTCCTATGGATGCATCTTCTTATTGCAACTGTCCTTCAATTTTGTTGCAACTGTCCTTCAATTTTGTTTCCTGCAGGAAGATATACTTGGATTACAATGCAACGACTCCTCTGGCCCCAGAAGTGATTCAGACAGTTACAGAAGCTATGCATGAGGCTTGGGGCAATCCTAGCAGCTCTTACACAGCAGGTCAGAGTATGGTTGGACAGGCGTGTTCTATAAGAGTGTTTCCTTGGGATATAGTTGCATCTGCTGTCAGAACACATTCCTATCTCGAGTAGCTTTCTGGCAGTGAGAGTCAAGAGCTCATGTTTTTAGAGTGGTGAATATATAGTAGACGAGGGGTGAGCCATGTAAGAGCAGAGAAGTGTGTTCTCCTAAAGGAGAATAAATTTGTAGTGGAGCAACTGGATTTTCTCTGTTCTAAAAAACAGTAGATTTATGGGAAAGATTTTGTATCTCTTTGTCCGCCCCAGTTTCCATTGCATTTATGCATTGTGTGAGGCTGCATGAGCAACATCATCATCTAGTGCAGAACATCTAAACTTCTGGGGCATTTGGAATTTTTAGTACGTGTATGCATGCTGTCAAGAAATGCCATGGGAGACAGGTGCCCATTCACAAAATGGCTGCAGTGGTGAGTATGGAAAAGGATAAATTGGTGAAACTAAAAGCCAAGTAACTTAGCCAATCTGAATACAAGGCACAGGCAGTATTTAAGTATGCAAACATAAAATGTTGAATTTCTATCATTCTCAAGATGGCACAGAGGAGCAATCCACCCATGAATGGGTTAAACCCCTGCGTGTCAACCAACTAGGTGGGAGTCAACATTTTTTTTCAATTGCTGTCATGAGGACTCCTTCACTTCCCTGACAATTTTCCCTGCCCTGCCAACCTGATATGTTTTTACCTTCCCTGCTGTCAGCTTAGATTTTAAATTGGAAAGGAATAGAAAATAGGAAAATACAAGTGTGATGATTTTAGCAAACATAATGGGCACCCTGATACCCACTATATAGTTAGTGCCATGGAGGAGGTTTTTCTTAAGGAATCTGCAGAGACTTCTAATTCTTCACCACTAGGCGATAGGAACCAGGGCACATGATAGAGTTGTGATTCCACCAGTTGTAAAGAGAGAGTTAAAATGGTGGCTGAAGGACTCAAATACAACAAAAAGGATACCTTTCCAATACATTAAAGCCTGAAGTGTCTGCGCTTTCAGTGAGTTTAATGTTGGATGGAGTTTCATCTGCACATTCTCACATAAAAAGATTTTTGTGGGGTGCTACAATAACTTCTTTTCCAACAGTCCATAGATTTCCATCATACAACTTAAAATTGGTTTTGAATAGATTTACAAAGTCTCCTTTTGAGCCTGAGAGAGTCTTTTAAGAAAACTTGCTTTTAAAATAGCATTTTTAGTAGCGATAACATCAGCTGGCAGGCTGTCAGAGTTAGCTGCCATGTCAGTGGATCCAAATTTGTGTGGATTTGAGCAAGATAAACTTACATTGATTTTAGACCCTTCTTTTTGAAAATGTATTTTCAAAAAAGGAGTTAGTGAGGCAGTACATTTACCAAATTTTTGTCCAAAGCCGTCTCATCCTTTAGAGCATAAGTAGCATACTTTGGGTATTAGAAGGGTTTACATTAAAAGAACCTTGCAGTTCAGGCACACTGAAGTTCTGTTTGTGTGTTATAATCCTTGAACTTTGGATCAGAGAGCGTCTAAGACTGTGATGGCACAGGGGATCAAAGCTTATATACACCTGTGCTGTAATTATGACAAAAAGCCAGGGTCTTAAATGTTTGGCCTCATTCCACAAGATCAGTAGCTACCAACAAAGTGTTACAACATCTCTGGAGGACATCTGTAGTGTGGCTGGGTGGAGTAAGCCAATTACATTTATAAAACATTACAAATTAGGTAAATACAAATCAGCACAGGCAGCATTCAGAAGAATGGTGCTTCAATCTTAGAAGAAGAGAAGTAATGCTCACTCTGTGATTAAGGGCTTGGATAAGTTTCATTTATTTATTTCATTCATTTCCCCATGCCATCTCAAGAATGAGAGGTTGGAACTTACTGTGAGTAATCATTCTGAGATGGCAGGAGAAACAATCCACTCCCCTACCAAAAAAAGATTGGACAGGGGAGTTTATCTGTTGTTATAGTTGGACAGGGCTAGATAATTAAACTGATAGGGAAGGGAAGGAGTCCTAACAACAGCAACTGAAAAGAACATTGATTCCTGCCTAGTCAGGAGTCTAGGCATGTGGGAGTTTAATCTATTTGTGGGTGGGTTGCTCCTTCTGCCATCCCAGAATGATCATTTTAACCAATTCAATTCCAACCTCTCATTCTGAAATCTCTTCTGTTTCCGCAACATGCTCCCGCCACAAGCTTACATAGGTTCCTGTTCTGAGCTTTTTCTTCTCTCCAGTCCTGTCTCTTGCTCCTTCCTAACTTCAGATTGCCCTACACACTCCCCACCCCAGTCTGGTCTCCCCACTTCTTCTATTCCTTGGGGTCCTCCAAATTCAGCTCTACTTTCACTGCTTCCTCCTGCCATCCTAATGAATCACCTTCAGTTCTCCTTCAGATTGCTGTGCTGGGGTCCTCAGCTCTCCCCACTTAGTAGACAATCTCACTGGGGTCCATTCTTTACATTCTTCTTTGGTTTTTGGTAGGGGTGGCAGGGGAACAGACATGAACACTTCCAGCCACTTTCATCTTCATTTTGTAAGAAAGTCTCACCTTTCAGAGTCGTATGACTGACACGTGGTAAGTAGGAGACCAGTGCTTCTAGGAATAGCCATTGCTAAAGTATGGGCAGTAAGTTCCATGTGGCCCTAAGGCCCCTTGTGTGTCTCCCTCAGTTTTGGGGGGCAAAAGTTACTGATAAAGACCCCTTGTTCACTCTTGGGATGGCAGAGGGCAATTTTGCCAGATTTTTCTCCAGCTGTTTTATGCCATGTGTGGGGGCTACTTTGCCATATGGCTCCCTAGGCCATTTTAGGCCCAGGAAAGATCTTTATTTACAATAGGAAGCAGTTTAGAAAGGGGAGGGGGGATAATTTGGGGAAGTTTTTAACATTGCTTTTTTATTATTATTATTATTATTATTATTATTATTATTATTATTATTATTATTATTATTATTAATTTATTTATTTGTATCCCGCCTCTGCATATGGATCGAGGCGGCAAACAACTTACAAATAGCATGCATTTCGAAACATTTCTATACATGCCCCCAACAAGCTGGGGACTCATTTTACCGACCTGTGAAAGAATAGAAGGCTGAGTCAGCCTTGGAGCCAGGCAGGATCGAACTCACAACCTTGTGGCTTGCAGTACTGGCATTTAACCACTGCGCCACCAGGGCTCCTTTTGTGAATGTGTATGATGGGAGGTGCAATCCTGCGAGGTTTTTTTGGTGACAAATGTGGCCCTCTCATCCCCAAAAGTTGCACATCACTGCTCTAGAGGGCATGAGGTGCTTTTTCACTTTTTAACAAAAATTATTTTGGAGGCTAGGGAGTGTTGATGAAGGTGCAGCCCTCCTCATCTGGCAGATGTGCATGGGGCCTCCAAATCTCAAGACATTGCCTGCACTTGGATTAGGCAAAAGTTAAAACAGATACTTCATTGGAGGGGGCATTAGCTGGATCTAGCAAGGTTCTGTGTCCAGTATGATACCCTTCTTGAAAAGGCTTGTCTTCTTTTTCATAAACTGTACACTTCTTTCGGACCTCCTCTCTTACCTTAACAGTAAGGCCATTTACTTGGTACCACAGGTCGAAGGGCAAAAGAGATCATAAATGAAGCTCGTGAAAGCCTGGCTAAGATGGTAGGAGGTCGGCCTCAGGACATCCTCTTCACTTCTGGAGGGACTGAGGTGAGATGCAGTGTGCTGTTGCCACTAGCTCTGTTCTGACTAGAAGAGAGCAGCCCATGACAAACTTAGTTGGCTTTCTGTCAGTGTTGTCTGACTTGAAGTGCATTTTGTTGTAGTGGTCTCTCTCCTTCCTTATTGGCATGAGATAAATGTGAGCAAATACCAGTCAGTCAGATCAAAAGAAAGTCTAGCCATTTTCTGAAGAATGGATCCAACTTTTATTTAAAACACCCAATGGAGCAATTCTTGCAATTCCATTATCACATGTTGGGGTAGTAGCTACAAATCAGTCTTCTATCTTTGATGCCTCCCAGGCCAACTATGACTCTCAATGAGCAAAGTGCTGGCACAATGCATTGCAGTAAGAAATTCATAGCCAACTTTTCCTAAGGACTGCAGTATCAAAACCATGTTTTCATACATTTAAATATACAAGAGGTGATAATAATGGGGTAATGCATTCTATTCTCTACTTTTTTTTTCTACAGGCAAACAATCTAGTGATCCATACTGCAGTGATGAATTTTAAGGAAAACAACAAACAAGGTCCTGTTGGGCCAGGCGAAGATCCAAAGAAGACTTCAGGGACATGCCCGCATTTAATTACATCTTGCATTGAACATGACTCAGTCCGTCTTCCTATTGAACACCTAGTGATGGAACATGAGGCTGGTGAGCAGTTGGCCACTCAAGGGAAGGATCAGAGAGATGACCTACCCTTATTCCGCTTCTCTTTTTTCATGACTTTTGGTTTCTAAGTAACAGATAACTGATTTTCTTTCTTGGCATACTGTGCTGTTGTTTATAGGCCACTTGTTCTGAATGCCAGTTGGCTAAAGGTGGCTCAGATATGTTTTTACTAAGATGTCTATGGTTAGGAGCTTTAACTCCAACTCCTTTCTTGGTGTCTCCTTCCTCTCTTTTCATATCTTTCTCACCTTTCAAGAAGGCACAAATGCAGAAGTCAGCACTAACATTCATTATGTGGATCATGTTGACACGTGGACTCATCTCAGTCTTAGGAGAAATGTATGCTTGCATTCTTGCCATTTCAGGTTTGTTATCTAGTAGTTCCAGTTGTGCAGGATCATGGTAGTAGGAAATTCAGATTTTGAAGGGATATGTTGTTTCAACGTTTCATAAGCTCAGGCTTTAGAAAACTAAGACACTAAAACCTACCATCTTCCCCATCCTACCCTCTGTAGTCTCATTTTTTCCCCAGGCATCCAACTGAGTTCCAGGGAAATTGTATTTCATCAGGTTCCTTTACTCTTAATCCAAACTTGGAATAGTTCCTTTTTGGAATTGCAGTTCCCAGAATCTTCTGCAAGTTGTATCCCCAAAAATAACTTGGGGCTCTGACCTTTTAAAATGCTGTTTTTAAGCCTCTTCCTCCCATGTTCCCTCATGACAGCTGTATCTTGCAGGAGTAAGGCACCTCTGTTTCCCAGCAATGGGTCTGGTAGTCCTCTGGCATCCTTCAAATGTGTTTCTAAGAACACAGTAGCTCCTGATGAATGCATTTAGCTATGGGATTAACTACTAGTAATACCCTTTTTCTTTTTACATTCCAATTTGTAGAAGCCACTTTTGTCCCAGTGTCTAAAGCAACTGGGCAAATAGAAGTGGATGATGTAGTTGCTGCTATCCGTCCAACTACGTGTCTGGTTTCCATAATGTTGGCCAATAATGAGACTGGGGTTATCATGGTGAGTTTGTGCTGTTAGTTCTTAATGCTTTTATGTTTAATGTAAGAGTTACAGTGCATCTTTTGCAAAGATCTGTCCAAAGAATAGTGAGGAATAGTGATTGTTCCCCTACATGTTTCCCACTCTAATAGTTTTATTCATAGTATATTTTCAGTTAATGTATAGACTCCCCTAATATTGATTGTCACTTCATTCTGTAAAGGAGTTTTTCTGAGCTTGCCTTGATTCTCTCTTAGTTAGGATTACAGGTATACCTCAGTTAATGAAGTTGGTGTGTTCCAGACATTACTGGATATTATTTCTTTAACAGAAACTTTGGCACTAGAAGCAGAAATAACATTTGGAATCTTCTAGAGATCATTTCAAGCTTCTTCTAAAATGCATTCAATTTTTGATTTTTCTTTCACCAGCCTCCATTTTTCTAATAATTTCTATTTTGGTGGTCAAACTTATACATCTATGCTTATTTTTTTTTTAAACATACTGGGGGTAGCTGGTGAAGCTGATCTGCTGTCCCTTTATCTCTCTGTTTTACTGTCCATGCATGCATGCTCAGTAAGGGATTCCAAAGGCAGCTGTTTACCTTGTCTGTTTTAAGGAGGCAAACATGGCTACAGCTGGGTCAACTAGAGTGGAATCCCGCTATTTCCCAGCTCAAGCTGTATTGCGCTGTTGACTACAGATGTGTTTCTGCAACCCCACGCTGGACGTCTGTGTTTCTCCAGCCCTCGTTTACCACCCTTCCAATGCTGATGCTGCTAGGAAATTTCTAACTAGACAGAGGGTAAGGAGGAAAAGAGGGCTGTACAAGCAAAAAAAGACTTTGTAAAATGAAGCTTCTTTCTCAGAGGTTTTGTTAACTGTTTGCCCATTCTTGCTCTCAAAGATACACCAGAGGGTTTTCTGAAGGCTGGCTGTTCTTCATTTTTTTTTTTTTGGCTCCATCTTCTTTTCATGTCAGGTTTTTTTACCTTCTTGTATTCCCATATCCTATAATGGGCATTACAGTGGGCCCTCCTTATCCATGACTTCTGCACATGTGATTTTCAGTTCATATCCTTATACCTCAAATGGTGGTGATATGAATGTGGATGTGCTGAAGCATCTGCTAAATATAATAGCTTGCAGGCATTTGTGAACTCTGCTATTTGTGGGGTTTCCTGGGACAGAACTCCCACATATACAGAAGGCCCACTGTATTTTATTAGGTTTTGTCAGGTGTTAACATTGTTAGTCTTTTCAGTGTTAAAAACATTAAGGCAAAATAAGCAGAAACAAGGCCTAGAAATATAAAGTAATAGTAATACAGAACAAGAACAAAATCAAATTTCTGGATATCTACAGTTAGTTCTGGTGTTATTTGAGAAGCAAACAAAAGCTGTAATAGAGTATTTTATTTAAAAAAAAATAGGAAGTGATAGTGTTGATTGCAGTAGCATGGGTTTGGCTACTATTACCAATATACTAATATACTATTACCAATATTCTACTACTGCATCTAAGTTTATAACTCCTTGACTAAAAGGGTTTACAGCTTACTGGCTTACTGAGAAAACAATGTCACATCATCAGTAAAATCTACTAATATAGCAAGTATTTTTCCATTTAAGTAAATCCACAGAGACCTCATGTGCTAAGCAACTGGAAGAGAGGACTAGTGTTTTAGTAGAGATGAAGGCTCCTGACCTCTGGTAGTCTTTTTCCCTCCCTCCAGCCTATTTCAGAACTCAGTCAGAAGATTCAAGCTATCAGTCGGAAGAGAATGGCATCTGGTCTGCCCAGGATCTTAGTTCACACTGATGCAGCACAGATGATTGGGAAGGGTCGAGTGGACGTACAGGATCTGGGAGTGGATTACCTCACTATTGTTGGGCACAAAGTATGGCTCTACTTTCTTTGGTTATTGTATTCAGTAAGGAATGTCTATGGATATAGGTTACCTGTTTCACATTCTTTGCTGGAACAAATGCTTTTTTTTAAGCACCTCTTCATATATTTTTGAAGTCACCCTTCCTCAGTGAAATCTGGTCCTTCAGAAATAGCCTATGTTGCCTCCTAGCATAGCTGATCTTCTATCACCTTTGCTTGATGTTATCCTATGCTTTGGTTAGCTCCAGCATTATTAATGTCTTACAACTGGATGGCTACCAGTGGGTTTTTATTCCAAAATAGATGTTAGAGGCTGTACTTTTCCTTTATTCTAGACAAAGTCTTGAGAAAAAACAAAGACAAAAGAAAAATATCAGTTTTTGGATGTTGTGCAAGGAGCTACTTATTAGTGCCTTGTGCAACATCTAAACACTCCCCCAAGGTAGCTCTCAGGCCCAAGGGATGCTGCATTGGTCACTTACTGGTTGGGGAGGAATGGAGCAACCAGGCAGTGACCATCCTGGCTATCCTTTCTGTAGCCAGGGCACACATTGCCTAATTGCGTTCTTAACCATCCCCAGAGCGAGTAAATGGCTGGAGCAGCACCCCCGAGGCATGACGGCTGCCTTGTTGGGAGGGGCACAGGTGTGCACGTGTAGAGCATTCAACTCTATACTCTTTGATCTAGGACTACTTCTAAAGTGTATGTGTGTGTAAAACTTTTTTTTTAATTTGAGAGTTTCTCTTCCATCACTACTTACACTCATAAACAAAGAATCTACAATATATATACAGTTCTCCCTCCACATTCATGGGTTTGACTCTCATGGATTTGATTATTCGTGGTGCCCGCTTGCCGCCCCCCACACACGTTCCTGCCCCCGGCTGCCAGCACAATCCCACTGCCTGTGGACAAGAAAGTGAAGGGGAGGAAAGATCTCTTCCCCATACTCTTCTGCCACCGCTTCCTGTGCGATCACGTGGGTGGGGGGAGGTGAAAGGGTAAAGGGGAGGGAAGCTCTTTCCCTCTCTCCTGGCTGCCTGTGGTTATTTGTCTTTTTTTACTTTCACAGGCATTCTGTGCCCCTAACTCCCACGAATGTGGAGGGCTGTAGCTGAAGTGAATTGATGAATGAATAAAATGAATGGAGTTTAAGTTGGCCTTTATTCTCATCTCAGTTTCTTGGAGTACTAAAATTCGCACAAGCAGACACAGGTTAATACTTGAGTTTTTGGCAGCTTGAAGGCACAAACATACACTTTTGATTTGAGTATGACTGCAAGGATTCGTCCACTAGATGGCACGGTAGGAACAATGTTGAGGGAAATTGTCAGCTTTTTTTCCACATTCTTGAAGGAGAGCATGGGCATGTCACTCTCTCTTAGCCTCAGATAGAAGCATAGGCAACTCCCCTCTGAACACATGTTGGCAAGAAAACCTGTGATAGGCTCACCTTAGGGTCGCCATAATGACTTGAAGACACACAACAACAGCAAAAAGAGCGTGGCTTAACCTATCCTTCCTTTCTACTTGGAGGCCTTCTAGTGGTCCCTGCACTGGAGTGTTCTCTGCCCATAAAGAGGGAATCGCTTTTAAACTGAAGATTTGGCTTCTATCCTCTTCCATTACAGTATTCAGTTACAGCTTTCCATTATTTTTTGGCAGCAACCACATAAGGATTCAAGTTAATCTCCAGATATAATTAGTTTAATAATTGTGGAATCTGGAAGCATATTTATAATGTGATTTTAAGCACACAAATGCATTTCAAATGTTGCAGAAAAGTTACAGACAACAGGTGGAGAAAAGTGAGGTCTATTTTTTGCTATGTCCAAAGTAGAGAGAAGTCTGGTAGTTGACCTCTAGGATTCACCCCTGCTGCCTGCCTACTGACTACCATAATTTCCTAAAATTTCTCCTGAGGACCTAAATAGCCTAAAGGCACCAGATCCAATCTGATCTTGGAGGCTAAGCAGGGCCAGCTACTGTTAGTACTTGGATGAGAAACAGCCAACAAATACTGGGTGCTGTAAGCTATGTTTCAGAGGATGGGACTGGCAAAACCACCTCTGATTATTCCTTGCCTAAGAACACCATGAATCGACAGGTGACTTGGAGGCGTGTGTGTGTGTGTGTGCTTGCAATGTGTGCGTGCGTGTGCGCACGCGCATGCACGCACGCGCGCACGCGCGCGCACACACACACATATTTAGAGAGTGAATGAGAGACAACACTGTTTAATGACTCATGCCACTTTGGTTTGGTTGATGAGCCTTAATTTGCTGTTGGATTCATATCCTTATTCATATATGCAACACTAAATTGGAATAATAGAGTTCAAAGGGACCTTGGAGGACATCTAGATTTATCCTGTGCTCAGTACAGAAGCTGTGATGCCACATGTAACCATAGTATTATTCACAGTGTCTGTCAAGCCTTCCTAGATGTTTCAATTGACTGAAAGTGCACTAATTCCAGAGACAGTCTGTTCCACTCTCAAATGTGTCTTCACATTAGACAATTTCTCCAAAAGCTAACCTGTTGCTTAAACTGTCCATTTCACCTTTGCAATTTATCATTACAGTTTTATGCCCCCCGTATTGGAGCACTGTATGTCCGAGGACCTGGTGTCACCACTCCTCTCCATCCCATGCTCTTTGGAGGTGGGCAGGAACGGAACTTCCGCCCTGGGTAAGACATCTGAGAGCACAGCATGAACCAATCAACCTGCTGAGATACTCATTAAATAGAAAGCTATGCTAGGTTCATGTATGCAAGTAGTCATATTGCATGCATGAACTTAGCATGCAATTTTTTAAACTGATAGAAATGATATTATCATGAAGCTATTTTCCTGTGAGAGTGAGACTTGTATCTCAAATGCAGAGGAAAGTAACTGAAAAGCTAGGCTTTGGAAAATCTTTCCTTTTTTTGTTTTTTGTTTGTTTACTTTCCATATTGACCTTTTCATGTAAAATACAGAGAACTTAGCTGCTGGAAAATACAATATAGTTTCCAAGTCATCACATCCCATCACATCCTACATAGTAAATAAATAACCAAATAGCAGGTGGAGCAAGGTAGTTGTTTCAAGGCAGTGTCTTCTGTTTTGTAGCTAGTGGCAAAGATCTTTGCTTAAGAAATTGTACTTTTCGCCACTGAGTAACTCAAATGGAGTAGCCCCCGTCATGCAGTACTCCATTTTCATTGCTAGTTATCCTAAGAGTTGGCACTGAAGTACCTGTGGAGTCTGTATTGTGCTATGGGAACAAATTTGTGTTCTGCAATTCTCTGTTCTAGGACTGAGAATACGCCAATGATTGCTGGCCTTGGCAAGGTAAGGCTCAATAACACAATAACAATAACACAATAAGGCTCAGTAACACAAGTGAGGATGGATCATATATGTCATCTTATTGCATTGTGTACCTGATTTATTATATTCCTTAAGTACAAATATATAAGGGCTTGTCCAGAAAGGATAAAATCCTCTAGAAGTATGGAGACTTTCCAATTCTTTTTGTTTTGGTTTTACTTGCATATTCCCCAGTTTGCATCCAAACTGTTTATTGAAATATTCCAGATGTCTTTCATTCTCCCTCCCTTATGTTCTTCCTCCTCACTCTTCCACTGAATCTTTCAGTCTGTTAACCTTTAATCCTTTACTTGTTAATTCTTTCATTCTTTATCCTCTTTCTTCTTCTACTGCTATAAAAAAATCTCAGTATATTTTGGGGTTCTTCCCCATTTCGTTTTTCTTTGTATGGCCTCTCTCTTCAAATTTTGTGTCACCTGTGGACATAAAGTTTCTGTCTGTGACACCCATTTGTATGTCCAGAAGAGCTCTGTCTGCCAAAGTTTTACCTCACCAGCACTCAAAAATCAGGCTTCTCAATTTAACTCTTAATGTTGGGAGCAGACTCTGAAGGTCTCAGAGCAAGTAGCCTCTAATCAGCCTTTGTTCACAGACTTGACTACTGCCACCAAAGTGAAGAAGCCATCTCAGCACCAGTCAAAACGGCCATTGGTATCAGCGGCTTTCGTATTGACAACTCTGGCCTCAGTACTGACTACATCTTCAGTGGTGCAGCCTGTTCCTGTTGTCTCTCATCACCTCCAGCTTGCCCCTCCCCATGTGCTACTGCTATTCCAGTAGCAAGGGAATCAACACTGACAGCTGCCTCTACCTCTCACTGAACCTAGCCTGCAAAACAAAAGGCAAGTCATAAGAGGTGTTTTCCTTCAGCCGCTGAGGACCAGGAAGATTGCCAGAGGGAGAAGAAGAAAAAGAAAAGCAGGCAGGATGACCGACTTTCAGAATCAATTCCAATGCTTGTGCCATCGGTACCAATGGTTTTGTTGAATACTGTAAGTCCAATACCAATGTTGCAACTGGTTTTGGTACGTACAGCATCTGAAGCAAGTCTAGAGGTCAACCCTTTGAGAGAGCAGTGCGTACCAACTCCTTCCCATTTAGTCCCTGTACTGACAATAGCTTCTCCACCTGTGAGACCAAGCCACCACTGTCTGTGTGACCAATCTCCATTCCATTGTGAGCACTTGTACACTTCCTCTCAGCCCTTGTACTAGAAATATCAGTACAGGGAGAATTCGCCATTCACCTCCAAATCCTACATGGACAGATACTTAAGGGAGGCCCCTCATTCTTACCACTCATACTTGCCTTCCTACGAGGGCCACAAGGGCCATTACCATTGGTCACCTTGGCAATCTTGTCCTCAGTACCAGAATAAGTCCCACTTATTTTACCATTTTCACTCACTGAGGTGTCA
The DNA here is from genome assembly GCA_948474755.1 of Ctenosaura bakeri. Classification (NCBI taxonomy): domain Eukaryota; kingdom Metazoa; phylum Chordata; class Lepidosauria; order Squamata; family Iguanidae; genus Ctenosaura; species Ctenosaura bakeri. The sequence continues at coordinate 430,589 of CAOLHI010000568.1, forward strand.
CTCATCATCAGTTCTACCTTCACTGCACATACACCTGCCTCCTGCTGCTAGACATCATCCACCATCTTCACTGCTGAGGACAGCAACACTATCTCTAGAGCTCCACCTTCTCCTCCTATGGTCATTGCATTGGTACTGACTTTGGTATTGACTTCAACTGTACACACCACACTGGTTCTGATACTTCTGCCAAGCCCTTCACAGGTCTACTCGCACTCAGTGCTGCCACCTATCTCCACACTTCTGCCACATCCCTCACTAGTAACCTCACAGTCAGTGTTGCCTTCATTTTCCACAGTAGCTCTGGTTGCCAAATCTGCAGCATCACCACAGACTCAGGTTTTAATCATTATTTGTCTGGGCTATGACACAGAATCTTCAAGTATTCCTTCAAATTATGTTTTTTGAGCTACCCCATCCTCAAGAATTCAAGAGAGAAGGTTAATACTTTGCTACAGCAGGTTGCTCTGGAAAGGATTCCAAATCTCTGTGAGAGAGATGTCTTCTTTTCCTGCTACTTAACAGTGCCAAAGAGGGACAGAGGTTTTTGTCCCATCCTGGATATTTGTGATGTCAACAGATACAGTTGGCTGTGGAAGTTCAAAATGGTGATGTTGCGTTCCATCCTGCAGTTTCTCTGCAAAGAAGATTGATTCTCTTGCATAGATCTCTGTGACACATATTTCCACATTAGGATAAGGCCACAACACTGCAAGTTCCTCTGTTTTGCCATCAGATTGGATCTTTGCCAATACAAAATCCTTCCCTTGGGTCTCTTGACAGTACTGAAGATCTTCACCAAGTGCATGGCAGTGGTAGTCTCCTTTCTCAGGACTCAAGGAGTTCACATCTAGCCATACCTGGACAACTGGTTGTTGGTGGCATCTCTCAAAACCAAACTATATCAAGGCATTCATATGACATAGGCATTATTTCAGGACTTTGGCCTCAACATCAGCATGAAGAAATCTGTTCTAGAACCTATGAAGACCATGGATTTTATGGGGGTACTCTAGAGTCTACCAAAGGAAAGGTTCACCTCCCGTTCAGCAAAGCTCTTGCATTGAATGACAGTGTGTGATGTGCTCAGGTGTCCACCTAGCTTAGCTTACACCATACAGAAACTCTTGAGACTGATAATGATGACTGTGGCAGTGACTTACCTTTCTCATCTGTAGTTCTGGCCTCTTCAACACTGATTCCTTAAGCATTTCAGTCCCTTGCAGGACCACCAATGCAAGAGGTTGCAGGTGCCTCATGATGCTTGGCATTCACTTGTATGGTGGACGAGCCTAGCAAACCTGCAGTCTGGGATGCCATTTAGCCTCCTAGAGCCATCTTGTGTCATCACCATAGACATTTCCCTCAAAGGATGAGGTGTGCATGTGTGGGCATGACTATGCAAGGATCCTGGACACAGCATAATTCTCACCTCCACATAAACACTTTAGAACTCTTGGCCATGATCAGCACATTCTGTGCCTTCGAGTGTCATCTCTGGAACAGGGTGGCGCAAGTCATTTTAGACAACAACACCACAGTGTGCTATATAAATAGACAAGGCAACACTCATTTGTCCACTCTTTGGAGTTCACAGTCATGTTTTGGAAGTGGTATATCAGGAGGCACATCCATCCCATGTGTTTTCCAATGAGTGATCCATATCCAGTCACAGCCTTCAAACTCATAACTTCAGTATGGGGTATACCTCTTCTGGACTTATTTGCGTTTGTCACCAACAAGAAGTCTCCTCGCTATTGTTTGAGGGCAAGGAAAGGAAAAGGATCATTAGGAGATGCATTTCTTTGGAAGTGGTCGAGGTGTCTCACTACCTATTTCTGCTGTTTCCCCTATTAAGGAAGGTGGTGGCAAAATATTGCATTGACAGGACAAATGGGATTGTCATAACTCCATATTGGCCAAGGCAACCATGGTTTGCCATTCTTCTTCATCTGATTCAGGATTGCCACATCAAACTTCATCCATCTCCAGGGCTGCTCTCATATTTCAAAGGCCTTGCTGGCCACCCAGACCTCAAGATGTTGAAGCTAACAGCATGGTGGATAACTTCATGACATTGTCAGTTAGCATTTGTTCTTGTGGTAGAAAGCCATCTACTGGGTTTCTGGTCATATGGCTATAAATGGAAGAAATTTTGCTCTTTCACATCTTCAGGATCAGAACAGTACCTTCCAGTGCTGATGTCTACTGTCTTGCTTTACCTGTTACCCTTGTGTGAGCAAGGTCTGTTGTTTGCTTTGTTTAAAGTGCACTTAGCTGCCATTGTGGCACATTAGACAGATTCTCCATCTTCCACCACTTAGTTTTCCAACCCCATACTGAAGACGTTTCTGAAGGGTTTGCGACACCTTTACCTTAGTCAAGGTTCCTACGTCATCATGGTCTCTTGCTGGTACTGTCATAATTAATGTCCATGCCATCAAGCTCCTTACCACAGTGGATGACAGACTTCTCACCCTAAAGGTGGTGTTCCTTGTGGTGGTCACATCTACTAAGTGGGCAGGTGAATTTGCTGCACTTAAGATATGGTGGACCTTATCTCTCCTTCCACCTGGGTAAGGTCATGCTGCGGCCAGATATATCATTCCTACCTAAGGTAGTGTCTCAATTCCATCTGAGTAAAGCTATCATACTACCTACCTTCTACCTGCAGCCCTCATCACCTTTAGAGAAATCTCTCCACACTTTGGACGTTCGTTGGGCCTTGGCATATTATGTCAAGTGTACAGTGCCCTTCCAATCAACTAATAGACTGTTTGCTATGGCAGCCTGAGGCATGGCAATACGTGTCTGCCCAAAGACTTTCAAAATAGGTTATAGAATTAATAAGGCTGTTCTGCGGGCTTGCTAAATGGCCTGTACCTATTGTACCTAGAGCTTATTCTACAAGAGTGATGGCTTCATCAACAGTGCTTCTCTAGGGGGCCTTTTCACCAGATCTCTGTGAGGCTGCCAGCAGGTCACAGCTGTCCACTTTCATACAGCAATACAAATTGAACACCAGGGCCAGGACTGATGCTAGATTTGGATGAGATGTTCTTTCTTCACTTCTTCAGTGACCCAACTCTCCATCCTTGGTAAGCTCTACAGTCACTAATTTGTGTAAAGTGCAGAGACCACAAAGAAGGAGAACAGATTGCTCACCTGTAGCTGTGGTTTTTTGAGTGGTCACTTGTGCCCTCACACAAACCCATCCTATCTCCCCATGTTCAGGTGCCTGTAGATTTCATGGTGGACTTGGAACTGAGGGGACAGTAGCTTGGTAGGCTAGGACATGTGTGGTAGGTAGGTAGGGGGCCACGTTCCTGCCAAGCTGCTCAGCTCTAGAATATTCTGAACAAGGTCTCCAGGCAGGCACAAAACCCATTTGTGTGAGGGCACAGATACAGGTAAGCAACTTTTCTTTTCAGCAATTTCCACAGACCCTTCTTTATTATCATTTAGGATTTATAGCCAAAAGTACTTCAGCAGTATTAAACTAGTTAAGCATTAGAATCATTTTGTTTTAGTGCTGATATTTCCCACACTTAATCTCTGTTGAACCTTTGTCATGGAAACAATAGCTATGTTTTACTGGTGGCAATCATCTTAGTTACTTCAAACAGACTGCCAAGGTGAGATTCATTTCACTTTGGAATATACTGGGTTAATTTAAACTGACCTGGGAAGCAGGAATGAAAAGTCCTGCATAATGCCAGGAGTTCCCAGGAAATACTTCAGGATGAAGAAAATGTAATTTAGAGATCCAAAATAAAACCAGTCTGTAAGGCAGCAAAACCTGGGACCTTCAGAGACCTTTTCCTCATCTGGAGGTGCTTAAAAATAGAAAAGCCTGTCTGCTGGCAAGGCTCAAATTTAAACCTAACATAGTTCTCATGTTGACTTAAAGCAGGACTGGGTACTCAGTAAGGTCTGGGGACTATACCTCTTCCATTTGCATCTTTTCCCCTCCACCAGGACCTTGGCAGGTTTCACCTTTTTCCAAACTGGAAGTGACTGAAAAGTCACTTCGGGTTTTAGAAGGAAAAAAGAAGCTATTTCAGACCTAAAATAGATCTCAGTATGTAGCATATAGACAATATGCTACACGCTTAGCATGTAGACAATCATTCAGAGAAACAACAACAAAAAGACAGCTATTAGTGAAGAATCACAATGGGAAAAACACTAGAGGTGCTAAAACCAAAAGCAAGCAGGATTAAAGGATAGTATAATGTATTCAGAATATATATAACATACAGAAAGCAATACTCAAAGCATATATACAAGGATCTTTAAAGTACAAAGAACATTTACAGTAACCAGTTCTGAGAGCAAACCTTTATCTCACTAATACATCCTGTTAAATGAACAGCGCAGGGTTATGTATTAGTGAGATAAAGGTTTGCTCTCAGAACTGATTGCTATAAATGTTCTTTGTAGTTTGAAGAAGACTGTCTTAGTTGAAAAGGGTATTATCTGGAAATCTGTTGAATTGCGTATACTTTTGATACTTTTGATATACTTACATTATTCTATAGGTTGTTTGTGTTTTGAATACATTATTCTTAGAGTCCTCCTTGGTTTTGGTACCCCTGGTATTTTCTCTATTGTGACAATCATTCACAACCATTTTAAAGCAAATTCTTCTTCCCCCCAATGCAGTTCAGAGACAAGGGGGAGAGGACCTTGGCAGGCTGTCTGTGATCCTCAGGTAGCACAATTCCCAGTTCTTTGCTAACTTGGATTCTGTTGCACTGCCTCTGACTTTAGTTTGGATTGACGATGCCAGTGTTCCTTTCTTTCCTGGTTCTTGTACAAGCGTGAGAATATTTTTTGCTGTTTTATTTCCATATTCATCCATGGAGGAATGGTTCTCGGTCTATATTACTTGCAAATCTCATCATTTGCACAGTGGAATTATAATAGAATGCAATGATTCTAGCAAATGGTTTATTATAAATGTGGGAGACTTTTCAGAATTTTGAGGATGCAGTTATCCAGAACTGGATGAAAATTAGAGGTTGTGACTGTGCTTATTCTTCAGAGCAGGTGGCTAAATTTCATAGGATCTGCAGCTATAGACTACTCAAGTGCTGTGTAGGATTCAGTAGAATATGCCCAGATTTTTTGGCTTGTGGACTACTTGTATCCCCGGGGTCCCAAAATGTGCCTACCCAATTGTTTAGAAAAAATTTGAGGTGAGTTTTTCCCCTAAGCTCCCTACTCCATGGCTTAAAACTACAGCAAAATGCAGCTGATTTAACCCCGTGTGACCCCAAGTCTCCCACATATCCCCCAAACAACAAAAAAGCAGAAATTGACTGAAATTGAAAATAGAAGTGATGCGAAGTCATTTCTGGTCACATATGGTGTATCAGTGTGGCCCACCAGGGGTTTGTGAGACAAATATTTGTCCCCATCCTTTCCACAGTTGTCAAATCCTGCTTTACCTGATTCAGAGTGGGGTATATGGAAGAAGGGCCCTTCTGTGAAATTGTGCCCTGTAGACTTTTTGCATTCCTTAGCAAATCCTCCTCAGGAGAAAAGAAAGGTCCTTCTTTGGAGGCAAAAAGGCAACCATCGTAATGCCATTCTAACTCTGCTGGCTGTGTTTGCTTACTCATATTCTCAGCACGATGTCTCATTTCTTGGTTTATTATCATCTAACTGGTCTGAAATATTCTAGGGAATTATGATTTCCCTCATGGTTGTTTTCAAGACTAGGCTTGTATCTAACTATGAAATATAGAGTTCTAATTGTTGTCTTTTTCAGGCAGCAGAACTGGTGAACAAACACTGTGAAGCTTATGAATCTCACATGAGGAAGGTTCGGGACTACCTGGAGGAGAGGCTTGAAGTAAGTTCACATGCCTGTCTGTTTTCTAAATGGGTCTGCATCTTAAGCATGAGGAGAGGAAATGGTTTCAGGAGTGTCACCTTGGGAAAGCAACTTTACACTGTGTCCCAAATGCATGCTGGAGTCAGAAAGGAGGAAATGTTGACGTTCAGTTCAGAATCAGGCCAGGAAGAAGACATAGGCAAACTGAAAAGATGTTTTGCTGTGCAACTTCCATCAGCCTTACTTAACATAACCAGTAATAAGGGATTGTGGGAGTTATACTTCCAGTATGTCTGAAGAACTAGAGCTTCCCCATCCCTGCTTAAGGCAATCTTCCTACACCTGCCAGCAAAGTTTCAGTTGCCTCAGATCTACTCCCAATGGATCTTTATCTGTGTTTGTTCATAGAATGGTAAGATGCTTTTCTTTGTACTGGCTTCATTCCTAAAACTGTTAGGCCCAGAATGGATGAGTGGGGTGGGGTGGGGTGGGGTAGGGTGGGAATCATGAGCTGATGTTTCCTGAAGATATTGACTTTCATGTTATAGGCTGAATTTGAAGACCAAGGAGTCCATTTTAACTGTCGCCTGAAGGGTTCAAGACGACTGTGCAACACCTGTAATTTTTCCATAGTGGGCTCAGGACTGCAAGGTAATCTATGTGGCTCTAAACCTGCATCATTCCCATTGGCAAGCTGATGAACATGTGGCTATCCAGATACAAGTATATTTCAGTTAACAAAATAGATGTACTCTTGAAAATTTGGTACCAGAGGCAGAAATAACATGGAGAGAACAGAGATAAGTTTGTACCCCATGAAAAAGCAGTTCAACAGATTTCAGCAAACTTTCCTCCCCAAAACTATCAATATGCACATGAGAAAAGAAACTATGAAGTCATGCAAGCTTTGCATAGGTACACATTTTGAATTTTCTAGAGAGCACCTGAAAGCTTCTTCAACAATGCATCCAGGAAAGATTTTTTTTTCTTTCATCAGCTTCCACTTTTTTTATGATTTCCACTTTGTTGGCCAAACTTATAGACTATGCCTTTTTTTTTTTTTTTAACTTGCTGGGAGTAGCTGCAAGGCAGGCTTATCTGCTTGCCCCTTTTCCTTGTTTTGGTGTTCATCCATACTCAGTAAGGGATTCTGGAGGCAGCACCTTGGCTGTTGTAGACAGACACACACAGCAATGGCAGGATTGGGTAAAGCAGAATCCCATTCTTTCTTAGCTCAGGCTTTACTGTACTGTTTACTACAGACATGCTGCTATGTTTCTCCAGCCTCCTTGACTATCCTGCATCTACTAGACAGAAGACAAGAAGGAAAAGGGAAGGGGCTGAGCAAGTGTAAAAGCACTTTGTAAAAAGGAACTTCTTTTTCAGAGGCTTTGTTAATTGAAGTATGCCTGTATTGTTGCATTCTAATTCCCATCAGCCCAAGACATTAGTGCAGAATCATGGGAATAGTAGTACATAAACATGTGGGTGGCCATGGGTCCTGCAGCTTTGATATAGGGCTATTGTGTGTGTTAAAGCATTTTACCTATGGTCCATTCAATTACCAACACAAAACCTCATGCTACATTACTCTTTAGGTTGGTCTTTCTGTATATCCTGAAAGAGTTGTTATCTAAGTCTAAGTAGCAAATAAAATATTGGTGTATGTCTGTTAATGTGCATTTAATGAAACTGGCTTTGTAGCCACATAAAACAATCTGAAAAGTATGGAATGGTGTAAGAAACAAAGGCAACAAGTTTTGCGCTTTAACCTTTTAAAGTTCAGGAATGAATTCTGTGTTTTCATCTAGAGAGATTCTAATTCTGAAACACCATATCCCAAATTTTATCCTGAATCCTGACTTTACCATTATAGCCCTGCTTTTATAAACTGTATGGATCTTCATATGACAATTTTATTTGGACTACCAACATTTTTTGAATTTCCCATTTGCATTGTTGTTGTTGGTTTTTATCAATTTTTTGATAAGCCAGTCCTAAGCAAAATTTGGATTGGTTATTGATGTTTTTTTAAAAAATGGTACTCCAGTCAATTCTTAATGACAATCAGAGTGAAAGGAGGCTCTGTGAGTTTCTCTATATCTGGGTCCATATAACTTCTGTGAAAATGAAAGGTAGCCTCTGTCTTGTCTTTTCTGTAGGCCGGCAGGTATTATCTCACTGTAAGACTTTGCTTGCCAGTGTTGGAGCTGCATGCCACTCTGAGAACAATGACCGGTAAGGAACTGTGTTGAGGACCCGAGTATTCTGGAGTTGACAGGAAAGGTTCCACTTGATACAGAAAAATGAAAGGAAAAGTTGTAGGAGTTCTGAAAATAATTAGCCACTTATGGATAATTAGCAACAAAACATTTTAAAAACTCTCAAATACTTCCCATTTCCAGACTGAATAAACCTGCTGTAAGAATAAACTGCTGAAATCATGTTTATATCATAGCCCCACAAGCCATTGTTATATCCTAGATTTGCATCATGTCATCCCATGGACTGACTACTCTTGTCCCTTCACAGATCAGTAACCAATGAAGCATAGGTGTGTGCATGCTCTCTCTTTACTTTGGAGAGCCACTGGCCCTTTAAGAGTAGGCTGTGGAAGGAAGGACAGAGCAGCATCTGTTTCATCAGATGAAAAGAGCAGCCTTTAAGTGGATAGCTAGTAGTAGGAAGCTGCAGAGAGAAAGAGAGGGAGATCCTGTTGTAATCCATTGCCAGCTTCTCAGGAGCTGAGCCCACTGTGGAAGCTAGTCAGGCTGCTTAAATTTCACAGGGTGATAAGTGTGTTTGTTTCCTAATGGAGAACATTTGTCTTGTGTTTCTGTGTTTTACATACACTAGTGTCCTCCCACTAGACCACACTCTTTTTGATCTTATTGGGAACTAGGTGATCAACTAAGTACTTGGGTCAGGATATCAGAAAGTGGTTTTTTTTCCTTCTTCCTTTAAATAGGGAGGGCAGCGGAGCATGACAGATCAGATGTCTGAATAGCAATGTGCTCCCCTGCTGTTGTGTGTTGCATATTTCAGGTACCAGAGAGAGCAGTGGAAACATAAGCACCTTGCATTGTATATCTTTATTTTCAAAACTTTCCCAGAATCCTCAGGGGTCCAGTATTATGTCTGATACTCAAAGGATCATTTCCAAAATGCTTCTGTGAGCATATTGATGTAGTGAACTTGTGTCCAGACTGCTCAGCCACATAACTCTGGAGCCAAATCTGTGGGGAGGATGGGGCCAGGCTTTAGGGTTCTACATGCATATCCACTCCCCTGCAAATGTGGGTAATGAATTTCAAAACTTCTTTCTCATGTGTGGGCACACAGGTTCACATTTTCAAAACAAACATCTAACCAGACCATTCATTTATTCATTCACTCTCTCACTAATTCATTCTGTTTCTATCCCACACATCTTCCAAGCAGCTCAGGACAGTGTAAATAATTCAGCCATTTCATTATATCCTCACAGTATGCCTGTGAGGGAATTTAGATTGAGAGCTAATGGCTAACCCAACATCACTGAGTGAGTTGTGTGTCTGAGGAGGGACTTGCACAAATCACACATTCAATATCTGACACTCTTCCTTACTTCGTCATGCTCATTCTCCCACTTCTTTTTATTCTCACAGCAGCTAAGTGAAATTTGTAGCAGAGCTGGATAGATCAGTCTATCTGTTCTGTCCTGTTTCTGCACCAATGTTTAATTTTTTAAAAATGCATTTATACAGATTTTTTATTAAAATATAGATTTTCACACATTTTATCCTTACATATGTAATTTTTGTGCATATTTCTGCTCATTTTGGTATATTTTCAACCATAACTTCTGGAAAGTCAGCCAACCTGAAGCATAATGCCATCCCTATGCCCCAGTCCAGGGAGATGACTTAAAAATGTGTACAGAACAAAATTCTTGTGCATCCCTAGTTGATAGAAATAGGAAATGCATATGACAGAATGGTATTGCCTTGCATTTAAGACTGATACTCCCCCCAACAAAAACATGGAATTTGGTTTGCTCCCAAGAAGAATAGGTTGCAGCCCTTTTTAGGAGGAATGATGATGCAAACAAGCACTACAGAAGCATATTTCTTTACAAGTTTGGGAGATTATACTTCTGGGCATGTATTGAGTAAACAGATCTCACTACTAATAGTAATGTATAGATATAAAGAATCCAATATATTCTCTAGCAAATCTTTTGACAGATATACACATACATATGCTGCACATCTTCCATGTTTTTAAAAGATGTGGTCTGGAGCTAATTTCCACTGGAACTAATAAAATTTATTAGGACTGGAGAAAGTCTGTGTAATTTTTGTTTCCTTTCTCTATACATTTTTCAAGCTCGCCTTCATGAAGACGTTTTACAGGTGTAAAGTTTACTTCCATTGTGTTTGTTCTCTAGGCCATCACCTATCCTGCTCAACTGCGGCATTCCTTATGATGTGGCACAGAATGCCTTGCGCCTCAGCGTGGGGCGTGACACCAGCAAGGAAGATGTAGATCTGATTGTAGAAGATCTGAAACAGGCTGTTGCTCAGCTACAAGGAGAAGGTTTTGCTTGCTAGAATGGAGAGGTGGCCTTCCCCAGACCTGATTTCTAATTGCTGTAGCACCACTTAGGTTAGGGAGAGTGAGAGCAAGTTACATCTGTCTCAGTTTTTGGTTGCTGGATTCTTGCTGAAACACCACCCCAGCTCCAGTATCCCCCAGGCCATTGTTATGGATGTGGCAGGAAATAATTTCTCACTGAATACAGTTTCTATTTGAACAAGAGTGCATCTATGTCTTCTAATAAGGGATGGCGATGGAATATTCCAGCTGGATATTTAGGTCTGTTCTTAAATCTGTTATGTGGGTTTGAAGAGTTACATATAGGAATAAATGGGTGAATCCCAAAGTCTTAAACAATTAGCCTTTGCCATACTGCCTAGAAACCAACATTCTCTTTTGGTGCCACCCTTCCCATTTAGTACTTGCCAGGAGTGAAACATTGTTTTCCTCCAAGCCAAGTGGAACATTCGAGGGAAGATGAAAATTGTTTGCTCAGTTGCCATGGTACTGCATTGTGTTTAATGAAGAGCTTCATTCTTGAGACAATATATAAATGCCCTGTAGAATTAAAGAACAGATTGTGCATGGGTGGAGCATTCATTTAACATGGGCATTAAGGCTGCATAGGCACCTGCCACTCTCTCTCTAGCCTAGCTTTAAAGAGCCACTTGGCTTTAATTCATGGTAATTCCTGCTGGAGAAAGCAGCTATGATAATGGGGGATCTGAACAAGGAATCATTGCTACCATTGTTTCCCCTGCCTGCCAGAAGAAACAAGGCAGCATAGCTATCATCTCCACATGGGAGGAAATGACAGACCCTGGCTGCTCAAGCAGTTAGTTTGTCCTTTCAGGGAGAGGCACGTCTCACTGTCTCATTGCTGTAAGTATCTATCTTGCCTATGAAGAGGAGACAGCACTGTGTATAGTTTTGGACTGTGTTTCTACCGGTTGCAGGGGGAGGCAGAAAAACTATCTTCTTTGGTTGTCTCCACAAAGGCTGTTTGTGGTACCATGGACAAAGAGAACAATGTAATGAGAGTCAGAAATTTATTCTTCATTTTCCCATTAATATAGCAGTATATCTAGGCATCACAGCTTAGCTTTTTGATAAATTCTAAGTTGAACCATGAAGTATTTATGCAAGACTCTGGCATAGATTTTTGCTCCCTCTTGGTATTAACGGGCAATAGGGACGACATGCATGACATCCTCTTTGTTGGCATGAAGAGCCAGTCACTCTTCATTACAAGGAGGGAACTGTGGTAATAGGAAATGCCAAAAAGATATTTGGCAAGGCAAGCAGAGGTCAGATTCTCCCTCTTTTGGTTAACCCAGTGGTAAGGAAAATATGACCCATGGGCCCCATGTGGTGCCAGCCCCCTTTTTATGTCTCTGCCTCAAAGCTTCCACTTGTAATTTTTTTTCTGGGTAAAATTTGCTCCCAAATACCACCTGGAATGGCAAGTTCAGTCTAACCACCTCCAGCACTGAGAAGTTGCCATACACTAGATGAATAAATGCAGGGAAAACTAGAGGCAGACTTCTGATTACTTCTAGAACTTGTATTGGGCCAATTTTCAGCTTACTTTGTATGAGTAAACTCTGCTTTGGACTAGTACAATGTGTGATACTACTCCATAGGTGCTCATATATGTCAATAATGCTTTCTCCTTCTCTAACTATGTATATATGCACACATGGACACATGTACACAACCCATACAGAAAGGACTTTTCTTATTTCCTTGGATAGGCTGTAGTTCAGGTGGAAGGGTTCAAAATTTGAAAAGATTTCATAGTGTTTCTGAAGGTAAAGTTTCCCAGAAGCTGATGCCCAACACTTAGAGGATTTTTCACATCTGTAGGAGTAAATGTTTTAGAACTAGAGAGCTTTTCTCTTTGTGTTTCTGGCACTTCGACTGAGTTGGCATATTGCTAACAGCTACCTGAGCTGGTTTTTTGTGTCTATCCCTGAAAAAGAAAACGGAAAAGGGACTTGTGGATCAGCTATCATAGGAAAATTTCAAGCCTGCTCCTATAGAGAATGGCCTGCTGACACTCATGAACGAAAAGTGACTAAGGAGGACTACCTGGTATAGATAAAATAGGAATGTGCTATTTAAAAGTGGTGGGGGGTTTTTGGTTGTTCTTTTTTTTCTTTTTCTTTTTTTTTTTTTTTCATACTTTTGAGTTGGTTGCTATGGTGGAAGGGATTCAAAGCAGTCAAATATTGCTTGGAGAAGGCTAGGCTGCATTTCAGCTTGGCAGTGTAATGAAAAGATCATGTTTTTAATGGGAAACAATCCGTCTTGAACCGCTTCCTGATATTTCAGAAAGTTAATATTGTTAATTTCAGCTTATAAATTCTAATACAAATGAAAATGTACTTAATTTAAAAAAAGCCTGTACTATATCAATGTCAATATGATTTTTTAAAATAAAACTCTTGCTATGATAGAATGTGAATTATTCATTCACTGAAGTGCATTGTAACATGGAAAAGCAGCAGACAGACAGTGTATGTGTTCTTATAGATGTACCGTGTTTCAGTGCTAGTTTGAGATCACGGACTACTGATGGCTTCTACTTATAATACATCACCTTTGGGAGCTAGCCTTGCCCATTCCTCTTTGAAGAGCAGTGCCTCCAGAGCTGACAAAATGTTTGCAAGCCTTCATCTAGTCATTCTGGGACCCAAAGAGAAAGTCAGTCTGCCAGGGATTCTTAAGCTCTTACCTGTTTTCCTGTATTAGCATAAAATGCTTCCAACTAGCAATAGCCACAACTAGGGAGCAGGAATTCAGTCCTAAAGTCCTCTTGCATGACTTTATTAGACTGGAAGAAAAGGTAATATCTCATACAAGAGGTGCAATACTTCAAGACAGTAAGCCTAGGTATGATATTGTCTGAGAATTGCAGACTGCTGGTACTCTTTAAAACAGTTCCATATTTTCACATATGAAGCAATGGGGTACACTTTGTAGTACAGGATTACTTGAACAAGTTGCAGAATTCATTATGTAACTAATATTAGTTCAAATAACAATGAGTTAGTCTACCATGTAATCATAAGTCCAGGCTAAAAGTAAATAGGGTTTAAAACAATACACCCCAATATATATATTGTTTACAAACTTTGGGAGATGATGTTCATCCAGACTGGAAAAGTCTGGGAAAATCAAAACTGGAAAATTGTGCAGCGTCTGCAAAAATATGGTTAATGAGATTTGACTGATTTACTATGAAACTTATTTATAGATGCTACAAGAATTCCAGGCTTGGGGGGCATGATGGAAATGGCTGATGTTTGCACTTTTTTCATTCTTCATAAGAAACTAGGGTAAAATGTGCAACTGCTTTGACATTTTGGCTCTGTAACAAGCCTCTTTATAAATGCACATTGCAATGCAAGGATTTGCCTTCTTGAGAGAGGGTATAGCAGACTGGAATACTTCTTTGTCACTAGGGAGTTTAAGTGCACAGACAGACCATTGTCAGCTTTGCTCTCCCAAACATTCAGTTCTTCAAAAATTGTAATTCTGTCTATGAAGAAATGTGTGATTCTTAGCTGTTCCTTATTTTAAAAACACATGTGTTCTCTCTCTCTCTCTCTCTCTCTCTCTCTCACACACACACACACACATACACGTAAGTCTCACCCTTTATCACCAAACAGATTCAGTAGGCACAGCCATTCCCAACATGGACAAAATTGTACATGCCTGCCAAGGAGTCATTAAGACAAAGCACTTGGCAGGAAAAAATAAGGCAGTGACCCTAATTCAGCACCAAGACTTTTATAACCTAAGCTTGGGAATATGAATCTTAGTCCTCCTCTTTTCCACAATCTCTTTTTTTAAATCAAATTCATTCTGATCCGTTTATGACAAAATGTGTGAATTTTCTAAATTTCAAGGAAAAGAAAACCCAGTTCCTATCCATCCCTATCTCAATATGACAAAGATCTGCAGAACCAAGTCCTTTATTATTTCCAAAGATGTATCATTCATCAGTAATATTTATTAAACAGGAATGTTAATTGTTAGAGAGAGGGTAAATTATATACTAGAAATAAGTACATCACCATTCAAGACAAGAAATGGCAGGGCTTTTTTGGTTGCAGCTGTGTTAGTTATGAATCTGCATGTTGCTCGTAAAATGTAAGTAGAATAACTGCAGGGTAGTTGTTCAGGAAATACTATAGACAGTTGATAATCACATGTATCATAAGGTGTTGCATCACTCTAGCAATTTAGGGCTGTGTGGTACACAGAGAAGAAGAGCTGATAAAATCCATAGTTCTGTCCGTAGCTTTTAGCTATTATTTCCTGCCAGCCGTGTGCTCCCTCTTTAAGCTCCCCTGCAGAACATATGCTTCCTGTTGTACCTTACCAGGTAACCAGAGACACACACCATCTGCCTGGTACATAAAACAAGAGACTCAGAGAAAGTAGGTCCTCTAGTAAATACAACAGCAAAGCTTTCAGAGATGGGAGATCAGAGGGCTATTTTGGCTGCCAAGGAAGGAGACTTGAGCACGTTGGAGCAGCTACATGTAGATGGTACATTGGGTCATAATATCACTGACTCCTTAGGAGCAGGCCTGGTCCATCATGCTTCACGAGCAGGCAGGCTTGAATGCGTCAAGTTCCTGGTACTGCAAGCAAAGCTTCCCGGGAATCAGAGAGCAAACAATGGTGCAACTCCGGCACATGATGCTGCAGCCATGGGCAACTTGGCTGAACTACAGTGGCTGATCAAAGATGGAGGGTACAGCAAGCAGGTAAGGTGGCTGTCTAATGTAAAAGGGGCTTCCTTACCAGGAGCTACAGAAAGCAGGAGCAAGGTAGAAGGTTGCTTACAACCAGCTATATATGAAGAGCTTTTGTTCATATTGCTGCCTTTGGATTGTCAGAGAATACCAGCAACTCCTGGGTCCAAATAGCTTCAGGTTGGAGTGTTGTCAGCAATTAAACTTTCTCCTCCAAGGATACTTTAGCACATTGCTAAAGTCACATTGCTTCTCATTATGACAGCTGGTATAGGAGGGCTTGTGTATTGCAACGAGCTCCGAATGGAATGCTCTGTGTAGAGACATACAATGCATTTCCTATAAGATCCTTGTTACTAGGGCACCCAGAATCAGAGGAAGAAGGTAGATAATGACATAGCAGCATCTCCCAAGCACAACATAGGAGTGAATGGCAGCCATTCACACAGAAGGAAGAAAATAAATAGGTGTGCTAGAGACATAATTATGGATAAAAATTGGTCCTTGTCTCTTATGTCCCAGCCATTAAGAGTCAACCCCCTATGCTGGCTTCTGTTTCTATGTTATGGTGGAATGCAATGGTATTTGGAGAACAGGGGCTTTTAAGATAAACAGAAATGAGGCATGAATCAGGTAAAGATTGTATATGTTGGGAGAAAGGGTACGAATGAGGCAGAAACACAACAAAGCTCACAGCATCAATGAAACTGCTATTTATCTTACTAATAATACTGCTTCCATATTCTGTCACACTAGAATGCTTAACTGAAGTCTTTTCACTCATCCATCCCCATGCATTCTCAGCAGGCATGGAGGGGTGCCTTGCAAAAGGACAATACCTGTTCCTGCTTGCCACTAGAACCAATTCAGGCCCATAAATCAGCATCAATAGCCTGTGGGCTCATCCTACTTTCCTCCTGTTCAGGTTCACTGAAGATGAATGCCTGAAAGTAAGGTAAAACTAGTCTGGGTTTCTAGGTCCTCTGATGCAGCCCCCTGAAAGTCAGTTTTATGATTCTTGGTGCCTGATTGCCTTCATACGATGTAAGCATAAATACATATTCTGCATTAGTTGTTTGAACAGTTTTCACTAAAAGTTGGCCCACAGAAAGGCATCATATTGAAGTGGCCCTCTCTGTGTTTCAGAAGAAACTGGATGATGAAAAAGAGGGAAGTGAAGTTGTGTTTTGTTTTGCTGATTTGCCCTCCCTTGGTGCTTATTCAAAAAACAAACCCCAAATTTAAGACTCCAATGTATTTGTATCAATTGCTTCAGCATTTCATAAGTAGATACCCTCTAGATTGCAACTTCCATCACATTTGGCAGGCAGAAGATTGGGACAAGCTGCTTTATAGTTCTAGCCTAGGGACCATGTGTGTGTATCCCTCCAACTGTAGCTGGACCACAACTCCTGTCACCTCTTTCCATTGGCTATACTATCTAGGGTTGTTGAGAATTGCAGTGCAACTACTTCTAGCAGGTCACACATCCCACACCTCACACACCCTATCTAGACCAAATTCGCACAAACACTTCATTTTGCCCATCCTCAGAACACTTTAAAATGTGTCACATTGTAATGCTGGTGACACGTATTGTAATTTGGCACATGAATTATCCCATTACAAAGACTTGCCATTCTGTTGCTACAGATTGCTAGTGATGTCATTAGAGCATTGTGCCTGGAAGAGATGGGAATTCCACAGAGCAAACTGTGATGAAGTCTTTGTCTCTGCGGACATTCAAATGCGGTACCTCCTTTGCTCGTTTACTGAACCATGGGATTTAGCTTATAACCAAGAGATGAAAATTGTGTGGCACTCCAGATGCATACCCTTGAACGTTTCACAGATTAAAATTTGGAAATGTGTGGCTAAGCTAAATCACAGTGTGCTCAAGATGGCAAAAGTTAGTAATGAGGAGGAGCGCACAAAGTACGAGAGGCTACAGCAGCCTGAGCCTATTGGGAAGGGCAAGATTCCATCTCTCCTCTTCTCCCCTGCATTAATTGAGTGCAAATTCTTGTTTGTAGCAATTGAAATAAACCAAAGACCAGAGGAGAAAGAGGAATAAGGAGAGAGAAACTAAGCTATTTTAGAAGCAGCCGGTGCATCAGAAAAATGAGACAGTCCCTTCCAATGAGAGACATTGTCCCTAACCATGTCCCTATCCCATGGGTGCCAGAGTGGAGTAGTGGTTTGAGTGTTGGACTGCAACTCTATACAGACTGGAGTTCAAATCCCCACTCAGGCATAGAAATCTACTGGGTGACCTGGGACAAGTCACACTCTCTCAACCTCAAAAAAAAGGCAAACCCTCTTTGAATAAATCTTGCCAAGAAAACTGTTAGGGTTGCAATAAGTTGGAAGTGACCTGAAGAGGCACAACAACAAACAACAGTCTCTATCAAACTGGGACTGCTGGAGAGTATACAAATGTGGGATTTCTTACCTGCTGGCTATGGCTGATGGGAGCTGCAGTGCAAAAACATCTGGAAGGTGGTACAGTTTGCATCCCATGCTAAACCATGCCATACAACTTCTGCCTGAGGTCCTTTCATACTACACAGCAATAGTATTTTGATTCTACTTTAACCGCCATGGCTGCATCCTGTGGAATCCTGAGATCTGCAGTTTGGTGAGGCATCTCTCTGGAAAAGAATTCTAAACATCCCTCCCTAAACTGCAGATTGAGAGCCAGTGTGGTATAGTGGTTTGAGCACTGAACTGTGACCCTGGAGACTAGATTCAATTCCCTGCTCAGCCATGGAGATGTAGTGGGTGACCTTGGGTATATCACATATTCTCAGCCCCAGAAAACCCACTGATAGGTTCACCTTAGGATTGCCATAAGTCCGAAACAACTGGAAGGCACACAGCAACAACAAACTGAGAATCCCAGGATGCCATAGGATGGAACCATGGCAATTAAAGTGGAATCATAGTGCTATAATTGTTTTGTGTAAAAGGCCCCTGGTGCTAACCATATTTTTAATGGCAGTGTGAAAGGGTTCTATGTATGTAGGCCTTCTCCATTTGAACAGGAACCTTGGCCAGGCAGGGTTCCTGTTTAAACAGAGGAATGTGCGTATAGGCCTCCATCACATTGCCACCAATTCCATGGCTAACAAAGAACATGACCAAGAGATGAAATGGCAGCCTGGAATGTGCTTATAGGGGTGACCTTCTATCTTCGTCATCCATTTGATAAATGGATATATAGGATGGTTTGAAAATGCACACAGACACACATATACATACAAACCCTGCAAAACCCCACAAAAGTTCTTTCTGTGCCACAAGTATAACTGGTGAAGTGGTCTAGACAGGAGAATTGAAATAGGGAAATATACCAACTGGTGCCCCCAAACTGTCAATTTCTCCATAGGAGCAAGATGCTTCTGGGGCTTCTCCACTCCATTTAGCTGCTCGCTTTGGACATTCAGAAGCTGTTGAGTGGCTGGTCCAGGCAGGGTTTGACTCTGCAATGGAGACCCGAGAAGGAGCAGTGCCAGCTCATTATGCAGCAGCCAAGGGAGATCTCACATGCCTGAAAGTGCTGGTTGCTGCAGACCACAGGTAGGTGAAAGCATAGCATGCTGCTCTTTACAGCACATCACACTCACAATATATTAAAGAACACAAAACACTATTTCCATCACTGTACCTGTCACTCAGGCCTGGCCAACTGCACATATTGTAAAATCAAATGGCATTATGTGGACCAGCTTTCCTTGACCTGCTGCCCTCCAAATGTGTTGGATTATAACTTCCATAAGTTCATCGGAGAGGCAGTTGGGAGCCTCTGGGGATGATAGGCCAGCCAGGACTAGCCCTAGTATTGGATAAAGTGAGGTGAGTCTAAGGAAGATGTCCAGTTGAAGAAGGATTCAGCTGCCAGTCTGGTTGGATTCTGGAGTTGGGTGGCACTGTTCATTTGATCTTATTCCCAAGCAGTGAAATGTTTTTGTTGAGCCTTAACTCAACTTAATCTGGAGGGTACCAGTTTGGGGAAAACTGATGTGAACTGTTGACTTCAAAGTCATAACTTCCCCTATTATTTTTAAACTTCAGTTAAAAACCTTCTCACTTCTCATTTTCAAAAGCTTTTGGAATTTCCCTTCGTGTTGTTTTATAAATTTGTATAGTTTGATTACATGTACTTGTCTGTTTTATATTATATTGTACTTTTGGTATTTTATCTGGATAATTTGTTTTACAATTGAATGTTTGTGTTTTATTTAAAAAAAAAAGGAAAAACAAACAAACAAAGTCATAGGTAGCAAGCACCATGTGAAAAAGTCGTCGCTTCCTGAAAGCAAATTGAGGAGCCGATTGGAATTTTTTGGGGTGTTTTGTTTCCACAGCAGAACATCACCAGATGCTCTGCCTGAGTCTATTGAGAAAACAAAAGGCAAGTGCTTGTAATCTTTACTGAAGATAACTGAGTTTCCAGTAACAGTGCCCACAACCATCTGTCCCCCTTGGTCTTGTTCTCTTCAGTGGTTTGTTCTTTCCCAGCTGCAGGATTGCTCACTAATGGTGCACTTCTGTACATAGATAAGGAGGAGTAAGGAATGGCCACAGTGTATAGTGGCACTTGCCTTCAGGTAAGGGGGCGTAACTGTGAACCTCCAAGACAATGCATGTTCAGAAAAGAGGGGGTAGGGTGCAAAACTAAGGGTTAGACCTGGTCTTGGTTTGGATTGCACTAGGCTCTAATTTTATTTGCTTAATGCGAAAGGATCAGGATGTGAGCAAGACAGCATCCCCTTATGTATCTCTTCATTCCCATACTAGTTACCATGGCATATGCTCAGTGAGAGGGTTAAATCAACAACCAAGCTCCACACTGTGCCTATTTATGCCAGGTAACAAAAACTGGAAAATTCTGTTACTCTGGAAAGTAATATAAGATACAAGAAACATGGTTGCCCTTTGCTGGAAATGAAAGCAACAGAAAAGCCATTACATAGGTCCCCCACAACTGGGAGGGGGGATATATTCTGGGACTTAGGCCATTTCCGCACTAGATTGTTATAGTGCTATTATTCTACTTTCAACATCCTATGGAATCCTGGGGTTTGTGTGTGTACGTTGTGCCAGACACCATATTATGGGTTAGATATTGACCACAACTTTAATACAAATACATCATATAGTAATTAACTAAATCTACATATATAAGCATATTCATCAAGTATATTCATCACTGAGCGATCACATATATCAAGTATATCCCAGTAAGTTGGAGGAAACACAGGGCCCATCAGTTTCATGAAGCAGAAAATGCCCAGGCATGGCATGTAGCCATAGATGGAACTTAAATATCTGTCAGAGCATGCTGTATCATCCGTTCAGGGATAATTCTGTATCAGCAAGATGGAGCATCATTTCTCAACAGTCTGGTGACACAAGTTCACCTGATTTTCCCAGAGTGCAGGTTCTTTCCCCCTTAGCATCAGTTAGCCCCCCCCAGGTTTCCCTCTCCCATAAAGCTCATGCTCAATGTCCCCTCTTCCTATTATGGACAAAAAGTCACTTGGTGGAGACTCAGTTCTCTCATTCATTATCATGCAATCATCCTTAGATATCAAGACAAACAAAAAGTGTATTTAGATATCTCTCCATGGGCTCAATGTAGCTTACTCCCAAATTAAGTGCACAGAGGATAGACTGCATGCAATCTCTGTTAGTCCTGAGATAGTTCAACTGCAACAGCTGTCTTAGATTTTGTGTGCTGTCTGTCTGTCTGTCTGTCTGTCTGTCTTTGTCTCTGTCTCTCTCTGTCTCTCTCTCTCTGTCTCTCTCTCTCTCTCTGTTTTCCTTTTTCTTGACCATTTAGTACATTTCTGAATGATAATCTGGGCGGGGCTCAACTACACAGTAATATTGGTGCTCCAGTTTTATCCGATCATTTCAGGGTGTATGTGTCAACCCCTTTATCCTAGTTCCAGGTAGTGGTTTTTATCTCGTGGTGATTTTACCATACTTTAAAAAATTTTTGTATTATTCTTTTTTACATTTGATCGCAAGGTTCTCTGGATATCTCCCCCCCACTTTGGAAGGGTAGGATATAGGCCATTTCCACACGAAGTTTTTTAAATGGGGCAGAGCATTCTCCAGGGAGGACGTCTGCACCTGCGACCGGACTGGGTCGGACCTACTGAACGTAGATTCACAGTCCAGTCCACTCCCGAACGACCCGAAGTGGTCGTCCAGCATGCTTTTGAGAGACCACTAAAAACAGGTCTTTCAAAAGCACGGAGTGTGCCACCGTGAGCCTGCTCCCATATGCAGATTCGTAGGCTCGCATTGGTGCAAGCCTGCGATCTGCCGGGGGCAGGCTTTGAGCGGTTGGTCGAGACCCTCGACCCTCGAGACCCTCGACCAACCGGAAGCCGCCATTTTCGTCCCTGGAGCAGTGTGGAGCGGCAGCCATGGACTGCTATGGAGAAGCGTGGACCAGACTGGGGAGCCCAAAAGTCCAGTGAGTAGCGTCACGGGGCGATTTCCTCGCCCTGTGCGGAAATGGCCATAAATGTCTAAATCAAGTGAGTAAACAAATTTCAGCCAAAGCAATGGGCCCTGCTACTAGATCTAACATTGCTGTAGTAATTTCTCTCCTCCAACAGTTGTGTGAACAAGCAAACCAGGAGCGGAGCAACCCCTCTATACCTTGCCTGCCAGGAGGGTCACCTCCACATCACCCAGTTCCTGGTGAAAGACTGTGAAGCTGATGTGCACCTGAGAGCACATGATGGCATGACAGTACTGCATGCAGCTGCCTGTGGTGGCCATTATGCTGTTGTCATCTGGCTGGTAACCTTACACTTTTTACACTTCAAAAGAGCAAGCATTGTTGATGTAGGACATTCTTCTCTAGATGGCTTTGTCACTGTTAGTGTCATTTTCAATACTGGAGAATATTAACCATTCTGTTCAGTTAATTTATATTTCTCTGTCATTGTTCCAACCTAGGATTTCTATTCAGGATAATCAGATTTTTGTCCTAGTGTTGTAGTGGCAAGGAAATGATGAAGACCTTCAGGTTGTTCCATCACAGAAAGCTTTATTTTCCAAACCATTTATTACTGCGCAGGGCAAGCAGCGGAAATACAATGTCCAAAACTGCCCGCCCCGATTGATTAAAACACTTAGTTTTTATACCTTTGGTCAACAACGTCAGCAATCAATCACATTTCTAGTCTACGTCAGCCATTACATTTGGAGCTTAATACCACCCCCAAAACAAGGGAACAAAGACCCCAGTCACCAGATAATACAAAGCAGAGGCAGAGAGAGTATGCCTGACTCCCTTTTTACTTCCCAGGCACCTAAGCATAGCATTACAAGGCCAATCATATTTTTAAACTGAGATAAGGCAGGGACATCTGCTGTCCAATTCACTTATTTTCCTACTCATGCAATACTTCTCTGAATTTAACTCCTTCATTCCCCCCTTCATGCCAAATTCAATTCCTTGCAATTTGAAGCATCACCATTTCCCTATTTCCTTTATAACACAAAGGATACATAGCAGCAGTAGGATTCCTCCAGCAGTCAAGTATACAAAACCTGTGAACAGGGCTTTCAGACCCACGGTTTTAGGGGAAAGATTTATTGTGCACAATTCCATCCTCCCTAACACTGTCTCACAGAGTACCATTGTATTCCTTTCAAACACAGAGAGATTTCAATCAAAGCATATACTGCAGCCTTTCCCTCTATTACTCTAATCATTACAGATTGAAAACTATTTAACATGCAGAGTACAGAAAAGCAGATTTAGTAAGGCCATTATTTATGCACAAAGCAATTCTACAAACAGTGTCTTTTACCCATACTTACTTAGGGAACCAGATAATCATGTCCACATGCCTGCAGAGTACAAGAATGACTTTCTAACATTGAATACTGCTAAATGTATTTTCCCTCTTCACAATCAAATTCATTTACACAATAGTAAGACAGTTCAACCAATTTCATGCTGGGCTACCTTCATTGGTTGGTGCCCTGGGTGAAAGGTGATACCCTCAGTGGCCACACCAATTCATCCCAGAAGACAAACCATATACCATTTACCATTGTAAAAGCTGGTTTCTTTCTAGAACTTCATTTATGGAGGACCGGGCCCCCCCTTTTTCCCATATAACCTCAATAAAACCATTGCTATAACTAAAGGAAAAGTCAACATTGGGATGCTTTCCTGGGCATGCCTGTAGAGATTCAGGGATTTCAAACTTTACATAACAATTGGGATAGTCTCCTAAGCTTAGCCCATGAGAACATACCCAGCCATTACTGACCTTCAGGGTGTTCAAGATCTGATTGACCAGTTGGTGAAACCAATTCACTTCCCAGCCTCTCCTGCCCAGCATTCTCATCATCACCATCATTACCAGCAATTACCATATACACATATCTTCCAACCCACAGAACATCCGTCTGTAGTGATAAAACAGGCAGACCGGGCTTCCTGCCCCTCCTATGCCTGCCACAACTCATAATTTGTCTCCAACATTCAGGGATCTGGCCGTGTGTAGAGCAGTGTGTACGTCCCAGGTCACACCCGCAACAGGGCCTAGTCCCGTCTTCTTCCTCTCCAGTTGCTAAGTCTGACTGTAAGTAGAGCCTGACAGCTTCCAGGTGTGTGTCAGGCAATAAGGTCTAGCTTAGATTTCTTCATTCACCAGTTGCGGATCTGACTGTGCTTAGTGTGACCAATTTCTCCTGGTCTGGCCACAGCAGAGTCTAGTCCGAATTTTCTCTCCCCCTTTTCGTCTGGAGATCTTCAGTTTCAGAGGATTTTACAACCCAATCAGTAAAGGCTCTCTTAGCCCTGGCATAAAGTATCCAAAGCTTCAACCCTGCGACCTTTACAGCTGTAGGGGCAACCAGCAACACCTAATACAATCCCCTCCACCTATGACCCAGTTGAACTCTAAGGGGAATCTCTATTCCCACATTTTCTCCCTTGTTGTACTCAGAGCTTTCCCTAATCTACTAACTCTCCCTTATATGTCTCCTTGATCCACCCAAAATGGCCTCATGCTTTGGCTTGAAAGGGAACAAACAGCCTTATGGTTCTGTGAGGTGTGCACCTCATCCTATGCCATCCTATGATGGGGCTCTGGGAAGAACAAAAATACTCCTGGTTTTTCTGTTGTGGGCTGCACATGGAATAAAAGTGAAAAGCCTCTGTAAAATGGGCTAGGTAGATGGTGATATCATATCACTTGCCCTGTGTTGGCATCCAGTCCAAAGACATAGCCAGGGCTGTTGTTGGGCCATACACGTTGAACTACTGTTTCTTCGGGATTTTTATCCCATTTCCTCCACTTCTCCTGAGTTCTGAGGTCTGCAGGTACAATGTGACTTCCAGGTGATTCCTAGAACGGTGGTTCTTGCCTTTGGTGATCCTGTGGACAGATGCGGGTCTGTTGCTCTTGAGCATATGTGGTGTGTGGGCCTTTAGGGCTGTTGTTGGTCCTTTAGCTGTCTCACAGTTTGCATCTCTTTTTTCTCTCTCCCTTGCCTTTTCAGTCAGCGTCCTTCAGCTGCAGTTCCACTTCCAGCCTGGAGGGCGCACAATCGCCTCTCAGAAGTGCCCCCTTATTTTCTCCCTTCCAGCTCAGAGGTGCACCATCACCTCTCCTCCCAGCTTACTCGTAGGGGTGCTCTGTCACCTCCTCCATCCAGCTGAGGCTGCGCTTAGGGAGCCATTCCAATCTCCACCTTATCAGGGACTGGTGAGGGGGCACTCCTTTGCTGCTTGGACTGCCTTTCATCTTGGACTCTGCCCTTTCCTGTATTCTTCATGCTTTTGCTGCCAACTTTCCTTTTCCAGAATGTCACAACTCCAAGCCCTTGCCCTTCTCTGTCTGTGGGATGAGGAACAAAACTTTTCCTCTTAACTGCTGGCCACTGACAGTATTTTTCTTCCATTAGTCCCTGCATCTGTCAGTTGGACCATCTTTTCTGCTTTCCTCTTCCACACATGTCCACATCCTTCTCTGATTCTCTTCAGGCTCTCTTGCCTATATCTCTCCTGCCCCCACTGGGCACATTGGCTCTCAGAGACCCTCATCCTCTTCTGGGGTCTCTTATTCTCTTCTGACCTCTGCTCCATCATTCGTTAATCTTCTTTCTTTCTCCGCTTGACAGCCAGTCATAAATCTTGCTTCATAGAGCCTTACAATCGCAGGCCCTCTAAACCTTCCTTAATTGTTCTGTGGAATCCTGTATCCTGAAGCCTTTTCAAAGACTTCCTGAAGAGATTCCTCTGCTGCATCATATGAGAGGTTGCTAACAATAGGAGTCCCTTCAGATTCCTGGAGCCTCCTCCAAACACTCAGATAGCCTTGGGTTTTTACAACAGCCCACAGCTCCCAGTATTTCCAGGCGGTCTCCCATCCAAGTACTAACCAGGCCCGACCCTGCTTAGCTTCCGAGATCAGACGAGATCGGGCGTGTTAGGGTGGGTTGGCCGTAGGCAGCTAAGCCTCTCTTTTTCAGCTCCCTTCGGTTTCATGCAACTTTTTCCTACTATGTTAGATGGCACCTCCTACTGGCCACCGTTCTGCAGCCTCCCTCTCCTCTCCTCTCAGGTAGGAAAGGGCAGCCAGGGATTGTGGTTTCCTGTAATTCTCCACTCACAACTTTAAACCGCAGAGTCTGACACTGGGAAGAATTCCTAGTGTATTCAGATCCCATCAGGGTCCATCAAAGACACTCTCCCCCTTGTCCATGCCTGTGGGGAGTTCTCTCCTGGATGATCCGCTCTACCTGCTAAATAATTTGGCTCCTTCCTTCAGTAGTGATTGGCAATCTTGCCAGTTAGGCATGTGCATTGCCATGATGCTAGAACACAGTTCTACTATCTTTCAATTCAACAGATCAGACGTGGTGAAGGGCACATATTTCATAAGCCTAAACAGGTATGTAGGGAGGTGTTGTAGATTTGGCATCATCTGAGTTAGCTGCCTCAATAGAAGGCAACTGCATTCCTAGCCCGAATGTCCACAGGCCAATCTCCCTATTAAGGGGAGTTTACAATTTCCCTAAGTTGTTGAGTAGCTTCTTTAATAAAAATCATGACACCATGGCTTCTGGTTCTGCTGCTTAAAATCCTCAGGCAGCCTCTCTGGTGGGGTCTGCCGCCCACTCCCATCCTCCCCCTCCTTCTCATTGCAAGCTGGGGGTGGGGAAGAACTGCTGCAGCCATTTCTTCTCCCAGTCAGTCTCACCCTTTTCTCTTCCATGAAAAAGCAGGCGGGTCTTTCATGCAAACGCTGATTCTTTTGCTCTTCCCCCCCCCCTGTCTGTCTCCTCAGGGGAGAGGCAGTTTCCTGTTGGTGTGTTTAATTCCCCTGGGGGGGGCACCCAATATTTTACTTCTCTTGTTACTACAAATCCCATGTGCCCCAAAGTTCGTATGCTAAATGCTTTTTTTTTTAAACTTATTGTCAAATAGAGATTTGCAGCCCCTTTTTTTTTTCCCCTTTTTTTTTTTTTAACTAAGTTGTTGACGTAATAATGCCAGAATTGCAAATTCAGCTTTCCCCATTCCCTCCGTCTAAGGGGAGGGTGCATTCAGCCCGATGGCCACAAGGAGTGAGAAAAAAGCCATGTCTTTTGGAGAAGCAGCCTTCCCTATGCTAAAGCTGCATTGTAATCTTGTTTTCTCTCTTTGATGTAGAAATGTATCAAAAAGGTAGACACAACTGCTGCCACACTAGAAAGAATAGTTCATTGTTCATTGTAAGGGAAAAACGAAACTAACACCTCTTGTATGACATGTTTGTCTATACGGGCTCTCAAGGTGGGGTTTTTGCTTTGTTTTTGTTGTTTTTCCCTTCTTCTCCAGATGCAGCTTTTCTCTGTGCTTAGAGAAAACATTGGGACTCTGTATTGTTTAGAAATGTTGCAAAAAGTACTGGAGGAGAAGTTTCCAAAGTTCTCTTTTTTTTTTTTTCCTATTCTTTTCCTTCTATGTGAGCCCAAGGGGGGGGGAGATTCTTGATGGCTGAAGAGTTTAAAACATGAAACAGGCAGCTGTCACCAGAGTCTTCAGCAATGTTTTCCAAAACTTTGCCATCCTGTATTCATTTACCTGAAAGCCTGCTTTTTTGTTATTATTTTTCCTCTACCTCTGATGTGTGTTGAAGGTTGCTTCCGGTTATTTAGAAATCAGACCCTGCTTCTATGACATCCTCACTCAGCCTGCCAGGCTGAAAATGAGTTATTGAAACTACTTCATAGCTTTCCCTATGTACACACTGACAGAATTCTTAAGCATTTGGCTAAAGAACCTTCCATTCTCCAAAAACCAGCAACTATGGAGTTAACATCTAAAGGAGAAGGGAGGGGCTACAGGGAGGGGAAAGGGAGGCAGCAAAGGAATGCCGCTCTTCTCAACCCCCTTCCTGCTCCAAAACTTGAGCTAAGTAACATCGAGGTAAGAAAAAGTCTCCTATATTCAACTCCTTTTTCAAAAGCTTGCTGCTTCCTTTTTTTTTTCTTTTTTCTCCTGAAAGTCCTTTGACTTTTGAAGTGCCAGTCCATGGGATACTCCCTCTGCCTCTTGCAGAGTGATTTTTTTCCAGTTGATTGAATCACCGACCTGTGCATTTGGAGAAAACAATGAAACCCTATTGTTTCCTCACTATTTCTCATTAACACCTAGGGCTTGCTTCATCATTTCCATACTGACTTAATTTCTGCTATTTCCAAGCCTCTGGCTAAATAAACTTCTAGCCTAAAAACAGCCAGCAACCATATGGTTAAATCTGAGAGCCTGAGGAGGAGGGGCTGTGGGGAGATGGCTTCAAGCACCGAAAGATAATCAGAGAGAGGAATAAACCATTTTCCTTTCCTGGAATTTTTCCTACACATATTAAAGTACAAATGGCACAGAAATAGTAAAGTTTCCACTTAACCCTTTCATGAAGTTTTCAACATGCATTGAAGCAGTGTCTGTCAACTGCCACCCTCCACCCAGATTTCTTCCCAAACGACAACACACAGTAGGGGTGGGGGTGAGCTGAGGGTAGGGGGTCCCAACAGCTCGAAACAATGAGGTAGACACCTTTCAGACTCGCTGACTTACGCAGCCGGAAGTTCCAACGGTCTGCAGTAAGAAATGCAACGATCACGCATACGCGCTTTCAGACAACAAACACAGCCTCCCACCACCGTTTACCAGACTTGAAGAGACGTCTCTTTACCAAAGTCTTCGCGGCTTCACTCACGGCCCCACTAGCCATGAGTTACTAGGGCGAGACTTGGGGGTGATCAAGCTCTTTTCTTTCCCTTGAAATCGCAAGGGAGTCAACTTCACCAATTAGCCGGGGGAGGCCTTATGCTTTCTGCGTGACCAGAGTCCGTTGACTGGAAAACACTGCTGCCAGGGAAACCACCCCGCTCAAAGCCAAACCTCTTCGACCAAAGCAGTCGAGGGCGCCCTGGGTTTCGCCAAGAGGGGGGGCAGCGACCCTAGCACTCAAGCGTCCGTCAAGGGGGGCTCCAAAGCCCCTTCTCTCAATTTCCCGGCCAACGCACCAAAAATGTAGTGGCAAGGAAATGATGAAGACCTTCAGGTTGTTCCATCACAGAAAGTTTTATTTTCCAAACCATTTATTTACTGCGCAGGGCAAGCAGCGGAAATACAATGTCCAAAACTGCCCGCCCCGATTGATTAAAACACTTAGTTTTTATACCTTTGGTCAACAACGTCAGCAATCAATCACATTTCTAGTCTACGTCAGCCATTACATTTGGAGCTTAATACCACCCCAAAACAAGGAACAAAGACCCCAGTCACCAGATAATACAAAGCAGAGGCAGAGAGGGTTGCCTGACTCCCTTTTTACTTCCCAGGCACCTAAGCATAGCATTACAAGGCCAATCATATTTTTAAACTGAGATAAGGCAGGGACATCTGCTGTCCAATTCACTTATTTTCCTACTCATGCAATACTTCTCTGAATTTAACTCCTTCAGTGTTATCCCAATCTTCCTTCCTTACTTCTTAAGAGGCTAGACAACTAACTGCTGGGGATACTCTAGCTGGAGATCCTGCATTGGGCAGGTGATTGTACCTGAGAGTCCATAATAGTCCCTTCTAACTTTATGATTTTATCACCTTTTCTTAACCCTTATTCCATTACCCTTACTCCCAACTTTTTAGGAGAACCACATGTTGGGACTATGTGTGCTTCTTGCTAGTGGTATCTAGCAAGGGCCCAGGTTTGGGGAAAATTGCTTTTTTGGACTATAACTTGTACATGACACATTTATCCAATATGATAAGTAGCCATCTTGGTAGGAAGTTCTGAGAGATGTAGTCCAGAAGAGTAATTTTCTCTAGTTCTAGAAGTGCCACCAAAAGAAGGCTTTGATGTAGCAGAAAAAAATAGTGCTAGTAGCTTCTTGTTAAGGTTTATACTGAATTTTTGTCACTGCAGCAAAGTGTGAAATGGTGTTCTTGGGGCTGCCTTGCCTAGTAGTTCCAGTGTTTCCCAGTGAGGAAGGACTTTGGCCAGCCCATTTATGTGGGTTTATGTAGTTGAACATACAACATATAGAAAACAAATTACAGAACCTGTCTTTGTGTTTTGTTATATGCATTTTTCGTGTGGCTCTTGGCACAGAGGAGTGAAATGAATGAAAAAGACCCACTGAAGAAAGTCTCCATTTTCACTTCTGTTTGACCCTTTCTCAACATACACAATTTTCCTTCAATGTAGGTAACCTTCACTGATGTCAGCCTCACCACCCAGGATTTTGAAGGAGCCACAGCACTCCACTTTGCTGCCAGAGAGGGACACACTGCTATTGCTGACAGACTCCTCCTTATGGGTGCTAAAGTTGTGCAGGACAACTGGGGAGGAACCCCTCTCCATGATGCAGCAGAGAATGGGCACTTGGAGGTATTTGTTGGAACTGTGTGGAGAACAAGAGGTATGGAGGGAAACAGGGGCTTGGTCAGAACTCCAAGTTTAACTGAACATTTCTCCGAACATTGGCCCTTTACAGACACACACACACACACACACCACTAATCAGTGGACAATTAGCAGATTCAGAGCAGGCTAAATTTGGTTGTTTAAATCACTTGCTCCTGTATCTTGTGTACATATTTGTAGTGCCTACAGACCTGCTACTATGGCAGTAAGGAGGAATTTCAGAATGCAGGGTCCGAAGTATGGACCATGATGGAGTCTAGTGGGAAAAGATTTTTTTAATGTGATGTCAGCTGACTCTTCTGAAGAAGACTAAATGCACTGCAAGTAATATGTTTAACTGGTCCTATTGAATCAGCCATGAAATTGCTACATGTTTAGCACCCAGTTTTCAGCAGCCACACTGCAAAAGTTTAAAGAAGTTAGACTATATGTAGGACAGAATATTCTGTTCTGAAATCACCTGAATTACAAAAATCTTTCTCTCTGGACACGTTAAGGATATATTAGAATGACATACTATCCTTCCCCAACCTGGTACTTTCTAAATGTTTGCGACTACGGCCCTTTCTGCGCCTTACCTTCTTCTGGCGCTGGGGTGCGGAGATTGCGTGAGCAGCCTCCAGCAAGAGGCTTTCACATCACTGCTGCTTCAGCTTTGCACGAGCTGCCTGCTCCCGAGCAGGTAGCGTGAGAGCCCCGTGTTACCTTGATTTCTGGGGTCCCGCAGGTGACACCTCAGTGTGCTCCAAATATTGGGGAATGGGAATTAGCAAGAGCACAAGCTATAGCAATGCAAGAGACAGGGCAACGTAGCGAGATCTTGAACCTAATGTTTACAGGGTCAGGCCGAGTCACAAACCAAGAAGAAGTAAATTATAATTGTTTTCTTTATTTAAAAAGACAGTCAATGCACATGTATGCACTCACTCACACAGACCTAAGAAGATAAAGGTAGGAGATTCAATAGAGGATTTTGAGAGATTTTTAGGGGAAATATTACACCTGATCCTGTAGCCCGGGTAGTCAGAAGAAGGTCAGTTGAAGCGGAGATTCTTAGCACATGGAAGCTGAGGGGAAGGCTCGGCAAACGGAGCGGCAACAAGGTGGAATGGACGCCAGGAGTGATCCGAGTGATTCGAAGAAGCACTCAAAATAGGGGTTCTTTTGGGGAAAATGTGCCTGTAGAGTAGTCCGTTCCTGGGGAAAAGAATGGGTTTCAGGTCGGAGACAAAGCCTCCAAAAGGTCAGTATTTAGCATGATTGGATTTTGATGGAGTTGTCAATAGCGCAGACAGTATGCAAATGGTCAGTGTTTGACAGTTGGCTATTTGGAAGTGCTAATCTCATCAAGATGCCTGTTCAGGGCAGAGAATCTTTTGTATGCTTGGTGCATACTTAATTTAGGTTTAAAAAGTACTTGCCTGGAGGTCTCCTGAATAATTTCATATCAAATTATTTTTAGTAGACCTCGGGCTCGGACTATAAACCACAGTAACACCCACCTCTTCCTTCCTTCCGCAGCGCAGGCTGCACTGGGGCAGAAAGCACAACCAGTGTGGCTTCAGAGGGTCCACATGCCAGGTAAGTGCGTGTGGGGCCTGGGAGCAAGGCACGATCGCGCACCATTTTCAGCCTCTAGCTGAAAATGAAAAGGTGCACGATCGGTGCCTGCCAGCCCCTGGAGCGTCATGCAGATTGCTCCTCACAATCGCCTGATGCTCCAGGCGCCCTTCGCATGGAAAATGCCATGCGGAAAGGGCCTTACTACCCTACTTTTATCTACGAACATGGCACCTGGATAGATACGAGCAGTACTAGTCCAACATATCCTATCTAATCGTATTCATTAAAATGATAGGATATTTTAACAAATACAGACAGAGGAGAGTATAATGCATTGAGCTACAGTTTGCATCATTCCTAGTGCTGTGCTTGCTAGGAATGATGAAGCTATAGTCCCACCCATATGGAGGACTCTAGGTTGGGAGAAATTGGTATTTTATTCTCAAACATCTGAATCTGTCTGGATAGAAAGATTTTTGCTATTTGAACCAAACAGGATATTCAACCCCATGTACACTCTGATCTTCTACCTGAAGATATCAGATTAAGATGAATTCAACCACTGAATTTAAAATAATTCACCACCAGATTGAGAACAATTGCTGTACACAGTGAATGATACCATTTAATAAGTGGAGTGTAAGGTTGGCATAAGCCAAAAGAGATTTGTGGAGTTGTGCTTTCATGCTGCTCCAACTCACTTTGTCTACAACCTGTGTTAAATGTGCAGTATGCAGCTAAGTTTCAGGTTTTTTCCTTTCATGCCCATGTTAATGTGCATGGGCTCGATCCAGAGTGGGATTACAACACACACAGGTTGTTTTTGTTGTTGTTGCTGTGTGCCTTCAAATTGTTTACAACTTATGGTGACCCTAAGGCAAACCTATCATGGGGTTTCTTGGGGCTGCAAGTGTGTGGCACACAGAAGGTTACTCAGTGGGTTTCCATGGCAGAACAAGGAACTGGATCCTGGTCTCCAGATTTGTAGAGCAATGCTCAAAGTGCTACGCCACACTGGCTCTCGCACAGGTAGATAATGCTTAGGCCATTTCCGCACTACACTCTTATAGGGCAATTATTCCACTTTCAACATCCTATGGAATCCTGGGGTTTGCAGTTTTGGGAGGGGCTGGCTGGCCCCTCCTAAAACTGCAAACCCAGGGTTTTCCCTAGGATTGAAAGTAGAAAAATCGTGCTATAAGAGTGTAGTCGGAAATGTCCTTAATGTTCCTTCTAGCAATTTTTTTTTTCTAATTTGCTTCTTGCACAGGGGCTAAACAAACTTCTGTTTGTACCAAGGCAGGTTTTATTTTAAGCATCTTGGGGCCAATGAATTTTAAAATTAAAAAGACTGCGGCGGGAGGGAATTTTAACTTTCTCTACCCATGCACACTCATCCTGATCAGAAAAGGCCCAAATACACTTTCTATAGAGGAAAAAAGAAATTAAGGGTCATCTGCATGTTATGTATTTAATGTAGCACGTAGTCAGTCCCTTATGTGGCTTTAGGACAAATCCACATGGCTATATACTCATGGCAGCTAACATGAGAAAGCTTGACTTGTTCAAACTTACCACACATTTCCTGTCACAGCCATCATTCCTTGTAAATGTCACAGTCATCAACAGGATGCAAGCGATGGCAACTTGATCTATCACAGAGTCCTTAACACTTATGACAAACGCTTCTCCTTTTTTGGGAGATACACTGGAGAAAAACACTCTGAAAGAGAAACTTCAACTACATAAAATTGTTTCCTGGGTTGTGTGTGAATAAGGAGGATGGTGATTGTTTATGTATTTATTTGCAGTGCTGTCAGGCGCTGATCTCTCACCGAATAGATCCAAGCATTTGTGATGTGGACGGTTACACTGCAAGGGACCTGGCAGAATACAATGGACACAGGCAGTGTGCATGCTACCTTCAGGAAGCAGAGAAGATGGTAATGGAAGGGTTATCTTTGGATATATAGAGCTTTGCTTCCATGTGAGTCCCTGAAAACAGAGATCTCTACATTACATGGCCATGCCACTTAGGTAAGATAGGAGTGGGAATTGGGCAGTCCTCCAGAAGGTGGTGGACTGCATCTCCCAGCAGCCCTAGCCAGCATAGCCAGTGATAAGGAATCCTGAGAAGGTGCAGAGTAAAAGCTTCTGGATGGCTGCACAGTTCCGCCCTCCCCAAAGTAAGATATCAACATGAGAGAGAAGATAACCACATTATGGGGAAGACAGCTATATTGATTTCCCAGTTAATATCTCCTTGTTAAAAATGGAGACACAAAAAAGTTAGAACTGTCACTTCATAAATAAATAAGCAGTCACATAGGGACAGAGGGGTGATGGAGGTGGGGCACCTCCAGCAGATATTTTGGGGGGTGCTGCTGCTCCTTGCCTGCCCTTCCTATGCACTGTAACCCCCCATATGGTGTAGCCCCACTCCCCATGTGATGTAGCCCCACCCTTCCGCCCATCCCCATGCCCAACCCTCCTCTGCGCACTCTAAGCTACACCACTGTAAATAAGGACACAGCATTTACATGACTATTTGATATAACAATACTTAGCCCCTAAGAAAATCCAGAAATTTCAATATGAATTGAAAACATCTTTTAAGACTAAATTAACTGTATTAATAATAGAGCACATAAACTTGTATAGACTATATCTTATTGGATTCTGGAAGAGAAATTGCTAGTAAGTAGTAACTGCCATCATTAAATAGATGCTTTAGAATCATCTCCCTCTAGCTTATTTTTAAAAGGACTGTAATTTACATTACAGATTGTACATAGGATGGACAGTGACAAAGATATGGAAAGACAAATTAATTTATTTTTATAAAAACATGTATCCACGCTCCTAATGTTTCCTCACCACTCTGAGCCGCTAATGACAATTGAAAGCAACATACAATAAAATAATAAAATATAACAACACAGATAAAATAAATGCAACATTACATAAAATTTAAGGAATACGTGTGTGTCTGAACATGAAAATATTTACCATGCAGCAAAACATAGTCAAAAAAGGTGCCAACCTAGCCTCTTGAGGCAAGGAATTTGATAGCTTGGATGAAGATTTATGGAAGGAGCTTGACAATCTGGAAGTGCTTGCTTTTCAATAAAATTAAGGGGGCAGGAGGAGGTGACAGTCATGGCGGGTGCCTCTAAGTGGCGGGTGGATTACTGAGTAGGAGCAGAACATGCCTTTTATCATCATATTAACCATTATCTTTGGTTAGCATTGAGTTATGATGGCAATGTAGCCAGAATGGGATTACTGAGAAACAAGATGGTAGTAGTATCAACATACTTGGGGAACCCCAAGATTTGTAGAAGCATCTTTGGGAAGGGGAACAGAGGAGAAAAATCTCCCTGAAACAACCAAAAGAAAATTGAGCAAGCTCAGTAGCTAAAGAATGCTAAGTTTCAGTTGGTTAGGAAGGACATGAAATGTAGCATTCTGACCAACTGGTAGGAACACTGAACAAGAAGAGACATTGTACAGTGTAACATGTTGTTCCCAACTTCACTCATATTAGACATCTTAGTCTGGATGGATCACAAATCAATAGAATCCCTTCTGAATCATGAGGTCTGTTTATCTCATACATATTTTATCCTTGTCCCCACGAACAAGGGGAAATTAACCTTTTTGGAAAAGAGCTCCCACAATCCAAAAACAAGTATAGCCCCTCAACCTGCTTTATCAAGCTGCATGAGATCAAACAGACTTTAAGAGAGATGTTTATCTTTGAGTATTTCCACCACCTCTACCACATTTTCACAGATGAAAATCAGGACTTGTGTAGCCAAACAACATTAGAGTGTGGTTAAGATGAAAAAAGTTATTGATGAGGAAGACTACATAACCTAGGAGAGGCCATAGCCGTTTGTTTTTGCCTGAGCCTACTGGGAAGGACAAGATTCTTCCCTCTCCCCTAGTCTCCCACTGCTGAATTAATTGAGTGTAAACTACTTTTGCACTTTTACCTCACTTTGCAGCAATTGAAGTAAGTTGGGGACAAAGGAGGAAAGTGGCGTTTTAAAAACAGCTGAAAAAGTGGGATGATTGATGATTGTCCTTGCCAAATGGGGGCAATTGAAGAGCATGCCACTACCACCACCCCCTTCTCCTCCTTCTTGCTCTTCAACAGCAGCTCAGTGTTGGAGCTGGAGGTTGACTCTCTACCACTGTGGTCTTAAAGGAATCCAATCTATGTCCCCTTTGCCTTTGCAGCTATTTTTGGTTTGCCATTGAGTAGAGTGGAAATTTTTCACCTAGGCATGTCTCTGGCTTAGAGTAACAACTGGGCAAGCATGTTGCCGAACCTACTTACTGGCTGCCTTCACCACTCTCAGGACATGGATACTAGAAAGCAAGTAGGAAGAGCCAGATGGCAAGATAAGAAGGGATTTTTCAGGCTTGGATGAAAGTCTTCAGTTGAGCACCAAGATTTCTAAGTTTCCACACCGGAAGCTCTTCATCCACAAGAGAACAATGGGCATTGGAGTGGCACTGTGGTTAACTTGAGAAGCTGGTGTTGAAATCCTAATCAAGCTCTTAGGTTTCATTGAACAAAGCACAGTAAATCTTTGCCATGGTATGAGATTTGGAACAGGGCCTTCTGAAACCAGAGCCTGCTGTCATCACTCAGACTGCCAGTAAAATATTAATGGGGAAAAATATATCTCAAAAACACTTCTTAACTAATTAAAACAGAGCTGTTGCCCACATCTGGGCCTACTCACAAGGCCTCTAGGTCTCTCCTGTTCAAATCTGATACTGTTTGAGCAGGATGGGATCCCAAAGCAACAACACTCCATCAGTGATAAATACAGCCAAGTTTTGTTCATGCTCTAATTGTATTTTGGAGCTGTTCTGTTTACATTAGTGCTGCCACTTTTTCAAAATGGCAGTAATGGACATTAGAAATTCATGACACACAGGGTTGAAAATCAAGAAACAGCTATTAACAGGTTTCTGTTCTACTTAAATACCAAATATAAATATTGATTACAGTTAATTTAACCATGTATTTCTCTGTAAAATTAACATATTGCCAGTTTCATAAATTACATGGTGTGTACATTTCTGTCTTTATGGATGGCCCAGGAACAAAAATTTGGGATGTTTTGGCCTCTTGTTCAGTCTATTTAAAAGGAAACGCTTTCCAGCCCTCAAATAGGGGGCATCCCTTAGATAAGGGACACCTGCTAGTCCTATAACGGAGAAGTCTTCTGGCCTTCAGACAAGGGACATCCAATACAATATGGGACATCTGGCAAGTGAGAGAGTGAGGGGGGAAAAGCCCACATATGCAAGGGCACCTTTCCCAGATAAGGCACCAAGAATGCTTAGCTTGAGGTGTCTTAACTGTTCCAACCAGTGGCTCTCAAACTTTGGCCCACCAGATGTTATGGACTTCACTTCCCGAAAGCCCCAGCCAGTTTGGCCAATGGTCAGGGATTCTGGGAACTGAAGTTCAAAAAAACAACAACACAGGGACAACCAAAGTTTCAGAACCACTGTTTCAGAGTAAATTCTATAATAGTGCATACTTGCCCTGCAATAAAATAATTTCTGAGTACTGCAGCCCACTCTTACAGTGCACACTGTCTGTCTTGGTGTATTGCACTGCAATACACAGGAGACCCTAACTGTATTGGATATGCAGCAAAACCAAATGATATCTCCATCTCCCCACAGCACCTTTGTTCTGGCAGGTATTTGAAATAATAGATGTGTGTTGGAACCATCCCCACTACAGGAGGTCAAGCAGCTGCCATCTCATTCCTTTTTATCTCCTCTCCTCTTCCTGCTTCCATGACAGGGAGTGGGGGAGGCAGAGCCTGAATCCACTGGTGGCCCTGATTGGCTGGTGGCCTTGAAGCCTTCTTCCCCTCAGAATGGCTTAGCCCTGTCTCTTGGCCCAAAGGTGCCTTTAGACAAGGCTTTTTTCATGCAATAGGTCTGCAAAATTTTATGATGAGTTCAGTTGACATTTTGTCATACCATTGCCCCACCCCATTCACTTTATAGAAGTTTTGATGTTCTTCATCCATAACTCACTTTTGTTTTTCTACTGCTTCTTCTGTCTTTTTTTTCTTAGCATCTTTGCAGAAAATACAAGTAGATGCGCAGGGCCTACAAATAGGTAGAGTGAGAAGAAGGCTACATAATGACTTTTGACTGACAGCACAAACAGCTGTCTATCCTGAAGCTCCCTCAGTGTCAAACAAGATCAAAATGTCTTATTAGATAATATTAAGGCATTGGCTGTGATTGCCACTCTGACAAGAATTTCAAGTGCTGACGCTGGGTACATGCACATATAAAAATGTGTTTCTCATGATATAGCTATAAACTGGATTCCATGCTTGCTACAGCAGCTTTCCCTAGAATGCATGTGAGAGAAGGAAGCAAATCCAAGAAAAGTGACTTAATTGGGGTCAAAATGCTCAAGTATCTAGCTTCCCTGTATCCATTTCACCCACTCATTATGTGCATTCAAGCTAGGTCACTGTGGAAAGGGATTTTCACTCAATTGGTCGAGTGCTTTCATTTATTGGTATGTTTTAAACTGTGATTGTAATCTGGGTTATGTTTTGGCTGTATGTATTTGTTTTCTTTGTTTTCGTATCATTGCTGGGCAGCTTGAGTACTATTCTTTGGGAGGAAAAACAAGGTATAACCCAAATAAATAAATAATCCCCTTTGCCATGGTAAGTATGAATTTAACAAGGCATCAATGGAACGGTGCAGGTAGATTCCACCAGTGGGGCAGTAAATCTCTCCTGGGTTTAAGTCTGAACCTAAAAGGAGTTATCAAAGATGTTGATCCTTATTTCCAAAATAGGGTGACACCTTGGATAGCTTCTTTAACCTCCAGACTAAAATCCAGGGTGGATTTACCACTCCGCTTACATGTCATGGGTGTGTGCCTGGAATAACTACTACCTTGTTTCTAATTCTGAGCAAAGACTGAACTTTTATTGGTTAACTACTCATTTTCATTTTTCCTTCTTTCCTTTTTTGTGTTTAAAATCACAATAATGGGGTACAGCCATATTATATGGTTTGTGTCAGTCACATGTGTAGATGATGTTGGAAATCATCAAACTCCCAACCGAACGTGGGCATAAGGTAGAGATGCCATTTCTTCTTGTCTATGTTCTGCTCCCTGCTTTTTCTGTAATTAGCTCCAGCTCACACTATTGTCTGTGCTGAGACAACCTTTGTTCACTAACATCCTCAGCTAGAATTACATGTTCTTCTCAGTGCCTTTGACATACATGGTTTGATCCTGTTTCCTCTCCACAAACACAGGCTTTGTCCCATCTTAGATCATTTACTTCTTATATTAGTGGGATGTCTTCACAGCCAGAACTGGGCAGCCTTTTTTACATTGGGAGACAGCTGCAAGAACAGTGTAGTGTGCTACCTCCTGTGTAGCATTTTTAATAGTACCTCCTTATGAGGAAGTATAAGTGTTTTCCCTCATTCATTCTTGTTCAGTTCAGAAGCAAACCAGTTCAGCCCCATTTTGTGATGCAGAATGTCCACAGTCAGCCCAAGATGTTTAGTTGCCTGAGCTCATGGAAAAGATGGGGCCAACTGTAATCCACCTTTAGAAAGAAACCAAACAGATCAGGCATTGAGTCTTATTTCCACACTGATGACAGGACACAGCACCTCTTCCTAACCCCAAAGGCAGCAGGTTAGATTAGTGCATGCAGGCCTGACTAGTATACTTTACTCAGTCTTGGACCAGACGAGAACAGCCAGAGGGCTCTTTCCCTTCCATCTCACCCAGCATCAGCCAGTTGGGTGACTACTTAGAACTGTTCCACCATACACTGTTTTAGTGCTATTATTCCACTTTCAACGTCTTATGGAATGCTAGTGTTTGCAGTTTAGGAAGAAGCATTTAGAATTCTCAACCAGAGAACCCTTTGGCCTCAGTAAACTATAAACCCTAGAATTCCACAGGATATTGATAGTGGAATAATAGCACTATATCAGTGTAGTGTGGAAAGGCCCTTAGTTATACTTAGTTAGAGGATGCTGCATAACACTGGCACTTTAAAACAGTGTCTTCTGTACACACTCCCTAGCAGGGGTGTAACAATGTTCTGTTTCAAAGGTAATATAACTGGTGGGAATCAATTTACTTCATTGACATAATTACTCATTATAGTTACTTTTAAAGTTAAAGAGCATTTAAAGGCAATTTGAACAAGACTTTTTCAGTGTCTTATGCTATTATGGGAATAAAATGGACTTTTAAAAAAAATTCTACTATAGCAAGGAACAGGAACAAATTACTTTTACAAAGTAACTTTTCTAAATTCTTAGCATAGCAAATACTTAAAATCATTTAGGAATAATTAGACTGATCATCCTTTCCTGTGGTTCTTGACAGAGCAGAAATGATGTAACTACCCAGCAGCCCTCTGGTTCCTGACAAGGGCCAGTGTGTTCACCCTTTTCCTTCAGAAACTGCAGGGTAGCTAGCAGATGAAGTAAGATCTTTGTGACAGCAAGAAAGAAGCTGATGCAACTCTCTGCAGTGGTGGCCCTCAGGCTCTGGCTAGGGCATACGGCTGGGCTAATTAAGAGCAAATACAATCTAATATTATCAAACCTCTACACAACATTCTTAAGAACAGACTAGAATATAGTACTATTATATATGTAAATCATGATTTTGAAAGCCTCTTAAAATGTTTGTCTCAGATCAGCATCAGCCATTTTCTGAACTGTCATGGATTTTCAGCAAATTTTAAAACTCCAATTCTATCCATGTTGTCTTAAGATGCAAAGGCAGAAATTTGAAATAGGAAGCAACCATAAAATTTGCCCAAAGTTGTACCAGAACATTGATGATGGAGAACTAGAATGAAAATCCATATTAAATCAACATCTCCTAAGTATGGAGAAATACATTTCCTAAAGACTTACTAACACTCAGAAACGTGGAGTATCTTTCAGAAGCTCAGTGGTTCTGACCATTGTTAGGAGTAGAGTGTAATTCCTTGATTGTTTCATCCTCATATGTGAGGATAAATAATTTTCTGTAGTTTATTCCTCGCTGTGGAAGAAAATATTCCTGTGCAGTTTTCTCACCTTATTCAAGCATCCCAAAGTGTTCTGGAGATTTCTTTTGTGCAGAAAAATACTCTTTTTGTGCAAACCCCTTGTTTCCTATGGAAAAAAAACACATTTCCTTCTCACAAAACACTGTTTCCTGTACAAGAAACATATTTAGCAAATAGAAAATATGGGGAGATTTTATGCAAAAAAGCCACATCTTTCTGCCTGCAGAAAAATTATCTATAACATTTGGGGATGTTTGAGTACTAGAAGGAGAACTGTACAGACATCTTGTTGTTCTGTTATTCTTCCCTGATAGTGCTTCCTAAGAGTCAGGAAACCCATTTTTCAAGAGAAACAAACAACATTATTTCCATCACTAGTGAGTCGGCAGGTGGTATGTTAGTGGAAATGTTTGTTGTTGTGTGCCTTCAAGTCATTTCTGACTTATGGTGACCCTAGGGTGAACCTATCAGCGGGTTTTCTGAGGCTGAGAGTATGTGATGTACCCAAGATCACCCAATGGGTTTCCACAGCCAAGCAAGGAATTGAATGCTGATCTTCAGGGTTGTAGTCCAATGCAGGTTCAGCACTCTGACTCTCAGGCCCTTTTCGCACCTTACCTTCGTCGTGGCAGTGGGGAGCGGTGCTCACGTGAGCAGCCATTTGTGCGAGCCACTCATGGCAGCCCTTCTGCCTCCCGCAGCGGCTTGCCGGTTGCGCAACCATCGCGCTAGCACCCTGCCCCTTCCTTTCGCAGCGCAGCCTGCGAGCTGTAGGCTGTGCTGGGGGAGGAAGCGCGACCAGGCCGGCTTGTTCGGCACACCACACGCAGGTAAGTGTGCAAGGGCCCGTGAGCATTGTGCGACTGTGCAGTACTTTTGGCTTAGAGCCGAAAATAAAAAAATGTGCGCGCAACCCTCTTTAGGCTCGTGAGCATCGCGTGAGTGGGAGTGCGTTGTATGGACTGACGCTCCCATTCACGTGACGCTCAAGGGGCCCTCGTGCAAAAAAAACTGCATGCAAAAAGGGCCTCAGTGGGGATGTTTATGTCTGCTTTCCTTTCTGATAGTCGAACATTTAGTATTGGTTTTCTGTGCACCCCAAGAACTTTGAATTGGTTTGTATAAGTAATACAATCAGATAAATAGAAGTCAGTTACATGTTTGGGAAATGAAGATATGAAATAGCCCTTGAAATCCTCATTTGCCTGGAAACTACTGATATGTTGGAGACAGTGACTATTTAGCTGTGCAGCAAATTGTTCTGAATCTTGTGGCTCATTATTTTATCCTAACCTCTTAATTAAATTAAACTTTTGTAATCTATCCCCACTAATCCATTATATCCATATATAATGTATGAAGGTTATTCTGATGAGGGATGTTATTCATGTAAGGGCCATGCCCTGCATGACATGGACACTAGCTTCATAGGCAGATCTCACAGCTTAGTTTTCTTTAAAGCTACTAGTGGTGCTTCATTTCTTGTCAGAGTAGGGGCTCTGAGAAAAGGATGTTTAATTCTCTCCCGCCATCCTGTGTTTCTGAAATAACCTGTCAGAAAGGGTTCTTAGTTCTAAAAATATGGGCATAATGTAGGTATCCTGTATTTTTCCACCTAGTGAACTGTTAATAGCAGTTGGTGGGATGATAGAACTGGAAGATGACACTGGGGAGAGAAAGGATAAACTAATTGTGCTGCTAAACTAAAGCTCCCCTGCTGCTTCTTTAAAGCTGTGTGCATGATTTGGTTTTAAGTCTTTGTAGAAGATTCTGTGATAATTCAGCAACCATTTTGTATCAAGTGTCTAGGGAGACTGGATGCAACTCAGGCAGCTTTTTCTTGACCCTTGCTGATTTCTAGCTCTGTCCATGAAAGTGGAAGATGGAACTACCATGTACAAAGGCCATTTCTGTACTACACTGTTATAGTGCTATTATTCCACTCTGTAGTTTATTGAAGCCAAAGAGCTCTCTGGCTGAGAATTCTAAATGCCCCTCCCTAAACTGCAAACCCCAAGATTCCATAGGATGTTGAAAGTGGAATAATAGCACAATAATGGTGCAGAAATGACCGAAGTCACTGGGAGGTAGTAGTTTGGCTTGGCTAAACTCAGGCAAATTTTTTATTTTTGTCCAAAATTCATACATTTTAGGAAATAAATGGAAAAGGAAGGCAAAGGCAGTTTGAGATGCTGGGGCAGCCAGCCATGGCTGCTCATACCACCAAAGGTTCCACTACCCTTGTGTTCTCCTGCCACCTGATGCAAAGACTTCAAATATTAATGGGATGCTAATTGTGACTCCTTGACCTGCGGTCTTTCTCTTGCTGGCATTTATCACATAATGCTGTCTCTGGCTGCCTCTCTAGACATGTTGAGTTCACCAACTTTTCCTTCTTTTGAGTAATATTCACTGGTTGGTTATAAAATTTTGATCTTCCTAAGGACCAGATCTGACCAGAACCATATTTGTCCACCTTCTCTCCTCTGTTTCAAATGAATCTCCAAATGAGTGTAACAGGTATGTATCTCTTTGAACAATTCCATAATTTATGCTGTCATTTCTGGAGTCTGAGAGGCCTCCTGCTGGTGATGGTTAGGGCCAGCACTGGTTTTGGAGTTTCTGTGGTTGGGACTGAAATCTAGCCTGTTCATTTCTGGACATGGAGAACCCACCCACAATATCTGAATATCTTGAATAGCAATTGTGATGAGCAACTTTGTTTTAGATTCTTTTCGTCAAATATAGTCTCACAGACAGTGTCAGAAGACATGTTTCCATGAGTCTGGCTGAAATACTGCTTGCTTTTAGACTCATGGGTAGGGCTTAGAATTAAAGGGACACTTACTTGTATTTGATGGAACTTTTTTGTTTTGTTTTTACTTACTTCTATAAGGTGAAAAAGAAAATGGCGCTATATGTAGTGGGCTTTTGGTTACACTGTGTCAGTGTATTCAGTCTGATTGATCAATTGTTGAAAGACAGATGATAGACTGATAAATTGATTGGCAGTGATGATTGTTAAATTGGTTCATGGATAAACCACATCAGCCAAGACTAAGAGCACATCTGTTCTCTGCCATGCACTCAAGAGATGAAGTACAAAACCAGCAAACATGCGACATACGGCTACACAGGTTATACCCAGCACAGGTTATATCCAGATGATAGTTGTCTAGGACAGGAACCCACTTGCACCTGGATATGGAACTGCTCCACACACCAGTGACAGGGCAGCACACAGAAAGCATACAGAAAACACAGTGTCCAAGAAAAGGGGGGAAAACAAAACAAAAAAAAACCCCAGAAGCCCAATATCAGGATACTGATTAGTTTATTCAGATGTGACTAAGAGTGTTCCTAAATAAAAATGTGGAATCAGGCTATAAAAGAGATATATACAATAATATCTATTTACTACTATTAATTGTAATGAATGTTGTCTGCTTTTGTATCACTCCATGTTATTAAGCCCCCAACTTCACATTTTCCCTCCTTCTTATCTGTCC
This sequence comes from Ctenosaura bakeri, assembly GCA_948474755.1. Classification (NCBI taxonomy): domain Eukaryota; kingdom Metazoa; phylum Chordata; class Lepidosauria; order Squamata; family Iguanidae; genus Ctenosaura; species Ctenosaura bakeri. Next base: position 474,929 of record CAOLHI010000568.1, read on the forward strand.
ATTGATAACAATTGTTCTTTTTCCAGTGTTTTTCTCATGATTATAAAAAAAGTGTAAAAGACTATTATCTTGCTGAATACTCAGATATTTTTTCAGCTGCACACAGTGATTAACCTCATTTGATTGCAAAGGCAAACAAGCAGGGAGTTGCACCAGTTAGCCTGGGCCATTTCCGCACTAGACTGTTATAGCACTATTTTTCCACTTGCAACATCCTATGGAATCCTGGGGTTTGCAGTTTTGGGAGGGTCCAGCTGGCCCTTCTCAAAACTGCAAACCCCAGGATTCTATAGGATGTTGAAAGTGGAATAATAGCGCTATAACAGTCTAGTGCAGAAAGGACCCTGGTGTAAACATGAATCTCCTCTCACAATCTGTTCAGCATCTGAAGTCCTGCTTCACAGATACTTTAACATGAATGAGCAAGTAGGTCTTATTAGTAATAGCACCCCAGATATGGAACTCCTTCATCACAGAGGTTTGGTTGGTGCAATCTCTCTTTTTTTGCTCTGTCTAGGGTATTAGGAGGCCAAAAAAAAAAAAACTCCTTTATTCTATTATCTCCTTAATCTCTTTTAGCTTCTTGTGTTGTCTATGCATTTTAAACAGACCCAGTTTATTGTTACATCTTGCTATTTTAAAACTATAGCTCAAGTATCATATTTACTTTTACTTCTGTATCTTATTGCTTTTTTGTGCGTTTAATCTGGATGTTGCCTCAGGAGGAACAAAAGACAGAATAGGAATCTTCAGACTAAACAAATAAATGAATAAAATTAAACAGATCCTTGAGTAGTTTTTACAAATTAGGTGCCATGTTTTTAGAAGAATGCATGGATGAGTTTATCCTCTGTCTGTTTAAAGGTTTCTTTACTATGGACAAAGGTTTTCCACTTTCCTCAAAAAGTAGTCACATTTTCCTGCACTCAGCCTTCAGTACAGAAAGTGACTTGTATTTTCATATGTTGCTGCAACTGTTGTCTGTTTCCCAATAGGCAGACCAGCGACGCAGTTTTAGAAATCAAGAAGATCAGGAAGCCAAGATTGAAATAGGATTGTCAGAGAACACCACTAAACACTACAAAGCAGCAGTTAGACAAAACTATCAGCAGGTACTGAGTGATGGCATCACAGGTCTGCCAAATGGCAAAGTAATAATTGCACTTAAAAAAAAATCAACTTCTTATCATGTGAAATGTTCTCACTGTTTAACTAGCTATGAATTTTTTGGCTTAGATTTGATTTCACTATTCTTGTAAGGCAAAATGGTTTCACGTTAATTTTAGAAATAGAGGGCTGTGGACCACAAATGCTTTTCCATGATACAAAATGATTGCCACACAATGGGAAGTTACTAAGACTTCCGGTCATATTTTTCAGACTTTTAGGTGCCTTGGGAATGTCCATGTTGATATTTGTACATGAGACCTTGCCTCAGTACTTTAATATTTCATGGGGAAAATAAGAAAATGTTATTTTTAAAAAACATAAAGACAAAAAGCTTCATTTATTGAACTTTGTAAACTCCCTGTATGTTTTTTTAGACCCAGCAGGCAATGAAGCCTCTTCAGTCAAATATAAGTCCTACATCAAACATCCAGAAAGAAGTTAACAGCCATCCTCAGAAAGCACCCAGTGAGTAAAGATATCCCCATTAGCTTTTCTTGCTAAACAAAAATGCCAGACAAAAAGAAATGGAGAATATCCCCCCAAAACAATAGACACTTTCAAAGATTCAGTGGGCCTTTGAGGCCCCTCCCTAAACTGCAAACCCCAGAATGCCATAGGATGTTGAAAGTGGAATAATAGTACTATAACAGTCTAGTGTGGAAATGGCCTTGGTGGGGAGAGGAAGATCTTGTTTTTACTAAACACTGGCCCTTTTCGCAAGCAGTTTCTTTTGCGAGAGGGCCCCTTGAGCGCCACGTAAATGGGAGCTGCGGTCTGTACGACACACTCCCATTTACGCGACACTCATGAGCCTAAAGCGGGGCTGCACACGGATTTTTTTTATTTTCGGCTCTAAGCCAAAAATACTGCGCAGTCATGCAATGCTCCCGGGACCCTTGCACACTTATCTGCCCTGCCGTGCATTGGGCGAGCCGGGACGGTCGCACTTCCTCCCCCAGCACAGCCTACAGTTCCCAGGCTGCACTGCGGAAGGAAGGAGCGGGGCATTCGCACGACCGGCAACCCAGCTGCAGGAGAACAGAGGAGCGATGGGAGTGCCTCATGCAAGAGGCTGCTTGCGCGAATGGCACCCCCCACCTCCGTGCGCAGGTAACGTACGGAAAGGGCCACTGCTCTTGTTCTTGTTTTGTGGTTACTGAATTTCCATTGTCTGATCACCACCTTGTCTCATTTGCACTTACATTCAGTTAATTTGGAAGATTTCTCTCAAGGTTTGCTTTCTTCCTTGCCTCTTCCTAGCTCTGTTTCCTCTCTTGACCCTGCTGTCTCCTTGCTAAACTCTACCTTATCTTCAACTCTCAATAATTTTGCTCCTTTGTCAATGTGTTCTGCTTCTGCTTCTAAGCCTCAGCCTTGGCTTACTCCCTCCATTTGGCATCTTCACTCATGTTGTCATGCTGCTGAGCATTTGTGGAGGAAAAGTAAAGAGCAGGCAGATTTCATTCACTTTAAGTTATTCTTTCTTCTCTTTCCAGCGCCATTTTTCTTGCCAAGCAGACATATTTCAGATCATTAATCTGTGCTAATTCCCATTGTTCTCAGTGTCTTTTCTCTACTTTTAATTCTCTCCTTAAGCCTCCTTCTTTGCCCCTTCCTTCATTATTTTCAGCTGATAACTTTGCTACTTTCTTCATTACTAAAATCAAAACTATTTGCTCTTCTCTTTCTGTTCCTGACTCTTCCTTACTTCCAATTTATCAATTGTCCACTTGTCTTACATTCTCTTCCTTTCCCTCTGTCTTGCTAGATGAATTGTCCAAAATTCTGAAATCTTCTAATCTTTCTACCTGTCCCTTGGATCCTATTCCCGATTCTTAATAACTATTTCTCCTGTTATTCTTCCTTTCTTGTGTCATGTTGTTAATTTGTCTCTTTCCTCGCGTTTATTTCCTTCTCCTTTTAAACATGCTACTGTGCCTCAATTCTTAAGAAGCCTACGCTTGATTCTTCTTCTCTTACCAACTATTGCCCTATTTCTCTCCTGCCTTTCCTCTCTAAAGTGCTGGAACGTGTTGTCCATACATGTTGTCTTTCCTTTTTGTCTCAGGTTGCTATCCTTGATCCTTTTCAGTCTGCATATCATCCTTTACACTCTACAAAGACAGTTCTTACTAAAATAACCAATGATCTTCTCATAGCCAAGTCCCAAGGTCTATATTCTATCCTTATTCTTCTCGATCTTTCGGCCGCCTTTGAGATGGTTGATCATGTTCTTTTGTTAGACTCGCTTCATTCCTTAGGGTTTACCAGGTCTGTTCTTAGTTGGTTTTCATCCTACCTTTCTGGTTGCTCTTTTGACATGGTAGTTGGTAATCATAATCCTCTTCCTCTCCTCTCTCAGTGAGGGTCCCTCAAGATTCTGTTTTGGGCCCTCTCTTATTTTCTCTTTACACTCTCTCCCTAGGTAATCTTATTAGTTCTTTTGGATTTCAATATCATCTCTGTGCTGATGATATTCAACTATACTTTTCCTTCCCTAAATTTTCAAAGGATATTGAAGACCATATTACAGATTATCTTTCTGGTATTTCTTCATGGATGCTTCACCACTATCTTAAACTTAATATGGGGAAAACAGAATTACTCACTTCCCCCCCCCAACCTTCTCTACTTTCCACTTTTTCTGTCACCATCAACAACACACTTATCCTTTCAGTGAAAGAAGCTCTCAGTCTTGGATTCATTTTTGACGCCTCTTTGTCTTCTGCTTCCTATATTGAGACTTTTGCTAGGTCATGATGCTTCTTTCTTTATAACATCTCTAAAATCTGACGCTTCCTATCTCCCTCTTCTGCTAAGACATTAATTCATGCTCTCGTTATTTCTCATCTCAATTACTGTAATCTTTTACTTACTGGTCTTCCTCGATCTCATCTTTCCCCTCTGGTCTCTGGCCCTTTTCGCATGGCATTTGCCATGTGAAAGGGTCCCTGGAGTATCGTGCAACTGTGAGGAGCGATCCACATGACACATTCGCAGTCACGTGACGCTCCAGGGGCTGGTAGGCATCAACCGTGCACTTTCATTTTTGACTGTGAGCTGAAAATGGTGCGGGATCGCACATGGCTCCAGGGCCCCGAGCGCACTTGCCGTGCATGCGGAGCTCCAGAGCCTCAAGGTCTCAAAATCCCAGGCTGCACTGTGGAAGGAAGAGGAGGGGCTTTCGCTCAAGCAGGCAGCAGCTGCGGAGCTGAAGGAACCGGGACGCGAGAGCCTCTTGGAAGAGGCTGCTCGCACGATCCCCGCACCCCAGCTCTGCAGAAAAGGTAAGTTGCGGAAAGGGCCTCTGTTTTTCACTCTACCGCTAAAATTATTTTCTTAGCCCACCATTTTGATCACATAACCCCTCTCCTGATCTCCCTTCACTGGTTACCTATTCCTTGTAGGATCCTTTAGAAACTCCTTGTTTTGACTTTTAAGGTCTTACATAATTTAGCTCCTCTTTATCTTGCTGCTGTTATCTCTCCTTACCAGCCCACTGGAAACCTAAGTTCCACAAACACTTGTCTTCTTGCCCAGCCTAGAGTCTCTTCCTCTTTAGCTCAGTTACGCCCTTTTTCTCTTGCTGCCCCTTATGCATGGAATCGCCTTCCGGTGACCTTGCAAACTGCTCCTTCACTTACTATTTTTAAATCCAAATTGAAAACTTGTTTGTTTTCTGAAATTTTTGGAATGTTGGACTAGTTTTTATTGTTATTTAGATATTGCATTTTATTGACATTATAGTAACGTTATATTACACTGGTTGTAATTGTATTTACCCTTGACTTTCTTTTTCATTTTTTTATCTTCATTTTATTATGTATTTATCTATATCAATTGTTGTATTTTAATTTTGTAAAGTGCCATGTATATGGATGGCGCTATATAAATAAAGGATGGTGATGATGATGATGGTGATGGTGATGGTGATGATGATGATGATGATGATGATGATGATGATATGGAAATGGTCTTGGTGGGGAGAGGAGGCTGTCTCCATATACCTCCTCCCCAGTGATATCCACTGAGATCCACTGTTGGCAAGAAACTCACTGTACCAAATGTGGGATCTCAGTGAATTTGATTGAGGCCACTGTCCTAGCAGTAAAACAAGAGGTCAGATTAATTAGGCAGAGGGCAGAAGTGGGTGTCAGTCACAGTGTGAGCATCCCTGGTTTAGATCTTCTGATGAAAGTCTGGAGGTGAGGAACAAGGAAGATAGCCAAGAATTGCTGTTTGACATTCACAGGAACACAATTACCATCTAAGGTAAGTATTAGTCCAGAGACTCTTTCACAATACACAATTGATTCCACTTTAACTGCTATGGCTACATCCTGGAATCCTGGGACGTGTAGTTTTGTGAGGCACTAGAGCTCTCTGACTGAGAATTCTAAATCCACCCCCCAAACTACAAATCCCAGGATTCCATAGGATGGAAGCATGGCAATTAAAGTGGAATCATACTGCTTTAATTGTGTGCTCTGAAATGGCCCTTGGTGCTATGTGTAGGAAATGTCAGTCAGGTTGATTAGATTCCTTTTAAAATGTGGCTCAAACCATATTTGCCAGCATCCAGCATTACCAGGTTTTCAATACAAAAATAAGGGACAGTTGAGATTAATGATACGGACAGTGGCTCTTAACAAGATTGTATACTACCTAATTACCAATTTAAAATATTGCCTGTCATTCTATTAGGCAGTTACAATGTTGTAAGCTAGGCTTATGACCTTATGACTGCTTGGTATTCACATTTATGGTTGTGACATCATTGCCATGATTGTAAATGCCCCTGCACCTCCTATTGCAGCTTGTTGACAGGAGGGGGTGGTCATGTTATCCTTCAGTGACCCGCTTGCCAGCATGACTGAATTTTTTTTACCTCAGGGCAGCTGCCTGGATTTTAAAGTGGGTTTCAGGGACCGGATTAGGAAACAGATCATAGCCATAACATCATGGCTATGAGCATGATGCAAAATCTCAGTCATTTGTTTTTCAGAGGTGAGGGGGGAAAAATTCAATGAAAGCATTTGATCCTGGAATGATTCAAAGCAACAGGCAATAAACTCCTACAACAGTGAGTCATATCCACACTCAGAATAATAATCCAACTTGATTTCAAGGGGCTTACTCTGGTAGACCTACCCTAATTGAGACTAGCAATTGGATCTAAGCCTAGAGAAAATGAAAAACAGGGAGGGATCATATAAGTATACTGTTTACAATGGAGCTGAAAGACTTCAGAGTGCCTCTGAAAATTATTTTGGCTTGAAATATATGCATGTAATAAAAGATAGTTCTGTGCATCTCTTCCTGTTTATCACATGGACTAGAACTGATGCAAGTTCATCTGGCATTACCATATGCTGCAGAAGAACATAATCAGTCACCAGTTGCACTGTGTATCATTTCACTAGCTAGCTTGTGTTGTACAGTGTGTGTGTCTGGCTCCATGGTCAAAGGATAGCTTCTAATGTGAGGTAGTTTTTTGTGCAAATGGTGTGAAGGAAATTGTTACATAACACACACACACATACACACACAAAATACAACTTTGCTCTTTAAAAATCAGCAACTTTGGAGATCTTATCAAAACATCTCTCACACTGTGTCTTGTTATGTTGTATATGTGTTCATGTTACATTGTATAACTGTGTGTGTGATATTGTTTTTATGAACTTGGGCTATTTGTCAGGCTAAGAAAGAAACAGAGTACACATAAATTCAAAAAAAGTTAATACACACAATTGTCTACATTTTTTCATAATTTAAGGAAAAAATTAACTTGCTGTCAACTATGTAGAAAAAAAGTGTTTAAGATTATCAGTGAACGGTTGCATTTTCTAGCTGTCCCTGTGGACATTTTTGGATAGCCCTGTAAAATATTTTGTCTTTTTTCCAGCTTCAAAGATGTTCAGCATGGAGAAACCTGCTGAGGCCAATAAATCACTGACAGCTGAGCTCAAGATCAATAAATCTCTGCAGAAGGCGAGGATCACAGCGTTATTTTCAAATTCTGTATGTTGAATACTGGTCTCCAATGGCTGTCTCATCTCTTCTATATTGCCATTCTTATACTCTCTCACAGGTTTCTTGTGTACCCAGGCTCACTCTGTGTTGTATTTTGCTTAGACTTTCCTTGCTAAGCCTAGCTATTTACCTAACCTTCCTTCAAACACCCTCTTTCAGAAAAGTTCAAACTAATCCACATGAGGGGAGATAATAAGATTTTGAGAATAGATCATAATCTGTTCTTGGCCATCTGTTCTACTTCAGGGTGTGGAAAAGGGGCATTTAGAAATACAACTGTTCTCTGTGCAGAGTGAGAAAACAGAGCCACCAAGTGCTGTAGTACCAAGGAGCCTCCTTTCAATGCTGGATGAGCTGGGGACCTCAGACATTGATGCACTGGTGCCTACTCATGATGATCGAGGTTCTTCTATCCCAGAGTGGAAACGGCAGGTGATGGTGAGGAAATTGCAGGCCCAGCTGGCATCTGAAGAAGAGATGGGCAGGAAGGTACAGTATACTAAATTAACAGATGAGGAGGCATCACTGGACCCTCTTTCTTAGTTCGCACTCTTGACTTCCATTATAACTCGAATCTTGGTTCTATATTTTGTGCATTGTGATTATTTGACTGCTTTTGATACAATATCATCACTACAATCAAGTGGATCAATGGGTTGCTATCAGAAAAGTGGCCTGACAAACTGAGTGCACATTTAGTAGGGAACATTTACAAAATATATTTTGGCAAAACATATTTTCCTGGAACTGGGAAACCTGTGGCCCTCCAGAAGTTGTTGAAATCCAGTTCCTATTAATCCTGGCCAGTACTGGGTATGTATACTGGGTTATGATAGGAGTAGTAATTCATTAATATCTGGAAGGCCTAAGGTTCCCTACGCTCACATTAACCCTTTGCTTTTCTCAGCTTTCTGCAAATGAAAAGGTTCCAGATTTGAGGGACTGCAATCCCCATTGTCCATAGCTAGCATGGCTATGCTATCCAGGTATGATGGGAGGTATATCTCAATACATCTGGACAGCAAGAGTTTGGAGAAAGCTGACTTGTCGTAATTGTCGATCCCTTTGCCTAGACCTTTTATTGCTAAAGCAACTTTAGTTGGAAACCCATTCAGACCCACGAACAATTATTTGTGTATTTTAACTTTAAAGCTAGTACAGTCATGGTCTGCCTGACTCCAGAAGTTTTGTGAGACTTGACTGCCTGTGAATGAGCCTTCTTACATTATCTCAGCATTTTTGGAAGCTGATTTCAATTATTTTAAATTATACACTGTCTTTTATTCAAGGACCCCTGACATTTTGCATCCAAATTAAAGCAAGAGTAAAATATTGCAGTTAGTAATAAGAGGTAAAAACCATGACCAGTTACATAATGATGTTCACTAGAGGCTTGTGAGAGTTTTTCAACATCACTGAAATATGATGGCAGTAATATGCATCCAGTTAGTGATGGGATGAGTCTTTGAGGAACTATTTGGGATACTTTTATGTGGTAAATCACTTGTGTGAAGCAACTTGTTGCTTGTTTGTGGCTATTTCAGTTGCACTATTGCAACCACGATTGGATGTGCTATATGAGTTTTGGCCACTATTTGACACACAGCTGCATTTCAAGTGGAGACTATGATGCCAATTCCATGTCTGAATTAGATTCGAGTTCAGATAACACAATTATTTGACTAGCCTAGCTTACGTAATTTGGGACTGAAATTATCTAAACTAGGATAGTCAAATACTTGTATTTTAGGTAGATTCAAACAGTTTTTCAGGCAAGAGGAGCTCTTAAATCACTTTCTAGTTAGATATCCAAGGCATGCAGCAGAGGAGTTAATGCATATTGTCCTCTGCTGAAGATCATTGTATGTGAAATTCCTGCTTCTGTGAGTTGGACTTGATGATACCAATGTTTCCATGATTGATTACTAATTTAAGGCAGGCTGAAGCCAGGGACTTGAAGCATTGTCTTTGAACTGAACTGATTACACAATTCTGTGCAGTTTTCTGTTTTCTTTCTCCTTTATCCAGGACAAGGGAAGCTTTTTGCTGGAGTTGGATGACTGGCAGTACTCCCAGGTTCACAATGCCATCCTGGGCCCCTATGGAGAACTCCTCACTGAGGATGACCTGCTGTATTTAGAGAAGCAGATTGAGCTACTGCAAGTGCAGAAAAAATGCCAGGAATATGAGAGTGGACTGGAATGTCTGACCGAGGAGTTGCAGAAAGTTCTTCCTGTTCCAATTGTCAATATCTCAATGAATAGTCAATTTCTGCAACAGGACTCTGAGAAGAACAGCCAGAAGCTTCCTGCCTTGTGCAGTCATGTGTCTGGAGTAGTCAAAAGCATGTCCCTGTTGCTCACAGGCATCAACTGCATGAAGAAAGAAGAGGATAATGAGAAGGTCCTTACTAAGCCAAGCGAGACTGAAAGTTTTTCTGGAGGCATAGTCAAGAGGGAGATTCTGGAGTGTGGTGTCTCTGTAAAGGATCTGAGATGCAATTTTGAAAAACAAGATATTACAGGACAATGTAAATCTTTAGAGCCTCAAGTGTCAAAGACGATGTCCTTGCAACTTAAAGCAGGGGACGAGTCATCTGCTCTAGTGTCATCAGGTATTTGCAAAGGCAAAAGGAAATTGGTCTTTGAGGAACATGAGACTGGAAATATGGAGAATGCCAGTGACTCTGGCATCAGCTGTGAGGAAGCCTCCTCTGAAGCTGGTAGCTCTCATATCTCAACTGCAGAGGCCAGCACACTTCGAAAAGAGCGTATTGTACTGCTTTTTCTAAGCCACTGGAAGAAATCTGCTTACACACCTTCCCTGAAACTCATAGCCAGGAAGAATGAACCTGAAAGGGTAGGACTGTTAGAGGTAATGACAGAGGTCAAGAAGCATCAGACTCCTACACATGGGCTCCCAATGGAAATTAGCAGACTTGCCCATTTAGTTCAACAGAGATACACCATCAAGAATCTGATCAGTCGTTGGAAGGACATCATCTCTCTTGTGCCATCTCGTCAGATCAGACGTCTCAATCATCAGCACACAATATATTCTCCAGAGCAGTTCCTGCCCTATGTCAGTGGTGAACCTGTTGACTACAACAGCTTAACTCTTGACCTCTTTATGCTTGGCTATTTTCACATCCTGGAGCTGGATCTTTCTCCAGAGGAACGTAAAGCAAGGCATCTCCTTTGCTTTGAAGTTTTTGACCATTTGGGCAGCCATCCATGGGAAACAGTGCGTGCTTTTCATAAAGCAGTGATTGATGAGGTTGCTACAGGCAAACGAAGCTGGAAAGACAGTTTTGAAGATATTAAGATACGATTCTTTGGAAATGACAAAGACCCAGCAAAGAACATGGAACTGAAAAAATCATCAGCAGAAATAGATCAAAAATCAGTTTCCAAAATGAGGATCCCAAACACGGCTCCTGAACAGGAAGAATGTATCCCAGAAACATATTGTGAACTAGGCAAATTTAGTAATGCTGAAATCTGCAGATACATTGACAGGAGTTTTGCTTTCTGGAAAGAAAAAGAAGCAGAAATCTTTAGCTTTGAAGGGTCAGACTCCTTACATTAACAGCCTTTATTTCTGAATAGGAGTGAGGCCATTTCTGCACTACACTGTTATAATGCTGTTCTTCCACTTTCAACATCCTGTGGAATTCTGGGGTTTGTAGTTTACCGAGGCCAAAGAGTTCTCTGGCTGAGAATTCTAAATGCCCCTCCCTAAACTGCAAAGTCCAGGATTCCATAGGATGTTGAAAGTGGAGTAATAGTACAATAACAGTGCAGTGTAGAAATGGGCTAAAACTCAGAACGTACAATTGAGAAGCCTGCTATCACTAAGGTGCATTATGTCAGGCACACAGCATGGAATAGGGAATCATAATCTGCTTTTTTTGTGATTTGATAGAAATGTCTGCTAGATTTGTGAGCAAAGAGTCAAAATACAAACAAGACCTTGGAAAGCTTACTTTTTTGGACCATGCTTCCAGGAGTCCCCTAGCTAGCAGATTGGCAGTGGGATTCTGGTAGCAGAAGTCTGAAAAAGTAATGTTTTCCTAGTTCTGCTAGAATCTTGCAGTGACAAAGCTATTGTGGTTACCTCTTCATTGCGAAGCACTGTTTGGAGAAGGGAAGGGAGTGTTTAATCCTTCCAGTTAAACCTCTGCCAGTTCATTTCTTTTCCTCCAAAAGCTGGCACATGTCTTCCAACTAATTGTTTGCCCACCTGCCACCCCACCCCATAAGATCTCTGAACCTGGATCTTACAAACATGGATTTGGAACTCTATGGTGATAATGATGAAGGGAAAATGGACTGGCAGATGAAAGGGTAAGCACTTTGCCCTCTACCCCGCCCCCTACTCTGCTCCACATTGGAAAAGGAGTAGAATTGTCAGGGCTTCATTATACATGGTTGCAGTGTAATTAATTTACATCTAATTGAGAGATGAATAGGATATGTGTGTCATTATGTTGTTCTCTTTCCATATTTGTTTTTCTGACACATATTCTTAACTATTATGTTCTGACATTGCACAGAATTATGTATTTTTGCAGTTTATGAATTGTCAGGTGTGCATGTATTGATTTCACAAATATGCATTTGGAAAGTGTTCATCTAAGCATGTTTGGAAGTTAAAACAATTATGAACCTGACAATTCACAAACCGTAAGCATCTCTATTTGCGAGGCACTTCTTAGTGTGTATCACAAAACAATTTATATGAGTACTTCTGCTCTGGAACAGCTCTTGTGCAGAGACTATTCAACAATAATTTGATATACAGATTTTTGACACAAATTATCTCCTGGTGAAATCACAGAATTTACAGCAGAAAGATTCAAAGACTCTTACCGCAAGATTTAATCAATTTCAGGCTTTCTGATCATAATGATTTAGTTATCTGGCCACATTTTCAATGGTGGATTAAAATGTTTGCCAGAACTTTCTGTTTTCATTATAATGCATCAACAATGTCATCCAGCTTAATAATGTTAACAAACCTGTTTCTTTAGCTGTCTGTCTCAGAAATCTGTTCTGTTTTGTACACTTCATGGACTAAACTTTTGCTTTTAAAGCAATAGTTTTTCTTTCTTTTTAAATGATTTTATGTTGTTTAATACAAACTCTTCTCTCAGTACAAGCAAGAAGTCTCACTTTGAAACAACTGCTATTGTGTTCTTTACAATCAACAAACAAAATTCAGTGTTCTTGTTACCCTGAAAACTGGGGGGGTCCTGAGAGGGGCGCCCAGATTGCCAATTAAAATACCGAATTGGGGAAAATTAGCTTGAGCACTATTTTGGCTAGCAAGAGGCAGGGTAACGTTGCGAGATCTTTCACTCTATGTATACAGCGGCGGGTCAGAGAGCAGCTAGACAAGGTTTACAAATAATAAACAATTCTTTATTAAGGACAAAACATAGAAGACAAACATAGACTAACTAACTTGGAGAAGAAAGAGAGTTTGCAAGGGAAGGCAATACGACCTGTTCCGTAGTCCTGGAGAGAAGTTGGAGATTCGGGGAAGAAAGCTCAGCGTGGGGTGCTGAGGGGAGTCCCTTAGACAAACCAGCGGCAGGGAAGGATGGCAGTCCAAAGTGATCCAAAGATCGGTCAAAAACGAAGGGTTTTTATAGGGAAGGTTGTGCCTTTTGGCTATGGCAGACCAGGGGAGAACAAAAGGAGTTTTGGCGCTGGACAAAGGATCTGGAAATGTCAAGTTTAACATGATAGGATTTGCACTTGAAGAAAAAAGCGTGGCGGGACACTGATAAAAGAGTGGCTTGGCAAACAGCCGCGCAGCTTTTGTGGAGTTTGTCGCTGGAAATTCCCTGAAGCGGCGGGCGAGGTTGGAGTTGCTGGCTACAATGGGGAATGGAATGCAAAACCATTAGTGACCACACTCTGTCCGTGCTTGTCCGGAGAACTCACAAACACGTGGAGTGAGGTAGTCAGAGAGCCAATCCAGCTAGGGCCGAATTAAATGATATCAAAGTGATATCTGGGGGTCCTCCACCTGGGGAGCCATGCCAAGAGTAACATTCTGACAGGAACTTTTGCCTACAATCATACAAATGTGTCGATTTGATACAGGCGTTGTAAATGGGAATATGATGGATTTGTATGGAACTCTCACAGAAGAATTCTCCCAGCTCACTGGTATTTCAGCAGCACAGAACACTCAGCTTATATATCCTCTGTACCAGTGCTTCTGGTCCAGGGACCACCATTCTGAGCAGCACTGTTCTATATATCCTTAAACATTGTTTCTCTGATCCAGTCTACAAGAGAGATACAGTGAGAAAACTTGATTGTACAGGTTATAAGGTGAGGTCCAATACTTTAGACTGTCTTTCCCTTTGTTATTATTGCCATCAGGTTAACTTTGACTTATGGTGACCCTATGAATATGAGAGACTTCCAAGTCATCCTATCAACAAGACTCACTTAGGTCTTGCAGCCTCAGGGCTGTGGATTCCATAACTGAGTCTGTCTGTCTGCAGTGCAGTTTTTCTCTTTTCCTACTACTTTCCATCTTGCAAAGTATTATTGTCTTTTCTCATGAGCCAGTGTGGTGTAGTGATTTGAGTGCTGGACTACAACTTTGAAGAACAGAGTTCAGATCCCTGCTTAGCCATGCAAACCCATGTCTTCTAGTGGCACGTCCAAAGTACGATGGTCTCAGTGGCTTCCAGGGGGAGCTCAGGCCTGATTTGCTCTAGAATCAATTTATCTGTCCTTTTGGCAGTCCAGGGTATCCACAGAACTTTCCTCCAGCATCGCATTTCAATTGACTTAATTCTCTTCCTACCAGGCTTCTTCACTGTCCAGCTTTCACAACCCTACATAGAACTTGGAAATACAATGGCATAAACAATCCTCACTTTGTTATTCAATGATATATCTTTACACTTGAGGATATTGTCTAGCTCTTTCATATCTGTTCTTCAAAGTCGTAGTCTTCTTCTGATTTCTGGACTGCAGTTTCCATTTTGATTAATGATTGGGCCAAGATATAGGAAACCTTTGACCATCTCAGTGCCTTCACTGTCTGCTTTAAAGTTATCATCTGTGGTTATTCTTTTTCTTTTCTTTTGCCTTTCCCTACCTGACAGTTTTCAGACACAGTGGATTTTAACCATATAGGGAAACAATTATATTACACACTTTGTAGTCCATCTGGGGAAGAATGTCAGGTTGGGGAAAGACAATTTTAACACAATATAGAAAATAAAATGTGCCTGTGGGTCAACAGTGGTATTCAGTATGAATCTCTGCTCTGCCCTGAGAACTGATGTCATAAAGAAGATTAGTGACAACTTAAATTAAATCAGTTCAATTTGGAGTTTTGGTGGTAATGAACTGCTTTGCAAAATTCAAAAATATATTATTATTGAGTTAATTTGCAGACCTAATGTTCTAAGCACTAGCAGTTTTATCCATACATTCCCAACTAATTCAAGGCTAGGCTTTTAGTGAATTCCCAATTAAAAAGAGACATATCTCAGGAGGCTGAAAAAATGGTTTTTCTTTGCTTAAAAAACTCAGTGTGTTTCAGCCTGTGAACGCCTTCTTCAGGGAGTTTTGTTTCAAATCAAGTTACAGATATTTTTCAGCTGTCAGGCTTTTTTAGCAAAGAAACCATAATTTTTCAGCATCCTGAGGCATGTTTTCTTCTTTATAGATTCCACTGGGTGCTCTCTGGTTTTCACTTTTTTGAGCTCCTAGTGAAGAAAAGGTAATAAATAAGCAGAAGCTCGTATTCCCCTTCTATAGCAATTTCAGTGAAACATATCAAAAAGGAATTCACAATATCTACTAAACACTGTAAATCATATTGAGCATTTTTTTTAAAAAAAATTGCTGTTAACAATATAATATAATGAAAGAATGTAACAAACAAGAATCTCACCAGGACGTGCGTATTATTTGTCCCCTGCTGTCAATGAGATTTTGGTTCATAGTTTCACAGGATCAAAAAATAACAATAAATTTGCCGTTCAGTAAAAGCAAGCTTTAAATTATTCAGATAAATTAATTATTCTTCTCTCTTTCACAATCCTACAAAAGCACTTGAACTTACAACTTTAACAAAACATGAGGGAAGATCCCTCCAAGTCATTTGTTCAAGAGAGGCCGCAGCTCTTTCCATTGTACATGCATGATAAAATATGTTTTGCATATAAAAGACTGAATTAACTATTAATCATGGCAACAAATCATAGGACCTTTCTGCAGCTAACCTTTTTGCAGAGCTGGGGTACGGGGATCGCGCAAGCAGCCTCTTGCGAGAGGCTCTAGCATCCCTGTTGCTTCAGCTCTGCAGCCACTGTGGGCTCGCAAGCAGGTAGTGTGAGAGCCCCTCCTCTTCCTTCTGCAGTGCACCCTAGGATTTCCCCAGGCTGCACTGGGGCAGAAAGCACGAGTGCTGCGGCTCCAGAGCTCTGCACGCATGGTAAGTGTGCGCGGGGCCCTGGAGCAATGCGTGATCACGCACCATTTTCGACTCAAAGCCAAAAATGAAATAGTGCATGATCGGCGTCTGCCGGCCCCTGGAGTGTCACACGATTGCGAGTGTGTTGTGTGGACCACTCCTCACAACTGCGCAATGCTCCAGGGGCCCTTTCGCATGGCAAATGCCATGCGAAAATGACCATAGTGACACACATTTTATGAATTTTAATTTTTGTAAAAACAATAGAACATCTTCAGGCACATCAAAGGTCAGCAAATTTTATTTGCCATAAAATTTCAGTGACAGCAGCCTATTCCATCAGATCATAATTTCTATACTCATTAGTGATTATGAAGGGAGTGGTGTTTTCCTTTAGGTATACAAGGAAGAGTCTGATCCCATGCACTGGCCAGGCTGTGAGTTACCATGCAAAGTGTATATGATTCCCCTTGATTGCCTAATGCCACATCACTGCAAATGGAAAATGATACCCTTGCAACGCCTCTGTGACTGCTTCATAGGTTTATTTGTGGACATTCCTGGAGAAGGAGTGAGGTGTTACACAGGGATCCCAGTGCCAAACTCTTGATATAAGTAGCTAACCAGACTATATTTAGAAAACAACGGTGAAAAGTGCAGATAGATTTGCAGGAAAGGAGAAGAGGGGGTGCTTGTTTGAATCATCATTATTGAATCACTAGGATGAGGCTGTTGTCCTTGCATTTTTTATCGTTCCCAAAAAGCCTTGTGCTGGTCATTTTCTGGCAGCTCCTGACTGAGAAATCACTCTCTCTTCTTTCCCTGGCCTCCACTGTTTAGACCAGCATTGAGAATTGTGCTCCCTCTAGATGGGATTTTTCTGGACTGCAACTCCCGGCATTCATTACTATTGGCTATACTGGCTAGGGAGCTGTAGTCCAGCAACCTATGGAGGGACACCTTATTTCCAGTCTCAGTTTAGGTTGTTAGTTCATTATGTCCCAAACACATCTCTGTATCTGTATCTTAACTGGATTATAATGTGTGCATGCAAATGTTGCAAGCACGGGTAGATTACTGTGTGTGACACAGCCTAGTGACAAGCAACTAACATCCCCACTAGTCATCTGTGCAAACTATGATTTGTCTCAAATGTGACATTGGTTGCATGTCTGAAGCTGCCCTGTGCTATTTACTACAGTTTGTTTGGTTTAGACCTCCAGGACCCAGCCTGGCATTCCCTCACTATTAAGAGGTAATAAACCATTAAGAACAAGGGTCAAGGACCTATGTGGTTGATGGACCTTTGCCAAGCCACTTGTCCACATTCTCAGGCCTCAGCAATTGAGTATCATCTAATAAAACTAGGCCAGTCAGTGTTCTTTGCTGATGTGATTGCATTAACTGTGAGGTTTAAGTCATGATGGATGTGAGTGATGTTATTTTTGAAGTGTCTTCTCAAGCAGGTCACAATTCTGTGACCCTCTCTCTGGCCCACCTTGCAGGAGAAGTAGAAGGGATTAGAAACATACAATAAACTTAATGTGAAAAAGAAATTGACTCTTAGGGTGTATTATAAAAGATTTTATTCCACAACATAGCACAGATTCTACAAATAATACTCCACTCATAAACCCTTTCAGGAAAAGAGATACCATTTAAACATTAGGAAGAACTTTCTGACAGTAAGAGCAGTTCAACAGTGCAATATGCCACCCAGAGTGTGGTGGAGTCTCCTTCTTTGGAAGTTTTTAAACAGAAGCTAGATGGTCATATGTTGGGAATGCTTTGATGGTGTATTCCTGCATGGCAGGGGGTTGGACTGGGTGGCCTTTGTGGTCTCTCCAACTCTAGAATTCTATGATTCTAGGTCAGCATCTTCTATGCATGCAGTCTCTCCATGAGATCCTTAGGAGCCTGATTTTTCATAGAATCATAGATTTGGAAGAGACCACGGGGGCCATCCAATCCAACCCCCTCTGTCATCCCACTTTTCAGCTGCTCTTAAAATGCTTGTGTTTTTCTCCCTTCCTCCTCTTCTTCCTTTCCCCTTTATCCTCAGTGTACTTCAGTTACTCCAAACTGAGTTTAAAGTGCAAATATATTTGCATTCCATTAACTCAGCAGAGGGGAGAGGAGAGGAGTGAGCAGAATCATGCCCTTCCCAGAAGACTCAGGCAAAAGCAAGCTTTTGCAGCCTGTCCTAAGCTCTCCTGCAACCCAGCTTGTGTGTTCTTCCTCATTAATAACTTTTGCCATCTTGACCACACCCTAATGTCACCTAGCCATACATGTCCCATTTTCATCTGTGAAATATTGTAGAGGACAATGTTTAAATTAATCCTGTATCCCGAATGTCTTGAACAGGGCGAATGCCCCAAAGCAGCACAATGCCAGAGGCATTTGTGGGAAGTTAAAGCTTCAGCTTCTTATCAGAGGAGGAGCCACTTTGCCAAGGACTACCTGAAGCCCGCAAGTATCCCTGCTCACTGGATCTAGAAGTCAATGAGAGGTTTTTTGGGGGCAAGAGGGGAGGTGACTCCCAAATCTCTTTATACTCCCTCTAAACCCAACATAGCCTGATCTCTGCATCTAGTGGATGCAGGTCTTCCTCCCAGGCTTGCTGCATCTTCTCATTGGTGTATTACTTTAAGAGCAGGTGGCCTGGAGAATATAACTGTCAAAGCACTTCCCAGTCCACCCCCGCTCTAGCTATGAGCTGCAGTCTAAATATATATATAAATAGATATCTAGAGACACACACTGTTGGTTGCTACCCACAGCCTACAACTGCTTCATAAAACCTTATTCTGGCTAGTAGTCTCCTCCCAGGAACAGCGGAAGCTGTCCCCAGTCATTCTCTCAAATCAAGTTGGCTGAAAGAAGAGAACAAGGTAAGAGCTGAGGTTTGGTTGGTTTTGATTTTTGGAAGGGCTGAAGACACAGTTTAAGGCAAGAAGAAAGAGCAGAATTGGATTAGGGGAGAGCAGTAGCACCCCCTCAGGAAAAAGACAGTGGTGAACCCATCAGTATGAGGCATAAAGAAGAACCAGAATTCTAAGTTCTTGCCTCCTAGGAAACAAATTGTCAGATTTCTCCATCAGAGAATAATACTAGGAAGATCTATCAATGCAGCACTAATGAAGAAGAAACTTCCTGGACTTTATATAGAAGGAGTGCTTGAAACGACACAACAAACTGCCATCACAGGCATTCTTACTGTTGTTTGATTGTTTTGGTTAACGATGGCATTTCCTTGTCTACTCTGGCACAGATTTCCTACCTAGGAATTGCTTTTTAGGTCGGACATGAGAACTTGGTAGGAAAAGGCCATCCTCCGCATTTTAATCAGAGCCACTGTTTGCTGGCATGGGGCACAGAGCAAGATGCATCATGGAGACCCACTCCCAATATCTGCCCAGAAACCAAGTGTTACAGTTTTCTTTTAAGCTTTTCAGTGGCTCAAAGAGGTTGAGCATGACTGAAAATGAAATTAAGAAATTTATCTGAAAGAGATAATTGGTATGTTTATTAAAAAATAACACTGTTCACAAACCCCAGTATAAATAAACTTAAGCAGGCTTATTACCATTACATTACTGATTAATTAGTAGTGTTAATATATTTGAATGAAAGCACACTGTTGTATGACTGATCAACAGTCACATATCACAGTGCTGGGCAGGCTTTCACGTTAGCAGATGTTAGTCAGGGCCTAATAGTTCTGATCTTGTGATACGTGTTGTATGTGGTCAAGTCTGAATCACATCAGTAAATGTTAGTTCTTATGCAGGACTTGGAATATGCTGACATTTAGCGACATACAGGCTAGTCTATTCTCTGGACTGTTGAGTCACCAAAATTTTGTAAAGTTTCTGTTTGCTTGTTTTTCACTGTGCAGCCCCTGGAGGTCCAGCCCCTCCACAGGAATTAGGGCCCCAGGTTTTTTGCCTCTCTGCCCCATCTCCTCTGCCTTGATTTGAATGTTGGGAATGCTTTGATTGTGTATTCCTGCATGGCAAGAGGTTGGACTCGGTGGTCCTTGTGGTCTCTTCCTACTCTGTGATTCTATTATTTTAATGCTGATGGACTAGAAATGTAAGCAAGATGGCTGAAGTAAGACTGAGGCCTTTTCCACACTGGGCAAAGGAATTGCCCCGCGCCGCTACTCACTGGACCTTTCGGCTCCCTGGTCTGGTCCACGGCGCTCCGGAGCAGTGCGTGCTCGTCAATACGCACTGCTCCGGCATCCCAAATGGCGGCTTCCAGCTGGTCGAGGGTCTCGACCAACCGCTGAAGCTCGCCAGCCTAAAGCCCACCCCCAGGTAGATTGCAGGCTCACATTGGTGCAAGTCTGCGAAACTGCATAAGGGGGCAGGCTCGCAGTGGCGCGCTGCGTACTTTTGAAAGACCAAAAGAAACAGGTCTTTCAAAAGTACGCTGGAGGACCACTTGGGGTCGTTCCGGACTGGACTGAGGTATGGATCTACCTTAAATAGGTCCGACCCAGTCTGGTCCGAGGTGCAGACCTCCTTCTTGGAGGATGGACTGCACCGTTTCAAAAACACCATGTGGAAAAGGCCTGAGTGTTTCTACAGCTGTGTACAAAGGTTGTCTAAAAATTCTCCATCCTATTTAAGGACAGATAATAGATGAGTGGATTTCACCAGATTTTACACTTGGAGGAGAAACTGAGATTCACCATTATCAGCTATTTTTCCTTTGTCTTCTTTTTACACTGTTAAGTGGCACCAATACCAACTATGTTGGTAGACTGGAGTCCATTTTCTGTCTTCCACAGTGCCCCAGACCTTAATATTCTTCTGTAACATTGTATGTAAGAAGCACAGAAAAATGTTTGAGGATGTTCAGAGAAAATTTGACAAAGTGGCCAAAAATTCACCCCTAGTTTGCTGCAATTAAAAACAATTTTATTTCTAGATATTATACATGGGATTGGGTATCTGCTGTGTCTCTGTGCAAAGTATTAAGTGTGGAGTTCAGTAGCCACTTGAGAATTTCAATTTTTATCAAATAAACACAACAAAATCCGGTGTGACCATGAGGATGGGCTAGAAAGTGAGTAATGTTGGCAAATCTTATAAGCCAAAGTAGGCACTTAGAAAGATTTTAAACAGTCAAATAGACAGGGCTTTGGTGTTCATATAGTTCACTGCCCCTCATTATTACCAAGAAGAACAAAATGAAATATGTGAAATAAAGTTGTATCATTTATTGCTTTTTCTGGTTGCGGCACAGAGGGCCTTTCTGCACTACACTGTTATAGTGCTATTATTCCACTTTCAACATCCTATGGAATCCAGAGGTTTGGAGTTTAGGGAGAGGCATTTACAATTCTCAGCCAAGGAATTCTTTGGCCTCAGGAAATGATAAACCTCAGAATTCCACAGGATGTTGAAAGTGGAGTAATAGCACTATAACAGTGTAGTGCGGAAATGGCCTATGTTTCAAGGTTTTCCTGTACGATGCAATAAACAAAATCAAGATACATTGTGGAAAAATATAAAGTAAAATTGTACTGGCCTTAGACCGTAAAGCAATGCTGAGAATTGTCCTGCCCTCCAGATATTGCTGGGCTGCAACCCTACCCCCTGTTCTAGCTGACATAGTCAATGGAGAGGAATGCTGGTAGCGGAAATTCAGTAGCACCTGCAGAACAATAAGATTTCCTTCCCTGCAGAAAAGATTCAAAGGCCTAAACCCAGTTGCTAGTCCCAGCTAGAGAGGGCTCATTTAATTGTTTGCTCAACGGTAATTCAATACTTATATAAAATGTAATAATTCTTTGGGTCAACTACAGTTGGGGGTTGCTGACGACTGCTGGGATGATTGGTACAGATCTTGCCTTCTCTGTCCTCTGGCAGTAATAAGATCAGGGCCATTTCCACACTAGACTGTTATAGTGCTATTACTCCACTTTCAACATCCTATGGAATCCTGGGGTTTGCAGTTTACAAAGGGGCATTTAGAATTATCAGCCAGAGGCCTTAGTAAACTACAAACCCCAGGATTCCACAGGTCGTTGAAAGTGGAATAATAGCACTATAACAGTGCAGTGCAGAAATGGTCCAGGACCATTTTAAAGGGGAAACATGCTTTACATATTATTTGGACACACACAACCCAGAGAACAAACTTAAGGTGCATTAGAAAAATACCATAAATCATCCTTGCACAGTCTGCTGCAGTCCAGATATAGTGCTCTCCATTTTGATTAAGTGTAATGGGTGTTGTAGTCTGGAGGGTTCTAGGCTGTAAAAGATACCATGTGTAAATGAAAAATGAAATAAATATCAAGCTTCAAAACCATGCATTTATTTTAGACACTATCTTTGATTCAGAAGTGCCACTAGGGAAGTTTTCCATCTGAAGGAACATTTCCTTTTGAACATAACCTTCATTCTGTTCTTCTTTTCTTTCTGACTAGGACTGGGCAAGTATTATTTTCCATTGGTGGCATTTAGAGACATTTGTCACAGGAGAAGGAAAGCAGAACACCACCACCATGGTGAGGAACATTGACGATTTTGATTTTTGCCTTCCATCTCATCCTCAGTCTGTTCTGGAAGGCCTTCAGGCATTGCGCTCCAACCCAAAACTCTCAGATGTCACCTTGATTGTTGGGGGACGTGAATTTCTCTGCCATCGCAGTATCCTGGCCCTTTGCAGTCACTATTTCAATGCCATGTTTGCTGGTGACTTCCTAGAAAGCTTTTCAGCCCGTGTAGAAATCAAAGATGTGGATCCTGCTGTTATGGAAATGTTAATTGACTTTGCTTACACAGGGAAAGTGACCATCAATCAGGGGAATGTAGAGGCTCTAATTCGGACATCCAACCAGCTCCACTTCCCCACTATCCGGAAAGTTTGCAGTCGGTACCTAAGGCAACAGATGGATGCCACCAACTGTTTAGGAATTTGTGAGTTTGGGGAGATGTATGGCTGTCCAGAGGTATCATCCAAGGCTTGGTCATTTCTGCAGGAGAATTTTGAGCTTGTGTCTCAACAGGAAGAGTTTCTTCAACTATCCAAAGAGAGGTTGGTTACCTACCTATCCAACAATCTACTACAAGTACAAGAAGAGCAAAGCCTGGTTGAGGCTGTGCTCAGGTGGGTGAAGTATGAAAAATCTGCCAGAGCCATCCACCTTCCAGAGCTCCTGGACCTAGTACATCTGGTATCACTGCCAGATCAGTATCTGCAGAACCTCTTGTCATCAGAACCATTGATTCAGGAATCAGAAGCTTGCAAGACCATCATTACCAAGCATCGCAGCACGGTCAGTTTTTGGAGGCGCCACAGCACTCTAGACTGGCTCCAGTTTTAAATCCTGAGATTAGAAAAAGGGACTATAGGGTGCAATAGCTATGGGGAATATAGGAGTTCCTGGAGCTGGGAAGTATTCTTCTTGCTATGCAAGACAATAGAACAACGTTTAGTGACTAGAGTAGGTTTTTTGTTTTTAACCTAAAGGTGTTATGGATTAGCAGTGATTTAGACTTTTGGCTACTGATCTGAAGAGGCTGGGCCACTTAAGGCTGGTGACTCCTGTGTCAGTGGAGTGGTGAATCCACTTCAGGAGTTAAACTAGTTACTCCACTTTAGATAGCTTGTGGTTTAAAACCATGAGCAAATTCAGCACATCACAAACATCAGAGCCACCAGTTTTCACTGAGAGGCTGGGAAACTATAGTTGTGAGGAAACAGTGTGCCCGCTTCTTCTCCAAGAAACCTCACTGTATGTAATTAATTAGTTAAGGACTATTACATTTGATGGGTGGCAGAAGACTGGAGAATTGCTGTACTTTCCCTGCTGTACTTTTCCTCTCTCCATCCTCTTCCCACCCATTGCAAAAGCAAGAGTCTGCATCTGGTTTCCCCAAAATTAACAGCTATCAGGCTCTAAGAAGATAAGAAACATTTCCCCATCCATAGAAGTTGAGAAAGACCCATTCATCCCCATTGTCTTCTTCCCTCCTTCTGCGCTCCCAGATCCAGCTTCTGTTTTATGGGGGAAGGAAATGGGAGGCCGAAAGCATATGGACTCACAGAACCTTTGATCTGACTTCAGGAATGGCACTATTGCTCCCACAGCACTGCGCTCCAGTGTCTTTGTCAAGAGTGGCAAAGTCACCTGAATGAAAGGGGTAGCTGACTAGTTTTGCCTTCACTGTAACAATGGTCCTAAATACTGTGCTTGAATTCCTTCCCCACCCCTTGCCCACTGTTTAACAATCATTTGTTTGTATAGGAGAAAGTAACAGCATGTATCCAGGGTTAGGCCACTAAGCATCGTGGCACAGCTTCCCGCCTGTTTGTTTTACCAAAAGTAACTGTAAGAAGCTATAATCAGGGCTTTTGTTCTGTCTTGATCAAGCCCCACCCTCACAAAAAAGAAAGTAGCAAGTCAAAATCAAATGCCTGTTGCTGAAAATCATGTTCTTATAGTTAATGGACAGATTGGAACAGTTTGATTCCAACAGGTGAAAATAAAATACTTACATTTTCTAGATAACAGTATTAATATTCATATCTGAGAAATTAACTCACTGATTCCTTGACAGAAAAACCTAACTTTTGTTTAACAACTCCTCATCCATCATGCCGCATTTCAGTTTAGGAAAGTGGATGGGAGCAAGCGTTGTATCACAGTTGGAATGTTGGACTGGGGCTTGCTTTGGAGAGCCAGGTTCAAGTCTCCATTGAACCATGAAAGTCACTAAGTGATCTTGAGCCAGTCACTCCCTCTCAGACTGTCCTGTTTCATAGGGCTGTTGTGAGGATAAAATGAGGTGTGAGGAAGGAAAGCCTTGTATGCTTCCTTGAGCTCCTTGAAGGAGAGGAGGAAGTGAAGATACCTCCACAAGCACTGGGAAGAAGGTAGTGTAATGTACTTCTTACATTGGAGCAGTTTGAACTTGATCTGGCTGCTTAACAGATTCTAGCATATATAATGATATATCCTGTAGGAACTTTTGGTATTTTTTCTTTACTGAATTCCATTAGATTATATATAATGTGTGTGGCGTGGGAGAAGGAGGTCAAAGAGAATGGCAAATTATTAACTTTCAGTCCTGTGACACTGGTATTTCCATTATCTCTTAGGTGGAGAACAGACCTTTTGTCCAGCAGAGACTGAAAGCCCTTCCACAAAAACTTGAGGAGGTGCTGGTGGTGGTAGGAGGTAGAGCTTTGGAAGAGAATGAAGAAGAAGGACAACCACCACCTATTTCCAAGAACTTTGCCTTTTATAACACCAAAACAAGTAAGTGCCTAGCATCCAACATTTCCAAAACAGCTCCTTCTGACTCAGAACATCTTTTAAGTTAGAGTGTAAACAGAATCATGATGACGTTGGACACTATTGTGTAATGACTATTGCACGCTTTAGGATTTAGAAATGGTAGAAATAAAATCTGTACCAGTCTCTGAACAAATTTGCCTTGTCCCTGTCCCACTGATGTTGTTATTCTGTATTAAGTTGGAAAATGCACAAGTTTCTAGACCCTGTTGTAGTTTAGGGAAAATATGAGACCTAAATCCCTCAGAAATCCAGGGATTTCCACAGCAGGTCAGGCCATCCAAAGGACTCCATGATTACAACACTATTTGAAAGACTGCCACACTCATTCCCTTTTCTTGGTTTTTTGCTTAAAATCTCTCATCCTCTAAAGGATCAGTCCAGTGTTATCAACTATTTTATAATGTGCTTTGATTGTCTGAGGAGTACATCTTCCCCCTCATAGTGATTTAAAATGAAAGAAGCTGAAAACAAGTATATACTTTTAAATCAATGATATAAAACACTTTATATGATTCATACCCATTTTGTGTAAAAGAAATGCTGGCATAGGCAGAACCAACCATGGCTTGGACTTCAGTCTAGAATCATGTAGCTCTTGGCAAACAGGAGATTTCCAGATGATGTAATTGCTCTGCGTTTCTTTGGCGTTTGTCACTGCTGAGCAGCTGCCTTCATCCCAGGCTGACGTCGCCATCAGACCCTGTCAGGCTGGCCCTGCAAACACACTGCATGGGATGGGGGGAACTAATTTAGAGGAGGGAATAGAAATCTGAGAGGGACCTTTGGCATCTTTGGCATGATCTGGGCAAGATGATGCAATTGGGGTTCATTTTGACAACACTGTGAACATAGAAACAGTTAACAGCCATAGATAATTACCTCCAAGCACATGCAGCTATAAACATGATGATTCCAATAAGGAAATTATCAGGTTTTTTTCTCTTTGAAGAAGTGTGGTTGATTGGGAGATACATCAGTGAACTTCAATTTTACACTTTCTCCAACTCTATCATTGTAGTCCAACCATGTCTTCTTCACTCAAGGCAGCACTGTGGTCTAAATGGCACTAATTAGCACTGCAGGGATATAGTTGCTTCAATTATGAACAAGGTAACATCTGCATTTCTGAGAGCACATGATAAAGCAGCACAGATGCCCAAGAAGCCTGGGACTCACCTTTCTAAGGATATTAAAAGGAAGGAGAGATTCTTAGTTGCTGCACAAGATCTTAGCATCATGAAATTAAAAGAGGGCACTGCTGTAGGACAATACTCTTCTTCTTCAATATTTGCACCAAAGAATGGGAACTGACTATAGTATGTGAATATCATATATTCAGTAAAGCTCCCCGTCCGCCACAACATAGGCTGCAAACCATTTCCACACTACAGTGTTATGGTGCTATTATTCCACTTTCAATATCCTATGGAATCCTGGGGTTTGCAGTTTAGGGAAGGGCATTTAGAATTCTCAGCCAGAGAGCTCTTTGGCCTCAGTAAACTGCAAACTCCAGAATTCCACAGGATGTTGAAAGTGCAATAATAGCACTATAACAGTGTAGCGTGGAAATGACCATACTGTCAATCTCAGAAAAGAACAAGAGGGCAAAATTAGCTCTGAATGTCTCTCCTTTATTTGCCCTGCTGTCTACTCCCTAGTCCAGTGGTAAAGAAATGGAACTGTTCTAAATAGTGTTGGACAATAACTCACATCATCCCTGGTTATTGGTCATTATGGGTGAAGATGATGGGAGTTGTGGCCCTCAAGATATTGGAATTCCAGTTCGTCGCTGCTGTTCTGTTCCTCCACTGGATGATCTGATAAAATCTAGTGTCTTTCAGTGCCACCTATGTTCTGATGAAACCTGGTTGCATTTTGTAGCTCTGCCTGTGTCTAGTCTATGCATCTCTGCCTGCCACTTTAATTTATCTACCTGGATTTCTCTTCACCATAAGAGCTCAGTATCTCCAAGAATGATCTAAGTCTTTTCCTTCCAAGCCTTCCTCTCCTCATTCCCTCTCTATATCAGTTGGTAATAATTATCATTCCTCCATTTGACAGCTTTAGCTTTTCTGTTTTTCCCTCTTCTTTGTGTCATATTCAATTAGTTGCCATATGGTGTTGCTTCTCACTGCACAAAAATCCACTCAGGTAATTCATGTTTCTCACTTCACCTAGTCCAGGAATAAAGGCACCTGTACAGAAGTACCTAATTTCATGTTGTGCAATTCAAAGACCTCAGGGAAATCAGAGCACTTAACTGGTTAGAACAGATGGAGGGCCACTTACACACTTGATTTTCTCATTTCAGAAAACTGGATTGCTCTGCCAGATTTTCCAGATTATAATAAATGGGGCTTTTCTGTGGTTGCTCTGAACAACGATGTTTATGTTACAGGTGAGGCTAGTGTTTTTCCCCAATTAATGTGGTTATCAAACTTTTAAGATTTTTTTGTAAATGGATTATACTGTCTTCTTAGGTTTGTTTATTAAAGCTTTTTAAAAGTCTAAATAAAAAATCTTTATAGCAATCAGATCACATAGACAACTGATGAAATGTAAATTTAACCAATTCCCACCATTTTAATCTCACATCATTTACCTGATGATTCAGCAGATTTCCATCACGTTTAATTAATTAATTAATTAATTAATCAATCGTAGAATTGGAAGGATTCTTCAAAGGTGACCTAATCCAAACCCCTTGTGTGTGCATGAGTGTGGGTGGGTGGGTGCATGTGCACCTTTAAATCAGTGATTGACTTATGGTGATCTCATGAATTTCACATGAATTTCATATTCCTCAGGAAAAGAGTTGGCCCTCCACATTTACAAGTTAAGCATTTGTGGATTTGATGATTCATGGATTGTGTCACTGAGAGGAAATGAAACTAGCCTGGTGGCTGGCCCTGGCCATGTGCATGTTCCCTCACTCACTCATGAGGGCAGGAGGGAGGAAGAGAAGGAGATGGGAGGAAGGCATGCAGGCATATTCACTTGCTCACCTACAGGAGGGGGAAGAGGATGGGACAGGAGGAGGGAGGGCATGCTCATTTGCTCACTAATGTGGTCAGGAAGGGGAAAGTGGATGGGGTGGGAGGAGGATGCATGCGCATCCTTGCTCACTTGTGTGGGCAGGAAGACATGAGGAAGAAGGGTGCGCATATTCACTCACTTGTTCACTTGCGTGGGGGGAGATGATGGGACAGATGTCTCCTTTCTTCTCCCTCCTCCTACCGCATACCATCCTCTTCCCCACTGCCTGTGGAAGGGAAGGAGGGAAGCATGTGCCTCAATACAGGGCCACCCTACTAGTGCAGGTGTTTTCTTTGTCTGTAAATATAGTTTGGGAGGCTTATGATATTCACAGTTTTTCCACTTTCATGAGGGTCGTGCACCCCTAACTGCTGCTAAAGTGGAGGGCCAACTGTACTCAGAGGTGATATGGCATTGCCTTCTTCTACCGTACAGAAAATTCACAGTTATAGCATCTCTGCTTTAGGTAATTATCTCATAACTGAAGGCTCTTAATTTTTTTTAAAAAAATATTTATTTATTACTTTTACAACAAAGAGACAAACAGTCCAATTCACAAGCAGAATCAGAATTACAGTCAAAGAAATATATGTTCAAAGAAAAAGAAAAGAAACTAACACTAAAATTAAAACACAATACTAGCACACTAAACTGAAACATTGAATGCTAGCTAAAACACTGAACAATAACGTACAGAAACACAAAAGGGCTCTGACTCTTTCCAAGCCAAACATAATGAAAGAAAAAAAAAAAAAAATATTATTCTACCATTTCGGATCCAGCTAAGTAATCATATTAGAATTAATTAGTGACTATAACCACAAATTATTGCATTGTTAGATTTCTTATTGCTCAATTGCCCACAAATGGTTTCCAGTCTTTCAATAGATCTTCAGTTGATTTCTCCTTTAAAGCCTACATTACTTTGGCAATTTAAGCTAACTCTGGAACTTTAACAATCCACTCTTTTGTCATCCGTGCTCTAGTCCATTTCCAAGTTTGAGCAAACAATATTCTTGCTCTTGTTATCATATAAAAAAGAAGTAATCCATATTTACTGTCTAAATCCTTATCCATAATAGCCAACAAAAACATTTATGGTGACAATAGAAAATTCACTTATAAAATTTTTTGAATTAAAATATAAATCTTAGGCCAATAATATTTCACTTTCGTACAGATAAAGAGCCCTCCTTATTTGACACCCCCAATATTGATTTGCAGTATTTTTAGACATCTTTGACAGCTTATTTGGGGTTTGATACAATCTATACAACATATTTTATGTGTTTTCTTTTTAATTATTATACAAAGTGAATTTTATATCTTTAGATCACATTTTTCCCCATTCTGAAGGCTCTTAAATGTTGGAACTACAGATCAAAACTACTCAGCAGAACAATAAATCCATCATACCAAATCCACAAATAACTCCCTCCCAAATTTGCAAGAGTATCAGAAGCATAAGTAATAAGGATGAATATATTTTAATACGCAAAAAGTGCTTTCATTTGATGCACACATGCAAATCTACTTGCCGTATGTGTATGAGGTCTCTTAGAGAGGAGTCTCTCTGAAAGTGTGGGAAAGCATTGTCAGTAGTTGTAAGCAATATTGAGTTAAATGGACACGATGATTTCATCTGATATAAGGCAGTGTTTCATGTTCCATGTTTCTGTCCTCAGGTGGCTCCAGAGGCTCAAAGAATGACACATGGTCCACAACCCAGTCCTGGTGCTTCTGCCTGAAGAAGGGTGCCTGGAAATCCATTGCTCCAATGCTGAAGCCTCGAACCAACCATGCCAGTGCTGTCCTCAATGGAGAGATCTATGCCATTGGTGGTAGGTTGTAATGTAGAGAATAAGGCATGGAAACAGTAGAGGGCACTGAGGGAAACCGGGCAGAGCAGTCATTCAGAAGAACTCAAAATTCTGTAGCTGCACTTCTAATGACTCTTTCACCAGTGGGAAGTGGATGGAGAAAAACCTGGAAATATGTGCTGTGTCTCAGAAGGGAAAGACAGAATGGCATTGTATCAGATATGTAAATAGACTAGTAATTAGCAAAGTACCTTTCACTAGTGGATGATTATGAAGGGGTGCCACAAACGCTTTCTCTACAAGAGGTGAGAATGAAGAAAGAGAAGAGAAATTCTGACCCTATGGTTATCAGAGCTGAAAAAGTTACAGCCACAACAGAAGACACAGCTTTGTTCAGGGGCAACTTGGGACAAAATTCTTAGTGCTCCCTGACAGTCTCTTATCTAGCCATTAACAAGGATGAATCCTTAATTTGAACAGTAATAAAGCATTGTGTACCCCTAACATTAGCATACAGATAAGTCAACTTTGATGTGGCTGACATAAATATAGATCCCAAGCCCATAGGGAAATTTACATTGCTGTATGGGTTACTTAGGCACTCATGTTGCTCTGTCTACATGATTGTCGACATCTGCCATACTCAGATCCTTTTATATTTCTGCAGGCACAACAGTGGACACTGTGGAGGTGGAGTGCTATGATCCCTATAATGACAGCTGGTGTTTTGTCAGCCCTGCCCTGAAGTATGTCAGCAACTTTGCCGTAGCTGGATGTCTTGGCAAGCTGTACTTGATTGGTTCTTGTGCTGTCAAATACAATGCTTTGACCCT
This sequence comes from Ctenosaura bakeri, assembly GCA_948474755.1. NCBI lineage: Eukaryota > Metazoa > Chordata > Lepidosauria > Squamata > Iguanidae > Ctenosaura > Ctenosaura bakeri. Next base: position 505,603 of record CAOLHI010000568.1, read on the forward strand.
GCAGTGTTACAACCCTGCCATTGGTAAGAAAGAACAGAGAAAGCCTTGATTGAAAGGCTTTTCCAAACTACCCATAACTTGAGGCCACTCAGTGGCCAGATCTTTTTTGTTTTGCAACAGACTCTTTGATCTGTTTCTAGGCTCCTTATGGTTTTGTTATCACTGGTCTTGAAACCGAAGCCCATCACCTTCCCCCACATATCTACTGAGGAATACATAAGAGTTGGAAAATGCCTGTCATGATCAGTAATGGCTGGTGGTCTGATGTCAGTGAGATATTAAGTTTTTCCAGGTTTCAGTTCACACTTTGAATGGCATTTCCAAGGTGCTGAGTCTGTTCTAGGGGTAGAGTTTAGCACCTCAGATATTTCCTTTAAAGTTCAGACTGAAACTGGGACCAGATTGACCATTCTACTGACATTCAAGTTGCTGGTCATGAAGATGGTGTGCATGTGCATGTGTGCTTGTTTGAGTCAGTGTGACCCATGGCATCTATGGTCAGTGAGAACTGGGCTCCTGGTGTCAAGAGCAGGGAGCAGGTTATGTTCTCATTACAACAGTGTTCTCAAATGCAGTGTTTCTCTTCTTTAGTTATGAGTGAATGCCAACTATGGCATTCACCATGAAAGTAGGAAAGGGTATGTATTCAGGGACACCAGTCAGATAGGGCTAAATTTCTTCCCTACACCTGGTTGACTCCAGCTATTCATCTATTTATTTTGATATATGAGGTACAAAAAAAAAGGAGAAGTTTATAGTGTGTGTTTCCCTGTACTGGCACACAGCACAGGATACCATCTAGCTCAGTACTTCTTAAGCTATCTGATATGAGGGTCTGTCTGGCATGTTTTTCCCAATGTTCCAGGGACCAGTAACATATCTGTGTCCATTGGCTGTAATTGTTTCTTTCTTTCATGGAAACTCTCTAGGGGCCAGAAGCTGATAGCTTTGCACTGGCCCTGGTCCATGGACCACCACTTCTGAGTACTAGTTTAGCTTGTGCTACACCTTGTTGGCTTCCTTCATTCTTCTGACTCAGCCTCATGATTGTTCATCATGCTTGATCATCTAGTTGACACATGATCTCAACCAGATTTTCAAGCTACTCATTTGTCATGATGTTTAGAAAATCTCAGTATCAGTTTGCCCTTGTAACTGATAGAGGTGCAATGTGACTCAGGTTTATTTCGCCTGAGAGGGTCCTCAGGTGATAGTCATGGGACATGAGCATACCTTATGATTAACAAATCCAGCAGTTTCCCTTTTTTCTCCAGTGTTGTTATCTAACTGGAAGAGAGATGTGATCAATGTGCCATGTGTGTTCCCTCTAGCACCAACCCATCTCAGCTAGAGGCATTTCACACTGCACAATTATAGTGCCATGATTCCACTTTAACTGCCATGGATACATTATATGAAATCCTGTGATTTGTAGTTTGGTGAGGTAGTGGTCAGAGCTGTCCAGCAGTGGAATATGCTGCCTTGCAGTGTGGTGGAGTCTCCTTCTTTGGAGACTGGATGGATTAAACAGAGGCTAGATGGTCATCTGTTGGGAGTGCTTTGACGTGTGTGGCAGTATAGCAGTGGGTCGGACTGGATGGGCTCTGTGGTCTCGTGCAACAATATTATTATATGATTCCATGGCAATGGGAGTTATGTGAATAAATGAGGCTGGAGTATTAGGCTGAAAATGCAGGATAGCCTACTGTTTCACTGACACTGGTTTTATATATTAGGTTTGTCAGGTCAGGGCTAACCCAAGCACTGAGATTCACAAGCCAAAACCTGAGACCTAAGGATGATTGCTGATGACATTAGAGGGCTGGAAGTAGCAGATTAAGCTCTTTAATGATGTCATTAAGCATGGCGCTTTAAGCATCAACCACAGTTGCATAGAATATGCAATTAAAAATGCCAAGTCAAACAAATGAGGAATACATATACATTTTCAGGGCAGCGCTTTTGCCCTGAGACTCCTTTTTCTCTGTGGACAGAAGCAGTGGATTCAAACTATGAGAGTCAAGGCAAGGGTCGGGAACCCTACTATAGATTGGCATAAACAAGGACTGCTTGAGTCAATGATGTAACAAAACCTAAGTGCTATGAGCCTGTTCTGCAGCCTGTTTCAGTCCTGCTCCATTTCTTGCTTGTTAACTTTTCATTTGAGATTAAACCATCATTACCTTTGTTCAAGAATGTTAAAGATGTTTAATGAAGATAGATGCATTTATTTGTTTGTAGATGTCTGGAGTGTAATTGCCTCACCCTTCATCCCAAAGTATCTGTCTGGGCCCCGCTGTGCCTCCTTGCACGGAGTAATCTATCTTATTGGTGACAACACAAAGAAAGTCTATGTGTATGATCCAGATGCTAACATATGGCAGAAGGTGAGTAAGTTGGAAATGGCCTTTAAAAAAATAAATAAAGGGAGATAGTATTAGACTTGGACGCTAGAGACCTGAGTTCAAATCTCCACTCAAGCCACAGAACTCACTGCCTAATCATGGGCCTGTTGCTCTCAGTCTAATCTACCATGGATTTTGATGTTTATTTTTGTTGTTTATTTTTTCTTGTCTTTCCCCTGATGGAGTTGGCTTACATACAACTTAAAAATGCTATAAGAAGAAAGATTAAATCAGACTAAAATAATGCTAAAATGGAAGGTAGAAATGATGTATGCTGCCATGTTACTTACAGAAAAGATAGAATAAAAATATAAAACAAAAACAAAAAATGCCCCCAGCTTTATTTTTTTTCAATTGAGGCGATAGCTACGGTTTTGTAGATGACCACATCTTTCTTTTGCACATTCCACAAAAAGTAGTCTACTCTGCATAAAAACCCCCAATACATAGGCTGGCATCCTGTTCAATAGTTATGATATTATAAATTGAACTCATGGTATCATAAATTTTGGAGATCCATATTTAAGGTCACGAACAATCAAATGTGACTCCAAAAACCTACCTTTGCAACTTGGCAGCTTGGAGATTGGGATACTGGAAATGACATCTGCAGCACTCTCCTGGTCACAGAGCAAGCAGTTGTGGCAGGATCCAGAGGGGGTCTCTCCAGCTGCCTGGGAACATATGTGGACATTATCTCCCAGTAGGCTGATCTTCAGCACATTAGAAATGCTTCATTCAGGGCACTGCCAGGCATCAAAGGTGGTGGTGGTGGTGGGAATCATCAGTTGTAACTATAATGATATGTTGTCAAGGAAGCTATGGGTAGGTGGGGCATGTAGCTTTGTTTGACAGTAGCAAACATGGAAGTGGCTATAGCAGTGATTCTAAACACAGGTCTTCCAAGTGTTTTGGACTCCAGCTCCCAGAATCACTGAGCGTTGGCCAAAGCACCTGGGACTTCTGAGAGTTGAAGTCCAAAACACCTGGAGGACTAGAGTCTGGGAATCACCGAGCTATACGTTTCCATGATCTGTAGGTTTGTTGAAGAGAAGTTAAGGTGCAATTTATTTGTTTCATTTGTATCCAACAAGGTGCTCAAGATGTGTATCAATCATGAAATCTAGATCAAAAACACAGCACCGACACCAATAAATTAAAACCTAAACAGTAGAAGCTACAGCCAACATCCAAACAGTTAGACTCCTTTTTGGTCCCCCTCTTACATACTTTTTTAAACATTTTTTTAAAGAACATGAAACAAAAGGTTGTAGGTGAATGATGCCTTGACGGAAGTGTCACCAAAGCCGACGGTGTGATTTGACGTACAGACTACTGTCCATATTCCAAAATGGCATGAAGCCCATTCCTTGAGGGTATCCCAGACAGAAGCACAGCATAGCCCTGTTCTCTTGTCCAGTTGGCTTCAGTAAAGATGTGTGTAATGTTGTTGGAGGGTTGGTTTACGCAGCATCATTCTGAAATCCTGCTGCAGCTGTTCTCTAGTGTCAGTGCTCAGCTGACCTTGACACTCCAGCCTCCAGGACAGGTGCAGAGGATACTCTGCCAATCTCTTCATCTCCCTAGATTGATGAATAATAGTTAGCGCTGTTGGTTTCTGTCAGGCCATTAGTTATACTTTTGCCAGTGGCCTCTTTAAGGTTCTCACTGTACCATCTTATCATCAAGCAGCTTCTCTAGAAGGAAGCTTTTGGTTGTATCCAACAACAGTTCATGCACAGCTTCACTCATATGCTGTTTTTTTAAAAAATTGTGTTCTTCAGGAGGAGAAAACAGGAATTAAGACGAGCATACATAACCCAGCCCTGGTTAGCAGTGTGCAATATGCCTGGTAGGGAGGGAAGTGAAGTAATAAGGGATTAGTTTGTTGTTATTTTTACAGTTCAAAGGACTATACAGCTTATCTTTTCTGCACAGATGCCATAAATCAAGTTGACACTAGAACAGCATCTCAAGTACATTTTGGAAAAAATAAAGTAGATCCAAAAAGAGTTAAATATAGTCATGTGTTGACTTGGTCATGTGACCAGAAAGAAACTAACATTAGTAACAATCAGGCCTGCAAAAAGAGAGGATTCCACAAATTAAGTGCCACAAGAAAGAAGACCCTTCCCCATGTCTTCCTGCAATGTATTGCTCCCACTGGTGGAAGACAACTGAGTAAGATGTCAGCACACCATATCCAGCTCTTTACCTATTGTGGTTACTCCAGCTGCTTCAAAATCTTTTTATCAGTGGTGCCAGGGGGATCCATGAGCTTGATTACATTAATTCATAATATATTTTCAACTGACAGAAGGCATTATCTTTTATTTCCAGCCAGTATGTGAGAGTCCCACCCACCAAACAGAAACATGTGCATGTGCCTTTAAGTTGTCAGTTGATTTATGATGAGCCCATGAATTTCATAGTTTTCTCCTAGGCAAGGAATACTCAGAGGCAGTTTTGCCAGTTGCTTCCTCTGAAAAACTGCCTAGAGCACCTGATATTTGTTCATGTTCTCCCATCCCAGTACTGACATGGGCTGACCCTGCTTAGCTTCCAAGATCAGACAGGATCTGGTGCCTTGCTGCTCTTCTGTATATAAAACCTATTGTTGTTTCCTAATGCATGCCTCCTAATATGGTACTGTAAACTTGACCAATGTCAATTCTTTGTTGGCAGGTGCAGCAACTTCACACACTCCATGAAAATGGAGGAATGGTACCTCTTGGAGGTAAACTTTTTGTCACAGGGGGCTATTGGAAAGGTATGGACGGTGACTATCAGGTGGAGATGGAAACATATGACTGTGCCAAAGATGTCTGGAGAAAGCAGGGGGCCCTCCCGTGTTTATGGCTCTATCATGGTTCCTCTTCTATCTTCATGGATATTTCAAAATGGAGAGAACCTTTTCCAAGAAACCAATTGTAACAGGAAAGGGTAGAATCAAGCCTTACCTGTGTGCAGTCACACATTTGGAAAAGTAAGAGACTTCATTTTCAAGATCACATTTTTATACTTCCTTTTACCTTTAGTTTGTTATTCTGACTTTACAGTTATTATTGTCTTCCCACTACAGCCCTTGTTGGGTTGAATCAGCTTGTCCACATGTTAGAGTGAATAACTTTAGTCACATCAGTAACATTAATGGTGAACATGGGATGACAGGATTGTAAAGCTGTCAAGCAGCTGAGGATTAAAATGAAGATCTTCTAATGGGTGTATGTGCTCAACACAAAGCACTGTGTTAACTCTGCTAAACATAACATACCATCACACTCAAGGCCAATGAAGGATTTGTTCATGTTATTTCCAGATCCCATCTCCACTGATGAGAGAAGGTACGAACAAGGACATTTCTGCACTAGACTGTTATAGCGCTATCATTCCACTTTCAACATCCTATGGAATCCTGGGATTTGCAGTTTCGGGAGGGGCCTGCTGGCCCTCTCTAAACTGCAAACCCTAGGATTCCATAGGATGTTGAAAGTGGAATGATAGCGTTATAACAGTCTAGTGTGGAAATGGCCCAAGTCTCTTATAGAACTTATTGCTAGAAACATCTGCAGTTTCTAAAACTGTTCAATGTTTCTCATAGAAAGTTGCCACAGCTGAGGTTTGTGAGATTCCAGTGCAAAATGTATTATGAATAGAATGGTCATTTTGTTTAAGTAGATTACTTCCTTGAGTAAAGGCAGCCAGTCTTGCAAAACTGAGTGAGTCCATTGATATCACCTACTGCTTAATTTGTTGGAGAGTGGCCAGTGTCTGAAACGGGCCAAAAGTAAACTAATAAGCCATCTCCAGATCAGAGCAAAAGTCTCTTAATGCTAATTTGAGATCATAGTGACTTATGTTGAAGAGTGATTTTAATGACCAATTTACAGAGCACTGAGATGTTATTTTTTGGGCCACAACTCCCCAAATCGCTCAGTAATTTTTCCATGCTATGGCCATTTATTTAGGGAATGTGCTTTTTTAGGCAACGTGGGATTCTTACTAGTATATCTATTTTTCATTGCTCTGGATAATTCTACACTTAATGGCGCACATTCCTGCTCAAAATAATATCTTGCATACTGCATTACTTCTAGCTGTGAAAGGGACCCTGCCATATTGATACATACTTCTTCTTGTTGGTCACTCCAATTAATCACTTTGAGAATAACTGTCTTGTTATAATAAGTTATGTGCTTCTTTTTTTCTCACTGCCACTGGTGCTCGCTTAAGTCAGTACCTATTCTTAGTTTGTTCTTAGGTTTACATAGGCTTTGAATTTTGGCCAGTTTGTAGTTCTTCCTTTCCACCTTCATGCTAGACATCACTGAAGGAAAAACATGGCCTTCCAAATAGCCATCAGCCCCATCCAGCATAGCTAATGGTCAGGGTGATAGGGGCAGCAATCCAACAACATCTGGAGGGCCACAGATTCCCAGCCCTATTTTATGTCAGTGTAGGTATCTGCATGCAGTTGATAAATGACCCTAAAACTGACACTGAAATTAGGTGTTGTTGGTTTTTTGACAGAGTGTGTGATTTTGAAAAGCGCTAATATGACAGATAGCATCAGCTAAAACTAGCCTTTATAATTTCTTCCTTTCACAGTAATTATAAGCTTTCTTTTAAAATTATTCATGCCGTAATAGTATGGAGAGTACTGAAAATATCTTTTTTAAACATAAATATATCATAAAATAATATTGTACATCTTAGGATGAGCCCTCTTTCTCACTTTCTCACTTTAATTCAGGTTATCTCAACTTCACATAAATTGTCTAGAGTGGGAAAGGGGAGCATTAGGCATTCCAGATCTCTTGGAACGCAACTTTCACAGTCCCATACTATTGGGGCTGATAGGGGTTGCAGGCCAAAACATTTGGAAAGTCAAAGGCTTTCGATCTCTGCTCTAGAGAGGATCACAATCTAACCAAATTGCAAGAGCAAGCCAGATTAGACACAAAAGTTTCCTTGGAAACAAGTGTTTGATTCTTTGAGATTAAGGAAATTTAGTAGGGGATCAAAGCTGGACAGATAATAGATAAAGCTAGAGTCAGAGAGTTAAGGGAAACCTAGTAAGCCCTGTAAGAGCCAGTGCGGTGTAGTGGTTTGAGTATCACACTATGACTCTGGAGACCAGGGCCCTTTCCGCACGAGGCAAGTGAATCACTCCGTGCCGTTACTTACCGGTTCTTCTTGGGTCTGAAGTAACGCACACTGTCCCTTGAGCCCTTCCACAGGGCTCCTTCATTGGTGCAGGGTGAACTGGAGCAGTGCAAGGTCTGTAGATCTGCACTGCTTCGGCTCAAAATGGTGGCTTCCTGTGGCTTCTGGCTCAAAATGGCGGCTTCCAGTGTCTTCGTGGGAGTGGACCAACCATGAGGCTGGCCACGCCCACAGCTCACCCTCCGCTGATCGCAGGCTTGCATTGGTGCAAGCCTGCGCATCTGCACAGGTAAGTAGGAACACAATGGCACGTTCCAGAAAATGTAAAGACCTGATTTTTCCGGTCTTTACTTAGCGCAGGGGAGGACCACTTGGGGGCGGGTTGGATTGGACTGAGGTGCGAACTAAGTTAAATAGTCCACACCTAGTCCGATCCAAGGTGCAGACGACCTCCATGCCAGGACGTCTGGCCTGTTTTAACTGCCTCGTGCGGAAAGGGCCTAGGATTCAATTCTTGGCTCAGCCATGGAAACCCACTGGGTGACTTTGGGTGTATCACACACCTTCAGCCCCAGAAAACCCAGTGATAAGTTCATCTTAGGGTTGCCATAAATTGGAAATGACTTGAGGACACACAACAACAGTAGTAAGCCCTGTAGATGAGTTGACTCTTCATAGTCAGCCAGTGTGAGTTTGCATTTGACCAACCCGCAACCATGTTTATATAGTAATGTGTTTCTCAATGGGATTTGCTTCCAAACAGCTGTGTATAGGATAGGATTGCAGCCTATAATGCATTCACATATATTACAAGGAGCTAAAGTTACTGGTACTCTGAAGAACACAGTGACGTATTTGTGATTGAGCTAAGCCCTAATGAAGCTTATTTGCACCCAATGTTACCACCTTGTCCCAGTTTAACTATAAATTGTATTTGCATAAGTGGGTAAATGAGTCATATCAGCTGTTCATAAAGAATTGTTTTAATTGAGCTTAGAAGTCACTGTAGCTAACATCACACAATCTCGGTTTTGGCTATATTAAATCAGTGTGTATTTACAGTATCTGAGAACTGATGTTATTTTAGTACACCTAGCTAAATTAATTTTTATTATTGGTTTAGAAAAGTATGAGCTCTTGCAACATAACTCCTTGCATTTTGCTGGATTTTGCCAGTTTTTGTCACCTCCGCATCCAATTTTTCTGTTTCAGTATCAAGGGTATAGCAAGACAATTTTCCTTGGGTAGTTGCAGAAGAAATAATGGGTTGGGGACAGAAGACTTGGATCATTGGTCATTATAAAAAAGGTTTCACTGAAAGAAATTTTCACCTAGGGAGACAATTATCTCCCACCTCCATTGCTGCACCCTTGTGGCACACACCTTTCTCCATTCTTTGGGGGGACTGTTTATTATTGGTTATAGCATTTGATCAGATTTTCTCTAGGTCTCATCCAGAAAGTATTAAATCAGAGGGGCAATCCTATGGTTTGCAGGGCAACTTTTCTCCTTTCTGAGTTTTGTAGAGTTATACAGCTGTAATGCCAAAGTGTGACTAATGCACTGTAGTGCTATAATTTTTAAAAAGGGGAGAGGAAGAAGAGAAGAGTATTAATGAAGAATCCTCTTACTTTTACCTTTCTAGCCTGCATCACCATACACATCAATAACCGAGTGTGTGTGTATGCATGTGTGCTACCAAGTTGCCTGTGACTTGTGGCAATCCCATGAATTTAATACGGTTTTCTTAGGGAAGGAGCACTCAGAAGTGGCTAGCACCCTGAAAAAAAAACAGTAGGCATCTATAAGCCTCAAGAACTTTGTAGCAACAAATGCAGCAAATTGCCAACACGTTTGTCCCATCCGAAGGAGCCTATGTCTGCACTTAAGTATCACTTTTAGTAACAATCATGAAAGCAATAGACAGGTCTGGTGACCTATTGATCATTATTAATCATGAATGAAACAAGAAAGCTTGATATTATTGTATTTCTGTAGGAATAGTTCTACATTTAGTGCTATTCCCAGTTTTGCTAATGACATGCATAAGAAAGATTCAAGATGATATAAAGTCATTAGAATTTACAGATGATACAAATGTGGAGGAATTGAAAATAAGTCAGAGGGGACTATAATTCAAAATAAGTGTACTAAAGTTGATAATGGGATTTGGAACAACGGAATAAAATTCAACAAGCACAAATGTTCATTCTGAGTTGTAGGAAAAAGAGCATTTCTATTTATCAAACCTGTCTTTGCTAGAATGTATTTGCAAAGGTCTTTCTATGTTTTTATACTGAATTGTATATTGTAACATATTGCTTGGAGTGCAACTGTGTCTAATAAATCTTCCTCAAATAAATAAATAAAAAATCATAGATGAATGTGCCCGTATTTTCTGTTTATATATCACAATTTAGTTTGCTTCTTCTCAGTGTGGGTTATAATGTGTCTTTTTGTAGTTTATCTCTACAGTATGCCTCTGTCTTTGACATGTACTAGCCCAGTGAAATCGCCAGTTCTCAATTTATTGGCCTATGCTGCCTTCTAGAGCTAGTACCCTGAACTTAGGGGCTTTTGCCTCTTGAACGTTGATGCTTCAGTAGTGCTGCTGCTGCTGCTCCTTCTTTTAGTTATGTCTGGTCAAGTCGACTTGGATTTATGGTGTATCCTTTGAATAAGAAACTTCCAAGATATCCTGTTGTTAACAATCTTGATCAGGTCTTGCAAACCCAGGGCTGTGACTTCCTTTATTGAATCAATCCATCTGTAATGTAGTTTTCCTCTTTTCCCCTTGCCCTTAATTTTACCAAGCATTTTCCATTGAGTTATGGCATCTTACAATAAGCTCAAAATACGACTTCAGCCCAGTCATTTTAGCTTCTAGTGAGAATTCAGATTTGATTTACCCTTGAATTAATATATTTATCATTTTAGCCATCCATGGTTGGAACTCTCTTCTAATACCACATTTCACATGGGCTGATTTTTTTATCTTACAGCTTTCTTTCATATCCATATATAAAAATCAGAAATACTATGGCATTGGTGATTCTGACTTTGGTATTCAATAAGATAGCTTTACACTTAATGATCTTACCTAGTTCCCTCATACTACCCTTCCAAGTTTTAATCTTCTGATTTCTTGACATAGGCCATTTCCGCACTACACTCTTATAGCGCGATTATTCCACTTTCAACGTCCTGTGGAATCCTGGGGTTTGCAGTTTTGGGAGGGGCTGGCCGGCACCTCCCAAAACTGCAAACCCCAGGATTCCATGGGATGTTGAAAGTGGAATAATTGTGCTATAAGAGTGTAGTGCAGAAATGGCCACAGTCTCCATTTTAATTAATCATTGAGGCAAAGCATAAAAAAGTCATTAAAAAAATTATGCCTTCATTATCCACTTTAAACTTTTGTAAATCTTCTGTGGTCATTATTTTTGTTTACTCAGCTGTAATCATAGATTTGCATTTTCTTCTTTAACTTTGATTGGTCATTGTTCCAAGATATTTGCTATTTTCTGCCAGTGCATATTTAAAGTTATTGATATCTTTTCCTCCAGTTCCACACCTCCTTCCTCTGAGTCTAGTTTCCTGTATGATATATTCTGTATAATGTATTATTGTCACTATTGTTGTTGTTATATTTATTTGTAGGGTGATAAAATGCACACTTGCCTGGTTCCTCTGTCCATTAAAAATCATCCTGTTTCCCAGATTCTATCTTGACAGTGGCTTCTGCACATGTGTATAGATTATGTATCAGGACACTCTGTTGTGCTACTCCTGTTTCTTTTACATTAATTTGTAATTTTTCATCTATGCAGTCAAGGGCTTTGCTATAATTTACAAAGCACAGGATGATTTTCTTTGGAAAGTATTAGATATGCTCAATTAACCAAAGTATGTTTGCAATATGTTCCTAGTGCCTCTTCCTTTTCTGAATCCAGCTTGGATGTTTGGCATTTCTTGCTCTGTACATCATAAAAATCTCCCTTGTAAAATCTTGAGCATCACTTTCCTTACATGGAAGATGAATGCAATGGTCTGATGGCTATCACAATTCTTTGTGTCCTCTTTCTTGAGGATTGGAATATATATTGAGCTTTTCCAGTTCATGTGCCATTGTTTTGTTTTCCAGATTTGTTGGCAAATTTTAATTACAATTTGAATGGATTCTGTTTCAGCAGATTGAAACAACTCTATGGGTATTTGCTTCAGTTCCATCAGAGCCAAAAGATAGTGTTCTATAAGTATGTTTGAGTAATGTGGCTTCTGTTAGCAATGCATGGAAGGTTGATGCTTCAAATAAGCACCAAAGACCAGTTAGAGTAGACAGAAAAAAGGAACTTTATTATAGGAACTTCATCTAGTATGGAAGATATGCTTGGGATGCCATGGTTACCTTCTGACAGTTTGGGAGAAAGAGAAGATGGGAGATGGAGTGTGGCAGGAACCAAAGTCTTCCCTGGCAGTATCAGTCAAGACAAAGAAAAGAGAGATCAGACAGAACACTGGAAGGATCATCCAGGTAGCCCTAACTATTCATCCACACCACTGTTGTCTCCTATAGACATATAGCACATGGGTTGGTGTGCTTTGCTTACACTAGGTCTGGTCATCCGATTTACTCAACTCTGAGAGAAAGAGATACACCAAACTGAAGGAAAGGTATATCAGCTTTGAAGCTGGTGTACATAATTTCTTTCCCATTGCAACCAATGAGAGGGGGAAAAAAACCTACCCCACTCTGTGGAGAATGAAAAGCATTGTTCCCATCTATGCTCCTAGTAGCATGAGTCTAGCAGGGCTTTGGATAATGTTCTTTCTCTGAATTTTGATATCACACCCACACTGGCCACCAGTAGGATTACTCTGCCCAATGAGTCATATAGTACTGAGTCAGAAGCTTAAGTGAAATTTCTGCTGAAGACACAAAGAGTGAATATCTCATTGAATATTTCCAAGTATTGGTTATTTGTTTACTGAAAGAGAGAGTGAGCAACCATTGAAGTATCTGGCAAGCAGATGAGCAGGATTGCCTTCCTTTTCCCTCTGGATGTCAAATGATATCTGTTCACTGGATGAGACCTGCAGCTCTTCTCCAGAGCATGGCACTCCATTACACTGAAGCACCAAATACTGAAGAAAAGGCTAGAGGGGGCATATCTTGTTTTCAGTAAATGGCACATAAAAGTTGGCCATCCATGAAACCAATGCATCCAGAAACCTAACTGAATGAAATGTTTTCCACTCTGTTGTGCTGCCCCACTCAGCACTATCAGTTCATTTGATGTACTGAGATCTCCTTGTTCCTTACACAGACATGAGCCTGATGCACATATATCTATATAGCAGTTATTAGCAGTAAATCTGTCAAGCTAGAACTGTGACAGCAACAACAGATGGTGGTAGAAACTGGCAGGCCTGGGAGCCAACTTCAGCAGGTCCAGTGGAATCCCAGGGGGTTGCTGGAGCTACAAATAGGAGGCACCCTGAAAAAATAAAATGAAACAACTGGAAGTGTTTGGAACTCCATTTTTGGTTTTGAAAAAAAAAAGTTTGAAAAAAATTAAACAGTGTAGGATACACTCTCTCTCTTGATCAAGCTTGGCTAGAAAAACAACATTGGGGGCTGCCCTCAGCCCCTAAACTGCACTCTCTTCACCTCTGATCTATGGTCTGAGGATTGCATATATTCCATCATTGTCCTTAAACAGCCTTTATCTGTAAATTCTGCCACCAAGAAAATCCAGGAACTGCAGAAGACTGTCCAGTTGCTTTAGTGAGGAGGTGTCTAATCCCTAGGGCCCAAAACATTTGGTCTTACCTGGCCTTTGTTACTAGGTAGCACACTTGAATGACAGGGGACGCTAAGGAGACACTAAGGCAGTGATTCCCTACCTGGAATCTTTGTACCCCCAGGGGTACAAATAAGGACATTTAGGGGTAGGCAAAAAAAATTGAATAATAGAGGAAAAAATGTTATAAGTGTAAGCTATTCTCTGAGGACTTCACAACTTGATGTGGTTTTCGATTGCCCACGGCATTGGTGTTCCTGTCCTGGAAACTTAAGAGATGAGGTGAGGAAACCACTGAGATAAAAAGAAGAATGACACACAAGATAAACTTCTGACTGCCATTGGCACACAAACTTTTAAAAAAAAAAGTATCTCACATGCATATGCACACATAGTCTTCTATTCAAGTTGCCATGACTCTAGCCTTCTGTTCAAGTTGCCATGAGTCTAGGTGATTTCTTGAGCCTTGCATGCATGTGTTCTTCTCTCCCTCTTCCTTGTGTTCCTCTGCATGAAGATAAAGCGCCACAGGTGGAGACATCTAGTTCCACCCTGAATCTATCTAAGGGAGGGACATGCACCACCAGTCAGTCCTCCCTGTGCCTCTGGCTGGGAGCAAACAGGATCCTGAGACCTTGGAGGGTAACAGGGCACGAGGGGATGGATAGGCCTCAGGAGGATCGCTGGCCTGACACCTGTCTCTCCTTCCATGGTTGTAGGGACATCTCCTCAGAGCTCACAGAAGCTTTCTGATGAGGCTCCCCCCCAAAAAAAAACCAGACATGGCAGCAGAAATGGGCTGCCATAAGGTACACAAGAGAAAAAAAGGTTGGGAAACACTGGACTAAGGAACAGTTTCAGCAGCGACAGAGGTAGTAATGTCTAATTTGTGTTTTAATATTACAACTTTTGTTTATTTTTAATTTGTATCTTTGTTTGGAAATGTTGTGATTTATTGTCTTAAGTCCCAGTTTGGGGAGAAAATGGTACATAAATCAGACAAATAATTAATAACAAATAATTCACAAGGATCATCCACTTTATAGCATCAACTCCATCATCCTTCAACAGTTTGACAGGCCTGGTGTCAGGCAGAAAGTGTCTGAAAAAGTCTTAATTTATCCACATAAAACTAAATATTATGCACATATTTGATACTGTATTCGTAGTGACCAAGATGTGAATAAGAGGAAATGTTGGAGAGTGGGGGGAAATGCACACTCTCTTAAGTGAGACAGACGCTTTCTACCATGCAGCAAATTATTTGTTGCATAATATGATAACATAGCTTGAGATTATACTCTTCCGCAAAGGATGACAAGTTGCTACAGAAGCCATGTACATTGACTTTCCATCTGCACCACAGTGTTTTTGAAAACAGGTGGAGTTTTCATTCCCATGACTTCATTGGCATGGTCCTTCCCTTCATGGAAAAGTGAATGAGAGAGAGCCTGAGAGATAGAGAACAGCTTAGTTACATCACTCTGCTGGGAACAGTGGCCAAGACAATGACATGACGGTTCAAGAATGAAGCTCAGATTTCGTTCAAGCATGAAGGGAAACAGGGAGGGTGAAACAATTATTCGCTCTCCTTCATTGTAATTCTGTTTGAGTATCCAGTCATAGATTCTCCAGTATATCCCTGATGCCTTAGTCTAAAGGAAAGGGAGGCCAATTACTGAAGCGAAGTAGCATTACATATCAATCTTTCAGTTTAGAGCACTCACTTCAGTGTAATGGGAACACACAGATGACTGCAGTGTAGTGAACAGAGGGTTGCACCTGGATTTTGGCCTCAATAACTAGGGTGGCAGAAGTGGACTTCTCTTTCTACCCCTTTTCACAGCAGCCCTTTCAGTGCCTGACACAGAAGAGCGAGGACCATTCTGGTGTTGGGGGTTGTGGGGTCCTACCAAATTAGATGGCAGCCCCTTACATGAGTGGAGGCTTTCTCTCCATGAAAGGCAAATGTGCCATCCAATGCAAAATGTTATACTCAGTCTGGGAAGTCCTGGGTGCAACTCTGCACTTAGCCATAAGTCTTGTTGAGTGACCTACTGCCTATAACATGCTTCAGAGAGTGGCTATGATGGTAAGATGTGTCTGTCTGGCTGCCCCTCCAGGACATTCTTGTATTGCTCTGAGGAACCTGGACAAAAGGAATGATGTTGATGGTGGTGGAGTAATACAATATTTCTTCGCAATAACATTATGAGGAGGATTGAAATGAAACTAGTGGCTTACCCAGTGTGAACATATTGGACAAGCAGAGATCCGAACATAGATACACATTATAATACGATCCCCAGAATATACTCTCCAGGAAGCAGTAGGATCATTCCTAAAAGCAAGCAAGCAAACAAACAGACAACCCTGTGCTGGTAAATATCAAGCTACGGCAATCCAGGTGAGTCTATGCTGGCGCAGTAGTACTGTGTTATTAGAGCACTTGCATTTCAATCTGATTTTATGAACTGCCCTGATAAGATAGTATGAAGATCTTTTAAATATATAAAGCAAATACTTTATACCTTGTGGAACCCTTATACTAGCAGAGGCTACCATTTCCAGAAAAAGAAATACAGATGAGACCAGAGTTCAATTCCCTGCTCAACTACGCAAAACTAACTGTGTGACCTTGAGAGCATCACACACTTTCAGCCCCAGAAAACCTTATGATAGGGTCACCATAAGCTGAAAATGACTTGAAGGCACACAACAGCAGCAGTAATATTTCAGTTAATGCAGTAGACATATTCCCAGGCTTTACTTTATCAGAAATTTGATACTAGAGTCAAAAGTAACATGGAAACAACAGAGATGGATACCTGTGCCACACACAAAAAAAGAGAAGTTTAACAAATTTCACAAAACTTTTTATCCAAAACTAATAATGTATACATTGTGAAATGGGAACCAGGTCAGTACATCTGTTGCACAAGTAAATAAAGACAAAAAGAATTTGACCCTTCTAAAGACCACTTGAAAGTTTCTTCAGGAATGCATCAAGGAACGATTTTTTTTCTTTCTTCAGTCTCAATTTTTCTTATGATTCCTCTTTTGATAGCTAAACTTAGGCTATTTCCACACTACCCTGTTATAGTGCTTTTATTCCACTTTTAACATCCTGTGGAATTCTGGGGTTTGTTATTTACCGAGGTTAGGCGTTTCTAGTTTAGGGAGGGGCATTTAGAATTCTCACCCAGAGAGCTCTTTGGCCTCAGGAAACTACAAACCCCAGAATTCCACAGAATGCTGAAAG
The DNA here is from genome assembly GCA_948474755.1 of Ctenosaura bakeri. NCBI lineage: Eukaryota > Metazoa > Chordata > Lepidosauria > Squamata > Iguanidae > Ctenosaura > Ctenosaura bakeri. The sequence goes on from CAOLHI010000568.1 coordinate 522,240, forward strand.
TGGTATCGTAGCACTATAACAGTATAGTGTGTACTTCTTCCCATGCTGGACATAAAGAAATATGCCAATTTTTTGTGTATTCTTAATTAAAAATGCTTATTGTTAATTGTTGTGAAATCTGCTTCAACAAGACCTTGAAGACATCCTGTTATTAACAGTCCTATTAACATCTTATAAATGCAAGGTTTTGGCTTTCTTAACTGGGTCTATCCACCTGTAATGACATCTTCCTCTTTTCCCATTCCCCTCCTCTTTGTGAAGTGTTATCATCTTTTCTAATGATTCACGTCTCATTAGAATGAAATTCTCATCCATTTTTTTAAAGTTAGCACTCTTTGGGTAGTTGTAGCATGCCATTGCTATCAGTAGATGGCTCTGTGATGTTTCTAAAAATGAATGTGGGCGGCCACTCCAGTGAGGCGGGGAATTCAAGCTTATTAAAGGAAAGGAAGGCAACAAATATAATGAAGTCAGGAGCAGGTGCACAGTAAGTAGTGTGTCAAGCTGCAAAGTAGCTCGGAAGGTACAAGTCCCCAGAAGTCTTGTTTAAGAAAAGAAGAAAGAAACACTGCAAACAGCATGAGTCAGATGTCCCTTAGCCATCTACAGCTTGAATAGTCAAGCCATAGGACTTCTGTGGTTACAACAGTATTTTATCTAAGTCTTAACAAGAGTATCCAAGAACAAGAAGACCAACTGCTCCTGTTTTATTTGGATACAGCCTCTCACTCCAAGGAGAACTGTCCTACAGATCTTGATTTCAAGTCTTCTGAACTGGAAGGGGCTATTGGGTGAGGTCATTTGATAGTATTTTTTTTTCTTTCACATTTCTCCTCAACTGCAGAACTTGCATTATTTTTTCCTGATTTCATTGACAACACCAAGCCCTCAATCTGGTGTGGGGTCTATAGCATATGGGTTATGTGATCAATTTCATTTTGTTTTTCTTACCTTTTTGTCCCTATCTATCTATCTATCTATTTATTTTTAAAGAAGCCTGGTTTATTCTCATTCTCTTGCTCCTCCTCTCTCACTTAATTCTTTTTAAAACTGTTATCTTGTATGGGTCTACTGTGAAAAAATGGAATACATAAAGCAATCCTGAGGATACAGTGGATAACAACTTCCTAGAGTTTTTTGCTCCTGGAATTTCCCTAAGAATACCAACCTCTGTCCTTTTGGAAGGCCACAGCGTAAAGGGATATTTATTTATTTTTTTGGTTTGGGTTTTGGTCTTTTCTCTTGAGAAATTCCTGGCGGTGCTTAGTTCCATGAGTCTTTCCCTGTAGAAACTGTGTGACAATGTTCCAGAAGATGGCTGGACCCCTTCTACTTTCTGGCAGTCTGCTCCAGTTATTGGCTGTGGGTTTGCTAGCTGTGACCTTTTGTGTTGGCCCTGTGGAAGCTGAAAAACATGGAATTGACCAGGAGAAGAAATCTCAATGGAATGGAACAGGAGGCCTTCCCTTGTTATCATCCAATGACCAGGTAAGCAGGTGTGCTGCTACAGACTTACTAATTCAATGTGCTATTCTGTCACCCTCTGCCTTAGCAATAACTGGAGCTTCCCCTTTGTATTAGCTCTACAACAAACAATTCAGAAATCTAAAACTGGAGTAGATGATAGAGAGCCCAGAGTCATTTCTCTCTGAAACGGTTTGCAGAGGAACAATTGGACATGAAAGTGTGTCATACGTCCTTTCTGCACTACACTGTTACAGTGCTATTATTCCACTTTCAACATCCTATGGCATCCTGGAGTTTGCAGTTTAGGGAGGGGCCTTTAGAATTCTCAGCCAGAAAGCTCTTTGGCCTCAGTAAAGTACAAACCCTAAAATTCCACAGGCTGTTGAAAGTGGAATATTAGCACAATCACAGTGTGGTGTAGAAACTGTACTCCCATGAGATCCTAAGTAAACTATTTAGGGATAAGTTCCATGGAGCTCACTAAGGACATGCAAAGATCTGCACAGTAAACTATAGCAATAATCCATTGTACTTCTAGTGCAGAATAACAGAATCATAAAGTTGGAAGGGACTGCAAGGGCCATCTCATCTAATCCTTGGTCATGCAAGAATATGCAGCTAAAGCTCTCCTGAAAGATGCCCATCCAATCTCTGTTTAAAGTTTTTTGTTTGTTTTTTTAAAAAGAGTCTCACCCCTGCCCAGTCAATCTATTCCAAAGTCTGCTGTTTGTTCTAATATGCCTCATGCGCTTACCTTTCATTGAGTAGGTAAATATGGAGGATAGTACTGTTTAGATAGAAACATTATCCCATTACTTCTGGCTAGAGAAGAGAGACATTACTGTTCTCCAGCATCAAGGTGAGCAACTACAGCAGGCCTGGAGTCAGGTTTCTTACCTAAAACCATCTAGGGGCCACATAGTCTGCTCAAAATAGCAAAAAGGGATTCACATCAGAAATGGCCAGAAGTCCAGTGCTGGTTTAAAAGAAACTGCTTTGTTAAACAGTGCAAGGTAGGGGTTGAAATCTGGGAGGCTGTAACCTCCTTCAGCCAAAAAGCCACTCCTGAAGGCTTCTAGAAGGAGTGAGGCACCTTTTCTTTGGCTAGAAAAAAACTCAGTGCTGATGAATCTGGAGGGGCTGAAGATGACAAAAACGGCAGGCCCAATCTGCACTTCACCCACACCTGCTCTGACACTGTGGTTCAGGGTAGTTCAAAATATGTGCTCAGCTAGAAAGGAGAGAGGGAGGACAAACATAGAAAAACATAAACTAAAATAAAATTTAAAGCAAGTTAAAAGGCATCAAAACAAAGCAAGTAACAATAGTGCTTAGGGTTAAAAAAAATCAATGAACTCTATTCTTACAGTTGATAATTGTGGAAGCATAAAACAGTTTTCATGTGGTACCGAGGAGACTATAATGGAAGTGCCAGGTAAGCCTCTCTGAAAAGATAGTGATGCAGAGGAGCCAGTGCTCACAGGGTTGAAGCACTTTTATCAGCAGGGATGATGAGAACATCTGCTGCCCCCACTCCTTGGAATTTCCCTTTCTCCTGAATTTAGTTGTAGCTGGAGGGGAAATGGATTTTTCCAAGAAAGATGTAGGGTGGGTTTTTTTTGTTTTTTGTTTTTAGTGATCCATATTGTAATCCAAAATATTTGTAAATCATTTTACAAAATGCCTGTTCCTGGTAGAAATGGAAAGTGCTAAAAACTGTTTTAGATACAGCCACCTGCTCTTTTGGATTCTTGGTCATCTACTGCAGAAAGGCAATTTCCAAAAGTGGAGTGCTACCACTGAAAGGGCCCAGCACACATGCCATGTTCCAACCCAGTGACACAAATTATTAGAAGATGCTAATGGCAGCTCTGACCTATGAGAAAAAACATATACTCAGGATATTGGCACTGTTCGGAATTATATAACCAAACATGACAGTTCTGTGTATCTCTTGATGAGAGAAGGAGAAAAACAAAAGCTGCCTCATTGCATTGTCTTTACGAGATGGGATTACAAATGACTTTGGAATTAATAGAGTGGTGAAAGCTAGACCGATGAGATATACTGAAGGAAATATCATGATTGATATCTGGATGCAACAGATACAATAAGCAAAGATCCAAGAACTTTTGAGAACAATGTAATATGTTGCTTGTTCCCAGGCTGCCTTATTAACTCTAAATGTATTCCTACTTTTTTTAAAAAATCTTTCCTTTTGATTTTCTTCTCATTATATAAAGAACCCTGCAACAGGAAAGATCAGCAGTGCTATCTCTCGAGATGCCTGGTTGCTTCTTATGAAACAGTCAAACAATGGAGTCATCATCAAAAAAGCATCCAAAAGCCAACCTCAGAAGTTAAAGGTAACAAATACTATCTTGATATAGCCTTTCTTTGAATCATAGTATAATAGAATCCAAGAGTTGGAAGAGACCACAAGGGCCATCCAGTCGAACTCCCTGCCATGCAGGAACCCACATCAAAGCACTCCTGACAGATAGCCATCCAGCTTCTGCTTAAAAATCTCCAAAAAAGGAGGCTCTACTACACTCCGAGGCAGCATGTTCCACTACTGGACAGTTCTGACTGTCAGGAAGTTCTTCCTGAGATTTAAGTGGAATCCCTTTTCCTTCAGTTAGAATCCACTGCTCCTTATCTTAATCTTTGGAGCAGCAGAAAACAAGTCCACTCTCTTCTTGACATGACATCCCTTCAAATATTTAAACATGGCTATCATGTCCCCTCTTAACCTTCTCTTCTGCAGACTAAACATACCCAGCTACTTAAGCCATTCCTCTGGACACGCTCCTGCTTGTCAATATCCTTCTTGAAATCAGGTGCCCAGAACTGGACACAGTATTCCAGATGAGGTCTAACCAAAGCAGAATAAACTGGTACCATTACCTTCCTTGATCTAGACACCATGCTCCTATTGATGCAACCAAGAATCGTGTTTGCTTTTTTGGCTGCTGCATTGTGCTGCTGACTCATGTTGAGCTTCTGGTCTACCAGGATTCCTAGATCCCTTTCACAAGTACTGTTATCCAGCCATGTGTCCCCCATCCTATATTTGTGCATTCCAGTTTTTCTGCCTAAGTGTAGGACTTTACATTTCTCTCTCTTGAAATTCATTTTGTTAGCTTTGGCCCAGCTCTCCAATCTGTCCAGGTCATTTTGAATTTTGATCTTCTTCTCTGGCGTATTAGCAACCCCTCCCAATTTAGTGTTATCTGCAAATTTGATCTGCATGCCCTCTACTTCATCCAAGTCATTGATGGAGTGAACCCTGTGGCACCCCACTAGTCACTTCTCCCCAGGAAGAAGAGAAGCCATTGGCAAGCACCCTTTGGGTTCAGTCAGTCAACCAATTACAAATCCACAAGTCTGCTTACATAAAGGATTCTTAGAATTTGATATTGCAAACCTGGAATTTTAGCAAAAACGGTTGGAATTTCCCAAAATGAAGTCTTTCAGAGGCATATTTCAGGGATACACTCAAAAGTGGCCTTCATATGTAGCCTTGAGAGGTACATTTCATTCATATCCAAGGAAGGACCTTCTTGGTTGCTGCTCCCAGATTATGGAACACCCCTTCAATTAGGCTAGCCCTTTTGCTATCCTCTTTCTGCTGGCAGGCATAGAGATTTATCTTCAGTGAGGCCTTCAGCAAGTGACTGCCTGTATGGTCAGAGGTTTTTAAATAGATATGGTGGACTTACTGCTTATTTATGATTAGTGTGGAGTTCTTAAATGGTTTTAACTGGTATTTTAATAGAATAGTTACTTAAATTTTGGGTTTTTTTTAATATGGATAATTTATTGTTTTTTTTAACTGAAGCTTTCAAAAACCATGTTGGTACACATTTGTTAGAAAACATTATTTGAACACATTGAACTATGTATCGATTTTCTCACCATTCTGAATGCTTTCCTGGTTCCTCTACCCCGTCCTAGATCTCTGCACAAAATTGTACCTGTTGGTCTGCTTTACATGTTGAAAAGTACTGACCTGGATTGTTTTTGGTGTCTTCTTCATTATTTTGCTGCTCCAGCCATGTTGCTGCTCTTCTTAAAACATTAGGGGTTTAACTACATTTCCTCTCACTCTTTCACATGCTTCTTTTGGAGTCCCAGGCGGCAGAAGTCACCAGAGTATGTGTAATCTATAAGAGAAAAATGGCAGGCAGGAAAACTTCACACAAAGTTCATCACAAAGTGGCTCATAGTTGCATCTCATCGTAAAGTAGACATAGTATACTCTTCCACTTTTGGGTCACCTAACTAATGCACCATTGGTTGGCCAGAGATTCACCCTAATGTTACACATATGTGTAATTTGCAGAGTTGTGTTCTTTTGTGATCTAAAAATGTCACCTTGGAAAAGGCTATGGATTTGTTTTTCCCTGCCTGTCTTGAAAGGATTGCAGACCCCTCTTCAAGTGGATTAATTAATTCAACAAGTGGGAAACACCTCAGAAAAACAGAAGCCATCTCTGGAGCCTGTTGACATGGACGATTGACCATAGATAGGCAGAAAATAGATTTGTCTCTGAATCAAAGGGGCCAGGCTTTAAATCACTGTCCTGTCTTTGCATCCTAGGCTGGCATTCCCGGTCCACCAGGTCCTCCTGGTCCCCCAGGACCTCCTGGAGCCACAATTACTAAGGAAGAGATGCTGAGAGAACTCCGATTGCTACTTAAAGGTATGGAATGAAAGTTACTGCATTCCATACTAGCCATATTATGGTGCTGACTAAGCCCCCATCCACAGAAAAATGAGCTGAGCCCTTGATAATTGATGATTACGGTTGTCCTAATGATCCAGCTGGATTCCAAGAGTTTTTTAATTATATTCTCTGGCTTAGAATGCTTGTAAAATAAAATGTGAAACTATGTTTTTGTTTTTTGTTCCAAGTCACATGATTTTTAGAACTGTCAAACTTGCTATTAAATTGTGACTATTTTTGAGGCTGAGAATATTCCCTACGTATTCAGCTTTATAGATTCCTTTGGGGTTTGGGGTTTTTTTTTTAGATTATTTGCTTATCCATTGGTCTAATAACACTAAGGTCTTGTTATGTGTGTCAATTAGCTGCACTCTCCATGATGAGAGAAAGGTAGGATATAAATACAAAATAAAAGAAAAAATAAGAGAGATACTTTAGTTGCATGTGGTCCTCATTGAAATCCCTGAAGCTTAAGCTAACTTTTCACATTGATTTCAGCAGGATATCACTGTTAACTAACTTAATCTGACTTGAGAATTTTGCAGATTTACTTTTTTGGACTTGAATTATAGTCCAAAAAAGTACATGTTCAAAGTTCTGCAATTTTTGGTTAAAATCTGTTATGTTGATGTCTCTTCCTTGGCTGTGAAGGAAGACAAGCGGGTAAGGCTTTGACCCTGACTTGCACAGAGACCTTAATTGGGCCCAGCACTGGCATTTAGGGTTGTCTTTCTGATTCCTTAGGAGTAATCAGGGAATGGGAAGGAATCAAAACCTGCAAAAACTGCCAGGAAGAAGAAGACAGGGAAGGAATGGAAAAGAAATTATTTGCCCAGATGAGTGGATTACTGTTAGAAAGCAGGGATTCAGCGAGAGTGGAGGCTGCATTCTATTGCCGGATCCGGAAGAATATTTCAGTTGAACGACGATCACTGCAAGAGCTTCAACTCTATTACATAGTGAGTAGCAGAGGGAGAGGGAACGGTTTCTAGGTGGTTTGGTGCATTTCTCTCAGCTATGACCAGTGCCTGTACATTCCAGGAAAGGAGGAAATGGCCTAGTCCTCAGTACTTTTTAAAGCGTAACGACAAGGCAAGGACCCTTAAAACTCATAAGAAATTTGTCTTCTGCCTTCCAGGCTGTTGTAGTGCATTTTACAATCAGAGATCTATCTCTGTTTTAAATTTTAAAAAGCAAATAATTAAACCTAGTCTTCTAGATTTAAAAAAATGGTGAAAGGTTAGGTATGTTAACTTTGAAAGATCACATCACTAATGGGGGTGCTTTTTTCCCATTAAACTCTGGGTTCCCTCCTATCAGGCTAATCTAGACACTTAGAATCATAGAATCCAAGAGTTGGAAGAGGCCACAGGAGCCATCCAGTCCAACCCCCATGCAGGAACCCACATCAGAGCACTCCCAACAGATGGCCATCCAGCCTCTGTTTAAAAACCTCTAAAGAAGGAGACTTCACCACACTCAGACGCAGCATATTCCACTGCTGGACAGCTCTGACCATCAGCAGGTTCTTCCTGAAGTTTAGGTAGAATCTCTTTTCCTGTAGTTTGAATCCATTGCTCCTTGTCCTAATCTCTGGAGCAGTGGGAAACAAGCCTGCTCCCTCCTCGACATGACACCCCTTCAAATATTTAAACATGGCTCTCATGTCCCCTCTTAACTTTCTCTTCTACAGACTAAACATACCCAGCTTCCTAAGCTGCTCTTCATAGGGCATGGCTTTCAGACCCTTCACCATTTTGGTGGCCTTCCTCTGGACACATTATATTATCTGTAAACATTAATATGTTCTCTTATTAAGTGTGTTGGATTCAGAGTCAGCCATGCTTCAATTAATTTCACTGCAGCTGTATTTTCTGTGGTGTTGTTACTCTTTGCTGCTAGTTTATCCTTGGTCTCAGTGATGTGAATTCTGTTGGTGACATGTGCTGCCATAGTCTATCCTTATGCAAGTCTATGGACTTTAAGGTCATGGTAGAAGTGGATATCTTGTGCCTCCTTCTGCAACAATGCCCACCTTAGCAGACAAACCCAGCTGACAGCAGAGGAGGCTGATCAGTGGAGTGGAGACTTTCAGGCACCATAGGGATGCAATTTTGGTAGAACTGAGAGCAGAAAGAGAGACCTGGTAGTATGATTATGAAAGGGAAGCTTGGCAGCAAGAAGCAGTCAAATAGGATCTCAATCATTATATGCTATTGTTAATTCGTTGTTGGTATTTTTAATGTATTGTATACTTTCCAAAGAATTCAGTCCACTGGTTGGTCCAAAAGAAAATGCCTGTTGAAAATATTATATTTATTATGATATGTTATTACAATTTATTTTAATATTGTATTATATTACATCACTCATGTTCAGGTTCAGGCTATTGAAACAATGAGTTTATTATTACCAAGTCACATATAATATTCTACAGAAAAATCAGTTTTCTGGAGGGTTTAAAAGAAAGTTCATCCTCAGAACAGAAAGGGTAGGAATTGCAAGAAAGTAACCACAGAAGTGGTATATGGAAAGAGGGCTTGGAGGATAATGCCTTACCTTTCCAAATAATGTATCTCTAATGAGAAGGCAGTTTTGGAATAGCAGCGCAGCCAATCATGATATGGGAACAATCACTCATATTCATGGGACTCACAACCAGGGATTATACAAAATGAGTGATTCCCAGAATCTGAAAATCATAGGCAGACTGCCTCCTATAGCATTAGCAAGTCTGGATCTAAGGCACTATCTTTGGCCCTACAGCTCTGTGATACCTGTGTTTGAGCCCACCAGTTAGGAGCTAGCATCAAGCTCTCACCTCTATGTACAATTGAAAAAGCTGGAATGATTTTCTCCCCACTTTATGAGTCTTTCTGTTTGTTTGGTTCTAGCCTAAAAAAGGAGAGGTATTCCAACGTGGCCTGGGACTAAATCTTACTAGTGGTCAGTACCAAGCACCTCTCAGTGGATACTACATCTTTAGTGCCACATTACATGTTGGTAAGTGCTGAAACAAGCTGCTAATCTTCAGCAGAGAAATGTTCAAAGCCAGGGCTGGTAGATTATTTCTTTCACTTCATTAAATAAGTATTCATTCTCCCTTAATCAATCATTTATTCATCATTCATTCATTCATTCATTCCCTCCCTCCCTCTCCCGCTCCCTCTCCCCTTAATGGAAAGGAAATTCTGCCAACTCCAGACATATGAATCTGGAAGTACTGCAGCCTGACATTGTCAATTCTACTCTGATAAACATTTTGACTAATGAGGAACCACAAAACCTAAAGGAGAAATCTAACAGGGAAGAGTTATGAAAAGATCTCTAATGATTTCATTAAAAATGTGCTACTTGGCTGGCTGCTACTAGATTAGAATTGGCATATGCCTGTCCACTTGTTCAACTGGAACTTCTGTTTCCACTAAGGGTTCTTTGGGTTGATACAATAACCACAGGAGATGCAAAACTCTACTTTGTATTTTGTATAGTGCAGTGAAATTGAAATATGGATGAAACAGTGCTTGGAAAAGTTATGTTTTTGTTCTACAGAACAGTTCCCTGAAGCCTCCAAATAGCATTGCCAGTGGTCATGTGAACTGGGGGTTCTGAGAGCTGTAGTCCAAATAGTAACTTTTTCATTGGAGTAATAAGTAGTGAATGAAATCAGAGCAGAGAGTAGTATCCAGCTGTTGAGGCCAAAGATTTCTTTCCAGCAGCAGGCACTAATCTTGTGTTTCAGCATGATTAATTTTTGCTTGTTGCAGTTCCCAGTGACCATGCAAAGAAGCACCAGCCATGTGCCCGAGATCGTTTGCGCTTATTGATCTGCATTCAGTCACTTTGCCGCCAGAACATGTGAGTATGGAGGGCAGAAGGTATTTGCTTATGCATGTTGGCCTGGTTTTGTGTTTTGATGTGTGGCTATGATGGGAAACATCACACCAACCTGAACAGCTCTAAAAAGGGGATCAGACAAATTCATGAAGATCAGATAATCCACACTGACTGTTCATTGTGGCTCAGAGGCAGCATGCTTGTAATACTAGTCCCTGTGAAAAACAAGTGGAAGAGTTCTATTGGATTCCTGTCATTTTGGGGGGCTTTTCATAATCATCTGATTGGCCCCTGTGTGAACAGGATACTGGAATGGATAGTCCTTGGAAAATTTATGTTTTTGGCCCACAATTCCCAGAGTCCCTGAGCCAGAATGGCCAAAGGATATTTGAAACTATAGTTAAAAAAAGAAAGGTAATTTTTCTTAACCCTCTTTTTAGTCTTCAGTGTTGTCTCCCAACATACCTTTTCACTTATTGCCTTGACGAAAATAGTGGCTGAGACTTGATGCAGCTATTATGTGCAAAGTGGCATGCATTTTTTTAATAAGCTGATTATCTTATCTGATATCCCTTGGTTCTGATGAGGATATTGGTTTCTCTTGCTTTCAGTTCTCTGAAAACAGTAAGGCATTTGGACAAAAACAGGGAACGCTTCACTCTTTCAGTCACTGGAACGCTCTTTCTGCAGGTGAGTATCTGTAAATAAAACAGTACCCAAGGTAAAACTACCAGTAGCTAAAAGTCGCAATGGGAAGTTGTGAATATTACCCTAAAGGGTAGTAATGTTCCATTTGGTCAGATATAGTGCCATCTTTGTGGTATCTGGTCAATAGAAGCAAAATTAACATCACAAGCCTGACAAAACTATCCATTTTCTCCCTTCTGACCTTAAACAACAGATATGAAAGTCAAACAGGCAAATACAACTCTTTAGAGTAAATAGATTACCAAACAATGTACAACAGACAAAGGCCATTTCTGCACTACAGTTATAGTGCTATTACGCCACTTTCGACATCCTGTGGAATTCTGGGGTTTGTAGTTTACTGAGGCCAAAGAGCTCTCTGGTTGAAAATTCTAAATGCCCCTCCCTAAACTGCAAACCCCAGACTTCCGTAGGATGTTGAAAGTGGAATAATAGCACTACCGTGTAGTATGGAAACGGCCAAAGTATGAAGCGTTTTTAAAATGTCCTCAGGGCTGATGTTCAGTTTAGTTCAGTGTATATTTTGGTTTGCTCACTCACTTTTAGTTTCTCTGTTATAGGCTGGCCAATATGCTTCAGTATTTGTAGACAACGCAACAGGATCCTCCCTCATTGTACAGAGAGGGTCAGACTTCAGTGCTGTCCTCTTGGGCATCTGACTGGTGTACACCCATCGTTCCTTAAGCTGGAATTTTGCCTTTATTAGCCATGAGCTAAGCTTGGTCCCTTCAATCATGCAAGTGGAGAAGCCAACATTAAAAGGAATACATAATTCCTGTGTGTGCAACATAAGCACACCCACGCTGCTACTCATTGGTTAAGCTTGTCAAGATGAAGAACTAAATTCAGGAAAATTGGCACCCATTTATGATAAAACTGAGCAAAAAAATGTGCAACAGCTGCCTATAGATAGTGTTCAAAACTATCACAGATTTCACCTGTTACTAAATAGCGGTAGACTAATACTTTGTTTTCAGCGTGGGTTCTCCAACGTAGTTTATTCTTACAAATATATGTGCTGTTCCCTGTTCAACAACAATAGCCTTTGCAAAGTATGACACTTTTTGATGATATTATTATTAGTTGAGTCATGTGCAAACATATGGCTGGCATCCTGTTAGTGGAATACGCAGGTGTAAATCTAACTTATACCTGTGTCTTTTGTGAGAAATGGCTTCCTTGTGCAGGCCAGAATTCTCTTCCTCCCTTCTACAATGACCAGAACCCCCTGACATCTTCTGGGACATCCTGAGTCCTCCAGAAGTCATAGAAGATGACATTGTTGTCATACATCTGGCTGTCACGTCTCAATCACCCCCTGCTCTCCACAGGCACTTATGTGGCCATGAGGGTGAAGTGGGCACACACAGAAGGCTAGTAATTTCTACAGGAGGGAAGTGGGGAGATGTTCCATACTTCTTCCACGGCAAAGGATCGTCCTGATGCAGGATCATGCCCATAGATCTCTTCATGCTCACTTGCTCCCACAAATTAACCCTCTCCAAGCTATATGCATATTGCTTTCGTTTGGGATGTACCAACTGTCTGGTCTCTACCTAACATAGAAATGTAATTTCCCTTATGGTTTTGCACTGCAGATTGCCCAGTTTACAAATGATGCTGGGTAAACTGCCAGCTACTCAATTTGGCTCAGGTTTCATAGAGGCATTGCCTTGCCTCGCTTGCTGCACTGCTAGCCCAATCTGTCTGTTGCCCTGAAATCCATCAGACCACATTGTGCTGCCAGCAGACGGGGGAAGGATATACTTTGTGCCACTCATTTTGGGACTGATTAAGTTTATCAGGACAAATGAATATGTTACATGCTTAGCATCCACTGGTGACATAAAGGAGAAAGAAAAAAAGTACTTCCCTTTCTTAGTAATTGTCTGTACTTTCTCTGCAGCTGCTACAACTGCACTATGATAACCATGAAATCTAACACAACACAGAACCACCCGCTACTCCTACAGCAAGCCTGGCACGTAGGCAGGCATACAAATGGTTCTTGCGTTTATTTTTTTAAAAAAATGTTTTCAGAGAAATTGGGGGAAAGTACACATTTTAGCCTCAGATATGTAATGGTTTTCTCCAGATAACTCTCTTTTATATAATCACTCCCTGCAAGCTATCATTTTTTTAAAAATGTTCAGCAAAGTATACTGTGTAAACCCTTGATACAAGTGGGACTTCTAATGGAGTGCCAGCACCAACCTCACTCAAACAAGATTTGCTGCAAAGATCCCTATACTGGTCCACAGACATGCAACTACTCCCATGGAGGCTAACTAAATTTTATTCATGTCATACTGCTTTCCAGGCAGTGAAATGCTTGATGTTTGAATCTTCCTCCCAGAAGGCCCCTCCATGTAAAAATCTATCAGTGTCAGGAAAACTTATAACATTGTCTCCTTAACATCTAGCTGTCTACATGAAAGAATTTTCTCCTAATGTAGGACACCATATATACACATAAGCTTGCCTTTTCTGTGCATTATTATTTCCAAGAGTCATGAACTGCAAGTGGAGAGGGAAACAACTAGTTTTTTTCCAAAAGCCAGAAGTTATCTGTATGAGGGGACCAGAGGGCAGAAGCACCTAAAGAAAAGATCAAAACTAGTTTTGAGGCAGCCAACAATATTGAACTGTTGCATCCAGCTGGATGTTTTAAGCAAGGCAAATTCTCAGTAAGTTCTGTACCCACCCACCGTACTCTGGAGATGCCACTTAGGTCTGATAAGGCCCAGGAGGTGCCCTGCCCTCCAGCACGATCAGCATTAGCCTTCCAATTGCAGCTATTTTCTAATAATGCTTACATTCTCCTCTGTTAAATGTGCATTAATATATACGCTGTAACATTTTGTGAGCATCTCTATTTATTGTACTATATTGAAGAGAATATATATGTATGCATTTGCAGTCAGATGTGTTTATTTTCTTGCAAAAAAAGTATACAAAGCAAAAAGGTGGTAACATGGAAAATAGCTTTGTTTTACTGTGACTTGAAGACAGAATAAAACGTGGTGGAATGGCCACAATAAAGCAAATATTTGGTTTAAGTAGCCATGGGGCATCCACTTGGTTTTTTTTAGCACTATTGGTTCTTCCTGCAGTGTTTCTATTTAGCCTTTATTCCAAATGGCTCAGTGCATGTGTACACAGTGATGTGTAGGGATACCAAACGGTAGCTTAGATGTTTGCTGTCATTATGACAGAGGAAGGAGTCTTTTTAAACACTTCATAATAAAAATGTTTTCCCCACTTAACTTCTAGGCCCAAAGCAAGGATACACAATGTGCTGGCCTCAAACTTATGTTTGACTGCAACTCCCACAAACCACAGTCAGCCAAGCCAATGTTCACAGATGATGGGAGTCATAGTCCAATATCTTGTGGAAGGCCACCATTCTCCATCCCTGGATCACAAATGAAACATTTAAAACAAGAACAGCACCCTGGCTTAGAATCTAATTGTTGAGTATCATGCTTATCTGTCACAAGACTGAAAAGATTAAAAAATGTTGACACATGTATGAGCCATCACCAGTCTAGTAACATCCAGTGTCACCTCATCCAGAGTGACTTTCCACAATTTAAACATCTGTGTATTCCAGTGCTGAGATCCCAAAATGTGTACATTCAACCCTAAGAATCCCCTGAAAAGTTTGTATTTTGTCATCTTTTGCAAACAGAACCCTTTGTTCATTCTTAATGATGGTTCCCATTTCTCATAGAGTGGATGATTACACTTCCTCAAGAACATTATATAAAATTTCAGTATTGCACAGAGGTTTTTTTCTAGTCCAGGCTGCACTCACATCAAGTTAATGTGTAAAACAAATCCTACCACCTAGTTTAGATGTGTATTCAGTAGGAATAGGCAGATGCTACTGCCATTAACTACATCATGCTCTAAACCCTATTATTACTCCTGACTAGAGCTCAATCAATTGGATTTACCTGTGTTGACTCACCACTCCACAAGTGCTTGGATCCATCTACTCTATTTGGGACTAACAACAGTATTGCATCCACTGAGTCCAGCTTAGTACAATGCTTATTTACAGGCTAGTGTGCATAATGTTAGTTTGAAGGTTAGTGTTGAAGGTATGCACTGGCTTTCTTCACCTTTTAGCAAGGTCACATTTGAAAGATATCTTTCAACAGACATTCAAAAGAGCATCCACATGTAAATATCTAAACCATCTTCTTTAGTGTCTGTATACACAGACATGCACACCTGTACTACTGCAACAAAGATTTCCCTACCTGATTCCATTGCTGCAGCTTCCACGTAAAATCTGCAACTTCTTTTAAAACTGAGTGATTCTTTAACAATGGCATCCTTTTTAATTGTTGTTATGCTCAGTCTTGATTGACCTTCCATGACACTCAGGAAAGCAGTTTGATGCTAGTATTGATCAGAAAGCCAGTACCGTGGTTTGTGTCTTGGACTAGGACTCTGGAGACAAAGTTTGAATCCCTTCTCATCCATGGAAACCCACTGAGTGACCTCAGCTTCAGAGGAAGGCAAAGGACAACCCCCTCTCTGAATAAATCTTGCCAAGAAGACCTGTGATATTGTTATCTTAGGGTCACCATAAGTGGGAAATGATGAAGGCACAGAACTACTGATTTTCTAGAGAGAAGTAAACATAAATATTTACTTATTCAACACTGGATAAATCCATATGTAGTCTGGATAAATCCGTAAGGAGGACTAGATTGCTGAAATAAATGGAACTTAAGGTAGTCATGACTAACTTGCATCCTACTGATTTCAGTAAGTTTGCTCTATGTGTGATAACCATCACACATAGTGCAAACTTACTGAAATTTACAGAGCTATCAGTCCCACTAATTTCACCAGAATTGATTTGCAAGTGTAAAGACTACTGTAGCCTGTACCACTACTCAGTCTATACCTCTAACCTAACCCAAATGCAATGAAATGGTTCACGACAAGTTTACAGAAAGCCAAAAATCCAAGCTATCACACAGCTCTTGTAATCATTTTTCTACCAAATTTACAAACTATTCGGAGGGGGGAAAAGAAAAGGGAACTTGACTACTCAGAGGAATATCCAAAGGATCACAACTATTGGGAATTGAGAGGTTGGTACTTAAGTGAATGATCATTCTGGGATGACAGGAGGAACAATCCAATTTTTCTTCTCCTGTACTGGCTGGTATGCGAGGGATCAACCCATGTGTGATGGATTGATCCTCCTGCCATCCCAAGAATTTGAAAAGCTGCACCTCCTAGGTTATTTCATTCTTTGATTCCTATGACATATGATAAATTGTATACACCTATCCTGCAATATTGTGTATTGCAGAGATCAAGGGAAGGGACTGACCATTCTTTAAAGCGTTATCTTTGAATACAAGCTGCAGTTTAAATGTATCTGTGCCCTTCGAATTAAAAAATGTGTATATTGTGTACTTGGGCTAGTCTGAGTGAGGATCTTTGATGGCCCCATCTTACTCAGCTGTGAACCCCCCTGAAACAATGAACTGACTTGAACAGTTAGAAAAAAGAACCAAACTCTTTTATTTACAAATAAGAGCATTTGGGGAAGAAAAACACAGAAAACCCCTACATACACACACACGCACACACACTCACAGACACACTAACTTGTTCTATTTAATCCATTGCATGCTGCTAAGGACCTCACTTGCACATATTCCTCCCGTCACTGCTCAATCCGGACCACCACCACAGTGACATTATCAGCAGATCCTCGCTGCACTGCTTTGTTGGCCAACCTGTTACAGGCTGCTTCATACCTAGCATCAATGGCTGATTTGGCATCTCTTGTAGGAATCGTTTTGTCCTGTTGACAAGTGGAAAACACAGACAAGATAGGTGGGTTCTCTTCATTTACTTACATTCCAGATATAGCTTCTCTTCTTCCCAGAGCCTGCCCTCAACATTTTGCATCAGGGTCAGCCAGCACATTTTTTCCCCCGCAGCATAACAAGGAATGCTCCTCCTCTCAATGCTGTCCCTAAAATCAACCCAGGGCTAGGCAAGTAGTTTTGGCACTTGGTGCCGAAAATCCCATAAGCATCTCTCCTCTGTTCCTGGTAGTAAAAATACTATAATATAAGTCTAAATAACTAATGGTTTGCTACTCTTTCATGACACTTTCATGACATGAAAACCTGCTGCTGCAGGCAATCAGAGGAGCAGAGGAGGCTCTTTTTCCCATAAGCCTGCATTTAGTTGCTCGTCCTGTCACCTAAGGGTGTCTTCCCTTTAGACACTACAGGGCTGACACAAACACACCCTTACCACAGGGACAGAGTCAAGCACTGTTTCCAATCTAAAAGAGCAACTTACATTTAGCAGGGAGACGAAACAGCCTATCATGCAGCCCCAACAGCACTACCCAGTTTAACATGGCTGCATTACAGAAGCTGTATGTTTCGCCATTTTGTGCTCCTTGTCTTGGAGCCCAGGCTGAGAAAGGGATTCATGTTCAGCCTTTATGCACAATGAAGACTGACTAGGCTTGGCTCCAGGATCAGAAGTTGGGAGGTAAGATGCAGTCAATGTGGCAATGGATAAAAAGGAGCAGAAAAGTGAGCAGCCTTTCAGGAATTGTTTAAAACAATGAGGAAACCTGCCACATAATTCTTCAACAACAACAACCCTCTAAGCTAAGGTGTTACTATTTAGGAGGAGTGAAGTGAAAGTCATGAGAATTAGATAAAAGAATTAGATAAAAAGGAGCAAGAATGGCCAGATTCTCCTGTCAGTGCAGTGAAAGTAAAGTATGGTTCCTCTGCCTAATTCCCTTCCTAAAAGAGAAAGCCATTTCTCACTTAAGCAAATACACAGACCCATCTTCTGCTCACCTCCAAACAAGACACGATAAAGTTCACAGCTTCTTCTGGCGAGAAGACTTTGAAAAGACCATCACAAGCCAACAGGATAAACCTAGAAGAATAATTAGCAGTAAGTTTTATTCAAAATTTCTGAGGTAAAAATATTAGAAATAAAATAAGTAATAAATCTTAAGTCCAGTGCTAGTTTGTTTTTAAAAGAACTATTAACAAAAACACCACTCATATTTTCCTCATTTATCGATTTTCACTCAGTGTTACCTGTCATTGTGTGTAAGTTGGCAGCGTTTGACATCTGGCACAGAGATGACCCCAAAGCGCTTGTACTGTCCATCCCCGATAGAGCGGGAGACTTCCAGGACACCCAGAACACGGCCTTCCCTAAGAAGGGGTGAGAGGGGTGGGAGGGGTTCAGTGTATCAACAAGGTTAAACTACTAAACACCATACAGTGTTCCCAATCATGGACCTGCAGCCAAGCAGCTCAGTGGTTGGAGATCTGGGGAATAGTTCAATCACACCTGAAAGCCTAAGGTTAGGAATCAATAAACTAGAAGAAAGAAAAATCTAGAACCAAGATGGAGTAGGTTTTGCAGACCCAGGTGATGAAATTCATGGGCAGCCTATTCCTTTATCCCCTAGCTGAAGAATGGGCAGAGTGCACCCTGTGTGCCACATGTGACACCCTCAAGGCTGTTTTTCAGCACTCAAGGGCCACCTTGAATCCCCAATCTGAAATTTTTAAATTTGTTTTTAAAACTAAAATCTTCCCCCTCCATCGCATTGTGGTTTTACTCAAACCATGGCTGTTTTAAGTCCCATAGAAGCCTTTTTAAAGTGAAGTATACTTTTTATCAAGCTGCAGAGGCACAACAGAGGTATATATATCACCCTCTGAGGTTCTGTGAGGGGAAGGGGACAAATGCAGCCCCCAAACCTTTGTCCATTGCCCAGCTCTGTTCTCATTCTCAAACTCAAGCAAAAGCAACATCCTTCCCAAAATTGTATATTTAAATCTACAAATTAATACCTGATTTTGTTCTTATTTATTAAAGTTCTCTTACTACTAGTTTAGCATTACAGCAGTTTCCTAGCCATACACATAACAACTTGAGGTGGGGATATTAAGGAAAACCCTTGTTTTACTGGAAATTAAGAAAGCCAATCCCATAAGAAAGTACAATTAGCAGACATCCGCCAAACAACGATTATTTCAATATATGCATCATGGGATGGAGGAACAACCAAGTTTCAGCTTTGTTCAAATACAGCACTCCACTGGTTAGAAGCTACTGGAGTATTTTCCCCTCCAAATCCCTCCAACAAGATGCAACACTTGCCCCCAAACCTTTAACTTGTATTCATATTCATTACCTGACATTCCCTCCAGCCTTTTGGATCCTCATTCGCTCATCGTACTGAGTTGGATTATGTTCTTTACTGAGACTTAAGGCTGTATGTTTCTGATTCTCTTCATTGTAACGACACAGAATCGCCTGCACTGACAGAAGAAGCCTTGTTAACAAGCAGCCAATATTGTAAATGTCAACAGTCTCTGCTTGGATTATACAGGGCACCACTGTCCTATAAGGAGATTCCTAAGCAAGTTCTAAGCAGCACAGTGAACTGCATATATCAGTAATACATACAGCTTTCCTGAAACTGGCTTAAGTAAAAAAAATTTAAAATGTAATGGTGAACATCAACACCTACACTGCCATCTAGTGTTCACTAAAAATATCCAAAAGACCACAGAGCTGCTCCAAGGTCTCTTTCGCTATACAGTAGGCCCTCCACATTTGGAAGGGATAGGGGCAGAGAACCCCTGCAAAAGTGGAATAATCGTAACTCCCCCACCCCGATCATCTCCCCATTCCCTTTGTGGGCTCTGGCATAGGAGCCTTCTTTCTCCACGCCCAGGCCAAAAGAAAGGGCGTGGGGGGGGCTCCGAAAGAGAGAAGAAAGGAAGTGCACACACCCAATTGATTTACCTTTTGCCTGGACACAAGTTCTCAGTGTGAGGAAGAGGCAAAGCAATGGCAGGAAGAGCTCAGAGGACAGAAGGAAAGCATGCATGCATGCGTCTTCTGCCATCATTATTGCCTTTCCTTCTCCCTCGCACAAGTTCTCTGCACCACTGAAGAGGGAAGGGACAGCTCCAGGGAACAGGCAAAGTGCATGCGCATATGTGTCTTCTGCTGCCCCATTGCCTTTTCTTCTCCCTCGCGCAAGTTCTCAGCATCACTGAAGAGGCAAGGAAATGGGAAGGGAGAGCTCCAGGGCACCAGGAAAGTGTGCGCATGTTCTGCTGCCTCATTGCCTTTCCTTTTGCCTCGCAGGAGTTCTCAGTGCCAGCACAGAGGCAAGGAAATGGGAGGGAAATGCAAGGGAATGGGGGGAGGAAGAGAATTGGGAGGGAGGCACGGGTGCCTTGCAAATAATCAAATCCGCGAGAGTCAAACCTGCGAATGTACAGGGAGAACCGTATACTATTTGTTGTTGTTAAGTGTCCTCAAGTCAACTGGACTTATGGTGACCCTATCACAGGGTCTTCTTGGCAAGATCTGTTCAGAGGAGGCTTGCTATTATCTTCCTCTGGGAGAGTTTGACTTGCCCAAGATCACCCAGTGAATTTTTGTGGCTGAGCAGGAGTGGAGACTCTGGTCTCCCAGAAGCCTATTCCACCACTCATTACACTGGCTCTCACACCACACAGTATAGCACACTAAAACATCTTCAGCTGCCATGGATGCATCCTATAAAACCCAGGGATTTGTAGTTTGGTGAGGCACTAGAGCTCTCTGGCAGAGAATTCTGAATACCTAATCAAACTACAAATTCCGAGATTTCATAAGATGGAGCCATCGCAATTAAAGTGGTATCAAAATGTTATAGCAGTCTAGTATGCAAAAAACCTAAGACATTGTTCTTCTCAAGAAGAGTCTGAGGTAGCTGATTGCCCACTTCAGGGACATACTAAAAAGTTAACAGCTGCTACATTGCTTCTGTACAGTTGGAAATAAAATCAGCTCAATCAGTGGAAGAGAAACACATCTAAGATAAACCCACAACTTTCAGTGTTGCTTACCCTGCTATCTCCAAGGTTGGCAATATACAAAGTATTATCTATCACGAGTACACAGGTTGCCGTGGAACCATCCTTCCAAGCGGGTTTCCTAAAGACACCAGAAATTGAAAGCACTGAGCCCAAGCCTTCTTTGAGGAGTGTTCCAAGCCTGTCCAAGATTCCAGCTTCACAATTAAAGCAGGCTGAGAAGCACAACTCAAAAATGGTGTAAAAGGGAGTACCAACACATTCAGAAGACGTAGGTGGAAGAAACTTCCTTGTATTCTGAACTGGCAGAGTCCACATTGAGGATTGCATATTTGCCTACTCTTCCCACCACACATACACATTAAGCTTCCTGCAAAAAGGCTACCTACAAATGGAAGGCTAGCTAGCAACTGAGGCAGAAGGTTTGATCAGAATTAGAAACGAATGAATCAGGTCATATGTGCCTATGTCACTTTTGAGTGTATACAATTTAAAGCAGATCTGTCCAATTTCTACAACACGTGGCAATATTTCTTAAAAACCTTTTTTGCATTCCTTCCCTTGCATCTGTATACATCTCCCCAAATTTGCACTTAAAAAAGAAAGCACATTCCATTTGTTCCCATATGTGATTTTCTCTTAATTTTTGCATGTATGTTTCTCCGGTAAACACATTTTTGTATGTGATTTTTGAGTCAAGAATTACACTCAAAAATTCAGATAAGTACAGAAACTGAAGAATAATTTTTTAACATTAAAATATTAGTCTGGGAAGCACAACTTATTACTCATCTTAAAAATCTCATCTTAAAGGTTGCTCATCTTTAAAATCTGCATTATGTGAAAATACTTATGCATCCCTGTTTAGAAAAGTTACCCATGAGCAAGAACTGTTAAACACAGAAGAAGTATTCAAAACTACAAGCCCAATCAGTATGTACTTTTTAAATCACACAGTCCTGAATACCCTTGACACCAGCATGACATCTGTATATTTGGTAAGGTTACACTTACTGACTGGAAGCCTGCTTGAGAAATTCTTCATCAGTGTGTTTGAAGGTATCCAGAAGGCATCTTCTTACTGCTTTTTCCACACTGGGCACTTCTCCTGCAAAATAAACCCCAGTAAGAGTGATCACCTACTTATTCCACTTGCCTGGCAAGAGGGCATACGTATTGTATGCTACACAAATACAAGTTTCTGCTCAGTATAACCTTTCTGCTCTCAGTAGCTATTAAGACTGCAGGATCAATGAGTTCAAAGAGGAAGACTGAAGCTCAGCCCCAGCTTTTAACCAGCTTGCCCTTGCTTTCTACAGTTTCTACATTCAAAACAACAGGCATCACTTTATTTTCCCAAACAGAAAATCCATCGTGTTGACTAATAAATACCCCATATGTATTAATTTTGTCTCTTATAAGCAAACACTCTTAGAGTGCAGCATTTATGCTCCTTTACATCAGAAAAGGTCTTCTGTGAGCCTGCAGAAGACCACAAAGGGCAATACTGCATGCCACTTCACTGTCTTTCTATAACCTCCCTTCAACTTTGTACCTTTAGGAAATTTTCTTATCAAGTTCTGATGCAGATTTTGTGCTGCATAGTTTGAAGCTCGAACTCCTCCATGGCCATCAAAGACAGCAAAATACGAGACACGGTTACTGTAAAGAAAATATAAATACATTGACAGACTGATCCCACTCCATGACTGGCCAAAAAAATTGAAGACGCATTCAGCTAACAGAGGTGCATCTCCTTATCAATATACAATCTCAAATGCTTCTTTGTTGGCCCTTTAAAAAACAAAACTTTCTGCAACCAGTACTTGTGAACAAAAGATACTCCTACCTTCAAAAGACACATAGGTCATGTCTTTCTGTTCAGTCTCCCTTCACATGCTATGTACCATTTCCATGAAGATAACACAACTGTACATGTGCCCTTGCTAAGATGTTCTTCAAGAACATCAGATCTCGGTTGTGTTTTCTTTCCCACAACTTCTCTTCCTCAAGATGATGAAATCAAACTCAGACCAGTAGGACTGCCCAGTACACCAAGCCCCACGTAAAGAATTTGCAGGAAACATACACACAGGTTGTAATGTGAAGCAATACTACATACAGGCATCTCCCCACTTTTCATCAACTGATTTTTCAATGTTCTACTGCCTTAATGCTTACAAATTACAGACAACTTCCATTGGGTTGGTGGGTGGGGAGGATGGGTTATGTTTTAATTGCTTTTAATGTATTTGATGTACTGTTGTAGTACCGCCTTGATCCGTCGGGAGAGGCGGGATATAAATAAATGTTGTTGTTGTTGTTGTTATTACTATTATTGATTTGGCAAAGGGTCCTCTCTTTCATCAGTTCTTGCCTGTGGAAGCTCACTTGGGACTACCTGGATGCATGTGCAGTCTCTAATCTTGCCTATGAAATCAGCAGGTCCCTCGTTGAATTAGTGGAACTTGTCTGTGATTTGCAAGTGTCAAAACAGTGGACTTTTATTCAATTATTCTTTCCTTCTGGCCTACTGATACTCACTTGGGACCACTCACACATGTGCAGCTTACTTGCAAAGCAAGCTAAGAGGAAAAAGATGCCAAGGCAACTGACTTTGCAAGCAGCAGACACACACGGTCAGTCCCAAGTGAGTCTCTGTAATTCCCTCACGTTCCCTACATGGGTTTCATTTTTCGACCAATTCTCCTTTCTGACAGCACTCTGATCCCTAACCAATCAGATAAAGTGAGTGAAGCCTGTATAGGTTTCACATTTACCTTCCATGTTGGAAGCACATTTCTGAACTTATCAAAATGAAACGCGGCCTTCAGTGTCAACTATATCAGAAAACCAAAACAATAAGAACAGACAAGTAAAGACTTGACAACATAAGGCCTACCTTACACAATGTGCTGGTTACTGA
The DNA here is from genome assembly GCA_948474755.1 of Ctenosaura bakeri. NCBI lineage: Eukaryota > Metazoa > Chordata > Lepidosauria > Squamata > Iguanidae > Ctenosaura > Ctenosaura bakeri. The sequence goes on from CAOLHI010000568.1 coordinate 545,816, forward strand.
TAACTGTTATGCTGGGATATGTGTGTTTTAATGATACATGTTTTAATCTAGTTTTAATTTTTTGACTAATTTTGTTTCAACTTTTGTATCGTGAGGATTTCTAATGATGTCTTTTTTTAATTATTGTAAACCACTTTGAGTTCTAGAAAATAATAATAACAACAACATGAATAAACAGACGCTATTTGACCACTCCTCTAATTAGCTGTTCTACGAAGGGTTGGGTGATTGTGGGAAGCCAGGGGGCCACATCAGCCCCTTAGGTGACGTTGGAGGGCCACTTCTGATCCCATTAAAAAAAAACCAAAATGCCTTCAGGGGGCATCTCCTCCATGTTTAGGATTTCCAAAAAGACCTCTTCTGGGCCCAAATTCGCCTGGTGGGGGGCAAAATGTGGTGTAAATGCACCCACAACCCCTTGTGGACATTTGGTGCATTTAGGGGCACAAAAAAAATTTCTTTTTTGAAAAATTGTGCAAAAATCATTTTTGACCCCTGGGGGGCCCAGAGAGGCTCCAAAAGTGGTAGACATGCAATTCACTCCCTAGAGTTCATTTGAGACATTCTGGAGGGAAAAAAAGTGCAGCATACATAACATACATACATACATACATACATACATACATACATACATATATATATATATATACATTTTCTTGGGGACCCTGGAATCTGCATGTTCACCTCTGTTCCAGGATAACCAATCGTTTTCAAATAAGCCAAGCCAAGCTCAAGTGTTATTAGGTGAACGCTTGAAAGCACAGGACTGCTCTTTCCAGTTAATACTGTCAGAATCTTTATAGGTATTGAATTCCAGGTCTTGAAAATCAAGATGGGTCTGGAAGGCAAGCATATTTCTAAATGCTCTGGAAACAATTTTCTGCAGCACTTATCAAAATGGGATATAAACATGTGTGCACATGCCTCTATCTGTATTGCTACAGTATTACAAGAAGAGAAAAAAGACCACTGACCATGTCCAGACATCAAGCCAAATGAATTCAAAATCACTGTCCACATAAGATTAGAAAGGCTATCCTAGCACAAGATGGAAGATAACAAATGCACGAGTCAAAGCAAGTATGCAGAGATGGAAGACTCACATCTGAGAGGGCAGGGGCTTGCATTCTTCTGTAATATCATTCAGAATCACATGGGCATCCTGCATTTCTTCTCGTTCACCTTTCCTCTCTGCCACATAACCCTTCAGAGTAAGAATCTCTGAAGAATCTAAAGAGGAACCAAGGAAAGATACATATAGGATTCAATTCCTCTGCTCCATTTTTCACCCAAAGCAAAACAGTTCTCAAAAAGCAAAAAAAACAATACTCTAAGAACACCTCAGGCACAAACCATGTTTAAGTTCTAAGTTATCCACACATTTCACCCTGCAGCAGAAGTAGTCTCCTGTGACTGCTTTGGTTCTAAGAAAAAGTTACATAGCAGAATATGGCAATGCAGAGTTACTATGGCAAGGCCACTCAAACAGAAGAGTGACAGCAACATGTTCAGAAACAGGCATGCTCCCAAAAAGTGTTCACAAGGGGGAAGCAGAATAAATTTTACAAACAGCTATTTGACTCAGCACTCATTAAATAATAACTCCTGAAGTTTGTGACAGTACTAGGGTAGTCACCATACAGCTAGACTGAACAATGTGTCAATCAACTGCATCAAATTAGCGCATTCCAAAGACTTCAACAAATGCAGACAGTACTAGAAGCAGTAAATGGGTGCAACTGGAACTATGCAACTGTCATTACACCACTATTCCAGTGGGAAATTCAAACAGTGCTTTCGCTTCTATACCTTAGGCTGTTTGAGATCAGTTATGAAGCCTCCTATATGCAAAGGGCATACTTAAGAAGAATACAGGAGTCTGGCTGTGGGTGTACACCATGGTCATATTGCAAGAAACACTTATAAATATACAGTTGGCACTACAAAGAGAACTTGTAGGGCAGAGCAAGAAGGAGGAACAGAGTCCTACATTTCCCACTCAGCTTGAGAAGAGATTGATTTATTCAAATTAATTCTTTTTAATTGTGGAGATTATTCTGTTATTGCAAGGCACTTTGAGAAACAAGCTGATAATCTACAAGTTTCATTAAAAATCAAACAAAACAGTAACATGACTAACCTACTTCCCAAGACTGTTGTGAGGAAACAGGGGGTAAGCCTCTTGCTGACTCTAACCCAGAGCTCCTTGGAGGATGTGAGGGCTAAAACATGAGAGAGGCACTACAGTAACTGGTGAGGAAAAATGAGTTGAGAGAAACCCATTCTTTACAGAGGTGGTATTCTATAAGGGATCTGTCCACAGACAGTGAACCTGTACCTGACTTTGGACAATCACAATCAAAACTGTCCTAAAGAACTAATTTCATCTTTACCCTAATTTAAAGTAGCACTAAAAAAAAGAAAAGTATTTGGCTTCAGATTGTCTGAAAACCTTTACAAACTTTCTTTTCCACAAGTTCTTCACTCCCATTCTTCTCTTCTTCAGTGGACTTTCTCTTCTCTCCCTTTCCATAGCTCACAGAAAGAGAAACTTGCTCTGTGGGATGTGAAGCTGGAAAACAAAGGTCACTAGTGATTATGAGTCCTCTCTACTCTTACTTATTTACAATGACAATTTCATTTTTTAAAAACCCCAGTTACATAAAACTATGCTTTTAAGTGTTGCTACTATATCAGTTTGGTAACTGGTTTAGATCAAATTTGTTTCATGTTTCTCCTGTTGGTCATACCAGTCTTTTTATTATGATTAATTCATTGAAGTCAAAGTGGAGGACTTCATGATTTTTGAAACATACAGTCCTATAGACACAGTGATACTGACTACCTTCCATGCAAATTCATGCCTTCTAGAGGAGATAACAAAATTATGGCTGTGATCCTGTACCAGGAAATGTACATTTGGCATGCAGTCATGTCCTCACAGCTACATTTCTTGGTGCTGCTCTCTAAAGTCCACCTTTTAAATGATTCAGTGCCCCCAACACAACCATTTCTGTGTTGCTGGAGAGTGGAGAAATCAGTGAATACGCATCTAGCTGGTTTCCTGTAGCTGGATGTGCTGCGTAGACATCATTTACAGAGATCTCCCAAGGACCCCTGGGAGGTTCCTATGGATGTCTGTTGCAGCACATCCAACTGTAGGAAAAATAACTGGATGCATCTCCCTTGACCCCCTTGCCTTTCAACAATCCAGAAATAGGCATGGGGCATGGCATTGCCTAAATGGTGGGTTAGGGGTGATTTTGATCACTGCACAGCCAGTAAAGGATTCTGATTTCAGCAATCACCAAAAAAGTAGGTATGATACCACATATTGGACTTACAGTATTGTTACTCACTAACAGGATGCCAGCCTATGTTAAGGAAAGGCAGCTATGGAGAGGAAGGTTTTGGAACGGACAAACTACTGGGAAGCATAACACATTCCTTTAGGACTGTTTCTGTACCAAGTCATCCACTGCTAAAGGTCTATTTTCTAAAGACAATGAAATTAGGATTCTACATCTGCATGCAAGGCATAACATGGCCCTTGCTTGGAAATACGTTCCACTGAAATCACTAGATTCTTAGTGGAAATGGATATGAACAAACCATAGGTCAGTGGTGGAAACTGTATGGACCAGATAGGGTTGACCTACAACTCTCAGAACTCCTTATCACTGGCTATGCTGCCTAGGGTTGCTGGGAACTGCAGTTCAACAATCGAGCTGCACAACTCCCACTGCTGGAGTTGTGTAATCTTGCTTCTTTGTTCATATATCAAAAATGCAATTGATGCAGAATCCAGAGGGAAAGACAAACTGAATATCTTACCCTTGGAACAAGTACATTTCTGCTTCCTAATTCTCAAAATATGTCTCAATACATAAATAATGAAGTTCCCAAAAAAGCTATAAATTTCAGGTGTGTCTCTGAGTACTGCCCTTTTCGCACACTACCCATTTGCGCGGCTGGAGGGGGGCGTCTCGCGCGAAAAGCCTCAGCAGGAATGCTGCCGCTTCCCTGCTGCTTGAGTTCTGCAGCGCTTCCTGGTTGCGCGAGCGTCGTGCGAGTGCCCCGCCCCTTTCTACCACAGTGCAACCTGGCAATTGTAGGCTAGCGCTGCGGCAGGAAGCGCGACTGGACCGGCTCCCAACACACCGCGCAGCAGGTAAGTGTGCGCGGGCCCCAGGAGCACTGCACGACTGCACACCATTTTCGGCTTAAAGCCAAAAATAAAAAGGTGCGTGTCTGCTCTGCGTCAGGCTCTTGAGCATCACGTAAATGGGAGTGCGTCAAGGGGCCCTCTCGCAAAAGAAACTGCATGCAAAAAGGGCATGTGCCTTAGACCAACAGCAACAGGAACTGTTGCCAGACAAAATTGAATTCAGCTAGCAGTACTTCTCAAGCAAAGCCCAAATTGCTCATCTAGAACCAATCATGACTCAATACTATTTTTTAGTTCAACTTAGTGCAAGCTGTGTTTTAATGTTTCAAATAAAGAAGCAGAAAAGATATGCACTAACTTCTGTAGAAACACCTGAAACAATATCACACATAACACCCTCTCTAGTGCTTCGGGTGGGGTGGGGGAGATCACTTTTTGGACTACAGCTCCCACAATCCCTAGCCAGAAGTTCTAAACTATGACCCACTCCCAAATATAAGCAGTCCAACAGTTATCTCAAGGATGATAGACAACTCTTGTGAATCTCAAGGCTAGAGCACAATCTAGAAAAAGCCCAGCAAACTTTAACCAACTGATTTAAAGAGCCCCCAACTGAAACAAAATGCAGTTGTCAACAAAGTTCAGTCAACTGTGAAAAGCAAACATCTCCCCCCACTCCAAGTTTTCAGAGACAGGGAAGAAAAAGAATGAACAGATGAAACAATACTTGCCAATTCAAAACAAGACATGCACTGCCCTCATTCTGAACTATCATTGCAATGTGGTTATATCACTATACCAGACAGGCAAAGTCAAAGATGGGGAAGCTTTGGCCCTCCAGATGTTCTAGCCCACAGTTCCCATCAGAGATACTCAGCACAGTCAATAAAGGGTGTGCTGGAGTTCTAGAATATCTTGAAGGCCAAAAGTTCCAACCCCTGGGCTATGTGATGGTATTGCACTGACTACATGCTTCCCAGTTGGTCAGGATAATGTAGACATTGCTGTCATGTAACCTTTTTCTAAGAAAAAAAGTGCCCAAATGGCTGATAGGTACAAAATGAACTGCCTCTGGACAAGAACTAAAAAGCAGACAAAAAAACTGTAGTGCAGTTTTCATGGGACATTTGATCTTCCCTCAAAATATTGTTCTGGCATCTTTGGTGGAATCCTCAAGTCAATCAACATTCAAAGGACTCAAGCATGTGAGATTCTATTATGAGAGTGCAAACAATGGCAAAAGAGAATCATGAGCTCACCTGAGTTCCCACTGCTGGCAGGTGGGAGGTCATCAAAAAGCAACGAGCTCCCCGCACCTAAAAAGACAAGAAAAAAGACAAGAAGAAAGATGTTTAGAATTCAGATTCCACAGCAAACAGTTTTCTGAGATAGCTTTACAGAAAAGACGAAGTCTACAAAACGTAATTCTGCCAAAGTAAAATAGCTCCTAAACTTTTGCTTGTTTAGGGTGAGCCACTGAATCTAGCACATAAAATGGAGGAATGTTTCATTTAGACTGCAATCCTATAGAAACTTACCTAAGGTAAGACTCTGTGAAATCAGCAGGACTTACTTTTGAGCAAACACATTTAGAATTGTGCTATTGTGCATATACAGTATACCTCACTCTATGGTCAAAACTTGAAGAATGCAGAAAGAAGACTTAAAAGATGTGAAATGTTCAATTGAAGTGATATTAGCTTTTCAAAACAAGTTAAAACATTAACAGAATGTAAAACTTGTGGCAAAAGGAGATGAACAATCAGTCCACATAGAGAGTTAAGGAGCACAGAAAGCTGCTTGATACTAAATGAAGCCCTTGATTCGTGCAGCTCAACATCCTGTACGCCAGGGCTAGGAATCCTGCAGCCCTCCAGATGTTGCTGCACTGCAACTCCCAGCACTCCCCACCATTACCTAAACTGACTAGGGCTGCAGAGACTTGCAGTCCAACAACATCAAAGCTGGAATCTTGTAAGTGATACATGCACAGTTCAGTATGGCTTGCATATGCTTACGCATGTTTTTTTTTTAGATAGAGCAAAAGGTGCTGTGCTGGAGCTGTTCACAGAATGCTCAAAATTATGCCTTCCCCACCCTGAGGTGTCAAGCCCCAGGAGAAGCTGCAGCTACTGCTGTTCACTGAGGGTGTGGGAAGAGAGCAGGAAGGCAATTCAACCAGAGCAGCTCCAAAGGGAAGGAGTAGGAAGCCATACTCTGTCTGTGAGCACCCTTCCATTTCCTTCACCCTCTAAGTCAAGGTGGGTCATCAATGTTTGAACCACCTCCCTACTACTTCCTCTTCCTATTGCTAAGCAGCAGCAGCCCCTCCTAATACTTAGCAGCTGGTGAGGGAGTTTTTGGACAGTGCACAAATGGCTAGAGCAGCAGTTCTTAACCTGGGTCTGTGGACCCCCAGGGGGCCATGATGTCCTCATAGGGGCTCCATCAAGGCTTGAAGAAATGTAACGTAGAAAAAAGAGAAGGAAAGGAAGAAAGACAGATTTGTACAGAATCATTCCAATAAAAATATTATGATAGCAGTGTGTGCATTTATTTATTTCTCTCTTCTCTCCCAATTTGATGAGCAAGTTTGAATAAATATTTGATGCAACTGAATTAAATCTTGGTGGCCCATGTTAAAGAAAAGGTTAAGAACCACTGGGCTATAGAATAGACCCTTGTACCCCATAAAAAGGCATTTGCAAGGGATGAACACAGACTGCATGGGTGGAGCATTTGATCTGCCAGTTTGATGTAGAATCTCAGCTATAAAAAATCACATGATTCCCATTACAGGTCTACATCAACCCTTCCTAGCCTGGAGCCTTTCCAGGTGAAAAGTTAGCTATGAGTTAACGGGAGTTGTAACCCCATAAATCTAGAACACAACAGGTTCAGGGATGGCAGCAACTATCTAGGCTTTCAGACAGATGGCCTTCACAGCCCTATGTGGAGATGGCAGAGGCTGAACTTAGAACCACACAAACAGTGGCCTTCGTCCAGCAAAACTAATTGTTTATAAAGACCTTCTGTTGTTATGTGCTTTCAAGCACTTCCGACTTATGGCAACCCTAAGGCAAACCGATCACAGGGTTTTCTGGGGCTACGACAGTGTGATGTGCCCAAGGTCACCCAGTGAGTTTCCACAGCCAAGCAGGGAACTGAACCCTGGACCCTTTCCGCACACCACCCCCAACCCGCAATGGCTGCAAGATTGCCATGGGATCATGCTGTTTCTGCATGACGTCATCATGATCCTGTGGCAATCCATCACAACCATGGATTAAATCATTGCTGGGTTTCTCTCAACAATGATACATGACTGTGCAGTCCTCCATTTTCCCTGCTGCACTTATCTGTCATGCAGAATGTCAGGAAGTGCAATGGCTGTGCTTCCTCCCCTGGGCTGCGCTGCTGAAGGCAAAGCCATCGTACTTCCTCCCATCCAGCAGGCAGACAGTGTGGAGGGGAGCGCAGCAGAAGCGATTCCCTCCTGGGAGAGGCTTTCACTGGATCCCTGCACAACGGCTTTGGAACCAGGTAAGATATGGAAAGGGCCCTGGTCTCCAGGGCTGTAGTCCAACAGTCAAACCACTACTCCATGCAGGCTTGCAAAAGACCTTCTACCTCGAGACAAGGGCAGCATGTTTTACAGACGTGGGGCAGTTATGCCTGTCACTTCTCTATGTATGTTTGCTATCCAGCCATGGCACACAGGTAAGGATCTTTCAAGCTTGTCAGAACAGAGGGAAGAGAATTTCCATCTCCCTTTTCTATCATACAGTAAGCAGCTTTTACACTGCCAATAATATCCCTGCTGCCCCTTCAAAACATTACCAGAAAACCTGAATGCAAAAAGGAAGCTTGTGCGGGTAGCTGCAGTCCAAAACTAAAGTCTGGTAAATATCTAGCTATATTTTTTAATATTAAGGGTACACAGTGAGAAAGTGAGCATATCTGTCTTTTGACACTGGAATCAGGTCCATGCTCTTCCATGAAGCTGAAAGAGATGAGAGTTAACCAAAGAAGAAAAATTACAGAGGAAGCATCAGTACAGTCACTTTTCAACAGCAGCCAATCACAGGGGAGAGGGAACATGAAGTTTCTAGGCCTTCAGCCCAAGTGTCATGAACAAGGGCATACCTATTTGGTCAGCAGCTCTGGAAAAGAAAATACAGTAGGTATGGTATGGATAGAGAGCTGCCTAAAAAGGCAGAAGGGGACAAAACAGAAGACCTTTCTGATCTCTTCTCAAAATTGTAACAAGCAGGAAGGGGATCAATTCCAGTCAGCCCTGAGCACTTTGGACAACTAGTTGAGGCAGGCCTTCCAAGAGGGTGTAGTTCACATCTCCATGCCCCCATCGAATAAGGTTGCCAAGTATCCCTTATTACAAGCAATGTCCTTATTTGAGGATCAGAAAGCTTGTATCTTATAGGGTAGTGGGTGTCTCTTATTTTAAGAGATGTCCCCTATCTGACAGTTGAAAAGCTTCTCTTTTCATACAGGCCGAACAATCTCATATTTTGGTGTCTGGGCCTTTCATAAAGACAGAAACGTGTGCATCATATAATTTATGAATGTTGACAACATGCTGATTTCATAATGAAACACATTGCTAAATTAACTGAATCAAGGCTTTCATTTGGTCTTTTGAGAGCAACGCAAACTTGTCTGTAGGTACTTCCAGACTATTAACCCCTGCAGGTCACACATTTCAACTATCCTTTTTGCTACTTTGGAAACCTAGTAACACTAATACACAGCAACCTTACACAGTGACCCGGCTAACTTCAACCCCTGCTTCCCATCCCCATTGATGCCAATCAGTGAAAGACAACACACCCCAAAGAACCATACCCAAGTCAGTGCCGCTGACTGGTGGAAGATCATCAAACAGCACCGATCCCCTCCGCTCTTCTTTCTCTAGAGAAACACACCAGGAGACAGTTAGGAGAGACTCTTGGCCACAAAGAACACATTTTTTAAAAAAATTATTTTATTTGAGGCAGGAGAGAACCTCAAGCCAGAATCTACCATGATCAAACCATCTGCTCCCTCCAGCCTCCCAAACCCACAACACTAGCTGCAGTCCCTGCTCAGAGCACGGGCACCTGGAGAAGGATCGGCGTCAGTAGCCGCCCACGCAACAGGGACCTCCGTGTGCGCCTGTGGCCACCCCATGCCGGGGATGCAGTTTCCACCCGCGAGCACCCTGGGCCACGTCCGCACTAGCCTGTTATAACGCTATTAATTTGTTTTAATAATTAATGTGTTTTAGGGGGACAGAAGAGTGGGTGGGTGGGGAGGATGGGGTACATTTTAATGTTTTAATGTATTTATATATTCCTGTAATGCTGCCTCGATCCACTGGGAGAGGCGGGATAAAAATAAATTTTATTATTATTATTTATTTATTATTATTATTCCATTTCCAACTTCCCATGGAATCCTGGGGGTTGCAGTTTAGGGAGGGGCCCCTGAATCCTGCAAACCCCAGGATTCCATAGGATGTTGAAAGTGGAATGATAGCGTTATAACAGCCTGGTGCGGAAACGGCGCTGGTGTCAATACGCGACGCGTGCCTCTGTGTACGGATTCCCAGGCGCATGCGTGCTGCGGCGTGTTTGGCGAAAGGGAGATAATCCCGGGCATTATTGGGGTCCCCTCCCCCCCGCAAAAGCCAACAACAACCCTTCGAGGACTAGGATTTTTGTCGTCTCCCCGCTTCCTGCAAAAGGCCGCGGGCGCCCGCGCGAGCTCTTCGGCGCCGAGGGGCGCGGAGAACTTGAGGGCTCCCCGGAGGGAGAGGCTGCGCGCAGACCCGGCTCTTCCCTTTCCCCAGGCGGGAGGCCGACAGGCGGAGGCGGCTCCCCTCCCGCAGGCGGGCGGCCCCGCGCTCACCTACTGCCGCAGCCGCCGGGGGTGCCGGCTCCGGGAGGTCCCCGAACAGATCCATCCACCCTCAAAGTCGGCCGCGGCGGCGAAGGAGGCGGCGGCGGCGGCGGCGGCGCGCGGGCAGCCTCAGCGGCTTCCTCCTCCTCCTCCTCTCGCAAAGGCAGTCCGAGCTGCCAATCATCTGTGGAAAGCGGACTTGACTCCCGCTCTCATTGGCTGCTCTTTCCTTGCCGAGGAGGCATGCCGCGGCTCTATGTCCCCCTGAGGGGCGGAGTTAGAGCGACCTTACCATAGTGATGGCGGAAGGAGGGAGGAAGGACGGGAGGGTGGAACTAACACGGTCCTTCCCTCAACCATAGACTCGGGCCGAGGGTAGAGTGTTGCCTCTTTCCTTCATTCGTAGCTCTATGGCCCTAACCAAGAAGGCGGGGTTGTCTCTTGCCAATCATGGGCGGGCGTTGCTCGGCTGGCTCGCCAGCACTTCGAGGGCACTGAGGAGGGTTGTTTTCTCGCTACTTCCGGAAGGCGGTGCTTCCCTGGCTCACAGGCCACCAAGAAAAAAAAGTGGGGGGGGTGTGAGGCGGGGAAGGGGTTAAGCTGTGTTGTGGAAGGCAGTGTGAGGTTTGCCTGACGTTTTGCTTCCAAAGAGAACATTCAGGAAAAATATGAGAGAAAAGCAGGATTAAAATAAAATAAAATGCCGTCAGCCGTCCACATTTGTGGGTTTCACTGTTGCGGATTTGATTATTCACAGATTGTTTGCTGTCCCCTCTGCTGCCTCACTCTGCCATTTTTAATAGGCACTGCAGGCCTTGTGAGACTGAGGAACTCCGGAGGAGGCTCGTAAATCCCTATTAAAAGTGATGTGGGGCAGCGGTGGAGGTGGCAGGAAGCCCCACCAGCCCCCCACTTCTGCCTTGTGGAGGAACCCTGAGGCCTCCAAGGAATCCGTGGTGGGTTGACTATGGCTGTTTCCGCACTACACTCTTATAGCGCGATTGTTTCACTTTCAACATCCTATGGAATCCTGGGGTTTGCAGCTTAGGGAGGGGCTGGCTGACTGCAAACCCCAGGATTCCATAGGATGTTGAAAGTGAAATAATCGCGCTATAAGAGTGTAGTGCAGAAACGGCCTGTGGTGATCATATTTGTGTTAAAGATGGTTTGAGAGGGCTTAGGGTTATTCATGATTTTTCCACTTTCACGGGGTCCTGCGCCCCTAATCTTAAATGTGGAGGGATGACTGTAACCATACGTCTCACAGGAGCCCTGGTGGTGCAGTGGTTAAATGCCAGCACTGCAAGCCACAAGGTTGTGAGTTCGATCCTGCCGGGCTCCGAGGCTGACTCAGCCTTCCATCCCTTCGCAGGTCGGTAAAATGAGTACCCAGCTTGTTGGGGGCGTGTATAGAAATACATGCTATTTGTAAGTTGTTCGCCGCCTCGATCCATATGGAGAGGCGGGATACAAACAAATAATTTTAAAAAAATTAAATCTCCCATGTCAAATATATTTGTTTTGAAACAAGTCTTGATTGCTTTTTGTGGAGATAATTTGCAAGCAAGCATGCTTTAGGACTGTGCTGGCCAAAGTGGTCCTGCAGGTGTCTTATCAGTCATCAGTTGTTGGATCCTGGAGAGTTTCCAGAAAAGAGAGAAATAGTTGTAGCCCATGGTTACAAATATATGACCCTGGAGACCAAGGTTCAATTCCCCCTCTGCCCAGACACTGTCAGCCCCAGAAAACCCCGTGATAGGGTTGCCATAATTCGGAAGCAACCTGAAGGTATGAAACTGTAACAACCCTGGCATACTGGGCAATCTAATTGCCTGCCCCCTCAAATAGCTTAGGAGGCACTGATTTAGGATTTTCACCAGTTTTTGACTCAGGTTTCCAGTTTAGATTTTACCTATATAAACTTGATGTATTAAAAAAAAACAACCTTGTACCTCTACCAGTAGGGATCTGCGACAATATATTAAAAAGCCACTTATTGCTTTCTTGGTTGGTAATATGAACCAGATCACTAATTAAGAGCAACATCCAGCTTCACCAGCTTATAAATTCAGTAATAAAATCCAGCATTTGCAGGGAATATGTGCTGCAATCTCTGGTCTGGTGCTGCTTATGCTAGCAAGTCATATTATTAAATAATAATAGCATTGGGGATGCTGCTTTTTTGCACTGCATTTCTGAGTGAGATTCTGGGATTTGTAGTCCAAGAACAACTTTTTCAAGATCCAGGCTTTTACCCTATTCAAGGATGACTCTGGCTAAAAAATTTTGATAGAAATAACCACATTAGCATGTTTTAGCATAAGAAGGCAAGGGGAGAGAAGAAATCAATCAATACTTTTAAGACTAACTGATCTATTTTAGCATAAACTTTGTGAATTTCAGCCCACTTCCTCAGATGCACTGAAGAATCCTAGCCGCAAGGGTTACTCTCATTCTAGCAGCAATTTTTTAAATTTAGTTTTTAAAATATTAGGAAGTTCCATAGCTTAGTAGTAGAGTGTGAAAGGAAGCAGATCATTCTATTTTCTGGCAACTCTGTTGGTTTTAAAACGGTATGCTTCTAGCAGGGCTGGAAAAATACTGAGACTTCAGAATGCTGCAATTACAACAGATCTGGAAACCAATTACCAGCTTATTGGATCCTCCACAGGCTGCATAGATTGCCAAAAATATGGCGGGGGGGGGGACAAGCCGAGAAGTGACCAGTCCATTTCTTCATAAAATACAAAAACAAACAAACAGAAAAACCGACTAGTTTTTAAATATAAAACAATATAAACAACTAATTACTGCTCCCAAATGGTTCCAGGAAGGGCAATTTGCTCTTCTTTTTTTAATCCAGAAAAAGGGGGAACTAGGGAGGCTGGAAGTGTTGAGCCCTCTGAAAACAGCCTTGGTGGTTCAAGGGTCTGAGATTGCCCACCCCTGGCTTAAATAATGGTCTGCCTCAGTATAAAGCAGCGTCATGGGTTCAGGAGCAAGAGTGGCACTATGCCCTTCCATCCTGGGAATATTAATTGAATTCAGTCATGCTGGAAGAGAATTGCATACAATGCTTGTTTTATCATTATTTGTTACGCTTATTCCCTGCATTGCCTCCAGTGAGCTGAAGACAGCATACATGACTAGGCTAGAATTCTATGCTACGTACTGGGGGGCATTTAGCAGGATTTTTCTGATCAGCATCAGGATATTCTGGCATTTACACTGAAATGCCACAGAAGAAGGCAGCTATATATTTGTTTTGAAATTTCTTCTTTGAATGTTTCCCTTGCAACTGACACCATACTGTTATGAAGAAGCCTCAATCCAGTTTTTACTTGCAGCAAGAGAACAGTGTTGTAACTGAGTCAATTTTAAAAATCGCAATTGGAGCTTTGTCTGTAAAAATTTAATGAGGAGCAGTTTTTGGTGCTATGTTACGTTTTGAAACCCCATCTCTATTTATGTGTATAAATAGTTCTTCAGAGACAGAATTTTATTGTTCATTGTGAAGGAGGTCATGCAGAGAATTCTGAACTGAAAAAAATACATTTAAGGTGAAACAATTCTATCTGAGTATAATTTCCTGAAGAAAACCAGTGGGTCATCTTTTTTGTCTTGAATTTGCATCCATATTGATGATCCTTACTATGTCTGAAAAGGCTGAAAAAGTTGCTTTTTTTACAAAATGCCTTGAATTCCTCATTAAGGAATTTCTCATTCAGGATCCAGGGAATTCTAGAAATTGTCACCAAAAGTAACTTTCTCAAGCTGTGTTGCTTCTGCATGTACCATTAACTTTTCCAAACACCTTTAAAAGACCACCTCACAGCTTCCTTTTTCCAATTTTGTCCTCCTCCCCAAACCGAAAAATCTGTGCCCCTGCTAAGAACTGTTTCTTCTTCTTTATAGAAACATACTTAGGTATATAGTCAGTCCTACACATTTGTGAGTTTGACTTTCACTGATTTGAATATTTGCAAGTTTCTTCAACTCCTGCCCCCATCCCACTTCAACTGCTTCGTTTCTGGGGGAACCTTACCTCTCGGCAACTCTGATCAGACCATGCAGCCCTTTAAAAACCTGCCTCTGGTCCTCCAGAGCACCATAAACCCAATGCCAGCCCACACCCAAGGAAGGAAATGGGCAAGAGAGAGGAAGTATAGGGTCACCACGCTGACCCACTCTCTTTCCCTCTCCTTTCCTGGACCTGATTTTGACCCTGAGTGTCTGTTCTTCCTACTGTGCCTCAGCCCTCTTACCATATACACATACATACATTTTGATATTTGTGATATTTCCACTTCTGCAAGAGTCCTGTTCTCCTAACCATAGCAAAGCTGGGGGGGCAACTGTATAACTATCAAAATGCATGCCAGTGGGATTAAATGACCAATGAGAATCATTCTGAATTTGCAAATCTAGCATGATGTATATGCATCCTTCTGAGAAGACTTTTTTTCACTAAATTCCAATCGTCGCAATTAGCTGTGTTTGTGTCAAGTTCAGATGCATCTCCTCTTATTCCCAGTGGGTGATCCTGACTGTCAAAGCTAATAGAGATCATGTGTGTTCCTGCACGTATAGGGAATTGTCACTGTTTTGCAGCCTTACTAATGATGATCAAACACAAATGGAGCCACATAGGGTACGGCAGGGATGGCCACCTTCCATTTGGGGGCCAGATACTCTGTCTTCTAGACAGTAGTGTGAAATGTTGCATCACACAATACAATCTTTTCATAGTTAGGCATTTTATGACAAAGTCAGTTTTTCCTGGCAGTAAGGGTTTTCTCAATAATAGAACACACACATGCAACTTTAGGTGAGCCATTACATAGAAAAAGAGAGAAATAATTTTGAACAAGCTGGGACGGGGGGGTTAACTACTTTCCTTATGAATTTGTCAACTAAGAAGCTTCTGCTTCAGAAGTTGTAGGTGGATAGGTAGTAGCCAGTTTGGTACCCCAAATAAGGAATATCTTCCACAACCATGTTTGTTGGTTTCTGTCTCTTAAGTGCTGTGTGAAAGATTTGTTTGCTCAAGCTTTTAACAGAGTACAAATGTGCTGCTTGTCATGCATATATTGGCCTGGTGTTGATTTCAATTGTCTTAAATTGTTTTTAATTTTCTCTTCTGTTATGTTATTTTGAAAATTAGGTTGAAGATGGTTGGACATCTGTAAAATAAATGACACTAAAATGTGGAATATCATCTTTATAACCTTGGACATAATTTTAGGTTAAAAAATGACGCTGTTGTTGTTTGCCTTCAAGTTGTTTTATGACTTATGGCAACCCTAAGGTGACCTCATCATGGGATTTTCTTGGCAAGATTTGTTCCAAGGAGGTTCACCTTTGTCTGAGTTGTAATCCGATGCTCAGACTACTACACCAAGCTGGCTACCTGCATAAAAAATTGCTAGGGTTGTTTCAGCCAAAGTACAGTTGCTTCCAGCCTTTGCCAATCTAGTGCCTTTCAGATATGCTGGTCTAGAACTTCCATCATTCCCAGGTGGTACAATCAATGGCCATGCTTGCTGGGAGGTTAGTGTAACACATCTGGGGTGCATTAGGTATGGAAACTGCTTAGGCACTAGCTGGCCACCTGATATACAAAGGCAATTCTGTATATATAACTCCATAAATGTTGCATGTAAAAGTTGGGGGAAAGATCTTCACTGTTTATTTTTTAGATCAAATTATATTTTGAGTGATGTTTAGTTTTAATCAACCAGATAATATTTAATTAAGAGATCAAGCAAAAAGGTTAAGGATGCCTTGTCCAGTATTTGCATAAATGCCACATTTATTTCTTTAACTGAACAATGCCTTAAGTGTACACAAACAGTTCAAGACCCTAATTTCCAACACTCATAATTTAAGACATCAAGAAAACTAGACTCATTACTTCAGTATTGTTATTTATAACAGGTGTGCCCACAGCAATCACATATATACAAAGCAAGAGAAATGGTCTCCCAGCACTTGGAGATGATGTCACAGGAAGAACTCATGTGGACAAACTAGATAATGGAAGCACAGGCAAAATAAGATTAATAAAAAATAAAAAAATGTAACCACAATCTGTTATTATAAAGTACGATCTTGATACTGAGTCATAGCTCATGAATAAAAGAGATCCTTCATACAGATCATTCAGTACACAACAGAAAGACAGTAAGAGCATATTAAACAGTTAAATGTCTTGTGTTGTTGCCGTTGCATGTTACCACAGAGGTAAGCAATCTCTACTTAGTTCCACAGTTCTTAGCTAATTGTGCTTCTTTCACTTGTTTCTCTGCCTGTCTGTTGCTTTATGATAATTTTCAAGTTCTACTTCTGGGCTAAGATGTGCCATCCTTCCAGTGAAGGTGGCAGAGAGGGCATCTGTTCTTTTGGGTATCCCACATTAATTTATTAGAACTGGAAAGAGATTTACATAAATAAAACAACTGTGCCACATATAGTTATGGAAGATCAATCCTGGACCAACATGGACTATGGAAAAGTGTTAAGACATCATAATACTAAACCATGGTTTTCTTACACAACATAATTTTATCTCACCAGCCTCCATCAGCGATTCATATGTAATGGTAGTGTCAGTATGAAACAGTAAAACTGGAAGCTCAGTCAGTTCTGTTTCATGTTGAATTTAATAGATTCCCTTATCTACAGGATAGGATGGTTTTTCTAAAACAGAAATTTTATAAATCGTCTGAACAAAGGCCTGTGTGTTATGAAATTAAAATATTTACACCTGAAATTAAGATTAATTACAATAAATCAGTGGAGACTCTTCTCAAGTAATCTGGTGTCCAGTTAAATGTGCATCTTACTTGATATTTTGGCAATGAATGAAGTAGTAATCTCAGAATGCCAAGAAAAATATGTGAAAGATTATTAAACCAACTGTAATGATTGAATTGCTGTGACTATTTCTTCCAAAGTATTAAAGAAATCCTTTATGGGTATTCATGCTACTAGAAGATCACTATCATGTTGGATGAACAACATGGTAAAGTAAGCTACTGTCAATTTGCTGAACTCCTGGTTCACCAATTATTCTTCAGTCATTGCATTGAACTTCTGATTCAAAAATCCCCATTGATTTTTAAGAGCTTTGGGTCAAGCTTTTAATCCCTCACTGTCTTGTTGTCTGCAGGTTTGCTGGCCCCAGCAACATAGAACACTGAGTGAGAGAAAAGACTGTTTCCCAAAACTGATACCATCAAGAGACATGAACTGTAGGTTGGCTGACCTAAGCCATACCTCGTACCAGTCTGACTTTCCTTATTTTTTTTCCCCCTTGAGTGGTCAAAAACAAATATTAACAAGGAGGGATACTGAAATGACTTCTTCATTCATTATCACTATCACAGTGAAATCTATAACAGCTTCCTGATTTTGGCCTGAGTGATAAGGGTGGTCCTACATACTGTATATTCCTTTGTTATTAGAACGTCATTGTCCTTACTGAGGCAAATGTGGTGAAGTTTAGTTAGGCAGATTTTTGATAGGTACACAAACTTTTATGGTGTGAATCCCATCTGTATCTGAAACCCTTCCTCTGTTCGGATGGGAGGGAAAAAATCTTCTGTAGATCAACAATTATGATACTAAGCTTGCCATGCTATGCACACTTACCAATGAGACTTTCTTCCAAATACACATGTATACAATTGCACTGGAAGTCTTGTTCTTTTTAAAAGATTGGGTTCTGATATCTATGGTTTAAACTTAACCATAATATTTTCCATAGAATATTTTCAGCATGGCTATCTGTCATTTTACGGCAAATTATGTTTGTGAAAGTACTCTATTCAACCCATCTGGTCTAATGCCAGTTAATGTCAATGTAACTGTTTTCAGTTAGTACAGTAGGGGGCAGTGAGTGGATCAGATACCAGTAAATGAGCAAGAATCTCCACTGATCAGAAATAATTATGAAATGATATGCAGATCTTTAGACTTAGGGTGCTTCCAGACATACAATGTTTGCTAGCACTTCAAAATGAGTGCTTTTCCCCCTGTAAGCAGAATGTCAATGTACCTTCTATATCCCCTCCTCTTTTTTGTATGTGTTTACATCCCAGTATATTCTATGGGATGGAGCAAATACATGGGCATTGGGCAGTTCTGGTCCCTCCCTAATGCACTTAGGGACTCCTGAGCAGAATATTTGTACTGTTCTCTGTTTAAGTGTCTATAAGTCCTTTTTAAATTGTCTGTAAGTCCTGCTGAAGTCTTTTTATGCTACCCCTTGCCCCCTTCCCACCCAATTTATGCTGGGTTTGGCTATTTTGAATAGCATCTTTCTCCTTGCTTGGATCTGATAGCAGAACCTGAGCTGTGTATGGGGGAAAACAGACATTTAAAGCAGCAAGAGTCAAATGTTTTCCCATCTCCCTTTCTTCAGAAGCTTTCAGGACTGTGGACCTTGAAGGTATAAGAATCTTAAGCTGCTTTTCAAAGAGGGAGATTTTTCTGCTTTCAGCAACTCACCATCTCTGACTGCGTTCTAATTTTAATGGGGCATTGGAGAAGGTTTGGGAGCATTAGCACTTGCTATTAGAAACCCCAGTAGCCTTGTCTGGAGTCTTAAGCAGTTCTAGGAAAATAAAAATAAAAATGTTTTATATTCTTTGGGACCTACCTATAAGTCTGAACAGGACAACTGGGGTCTTTAACAACAATGACATTATTTTGTTTTCATCAGAATTCTCTTTATTCAGATACCACGTTTGAAAATATGTATTTAACAGCAATAGTTGAACCCTCCTGTTTAACAGCTAATTTGTGGGCTTAGGTTAGCGAGTTATTTTGAGAGAAAACATGTTCAAGAAACAATTAATTACAGTGCTACTAATGCCAAGAGTCAGAAACTTTAAATGCATTCATAGGCTTTTAAAAAGAGAACAGGCGTGGATTCAAGGCAAAGGGAAAGCTCTTTATGGGAAAAGATTTGCATTGCATTACATTTACATGACTAGAAAGGGAAGCTAAAGGCAATCAACAGAGTAGGGCTGGGAAACCTATGAGCCTCTAGATGCTGATGGAATGCTAACACTCATGATCCCTTCCAACTGCCCAGTTCAGGGAACTGGAGTCTGGAGAGATGAGCACTGACTGGAGCTGATGGAAATTGAAGTCCAGCAACATACATAGTCCTTAATCAACAGAAGAAATGATATCCGCTACATGCCTTCCACTTTTCTCATGGACAACTTTTCTTACCCTACTTCTCTTGGATATATCTGCATCTGTGAAGAGTTTCTGCTCCTATTTTACTCCTTCCTCCAAACTGGTATACTTCATGATATGAAACTAGTTGGATGGAGCATTGGGAAAACAAAGGGGTGTTACAAGAGGATGACCATGCCATGTAGAACACACACACCATTAAATGTAAGTGAAGAGGGTATAGCAATTCCACTGTAAACACCTTGTCTGGAAGCAGCCTTAGGCTGGAAAAAAAGTCATCCACTAAGCCTCTTTTAAAAATGCCCACTTTTTTTCATTCAGGAAAAATAAACCGTGCATATTAAAACAAATAAATAGAATTATCACTTGATAGCCTCTTGTATGGGTAATCTTGACTGGGCTGTAAAGTAGTATTGTTTATGCAAATAAAGTTGGACACTGATTTTGAAGAACTAACCTCTGGACAGGAAAGCACTTCCTTCAGACACTTAGCATGTAATTTCTTAAAATACAGAAATGGGTTTGAGATAGTTTTTGAAAGAGATGCCAGTACCAGAAAAGACTAGGACTGATCTAGTAAAGTATTAGTCCATGGAGAGAACTAGCCCTTCAAACTTTATGTTGTTCCTTGGATCTGTAAGTCAGTATGAAAGTTGGAGAAAGATGGAATGAGATGCTATTTTAAGGGGGATAATAAGAAAAAAAACCTGGTAACAAAGAATGAAGTAAAATACCATTCAGTTACATTATGTCCTGCTGGCCAGGTAATCAGATGACTCAGGCTGCCATAGTTTATTCCAGCCAGTAACCTTGTGGTTTAAACGATTATACACACCAGGACCACTTGGACCAGCCTACTTTATTTATTTAGAAGGGGTTCATCCACCATTCTGAGTGAGGTAAGATGTTATCTTCTAATTTTTGGGTGACACATTGCCTACTAGGTCCATGGATTGTCTCTGGATTCTTCTCTTCTGTTTGCATATTTCTCTTCACAGCACAAGAAAAATGGAATTCAAAAGAAATATCACTGCATGGACTGTTTCATCTGAGCAAACAGACATAACAGGGGGGAAAAGTTGGAAAAGTGAGAAACAACGAGACCAGAGTGTAGCTGTACTGTGTGAACTAAGGCCTGCAGCGAGGGAGAGCAAGGAGACAGAGGCCTTTTCCGCACGACACTCTTATAGCACGATTATTCCACTTTCAACCTCCTGGGATTTGCAGCTTCGAGAGGGGCCAGCTGGCCCCTCTCGAAGCTGCAAACCCCAGGATTCCCTAGGAGGTTGAAAGTGGAATAATCATGCTATAAGAGTGTCGTGCAGAAAAGGCCACAAAGAGAGGATTGGAGGCTCCCATGAATTTGTCTTAAGATTGAGTTTGCATAGGCACCCAATTTTTAAAAAAATCTGGAAAAGGGAGAGCTTTGAGTTAACACACAAACGTTTGCAATTAAGGGCATTCTAACATTTTTGTGCAAGGGTAATCTTTTACATTCTACTCAGAATTCTAATACTTCAGAGAAAGAAAATAAAGGTGTGAGGTGCAGTGTATTTCGTGGTTAAAAGCATCACCTGATTCAACAATGAAGAGAAGTGCCCATTTGATAACACACTTTTCCATCTATAGTCTAGGGTCTTTTCATTCTTGCTATATACCCACCATCAACTACAAACCTAATTTTCTCATAAATCAGTTTTCAGACAATCAGTTCTAAGTGCAATAAAGACACAGTTGTTTTTCATTTGTTGGTGGGAAGTGAGTCATCTCCCCTTGAGGCTGTACTTCTGTTCTCCAGATATTTTTTTCTCCCTAAGCACTGGGAGTACTTATATTCTATACCATGGAAAATGCAATTCTTCCCTTACTATTCTGGTTGCTGTGTAGAATATTGTTGTGTCACAGGAAACTGATGAATGTTGCCTGTGACATGAATGATGCAAAGCAACTCATATGTCTGCCTTGGTTGATGTGGAAAGAATCCATCCCAGCATTCCTTTGCTAGAAATCATGTGAAATTACCTCCAATACCCACCTCAATTGGCTTCAGAAGAATGAATGTCAATCTCAAAGTTACATGGAGATGCATGTTAAGAAATGAAGTGACAGGCTTAAAAAATGAAAAGCAACACTGTGAAAAGCTGGGGATCAAGAATGCATCACATTTTCCCCACCCATCTTTTATTCTGCTGCTTTCTCTCCCATAGGAGAAAGTGTAGGATTCCTAATCATTTATTACTAAACAGGGAAACAGCAGCTAGGTGGTGGAGATGGGAGAAATAATTCCAATGAAAAAATAGCTAGTGAAGAAAGAATTAAGTGCAACTGCCATTGCTGCTTCTTTACTCCCAAGCACAGCCTCCTGAAATTGCTTCTCATTGGGGGCGGGGGGGGGAGAAAGCAAAGTAAGCATTTTGGAGGAATGCTGGACACTTTTGGATGTAACATCTGCTTCAGCCCTTAGCCAAGTGAAATAAACTCAGGTGACTGTGGGAAAAAGAAAAAGAAAAACAAGCAGCAAGTATAGTGTTTGAAATGAGGGCGACTGGTAGCTTCACACAATGGCTGATGGGGCCCCCTCAGGCTCACTTCCACATCTTTTCCTTTATCAGAAATATGATGCAGCATCACATATGTGCGCAGGTGTGGAAAACAACAACACATGATAAACAGAATGTACATTTTCCAGTGAAGTAAATAGAAATAAATACTTTATAAATATAATCTCATACTACTCTTTCTTGCTCTACCCAGTATTTTTTTAAATGTCAATAATAAGTTATGGTTTATCAGCACACAATCCTATCATTTTTATCTCTTTTAAGTAACATGATTTATAACTTGCACTCTTTTCCAAATCCCTGTCTTTTTAAATTGAAGTTGCTTTAAAAAAAAAAAGCTCTTGTTTTGTTAGTGGTCATATGTCACCCAGTGAAGAGCTGGGTGAAAGATCACATGTGCACAAGAATTTCAGGGTATACCAGGCTTCTGAAGTTACCATAAAAATGAATTTGGCCAATGAAGCTGTAACTTGAGATGGATCACTCTGTGGCGCAGCCATCTGGGAGATGAATGACAGGAGAGATCCAAATTTAAGAAGGGGACCCTTGAACAGCACCCAGTGTTTCACTTTGTTCGATGAAGTGGGTGGTTCCTTGAGGCTAAATTCTTGTCTGGGCTGTTCTCCGTCTAGATAGCTTGGATCTGTTGGAGAAAGCATGAAATAAGATAAGTGAAGGATGGTGAGGGAAAGTAGAGAGAAATTTCACTTCAGACCCCTAACTTCAGTGGTGTCATTTAAAATAATGAAGAACCAGCCCTTCCCTCCCTGAGACCCTCTCACTTCTCCATCCTCCTCATCTGCTTCAATCTCTGCTCCTCCTCCCCTTCACTACTCCTGTCTCTTCTTTTAACCTTCCCAGCCTCCGTGTCTTTTAACAAATTTAATAACCAATTGGAGCCAACTGGTGCAAACTGGCTGAATGACACCACTGCTTAACTTGCTTAAACACACACACACACACACACACCTGTACTGAGCTGAGCAGAAGGCCTTCAGGTCTGAAGATATTTGTGATACAGAAACACTGCATTAGTGAATGCTCCTCTCATTCTAAGAGCCAGAATGGTATATTAGTTTGAGTCCTGGACTAAGACTCTGAGAGACACAGAATTCAAATCATTACTTGGCTATGGAAATGCACTGGATGACCTTGGGCAAGTCACAATCTCTCAGCCTTGGAGGAGCACAAGGGCAAACCCCTCTGAATAAACTCTGTCAAGAAAACCCCCTGATAGGCTTGCCTTAGGGTCACCATAAGTCAGAAATGACTTGGAAGGCACACAACAACCACGTCTCATTCTGCAGAATGGTTTTTAAGTTGTTCGGTTACCTTATTGAGCCAGCCAAGAGCGGGTTGAAGGCATACAGCCAGTCATGCATATCCTTGTCATTGCTTGCCTGCAGCAGGATCCCACGATGCTCAGTGCACACTGCAAATGTGTTGGGGGTCTGAGAGAGGAGAAAGAGAGACAGAGATGAATCTGAGAGCTAGTCATAAAGGAGGAAGATGAAGAGAGAAATGCAGTAGAATCCAGTAAGTGAAAGCATAATAGACTAGACCACTTCAGAATCTATGCTGGGTACTGTGGCAATAGCCCTTTAGAAAATGTGACCCTCTCTGTCTCCAAATAATGTAAATATTTGTAAACACCCACACTGACATGCAGTTTTGCAAATGCAGAAATCTTTTTTAATGTTTAACAAAACAGGGTGGAAATCTGTCCTCAGCCTAAGAGGATCATTAGTTTTGCAATGTGTTTACAACTATCAGTTCTAAGGAACAGAATAGTTACATGAAACCAGAGTATTATCTCTACCCACTTAATGTCTTAGGCCCTTTCCACACGGCGAAATAACACGTGGTAGCGCGACCTCCGTGGGAGGTCGTCTACACCGTAAAGTGGATTGGGGTGGATTACTTTAGAGTAATTCTACACCCCAATCTGCACTAGGGCACCCGGAAGTGGCGCCACCACGTGCTTTTTAAAAACCACTTTTTATGTGGTTTTTAAAAGGAACGGGGCATGCAGCCCCGTGCAGCCGCGTCGCAGCGCCCGGTGTGGATTTGCAGGCGCGCACAAGGGCATGCCTGCAGATCTTCCGGGGGCGGGATTTCCGGCTGGCAAGGTTCTCCAGTTGGTGGAGAGCCTCTGCCAGTCATCAGCCGCCATTTTGGGTGCTGCCGGACGCCACGGGACGCCGACGAGTGTGGAGCAGCGAAACGCGCCACGCAGCAACGGACTAAGGTAAGCTTCGTTTCAGCGTGGCTTACCCTGTTTCTCCACCTGCGTGTGGAAAGGGCCTTAGACTCAGATCCTCCTTACATTTAAAATACTCTTGGTGCAGCATATGTTACATTCCTGCTTACATGTCTTGGTCAAGATTGCATAACACCTATGTTTTTACATGCCCTGGGAAAAGTGTGTGCGTACACGTCTCTTTATTCTAAGGGAAAGCCGCAAAATCAAGCCGTGGCTGTTAATGAACCTAAGAAAGAGCATCCTGTGAAGCACACCTAAGATCATGAAGGATAATGTCTTTGGTTCACTGGACTGTTTGTGGTACAGCAAATTTGCAACAAAATCTGCAACTGCTGCAAAATATGGTAGTTTTATATGTAGTAAGCATAGTTTTCAAATATATTTAGCAACTGCAGTCTACGCTAATTAGCAGCACCAGAAGGCACTCAAGAGAAGGTAGCATGTAAAACCATCATATGTGGAACCTCCTTGAGCAAAGCCATGGGAAACCAACAAGGAGGCTAGATGCAGCTGGTTCAAAAATAAATCTGGTCAAAATATTTAGCTTCTAAAGTCTCTTAGATTCTGTTGTCATCCCTTTTTCTGAATTTTGAAGTCTTTTGGACTTCTGGAAAGACCACTGCTATGGTCTCTTATTTCTGTCACAGTTCTGTCTTCAACACTAATAATCAGGTTAGGCTGTGGCCTCTCTCATTTTGCCTAATTTCTGAATTTTCCTTACTTTCAGCATGGCCTGCTGGTCCTCACTGTATTCCACCTGAGCTGATGAGAGATTGAGAACTGCCCTCTCCACCAAGTCCTTGTCGCTGTTGTAGATGTAGACATAGGGGCGTCTCACCACCACATAGCGCTTCACCCAGCCATTTGTATGGGGCTCCAGGAAGTGTAGATAGCCTTTTCTGGAGACAATGGGGCTGCAGAAGAGACACATTCTTAATAACTGTACAAACACTGCCCAGTGTACATTTGACCATGCTGGTGCCTGAAAACTTTTAATACTATTAAACATTTTGCCTTTGTATGGATTCACCAGTCTGTTCCAACCCTGGCACCAGAGGTCAAGACTCCACTGGAGTGGCTAATGTATATGCATTTTGCTTGCTTCTTTGCTCTCTGTATGGCAATCCCATACAGTAGTGAGAGGTACACATATTAAATGGCACAGTACACAGTTTTGGGCTACATACTTTCATGAACTATGTCATTGGAAAGTGCTCCTCTCCTGGCTGATACTCAGCAGTGGTTTGAATGGAGAAAAGTAATTAGGGGGTATTCCCTTATGCACAAATCTGTTTGCCTGATAAGTCACATAGTGATACACCTTAGGCTCAGTAACTACTTGTTGGTGACCTACATAAAAGGTCTATTATATTATCTATGCCAATAGCATATAACCACACAATGGCCATCTCCGCACTAGTGGAGGAGTATTTCACTGCGTTTTATAAGTGGTGTTTTTTACTCCAATGTCCTCCAGTTTCTATCGAAGAAAAGCAGAAAAAATCATTTGTAGCTTCCACATGTCAATTCCCCTGGAACTCTTATTTCCCTCCTTCGGTCCACTCTGCCACCGCCGATTGGTCAATTTAAGTGGTTTAGGTTTCTCATTTAGGGTATTCCTAACAGATCAGTGCTGAGCTGAGAGGAAGAGTAACAACTAGGTGGGAATGTGAAAGATTCACAGGCTTACCTGTAAATTTATTTTCTCAGTGGAGATTAGTGTACTCTTTCTCTTTCTCTTTCCTTGAAGTGAACAGTCACAAAATCAGTGCTCTAATTATGGGGGCTGTGTGAGGTAGGGCAGCTTTAACGAAGGCTATGAATCCTTTAACTTTTGGCCAAAACATATTCCTCATAGCCCTCTAAGACCACAAGCCAAGAAAAACTGGCCTAAAAGAGAAGGGAGCTGGGACACCTCTGACTTCAAGCACTTCTTAAAATTAACTTCCTGACGATAAGGCCACATCCTAGCATATCCTATAATAAATGGGTCCCTGTCACTGCAAGGTTCCATGTGCCAAAGAAGAACAGGAAGTTGGGAGAGGGGGGAGAAGATGGCAAGGACTGGGCACAGGGGGCAGAGATTCAGCAATAGCAAAAGCACAATGGAGGTTGATTTTGCCTTGTAATGGTCTTACAATAAAACTGAGCTCTGTTTCAATGTGCTGGGGAAATACCTCTGTCTGCTGAGCAAAATTACAAACTAAACTGGAGATGAGGAGCTATCTGTCACTAACAACAGGGATTTTTTCCATGGTGAGTCTGCTCCCTCACTGTCTGCAAGATGTCTACTCTGTCTACTCTTCAAGGAGTTGCTGTACTGAAGGAGGTGGTTTGAAGACAGCACAAGAAACCCTTTGCCTGAGCCACTAGCCCACGATTAGTACCTGACTCGAATCTCTTGAATGTCAGGGACCAAAAGACGCTGGGTCTCCTTTTCATCCTCGGGCCCACAGGTTGGGGACTTCTTCTGTTCTCCTTCAATTGTGGGCTCAGATTCAGGGCTTTCCACCCTGGAAGAGAGCTGCAGAGGTCTGCAGGAGAAAGGCAGATATGAAGCTTCATTACATCTTGACCTTTTAAAAAACACTTTATCTTAAGAATGCATTAGAATGTAACATTATATAACATTAACATGAAAGCATATAAGAACAAACAAATCAATAACAATTAAAGAGAGATTTAACAATTAAAAAAAATTAAACTGACAGCTGCATTTCCGAGTTATTCTTTTCTTCAAATTATTGAGAGTCAGAAAGCTACCCAAAAAAAAAAAAAAAAAAAAGTAATTGTCAGTAATTAAATTGCATGTGCATCAAGGAGATCTGACCATAAGCGTATCTGACAAGAAGGCAAGGTGAACATTTCATTATTTATTGTTAACAAAAACTGAAGAAAGAAAACCAGTGGTTTAGAAAAGCGTCTCTGTTTTCCATTTCTTTGAATATCCAAATAGCATGCAATAGTTTTTCCATCAAGATCAAGTTCTATATCTTATTCCACCAAGTATCTATGGCCATTTCTGAAGCCCCTACACTGTTATAGTGCTATTATTCCACTTTCAATATCCTCTGGACTTTGGGGTTTGTGCTTTACTGAGGTCAAAGGGCATTCTAGCTGAAAATTCTGAAGGCCCCTCCCTAAACTGCAAACCCCAGGATTCCATAGGATGATGAAAGTGGAATAATAGCAGTATAGCAGTATATGCAGAACTAGCCCATGTTGAGATTACTTTGAGTTTTCCAACCCCTAGTGATTTCAGTACAAGCAATAGCTAATGGGAGTGAAATCTTTTGGTGCTTTAAGTTAGTATTTTCTTGGGAGAATATAGAGAGGAGTAATAATTTGGGACAGAATTTTAATGTCTGACTTGTATTACTTGAGGTCTGTTTTAATACTTGAGCCCAAAGAGATAAGCCACGGGACAGCAAATCCACATGTGCATATATGTGTCTTTCATTGAACAATCCATCCAACAGATGAGTGAAAAGGCCTCTGACATTAAAGCAAGTTTAGTGGGGATGAAGTACCATTGATGAATCATTTTTGGAATATTTTCTTTATTACCATGTAAGCTGACTTAGATTTATAAAGAGGAGTGGCAAGAGTCTGGGATTTTAGTTTGGAGTTCCAGTTCCCCAGTCTGTTCAGATCATTTCCCATCACTGTATTTTAATTGAACAAACAATATTATTCTGCTGCTCTTCCTTTAGAATCAGTGAAAAAAGAGTCAAATATGGTAAGAGAGTGGAGAATTTCTCCCTTTGACCTGAGACAGTAAGCTAAGGAAATAATCTGTTTAATTTGAAATCAATTAGGTGCAATTCTGCTTTGGTCAGACCTCACCTAGAATACTGTGTCCAGTTCTGGACACCACAATTCAGTAAGGATATTGACAAGCTGGAAAGTGTCCAGAAGACAGTGACCAAAATGATAAAAGGCCTGGAAACCATGCCCTCTGAGGAGTGGTTTAGGGAGCTGGACATGTTTAAGCATGGAGAAGGGAAGGTTAAGAGGTGACATGATAGCTATGTTTAAATATTTGAAGGATGTCATATGGAAGATGCAGCAAGCCTGTTTTCTGTCGCCCCAGAGACTAGCACATGGAACAATGACTGCTTCACATTTCAGGAAAAGAGATTCAATCTAAACATTAGGGAGAGCTTCTTGAGGATAAGAGCAGTTTGACAGTGCAATATACTGCCTTGGAGTGTGATGGAGGCTCCTTCTTTGGAGGTTTTTAAACACAGGCTGGTTGGCCATCTGTCAGAAATGCTTTGATTGTGTATTCCCGAATAGCAGGGGCTTGGACTCGATGGCCCTTGTGGTCTCTTCCAGCTCTGTGATTCCATGATTCAATCAGATCCAGTTGCAAGAGCAACTCTCTTGTGTAGCCATCAGCTGGCTTGATGTTGTTGATAGTCATTTGATTTCTTCATCAAAAATTGGATTATTAAGAAAGGAATTATGAGCATCATTCAATCTGCTTAGTTTCAGGGATTTAATAAATTCATGAGCATCTAAGCTAGTGGGTTGTTCTGATTTGTAGAAGGTACAAATAAAAATTGTGGAAGATGTTTGAAGTTGTAATTGAACCATCTGGCAATTAAATAGAAAAAGTCACCTTTCTTCTGCTTTTCTTTTACCCTTCTTGCAAGTAATTTGGATTTTTTATTGCCGAATACATAAAAGTAGGCTTCAGTATATTGTAGTGATGTTCAATTAAAAAAACCCTGATTTATCCAATTCACCTTTCTTTCCAGAGAGATCAAATAAAATTTGCAGGTTATTAGTCATTTTATACTGTCAAGACAATTTTTTAAATTTCCGTTAGAAATGAATAAACAAATAAAGTATTCCCTTTTGGCTTTGTAAGATTTTTAAAATCTGGTTCCTTCTTGGTTAAAAAAACCCAAAATCTTAAAACTGATTTTTTGGTGTTCTACAGAAGAGTTTCTGTAGCTTCAGTGGACTGATTTTCAGCATAAAAAAGATGAATAGCTTCTACAATGTTACATTTGAAAGCATCATTTAATAGGAGAGTCAAATTAATACACCATGTGGTATGTTCCTATTTCTATCCTAAATTCCATGTTAGAATCAGGTATTAACACTTTTTAAAAAATTGTGCATGTATTAATTACTACAGGCTTTGATCAGCATTCAAGTTATGCGTCTACCATCTTAGGTGGTTAGCCACTCCCTCCCTTCTTAATAATGGAGGTGACAAAAGTTCTGAAACTGCTCATATAACTGTGATTGTGAAGCAGACTTAAAACTCTAACTTATGCCACCTGTCTTACCTGGCCTCTGTCGCTGTATATCGTCCTTCAATCAGTGATGGGCAAGTGGAAGAGGGGGTCAAAGTATTGCCACCGAGAGCTGGCATGGAAGGGTCTCTCATCAGAGTCACTGACATTTCAGACAGCTGCATAAAAAGAATCCATCACTGGGGTTGCTTCCTTTACAACAACACAGGACAGTAGAATACATATAGAATATTTCCTGTTCTCAGGATGAGGAACATTTTCAAATCTGATGGGATTTCATTGTTGTTAGGGAAACCAGAATCTGGTCCTTGGCTGTGCGTAGGTTACTCTTGCCTTTGGAAAAAGGAATCTATACATATCAAAGTGGCAACTGGGTGAACTTCTGCCCCTGCAAAGGGCTGCACTCAATAATTTAAGGCTGAAATTTATCCAGTAAATGCTAGAGTAATCCCATCTGCTCATGACTTTTGAGGTTTCAGCAGCATTTGGAAGGGGGTAGTTTTGTAGCTATTTTACCACTCCTGGATGCCTGTAAGACTGCTCTTATTTTGAGGGGTTTTTTCCAGGAGATTTTTCACCCAATGGGACTTGAGGGACTTCAATTGGGGCTTTATGTGACCTATGGGGTGCACTTTCTCACCCCTGTCCTCCACCAAGCCGTATGGGAATAGGCCATAGCTCAGTGGTGCAGAACAGCTATTTTATGTGCAAAAGACCCCAAATCCAATCTGTGACATCTTTCAATATATCAGGCCAAGATTCTGGCCATTTCCACACTGCACTGTTATAGTGCTGTTATTCCACTTTCAACATCTTGTGGAATTCTGGGCTTTGTAGTTTACTGAGGACAAAGACCTCTCTGGCTGAGAATTCTAAATGCCCCTTCCTAAACTACAAACTCCAGGATTCCATAGGATGTTGAAAGTGGGAATAATAGCACTATAACAATGTAGTGCAGAAATGACCTCTGTTGGCTTAACACTGGCATAATCACAGAGGTGGAGATGCTGGGGTCAGGAAAAGCAATTTGGTTTCTGTGATGGGAGAAGAAGGCTGCCAAGCTGAAAAGCATCCTGCTTTTCCAGTGCATAGCTTTTGGAAGGGGAGAGCTGTCCTCAGAGGCAAAGTGCTCTGGGAAAAGTGGCTTGGACAATCACCCTACCTATGGCATGGAAAACTGCTCAAGCCACTTTTTCCAAAGCTCCTTCATTCTGAAGGTAACACCTTCCAAGAAACCAGACACTAGAGAAACAGGATGCTCAGAGGTGGAAGTCTTCTCCACTAGCTACTGTCACATCTCCCTCCCTCCCTCCCTTCCACTGCTACCTCTTTTTCTGTGGGTGACCCTGGAAAAAGTGCACCCACTTGCACAATGGGCCATTAGGAAAGGAGAGTGCACCATCTGGATATCTCAGGTAGCAAGTGACAGGGATTCCTAAAATTGGGCTGCAATATGATGTTAACTTACCTGAGAGTAAGTCCCACTGAATATACTGGGTCTTACTTCTGAGCAAACATGTATTTGATAGTCTGGGGATGACAAAAACTGAGAAAGGGCAGGAGGACAATACACAAATTTACGATGGTTGGAAATAATGTGCATTTGAGGTACCTGTGCCCATCTTTGCCCCACACATGGCATGTCTCCATGGAAGCAAATAGTTATGGGGTGCCTTTTCACCTGAAATTTTATTTACAAGACTTCTGTATTCAGAAACCTCTGAATCAAACTATAAAAGAGTATGGGAATTCAGGCCACATTATCCTCTCCTTTCCATCACAAAGCAGTTCCCATTCCAGCCTCCTTTTCTTGGTTTTTCCCAAAATGAGACAGATGCTCATATTATTTTTTGAAAAACTGTTCCATCTGCTTCCAAGGTTCATCCTGAATTAAGCTTCGATGCTTTGCAACTTTCTGTTTCTGAAAGAAAAGTGCCGCCTGACTCTTTTCCCTTTAGCCACTGAGTACAATTTCATAACATCCATGCCAATAGAACAATCACTTTCCCACCTCTTTAGCTAGTGAGAGGGCCAAAACTGGAACTGTGGAGTTTCTCTTACCTTGCTCTCACTTGCACTAACACAGACATGGCTATGACTGTACTCTCTGTTGAATGTGTGTGTAAGGAGGCGCAAACACTGCAGAAAAAAGAGAGAAGAAAATAAAGAAAGTTCCACATCATAAAACAGTGATTTGACCATGACTAGAGCAGAATTACTTGTGATGCTAACTTGATTCTACAGGATAACCTTCTAGCCAGAAATTGTGTTCCTGCTTCTTTGAATGTGAAATATTTCGTGTTTAAAATTTACTCACAGGAATGTTCCAATAAGTTTCAACAGTACTGTCACAGATGTGTGTAGATAATGTCACTATACAATGCAGTCACAAGGTGGCACTGGACTTAGTTTTATATTGGTGGAGTCAGCACCTTGCTGCTGTTCTGTTCTTTACAGAACAATAAAATTCTTGTTTAGCCTCTTGGCTGCTGTGTCCTTTCCATGACAAATACCACTATGTATGTCAAAAGACAAGAGAACATTATAGCAAGACCTTAATTCCATTTTGGTAGAAATCTTGTCTAGCTTTTACTTGCACTCAGGGATGATCAAAACAAAACGATAATTATGGGACTCACAGCCACTATCTGGTTGTTTCCAGTTTAAGCATTATGGGAATGCAGACATAGCAACATCCATCATAGCATCTGCCTAATGCAAAGAAAGCCAAACACAAGCCTGCTGGAAACTGGTATGGGGTTATCCCACTTCTTATACCTTGACTGCAAGCTCTTTCTGCCTCTCACTGGGCATGTCCAGGGGTAAAGTCCTTCCTTCTGGAGTACCATCTGCTGAGATAGGAGATGAAACACAAGATGTGCTTCGGGAATCAGAGTCTTCACTGGAGCTTGATGATAGGGAATCAAGACCTAAGCGCTGAGTTGTCTCTAACTTCTCACGCAACAGCAGGTAATGTCTCGTTTTCTCAACCTGCAGAAGGAAACATACCCTGACAGGTTTGGACCATTTGGACCACATGCACAAACAGGGAATCATTCATGCAGAGACCAATCTCTATGTAGAAAATAGCATGTACATCACTACAAAGGAAATGGCCATAGCCTTTTCCACCAAATTAATCTCTGTGGCACCTGAAGCAGCCTGCACAGTAAGGCACAGCTTACTGAGTGGTAGGGAACTCAAAAAAGTAATTACTGTATACAATCTTACATCTTAGCAACTATTTTCCCTTATACCAGAGCCTGGAGACTTTAATTCCTAGAGGTACTAAGCCCTTATATGATTTTTCCTAGCTCTGCCCTGTATAGATATAACAACACAATTCAGTGTTTGTAATGCTTCCCATATCACTCTTAATAGGGAAAGAAGGAAGGGAGCATGGCTTCTGCCTATGCAATATTTCCAGCTGGATTCAGTAAATACCTCCCCAAACATTCCCCACTGCAGACAGGGAAGCTCCATAATCTGAAACTAATATGCATGACCCACAGTTGCAAAGATATGAGAATGGGTGGGCATGTTTAGAGAATGTCATCTCTGTGGGTTGAGGAGTTACCTTATGCTATTCTGTGTACAACCTTCATGATGCATGTTTTCTCAGAAGTAAATGCTATACCTATGTAGCTATGGAGTAAGTCCCATGAAATTCAGTGGGTCTTACTTGAAAGAAAACATGCATGGGATTGGGTAGCACAGCCCCACAGAGAACTATGCTCAATTCCCACTGAAATCAGCAGGATTAGTTAGACATGACTAGATGTGTATTAATTTCAATGAGACATAAGCATGACTGAATATGGATGCTGGTTTTAGAGCACTTAATAATTCTTTTAGAATGCCTTTGCCAGTCAGGTATTGCAGATGGTCAAGTCTCTATATCTATGGGCCAGAGTTTCTCTCTTCCATTTGAATAAGATGCATATACAGAAATTTCATTGTGGCCAGTTTAGTTATTTTTCCTAAATTCTCCCACACCTGATCCTATTCACATGACTATGGATATGTTGATGTGAAAAGGTGAGTTACAGAATCTCAGGGCTTGAGTCTTACTTCCTGCAAGAGGCTCAGTTTCTCCAGTTCCCACTGATGATCCAAGATTAGGCTGTCACTGCGAGGCCGCCAGCCTGCCAGGTTCTCCTCACCTCGCACATATGCCACAGATGTGTCGAGTACACGCCTTCGTCTCCTTTGCATGCCTGTGTTTGGAAATATTTCAAGTGTAATTTCTTCATTTACTTATTGATTTGTAGCACTTTGATACTATTTGATATCATACAATTTGTAGAACATGTTTAATTTATCAGTTTTAGATACACTCCAATCATAATTGTCCTGGAGCCTGGAGTCTTGATCACATGGAAACAAGTTGCTAACTATAGACTGTTGATTCTCTGTCCCTACACATAGACATCCCACTGCACATGTTCATGATTAAGGAATTAAGAGGTAACAGAACAGTTAGTATTCACTCAAATGAAATCAATTGTGTTATAGCAACAGTAAGTCTGGCCCGTCCTTAACCTCCAAACTTTCCCTCCAGTATCTCCTACAGAGCTGTCATAATGGTAAAGCTAATTAGGACTCCTCACAGATATTTCCTAAAGTGAAACCCGAAGTAATGAGGAGTTTCTTACCTGGACTGCCAGCATCAGCAACCCGACAAAGGCTGAGCTCGTAGACTCCAGTCACACGGTTGCTGCAAAGATGGAAATGAAAGTCAGACCAAGGTGATAGAAGAAATGCCCTTCATAAGAACAGAGGAAATAGCCTTGCTGGATTTTATCAATGAGCAATGGTTAATGAGGTGCCTATGGAAGCCCACAAGAAGGACATGAGTGCCACAGTACCTTCCCACTCCTGTTCCCCAGAAAAAAGTACTCAGAAACATAAGCATCAGATGCTAGAGGAATATATAACCACTGTATAGCCTTAGTCACATCTTGATTGTGTCACTCTAACGTGCTCCATGTAAGATTGCTTTTGAGAAGTGTTTGGAAACCTCAGCAGGCTGGAATATCATCTGTTGGGAATGCTTTGATTGTGTATTCCTGCATGGCAGGGGGCTGGACAACCTGCAACCAGACAGTTAACAGGTCTCATTATAAGGAGCACACAATGCCTTGGTTGCAACAGTTCCACTGGCTACTTGTCTGTTTTCAGGCACAATTCAAAGTGCTAGCTTTAATCTTATAAAGGTTTAGCTTCAAGCTACCTGAAGGTCCACCTTCAAGATCTTCAGAAATGGCTCTTCTCTTGGTCCTGTCACTCACATAGGCACATCTGATTGTAATGCAAGAGGACCTTTCTCCTAGGTTCAGAACTCTTTCTAGAGTGACTAGAGTGGCCCCTCCTTTACTGTCACTAGGATGGCTGGGAAAGACTTCTATAATTCTGACAACTTTCAAGAACTATTTTTAAAGAAAGCAATTTTAACTGTGTGCTTTACTGCTTTTTATCTTTTCTAAATGTATTTTTTTAAAAGTTAAAGATAGCTTAATTACATTTTAATGATAATCTTTTGTATGCTGTTATCCGTACTGTATTTGTTTTTATGTTGTAAGCCACTTGAGGTTCCGAGGTAAAAGGTAGAATATAAATAAAGATGTTGATAATAGTAGTAATAAAAATAGCCACAACTGAGAGCTGGTGATAATCATGTGTAGTATTTGGAATAGGAAATTAGGTAATTTATTCCTCCTGATATGGAAAACGCCCAAATGCAAATAAAGATTTCATATGAAAATCAAACAATTCTAAGCTAATGGTGTGAGTTTATTGCAGAGTTGAGATCTTCACACACATTCTTCCCTTCCAGTAGTTCAAAAGTGTCACCCTTGTCCTTAACTCTATCCTTCTTTCACAAAAGCAGGAACAGCATCTGTTCCAAGGACTTCAGGAAAAGAGATTCCATCTAAATATTAGGAAGAACTTACTGAGAGTAAGAGCAATTTGACAGTGGAATACACTGCCTTGGACATGGAATGTACACCACCTTGGGGTGTGATGGATTCTCCCCCTTTGGAGATTTTTAAACAGAGGCTGGAAGGTCATCTGTTGGGAATGCTTTGATTGTGTATTCCTGCATGGCAGGGGGCTGGACATGAGGGCTCTTGTGGTCTCTTCCAGACCTATGATTCTGTCTTTACCTCTCTGAGGCTCGTAGACTCCCACTTCCAAAAAGATTGCGGATGGATCGAGAAGCAGGGAGTTTGGCATCTCTGGAGTAGAAGACCATGCAGAAATCTTTGGTAATCACAGCTGGCTGGGTGCAGTTCTCCATCTGAAAGAGGAAGAGACTTGCAAGTTTCACAGGGGTCATCCACTCAGGATCCTTTTGACTGTTAGTACACAATGAGTTGTTCTCAGACAGTAGTGTGAGTGGGCCTTCCTGAGTAAAATTATGTTCTGCGGTGAGTTACCAAATGCTGTCATTGGTATATTCTCAAAAACTCATTAATGTTCACACTTTTACTACCTAGAGGGAGTTTCTTAATGTGGGACACAACATAAGGACAATCTGAAAGTGCAGGACAAGTGTACTTAAATCTCTACATCTTTTCTCTTATATGCCTACGGTGGGATTACAAATGGCTATTGGCATAACTTAAATATATTTCCCTCCTTACTAAGGGAACAATGGTGATTCTTTTGTTATTGTGTGCCTTCAAGTCATTTCTGACTTACAATGACCCTAAGGTGAACCTATCACAGGCTTTTTTTGGGACTAAGAGTGGGTGATGTGCCCAAGGTCACCCAATGAGTTTCCACAGCCAAGCAGGGAATCCAGCGCTCAAACCACACAGGCTCTCTTTAAAGGTGGCCCTTTCTCTACCTTTAAATAATCAGTTAATCAATAGGATTGTCAACATTGATTGGAAGCAGCTCTCTAGAATGTCAGACTGGTGCAACCCCATGTCAAGATGCCAGGCGGTAATTTTCGGACTGCAAGCAAAGCATCTCCTCTGCCATTTGACTTGTGCCCTAAGTTCTTGGGATCTGTACCCCTGAGCAGAAGACAAACATTGAAGAAGAGGTACATTAACATTTTTCTGGTCTTAGACCCCTCCCAACCTGCAATCTTGTATCTTTTATATCAGTAGGAGAAGACCTGTTTGGGAGAGTAGTTTTAAGCAGGGAAAATGGCCAAAAGCAAAGCCATAAGCATCTTCTCCCCAGTGCAACCCATCATTCATGATTACAGCCCCTGATTGCCATCTTACCCTTTACTGGTCCAAAAGTCAATCTTTTGGGTAAAAATTAGGTATGAGAGATCATATGTCATTTTGCTATCACAGTTATAACTTAAGTTGTTTTTAACATAAACATCCACTAACAAAAACACATTCAGCTGGAAAAAAGGAAGTAAAAATGTCAAGGACCACAACATACCCTGAAGAGCTGCCTTCTCCACAATTGTCATTAAAATAATTCAGGGCTTTGAAACAACAAGCTGACAGTGACATTTGTTAAGAGATGCCTAACGTGGCAGAGGCAGCTCATTGCATACTAAAAAGGCCCCTCAAGGTCTCTGTGCTCATGGTCAAAGATAATCCTTTCCTTCCGCTGACAAGCAATCATTTTTGAGGTTTTATTTTCTCTTCCTAAACTGAAAACTTTAGTTTAAGAATATCGATCCTCTTTCCAGCTGCCTTTCATATGTTATTACTTTTAGTTATAATCTCTGATAATCCTTGTGGCATAGGAGATGTGAATCCTTTTACTCAACTTTCCCCTTTGAGGGAAGATTTTCAATGTCATCAATACTGAGAGTCATTAAGGATGTCCGTCTTTTATGAAGCAGATTGGAGGTCATGATCCTTTCACAGAGAAACCCACTCCCAGTTATACCCTATATCTCCACAATATTCTTGGGCCATTTCCACTCTACACTGTTCTAGTGCTATTATTCCACTTTCAACATCCTGTGGAATTCTGGGCTTTGTAGTTTACTGAGGCCAAAGAGCTCTCCAGCTGACACTTCTAAATGCCCCTCTCTAAACTACAAACCCCAGGATTCCACAGGATGTTGAAAGTGGAATAAGTGCAGAAATGGCCTTGGTTTTAGCAACTTAATTCAGGACGCTGCTTCCAGTGTGTCTTTCTGTTATTCATAACCTTGTACAAACTGGGAGCAAGAAACCTCAGCTGATCTTCAAATTACCTAAAGACCCTGAATTACCTTCTTAGCCAACAGTGGACAGACCATTGACTTAGATAAAAACCAACGACTTTGAATCACCGCTACGCTTCAAGCTCACTGCACTGTGTCACCCTGAGCAAGTCACTGTAGGTCTGATCAATCATTTCTGCTCAATGTGTATCTAATGCATGAAAGAGAGAACAGGACTGCAAACACTGACCCTCCCTGAAATGTGCATATCTCAGATTACCTCAAAAAAGTGCTTACATACAGCTGACTGGACATAGATAGGTGTTCCACTTGCAGTCAGAGCTCCAAACCTCACAGATTCCCTACACACACATAAGTTAAAGTGTCCATTCAGACTAATACACAGGTGACACCTGGCACAGTCCTACTGCCCAGTGTATGTATTTAATGTATGCATGGAAGTTATGACCAAACGTTTCTTACTGCTCAAGATGAAATGACATAATCCTACATGTTTTTCTTCATACTCCTAGAAGAAAAGGATAGTATGTAATGTATGCAGCCAGACAGCTGACTGTATGGTGCAAGGCTCCCTTCTCCAATCATGCGCCTCACAGATGCTTTGGACTACAATTCCCATTTGCCCCAATTAACATACCCAAATATGACGGATCACTGCAGTTGAAGTGTAAAATGTCTGGAGGGTTCCTGCTCAGAAAAGACGGATGTAAGCATGTGTTTTACTGCTTTTCCAGTCATCACCCATGACCTCTTAATACCTAGCGTTAATTCTAATTAATTATATGAGAGTTAGGGACCACAGGACTGGTTAAAACACGTAAGGCTGAAGGAAATTAGGATGGGAGCATCTCTACAAAACTTAACTCCATGTGCCATATTTATAGGGGGTGGAACGAAGGCATTGGTGGGCTCTTGCCTCAATGTATGCAGAGAGGGTCATGTAGATTTTCTCTCTGTATGGGGTGACGCGATTCAGCAGCAGAGAGTTGTGCATGGAACTATCCCAGGCTGCTTCAAATTGGTAGAAGGTCCTGCAAAGAAACAGAAAAATATTTGGTTAAAAAAAACTCATACCAGCCAACAACCAACAAAACCACATGGAGAGCATTATATTAGAAGTAGCAATATGCAAACATGCACACACACAGACACCTTTATGCTGAATGAATGCAGCCATCCTGGAGTGCTCTGGCTCAAAAACACTTCCTCATTTTGAAAAGCAATAGAGAAGGCACCACTGGCAATTCTCAAGGAAGCGTTTGTGCTACAAATTCTGATATCTTCCACATATAGATGGAGATTATTTTGGATACACTTACACTGTGACAAACAACGTGCCAGAAAGACATGGGAAGAGGGAGACAGCAATAGGACAGTTTCATAAACAATTGGCATTCTGTCATCTAGACAGTGCAATAAACAGAGGACAAGTTTCTAGCCATCTGTAAATACTACAGCTGGTAGAAAGGTAAGAAGTCAGAAAGGTAGGAAGCAATAACAACAATGCCATAGATCTGTTGTCCCATACTTATCTTGGGATATAATTTAATGATGCCCACTGAAAGTGAAAGTGGAAAATAGTAGATGGAGCAACAGCCAAGGGAGGCCGAGAGTAATAAAGCATTTTTTGAAAGAGAAACAGGAGACTCTCTTTTGATCCAGAAATAATTGCTTATTTTCAGATTTTGACTACAGCACTCCAGGGGCATATCTCTTCAGTCAAACATAACATAACACAATCTATCTTCCTTCCATTGAAAGGAGGAACTAATTTTTGGCAAGCAAGTTCAGAAAAAAAGGAAATAAAAAGAGTGAGGATGCTCAGTGCTACAAGTCAGTTCCATCTCTCCAGAAGCATTTGGCATGTCACACATTTAAATTACCTCTTCTAGAAGCTGGATATAAGTGTTTTCAGCTAATTCCCTTTGTTGC
Source organism: Ctenosaura bakeri (assembly GCA_948474755.1). Taxonomy (NCBI): domain Eukaryota; kingdom Metazoa; phylum Chordata; class Lepidosauria; order Squamata; family Iguanidae; genus Ctenosaura; species Ctenosaura bakeri. The sequence goes on from CAOLHI010000568.1 coordinate 585,270, forward strand.
TTATTTTCCACATATAGTCACAGTAAGCCATACCCTAGAGAAATCCATATGCCAGCCTAAACCCTATGAAATTTGACAATTTCTCCCATCCCTGATTTGTTCCTCCAGTTTGGAGAAATCTGCTGGACTATTCCACCAACCCCATGTACCAAGCATACCTGGTATGATAGAAAAATGTTTTTATCCCTAGGCCTATCTTGTCCATAGTGTTCTCTTATTTGGCCACTGATATTCACAACTTCTTGCCTTGCAAAATCAGGTACATAAAGTATTTGAGTGTCCTGGAGAAGAAAACTGGGTATTTGGCCTGGTTTTGTGTAAGATAACTAAAACAGTGCAATAAAAATACTTAGTATATCTTCTGACAAAAGTTATTTATATAACCCCTGTTCAAGCGTTCACTTGAACATCTGGAAGGCTAAATGGGTGGTGGGGATGTGAGCCCTTTGGCCCCAAAAGGTCTCCATCAGTGTTGGAGATCTTCACACACTGAGTACATAGATCTGCAGAGAACTTTGCAACCATATTTGGCTGAGCCCTGCCTAATTAGGGTTCCTAGTCATGGGAGCTCTATAATCCATATTCACTCAAAGATGGTTACAAAGCCCTCTCCAGACCTTTATACTCAATGGATGGAGATTTCTGACAATGTCAGGTGCTTGGGAACATTTGGGGAGCATGACTGGCATGCACACAGGTCCATATCTCCATTACCCATTGCACATAGTCACTTGAATTTGTGAACAGGGTTTATGTTATTATGCCACTTCTGAAGCAGAGATGTGAGATACTCCCAGTCTAAATTTCACTGTATTTCTCTGCATCCCACCTGAATTCTTGTCTGATACTTCATCTGTATTTGGTTGCAAGACTTTTTTTTCCTTCCCTCATTGAATTTCATGAACACACTTCCCTTAAAGTATACATTTTACCTCACTCACCTTTTACCTGGTGTGCATTTTAGCCATTTGCATTTTCAAAATGTACATAATTTTGCATGTATTATTTATCTCTGACATACACTACAGGCCTCACAAATGTGTGAATTTCTGAGGCAAGGTGTGTTTTGCTCCACAGTGTATCTGGGGAAGTGTGAAATGAATATTATCATCAAGAATATCAACTCAAATTAAATTCTTTCCCAACCCTATTCAGAAAACAGGGCTTCCGCCACAAACATCATCCGTGCCATAGCAACTACTCTTTTACACTGTTGAAAGTGGACAACTCTGATTATATACAGCAATCTCCCCTTGATGTGGTGTCCTTTGGTCTCATTTATCACAGCTCCCATCATCCCTAGCCACTATGGTTGGTGCTTAACACAATGCAACATTTTGGCGCTTAGCATAAAAAGGGTGCAGAGCAGTTTTTAAAGCCTGAAACCTGAACCCTGGTAAAGAGCTGACAGGAATTTAGAGGCATCTGGCTAGGTTTTATCTTCCCTTGGGAATGAAAATGAAAATATTTCTCATTGCCCAAAGGAGGATAATGTGCAAATGGATCATTATGCATATATGCTAGAAGTCTCTGAGCCAAAACTAAAGAGTTAGACTGCTTGATTTTAATAATGGAGATATTGTGAGCCCAATGGAAACCTGGTAGAATGGAGAGAACTAGTGGAATATCGTAATCTCTGGATACAAACTTTATAGAAAGGATTGGGAAGGGGATACTATCACACTGTACTTCAAAGATGGTGTTGTGTTAACCAAGCTAGAAACTTTTAAAGGAATTAACTTTTGAGCAAATAATACCAGAGATACTCTCTCTCTCTTTCTCATGCACAGAGGCAGAGAGTATTCAGGGAGAGCAAAGTTTGGGAGGCATCCAAAGGAAAAAGTGTTGCAGTAATGGGCAATTCAATTGCCTCCTGGATGTGTTCTGGTTATGATAAAGAGGGAAAATTTCTAGGTGCTTTAAACAACTGTGCTCTAGAACAGCTCATCACAGAACCATCCAGAGGAAGAGACTTAATCCTAAGTAATATTGCCCAAGACCTTGTGTAAGATGTGAGTGTAGCTGAACTGACTAGAAACAGAATGCTAGAAACATAACTGACTAGATCACAATGCTTTTAAACATAATTTATTATTTAAATAAAAGATTGCCATGGAGCCACAACACAATCAAATTTGACTTTAAAAGAGGAAACTTCCCTTGAATGTGAAAACTGCTAAAAAGGAAGCTAAAAGGAAAAGTCAATGGAGACAAATCTCCACAATATACTTGGGGTTACTGAAAGCCACAAAAATAGAGGCTCAGCTAGAAAGTTTAGACCTTTCCCCCTCTCTTTAGAGTCCAGGACCAACCATTTAGGCCAAATGATGAGAATTCTGGGCAGATAAAAAGAAGAGCTTCTTCACATGGTGTGCAGTTAAACTGTGGAATTCTCTACCTTGTGATGTAGTGATTATTGTCATCTTGGTGGCTTTAAAAGGGGATTAAAAACTGAATGGAGATAAGGTTATCAACAAAGGTTACCAGTCATGATGGCCTCCATTATCAGAGGCAGTATGCCTCTGAGTACCAATTGTTGGGGAACACAAGTAGAGGGTCCTATTGCATTTACATCCTGCTTCTACACTTCTGTTTGCCATATGATTTTGGCCACTGTGTAAACAGAACATCAGACTTAACAGGAGCTCGGTCTGATTCAGAATGGACAATGGAAGTTGTAGTTCAACACATCTGGAGAGCACCAGGTTAGGGAACAGCTGGTAGATAAACTCATGCCTCTTGTTTCTGACCAGTATTCTCTACCATGATGAGCAGAATCTCTTTGGCTCAGCTTTAACATTTGAACATTTAAATTAAAGGAAATTTCAGAAACTACATTCAGAAACTAATCAAAATATCACAACGATCTCTCATTCCTGTCTGAGCATCCTCACATTTCAAAAGCATTTTCACATGGACATTCCACTATCACAACTCACCAAACTCATACCAACCATAGTCAGAAGCCTCTTTATTAAAACAAAGTTGCCAAACTTCCTTGTGGAAGATTACACATTACAACAGCTTCAGCTCCCAGAAAAAGATGCTGGCTCTTGTTCAAGAGGATCTCACTATAGGTTCGTGCACAGTTACTATCCCATTCTAAACACCACATTTTTCACATCAAGAGATTTGGAGCATCTTGCAAAAACCAAACCAAAAGAGCTAAAACTAAGCTTACTGAAACACAAGCTAATAGAGGATAGTTTAACTCCAAGAGGAAGAAAGCAAGGAAGGGAAGATTGTAAAGTAAACACGGAGGAAACAAGTGAGAGGAGAAAGAGAGAAAAGCAGAAGGGAACAGACCAAGCAAGTGTGTGAGAGAAAAGTGAGAGAGAAATACCTAGTGTCATTTCCAAGTGAAATGCTATAAGTGGAAGGCAACCCAAGACAAACACATGTACACATACACACATACAAAAAGAAATTAAAATGTCAGAAAGCATTGTTTATATGGTGTCCTATGAAAAGCTACCCAGAGAGGCAGCTACATGGGGTGCATGGGAAGTTGAACAGAGTCCAGCTATAGTTAGTTGTGGATTTCATACAGGAAGAAAACAAAAGTTATAGTTCTCCCTTCACTCTTCTTCGTAGAAAGGATTCAGTCAACAATGGAATCCAGACTGAATGTTCACATCCTGAACCATCCTTCATGCTCATTTATAAGTAAGCTGTCTTATATCCATGCTCATCCAAGTTAAACTTCAATATCCTGCGTTATCAATGGGCTGAAATATCAAGCCATTGTTCACACTGGAGCATCATTTTTACCAGGATTTTTGTTCTTGGTGAGAAGATGGACTAAAGTGACCTGAGAAAGGTGACATTTACACATGCAGTAGCTTTCCAGTCCATACCTCAGGAAAAATGCCAAATCAAATGGCATGTGTGTAGTGGTGTGTTTTCAATTCAGGGCTCTACGGTTTTGCACAATCCAGATCTTCAAGGGGAATGCCACTAAGCATGCCTTGCAAATTTAGAAATGAAGACCAAAAAGTGCTGCTTTGGGAGCTACAGGGTTAGAATTACAGTTATTACAATTACAATTATGACACTCCTTCTATGTGTGCTCTGGGTTTTTACACTGAGAACCCTTCATGTTCATCCAATCCCTACCCCCAGCTCTGTGAAATTCAGTCAACAATGACCCCATACATTACTGGCTTGTCTACCTTAACGCACAATCCCTTTCACAGGTAGCAAAACAAGAAACAGAAATGCTCTTTAGTTACTGGATTCTTATGTGCTGGCCCTTCTACAACAGTAGAAATATATATTATTAATGCAGTCTTTTTTA